>LR738709.1:119008493-119036739 GCA_902687465.1 Secale cereale | reverse complement strand
GTCTATTTATAGATTTTCGGAGCTAGGAGACTCCAAATGGGGAGCAGTTTTTGCCCACACGATCACGATCCGACGACCGAGAGGATGGGGGTGGTTGTGCTGTGTTAGTGGGCTGTTGTGGAGGGGTCTTGGGCCAAAAGGAAGAGGATCTTTTAGCCCACTAGGTTAACCGTTGGAGTATCAAACGAACTCCAAACGCAACGAAACTTGACAGGCGGTCTCCACGTACTAAAGCAACAACATATGACAAGTCTAACCTCATTCCGAGAACGTTCCACGTCCACAAACGAAAGAAGGGATCGGGGGTGCCACGAGCACGTGTGTGATTATCGGAACTCGAAACGGACAACGAAAAGAGACGAGCATGACCGGGGTGCAAGTGACAACATGAATGCAATGCAATGCACATAATGACATGACATGGGTGATATGCACACACGCACACGCTAAAACAAAGAAACCCGAAAATGAAGGAAGAGCCCAGAATGGAATTGAAGAGTCAACGTTGCATATATTGCCATAAATGGAATGTATCACATATGGGGTGTTACAAACTCTCCTCAACTACAAAAAGATCTCGTCCCGAGATCTAGGACTGAAAGGAGGAGGGATACTCGGAACGGAGTAGATCTTCTCGTTCCCATGTAGCTTCTCGGTCAGTATGGTGTGACCACTTCACTTTCAAGAATTTAATGGAATTGTTGCGGGTCTTGCGCTCAGTTTGTTCAAGGATAGCAACGGGGTGCTCACGATAAGACAAGTCTTGTTGAAGATCAATCTCTTCGAATGGAATGGTGCGTTCCGGCGTCTTGAAGCACTTGCGGAGTTGAGACACGTGAAACACATCATGCACATTTGCAAAGTTGGAGGGAAGCTCGAGTTGGTAGGCTAGATCTCCTCTCTTGCCAAGAATCTTGAAAGGGCCCCATGTATCTTGGAGCGAGCTTGCCCTTGATACCGAACCTCTGAGTGCCCTTCATGGGAGAAACACAGAGATAGACATGGTCTCCGATGTCGAAAGCCAAGTCACGATGCTTTCCATCATAGTAGCTCTTTTGACGCGATTGCGCGGCCTTGAGATTCTCACGTATGACTTTGCACATTTCTTCGGCTTCTGAGATCAAATCATTTCCAAAAAGTTGACGTTCACCAGTCTCGGACCAGTAGAGCGGGGTACGGCACTTTCTGCCACAGAGGATTTAAAAAGGAGCTTTGCCGGCACTTGCTTGGAAGCTGTTGTTGTAGGAGAATTCGGCAAATGGAAGGCAATCTTCCCATTTCATACCGAAGGAGATGACACATGCTCTTAGCATATCTTCGAGGATCTGGTTCACTCTTTCGACTTGACCACTAGTCTGAGGGTGAAACGCAGTGCTGAAGCGAATCTTTGTGCCCATGGCTGACTGAAAAGAATCCCAGAACTTGGATGTGAACAGACTTCCATGGTCTGAGGAGATCATTTGAGGAATGCCATGAAAAGAAACAATTTTGGAGGTGTACAGCTCTGCCAGCTGAGCTGCGTTGATGGATTCTTTGACTGGAAGAAAATGTGCTACTTTAGTTAGCTTGTCAATCACCACAAAGATAGCATCATTTCCCTTCTTGGACTTGGGAAACCCAGTGACGAAATCCATCTCAATGTGATCGAATTTCCACTCGGGAATAGGTAGAGGTTGAAGGATTCCGGCTGGACGTTGATGCTCTGCCTTCACTCTTCTGCAGACATGACATTTATTCGTGAATTGGGCAATCTCCCTTTTTATGCGAGTCCATCAATACGATTGCTTGAGGTTGATACGTCTCCAACGTATCTATAATTTTTGAATGTTCCATGCTATTATTTATGAAGTCTTGGATGTTTAATGGGCTCTACCATTCACTTTTATATCATTTTTGGGACTAACCTACTAACCCAAAGGCCCAGTCTAGATTGTTGTTTTTGCCTATTTCAGGGTTTTGCAGAAAAGGAATATCAAACGGAGTCCAAACGGAATGAAACCTTCGCGAGAGATATTTTTGGAGAAAATCACGCCACTGGAACTTGAGAACCACGTCAGGGGAGCCTCGAGTGGCCCTTGAGGGTGGGGGCGCGCCCCCCTTCCCAGGGCGCGCCCCTGCCTTGAGGCCCACTCGAGCGTCCCCCGGTGCCCTCCTTCTTCCTATATAAGTCCACGTACCCCAGAAACTCCGTGAACAAAGAGAAAACCCTAATTCCACCGCTGTAGCTTCTGTTCCCGTGGAGATCCCATCTTGGAGCCTGTCCTGGAGCTCCACCGGAGGGGGATCCATCACGGAGGCCTTCATCATCATCGTCATCGCCCTCACCATGAGTTGTGAGTAGTTTACCACAGACCTTCAGGTCCATAGCTAGTATCTAGATGGCTTCTTCTCTCTCTCTGGATCTCAATACAAAGTTCTCCTCGGTCTTCGAGGAGATCTATTCGATGTAATCTCTTTTTGTGGTGTGTTTGTCGAGATCCAATGAATTGTGAGTTTATGATCAAGGTTATCTATGAAAGATATTTGGTTCTTCTCTGAACTTTTTATGTGTGCTCATAATATCCTTGCAAGTCTCTCCGAATTATTGGTTTGGTTTGGCCTACTAGATCTATAGTTCTTGCAATGGGAGAAGTGCTTGGCTTTGGGTTCAATCTTGCGGTGTCCTTTCCCAGTGACAGTAGGGGCAGCAAGGCACGTATTGTATTGTTGCCATCGAGGATAAAAAGATGGGGTTTACATCATATTGCTTGACTTTATCCCTCTACATTATGTCATCTTGCTTAAGGCGTTACTCTGTTCTTATGAACTCAATACACTAGATGCATGCTGGATTGCGGTCGATGTGTGGAGTAATAGTAATAGATGCAGGCAGGAGTCGGTCTACTTGTCTCGGATGTGATACCTATATACAATGATCATGCCTAGATAGTCTCATAATTATTCGCTTTTCTATCAATTGCTCGACAGTAATTTGTTTACCCGTCGTAGAATATCGCTATCATGAGAGAAGCCACTAGAGAAAACTATGGCCCCCGGGTCTATTCTCAACATATCAATCTACATCTACTTTACTTTTACCGCTTTTATTTGCTTCTTTATTAAACCAAAAATACCAAAAATATAAACTATCATCTCTATCAGATCTCACTCTCGTAAGTGACCGTAAAGGGATTGACAACCCCTTATCGCGTTGGCTGCGAAGTTCTTATTTGTTTGTGCAGGTGCGAGGGACTCGCGAGTGGTCTCCTACTGGATTGATACCTTGGTTCTAAAAAAACTTAGGGAAATACTTACGCTACTGTGCTGCATCTCCCTTTCCTCTTCGAGGGAATACAATGCAAGCTCAAGAGGTAGCAAGAAGAATTTCTGGCGCCTATGCAGGGGAGGCTTACACAAAAGTCATATACCAAGTACCTATCACAAACCCTTATCCTACGCATTCCATTTTTTGCCTCTCGTTTCCCTCTCCCCCACTTCACCCTTGCTGTTTAATTTGCCCTTCTTCCGCTGTGTGTTTATCGTTCGCTTGCTTCTTGTTTGCTTGTGTGTTGCTTGCTTGCTTGTCATCATGTCTAGCACACCTATCATTATCAACACTCCCGAGAGTGAGGTCCTCAACTTCGAACAAAGGGGGGAAGAAAACTTAAAAGATGCATGGTATAGAATTTGCAATGCTCAAAATAGATCTAATAGGAAGCTTTCCACTTCCGTGCTTCGCAATTTTTATGTTGGCATAACTCCGTGGAATAGATTTATCTTAGATACCATTACCGGAGGGAATTTCTTGGGTAGCCACACTGTTGATTCTCATAAAGTTATGACTGAATTATTTGGCTCACCACCTCTTATGGTTAATGGGACCGTTTTAACTTTGGAGCATGTTATGCAAAGGTTAGAAATCATTGAAAACAAAGTTGCTATGGTAGAATTGGTAGAAAATTTGGATAGAAAAATTCATAATGAAATCACCCAATATGGATCCAAGGTAGGAGTTGTTCTGAAAAATCTTAAGGAAAAAGAGCCCATTGTTAAAGAAAAGCTAGATCAGGATTCTACTAGAATCAATAAACTTGAGGATGTTATCACTAATGTGGGTTCTGCTCTTTCCGCCATAAAAACTCCTCCAAATACCTCCACTAAATTATCTAAGTTTATGTATGTCCCTAAAGACAAGGGTGAAACTTCTAGACTTGCGGATCTCAAATATATAAGTGTTCACCCTAATTTTCTTACTTTTCCAAGAGACCCTTTTGACACTTTAGAATTTCTTGATTTCTTGCCCAAGAGTTTGATTATTCATAGGGACAAATAAGTGCCCAAGTATCAAAAGTGCTTAATCAAAAAATTGCCTTCCAAAGATGGCAATATCTAGATCTATCTTGTATCGTGCCTAGCTAGGGGCGTAAAACGATAGCACTTGTTGAGAGGCAACCAAATTTTTTGTTTTTTGTTTTTGTTGCTGTTAGGGAATAAATATTTCATCTAGCCTATGATTAGATGTGGTTTCATGTTTTGTTTAGTGTTTGTGCCAAGTAGAATCTTTGGGAATACTTGTGTGAAGTTTATATGATGTTGCTGTGAAAAACAGAATCGTTAGCGCTCGCTAAAGTAGTCGTGGAATTTTACTGGAGAGTTATTTTTAGTTGATTCTTTTTGCAGATGATTGGTAGACAAATTTCGCAAATTTACCAATTTAGTTTGAATTTTTTGGAGTTCCAGAAGTAGGCGATACCTGCAGATTACTACAGACTGTTCTGTCTTTTACAGATTCTGTTTTTTCGTGTGTTGATTGCTTATTCCGATGTACTCCCTCCGTTCCTAAATATAAGTATTTTTAGAGGTTTCTCTAAGGAACTACATACGGATGTATATATATATACTTTAGAGTTTAGATTCACTCATTTTGCTCCGTATGTAGTCACCTAGTGAAATGTCTAAAAAGACTTATATTTAGGAACGGAGGGAGTATCTATGAGTAGTATTGGAGGGTATGAACCATAGAGAAGTTGTATTACAGTAGGTTTAACACCAATATAAACAAAGAATGAATTCATTGCTGTACCTTTGAGTAGTAGTTTGCTTTCTTATACTAATGGAGCTCACGAGAATTTTTGTCTAAGTTTTGTGTTGTGAAGTTTTCAAGTTTTGAGTATTGCTTTGATGGACTATGGAACAAGGAGTAGCAAAGGCCTAAGCTTGGGGATGCTCATGGCACCCCAAGTAAATTCAAGCTAATCAAAAGCCTAAGCTGGGGGATGCCCCGGGAAGGCATCCCCTCTTTCGTCTTCATCCATCGGTAAATATACTTGGAGCTATATTTTTATTCGCAACATGTTATGTGTTTTGCTTGGAGCGTCTTGTATAATTTGAGTCTTTGCTTGTTAGTTTGCCATAACCATCCTTTCTGGACACAACTATTTGAGAGAGTTAAATATGGCCTAGAAATTATTAGAACACTCTATGTGTTTCACTTATATCTTTTGAGTTGAATAGTTTTTGCTATAGTGCTTCACTTATATCTTTTAGAGCATGGTGGTGGTAATATTTTGTAGAAATTGTTGAACTCTCATGCTTCACTTATATATATTTGAGAGTCTATTAAAACAGCATGGTTAAGTGTTTAGCCTAAAGAAACTAGTCTTCACATGATAGACATCCAATGTCAATGTAGTAAAAAATTTCATACCAAGTGCATTGAATAAAATGAGATGTTGGATGCTTGATGTTGGATGCTTGATAATTGTTTTCAGACATGAGGATAGTGATATTAGAGTCATGCTAGTGGAGTTATTATGAAATTGAGAAATACTTGTGTTAAGGTTAGTTTTTCCCGTATCATGCACGTATGGTGAACCGCTATGTGACGAAGTTAGAGCATGAGGTATTTGCAGAGTGCCAACCTTTGTGTGGAGGTCGGGGGCGCGCGATGGTTAACTCCTACCAACCTCCCCCCTAGGAGCATGCGTTGATTGCTTTGTTTTGATGACTCGTAAATTTTTGCAATAAGTATATGAGTTCTTATGACTAATGTTGAGTCCATGGATTATACGCACTCTCACCCTTCTACCATTGCTAGACTCTCTTGTACCACGCAACTTTCGCTGGTGCCATAAACCCACTATATATCCTTCCTCAAAACATCCACTATATTGTTCCTCAAAACAGACACCATACCTACCTTCCATGGCATTTCCATAGCCATTCCGAGATATATTGCCATGCAACTTTCCACCGTTCCATTTATATGACACGCATCATATTGTCATATTGCCATATTGCCATGCATGATCATGTAGTTGACATCGTATTTGTGGCAAGGTCACCATGCATAAATTTTTATACATGTCACTCCTGTTTCATTGCACATACCGGTACACCGCCGAAGGCATTCATATAGAGTTATACTTTGTTGTTGTAGTATCGAGTTGTAATTTCGTGTTGTAATGATAGTGTGATGATCATCATTATTAGAGCATTGTCCCAAGGGAGGAAAGGCTGAATCTATAAAGCCCCTCCGCAAAAAAAAGAAAAAAAGGGAAAGGCCAAAGAAAAGAAAAAATAAAGGCCCAAAAAAAAAGAAAAAAAGGGGGACAATTTCTACTATCTTTTTCCACACTTGTGCTTAAAAGTAGCACCATGTTCTTCATTATAGAGAGTCTCATGTTTAGTAACTTTCATATACTAGTGGGAATTTTCATTATAGAACTTGGATTGTATATTCCAATGATGGGCTTCCTCAAATTCCCTAGGTCTTCGTGAGCAAGCAAGTTGGATGCACACCCACTAGTTTTTGTTGAGCTTTCATTCATATTTAGCTCTAGTGCATCCGTTGCATGGCAATCCCTACTCACTCACATTGATATCTATTGATGGGCATCTCCATAGCCCGTTGATACGCCTAGTCGATGTGAGACTATCTCCCTCCTTTTTGTCTTATCCACAACCACCTCTATTCCACCCATAGTGCTATATCCATGGCTCATGCTCATGTATTGCGTGAAAGTTGAAAAGTTTGAAAAGATAGCGTATGAAAACAAATGCCTGGCTAAAATCGGGGTTGTGCATGATATGAATATTTTTGTGTGATAACAAGGGAGCATAGCCAACACTATATGATTTTGTAGGGATAACTTTCTTTAGCCATAGTATTTTGAGAAGACATGATTGCTTTGTTAGTATTGCTTGAAGTATTGTTATTTCTTATGTCAATATAGACTTTTATCTTGAATCTTTCAGATCTGAACATTCATGCCAGAATTAAGAGAATTACATTGAAAAACTATATTGGTTAGCATTCCACATCAAAAATTCTTTCTTTATCATTTACCTACTCGAGGACGAGCAAGAATTAAGCTTGGGGATGCTTGATACGTCTCCAATGTATCTATAATTTCTGATTGTTCCATGCTATTATTTATGAAGTCTTGGATGTTTAATGGGCTCTATCATTCACTTTTATATCATTTTTGGGACTAACCTACTAACCCAAAGGCCCAGTCCAGATTGCTGTTTTTTTGCCTATTTCAGGGTTTTGCAGAAAAGGAATATCAAACGGAGTCCAAACGGAATGAAACCTTCGCGAGAGATATTTTTGGAGAAAATCACGCCACTGGAACTAGAGAACCACATCCCAGGGCGCGCCCCCTACCTCAAGGCCCACTCGAGCATCCCCCGGTGCCCTCCTTCTTCCTATATAAGTCCACGTACCCTAGAAACTCCGTGAACAGAGAGAAAACCCTAATTCCACCGCCGTAGCTTCTGTTCCCGTGGAGATCCCATCTTGGAGCCTGTTCTGGAGCTCCACTGGAGGGGGATCCATCACGGAGGCCTTCATCATCATCATCATCGCCCTCACCATGAGTTGTGAGTAGTTTACCACAGACCTTCGGGTCCATAGCTAGTGTCTAGATGGCTTCTTCTCTCTCTTTGGATCTCAATACAAAGTTCGCCTCGGTATTCGAGGAGATCTATTCGATGTAATCTCTTTTTGCGGTGTGTTTGTCGAGATCCGATGAATTGTGAGTTTATGATCAAGGTTATCTATGAAAGATATTTGGTTCTTCTCTAAAAATTTTATGTATGCTCATAATATCCTTGCAAGTCTCTTCGAATTATTGGTTTGGTTTGGCCTACTAGATCTATAGTTCTTGCAATGGGAGAAGTGCTTGGCTTTGGGTTCAATCTTGCGGTGTTCTTTCCCAGTGACAGTAGGGACAGCAAGGCACGTATTGTATTGTTTCCATCGAGGATAAAAAGATGGGGTTTACATCATATTGCTTGAGTTTATCCATCTACATCATGTCATTTTGCTTAAGGCGTTACTCTGTTCTTATGAACTCAATACACTAGATGCATGCTAGATAGCGGTCGATGTGTGGAGTAATAGTAGTAGATGCAGGCAGGAGTCGGTCTACTTGTCTCGAACGTGATGCCTATATACAATGATCATGCCTAGATAGTCTCATAATTATTTGCTTTTCTATCAATTGCTCGACAGTAATTTGTTTACCCGCCGTAGAATATCGCTATCATGAGAGAAGCCACTAGAGAAAACTATGGCCCCCGGGTCTATTCTCAACATATCAATCTACATCTACTTTACTTTTACCACTTTTATTTGCTGTTTTATTAAACCAAAAATACCAAAAATATAAACTATCATCTCTATCAGATCTCACTCTCGTAAGTGACCGTAAAGGGATTGACAACCCCTTATCGCGTTGGCTTCGAAGTTCTTATTTGTTTGTGCAGGTGCGAGGGACTCGCGCGTGGTCCCCTACTGGATTGATACCTTGGTTCTCAAAAACTAAGGGAAATACTTACGCTAATGTGCTGCATCTCCCTTTCCTCTTCAAGGGAATACAACACAAGCTCAAGAGGTAGCAGAGGTCATGGTACATCTTGGAACTTCGTGGATGTATCGAGAGGAGGGACTCATGTGCTTCGTTCATTATGAGCTTCCTAAGATCACCCTCGGGAACCACAATCTTGTCCTCAAAGAACAAGGTGTCTTTCTTATCAACGCGATAACACTTGTACTTGGGAGTACCCTTAGCAATACCATGTTTCACTTTCTGCACCATAGCATCACTGAGTTGGGCTCACGGATTTGATCTTCCAAGGTAGGAGCAACTTGAAGGTTTGCAAGAAAGCCTTACGAAACGACTTGGAGGTTGAGCTTCCTGAATGATTCACAAAGTTCAGGCTGGAACGGTTTGAGAAGGAGACTGTTGCAATACGCCTTTTTGCTCAAGGCATCTGCAATGACATTGGCCTTGCCAGGGGCATACTCAATGTTTGGATCGTACTCTTGAATCATTTCAACCCAGCGAGTCTGGCGAAGGTTAAGGTTTGGCTGAGTGAAAATGTACTTCAAGCTCTTGTGACCGGTAAAGATGTCTACTTTTCTGCCCAACAGAAGGTGTCTCCACGTGATCAAGGCATGTACAACTGCTGCTAGCTCAAGATCATGTGTGTGGTAATTCTTCTCATTTGGTTTTAGCTGACGTGAAGTGTATGCCACAATCTTCTTGTCTTGCATGAGAACACCACCAAGACCTTGCAATGAAGCATCACAAAAGACTTCATAAGGCTTGGACTCATCCGGAGGAGTAAGAACCGGAGAAGAAATGAGCTTCTGTTTAAGGGTATTGAATGCCACATCAGAATCAGGATTCCACGAGTACTTGACATTCTTCTGCAACAGGTTGGAAAGAGGCTTGGCAATCTTGGAGAAGTTCTCAACGAACCTTGTGCAATAGATAGCAAGACCAAGGAAGCTTCGGAGTTGCTTGACATTCTGAGGAGGTTCCGAGTTGACAATAGCTTCAACCTTCTCGGGGTTCACAGAAATGCCCTCGGCAGAGATAGTATGGCCAAGATAGAGGACTTTATCCAGCCAGAATTCACATTTGGAGAACTTTGCATAGCACTTGTGCTCACGGAGCCTGTCAAGGACCAAACGAAGGTGCTTGGCATGATCTTCTTCATTATTGGAGAATACCAAGATATCATCCAGATAGACGAGAACAAATTCATTGGTGTAGGGGTTGAATATGAAGTGCATCATCCGAGAGAAAGTGGGTGGAGCATTTGCAAGGCCGAAAGACATGACCGTGTATTCATAGGAGCCATAGCTTGTTCTGAATGCGGTCTTGGGAATATCCTCTTCATGGATACGAATCTGATGGTAACCCATCCGGAGATCGAGCTTCGAGAGCACCTTTGCCCCTTTGAGCTGCTCGAACAATTGATTGATATTGGGGAGCGGGTACTTATTCTTTATTGTCTTCTTGTTCAATGGCCGGTAATCAACACAAAGGCATTTCGTGCCATCCTTCTTCTAGACAAATAGAACACCACAGCCCCAAGAAGAAGTACTAGGCCTGATTAGACCCATACGTTCTTGCTCATCGAGTTGTTTCTTCAGCTCCTTCAACTCATTAGGAGAAAGCTTGTACGGACGCGGACATGCTGGCCCGGTACTGGGTTCGAGTTCAATGAAGAATTCAACCTGACGATGGGGAGGCATGCCTGGAAGCACTTCAGGGAATACATCCTCATATTCACAAATCACCGGAATATGAGAAATGGCATTAATCTCGACCTTGTCATTGAGAGAGAATAGCCGGATTGTGTTATCTCGAGCTGCGAAGATAATCACGTCTTCGTCAGGGTGAGTTAGCTTGACCTCCTTGTTTGCACAATCAATATTTGAATCATGCTTGGAGAGCCAATCCATCCCAAGAATAAGATCAATGTCCGAATTACCGAGAGCAATATGAGAAGCCAGAAATTTATAATTGCCCATCTTGATAGAAATGTTAGGAGCTACAATATGAGAGCTCATCCTCATTCCCGGAGAAACCACACGAAAAGGATCTTGCAAAAATTTTGTAGGCAACTCTGTCGGATTCAGGGCTCCGCAAAACCGCTAAGTTCGAACACAGGGGCGTGAACGAAGATCTCTCCCACTCACGTCTACCTAGCACCTTGCTCTCGTCTCGGTGGAAGGATTCAAGCAAACAACAAACAAGCACACCCGAGTTTATCCAGGTTCGACCCTACTTCCTGCTTTGGTGGATTGGCTCCGGGTCAGCTAGAGTATGAACTGATACAAGGGTTCCTGGGCTCAGGAGGCGAGCTCAGGAGGGTCAGGAGGCTAGTGCTCTTGCTCCTTGTGCGGTGGCAAAGTCTGTGAGTCGATCCCCTTATGCGGTGGGAATCCTAGCTACTTATATAGGCGGCCACGGTCCTCTTCCCCCGAAATGTTTAGGCGGGAAGGGATTCCACAGCGGCCATTTTTGAGCGGGAACACAAGGACGTTCCTACCCTGACAAAAGCACTGTTCGCCTGCAAAAGGATCGGGCGATGACGCGGTGGTGGGCTCGACGATGACATCCTTCTTGTCGTCCTTGCGGTCTTCGGTCTCGTTGCACCAATGAGGAAACCTTTGCCCCGCTCCTTGGGAACCAACGGCTGCGCTGTCTCCTTTGCACAGAAATGGCAACTGTGCCGCTGGTGGACATTGGCACTCGCTGGCGCGGTGCATCACTGCTGACATCACTGCCTCCTCCTAAGGCAGGCTTGGCCTTGGGTTCCCCGCCCCTCCGGAGCACCTTATCGAGGCTGGTCCTCAGGAGGTCTTGACGTCGTTCTTCTCGCGAGGCCTGACCCCTTGCGAGGGTCTTGAGCAGCTGGTCAATCAGCTGGGCCATACCAAGCCGCTTGTAGGAGTGAGTCGCGGCCCGCAGACAGGCAAGTCTGGGTATCCTGGTTCATAGTACGCCGACAGTAGCCCCTGGGCCCAAGGCACGCGTGGAGTTGGCTTCGAGGCGAAGCCTTAGTCGAGGACGAAGCGCCGCGGGCCCCAAAGGCTGCGGGCCAGGCCGGCATGCGACGGTTGGATGGGACGTGGGCGGCCCCGCCCCCCACGCAATCTTGGTAGTTGTGCGCCTTGCTAGCCGCACGACCGGTAGGGCTTCTCGCTGCCGCTTCTGCTTCCTTCCTCCCAATCGCCCCTCTTCTCTGCTTGCCTTCTTTGCCCCCTCCTGCTTGCCGCCATCCTGCACGGGGTGAAGAGGAGAGGTGACGGCGAGGCTGCCGCGTCACCGCCGGTACTCAAACCGGCACTTGGTCGTTCCGCCATAGTGAACCAAGAGGGTCAGGACAAGATGCGTCGTGCCTTGGCTGACGCAACCAACAAGTGGGGACCGACCCGTGTCCAGCTTTCCTCCCGGCCGGTGAGGGAGCTTGGCGCCAACGACATCCAGCTTCATCTCCATGCTATCTTCGGGGGTCTCGTTCCCCCTTTCTCCGCCTTCTTCTACGCAGTGCTCACGCATTACCAGATTCGGGCGTTACACCTGGACCCTGGGTCCATCGTCCTTCTTTTCGGCTTCGCGTTCCTGTGTGAGGCTTTCGTTGGCGTTTCCCCTTCTATGGCCTTGCTCCGCCACTTCTTCACCCTCTCCTTGGTTGATTGGGGGCAGCGCTCGGGGTGCGTGTCGTTGCGCGCGGTGGAGGCGACTACTGCCTCCAGAATTGATTTCTCGCTTCATCCTAACTCAAACGGGTTTCGCCGGCAACGGGTGTTCATCGACGCCGTCGCGTACAGCCCTCAATTTCATCTTCCCGATGCCCCGGTGGTGCCGAACTCTGGTTGAAGGCATGAAGCTCTTTCAGATCCTTGGGCGGAGCCAGTGATGCACCGCCTGGCCAACTTGAAGAAGAGCGGGTTGACCCTGGCGATGGTGGTGAGGGAATTCCTTGTCCTCCGTGTTGCCCCACTCCAGCGCCATTCCAACCCGATGTGGGTTCTCGATGATCGCGCACGTCTTCAGCGGAAGCAGCTCCCTCCTGACACGATCCAGGGGCTGATGTGGCTACTTCTTGGTGGAGTGCCTGAGGCTCGCCTTGGTTCCGCGGTTCCCTTGTACTTGGCTCCCAAAGCCGGAAGGGCCGTTGCTGACAGGATTCCCCACTTCGATGCATGGGGGTTGGTCCCAGGAGGCACCCCCAATCCTCGCGACGATTCCTTGGTGGTACCAGGGCCCGCAAGCCCGTCCTTCCTTTCTGGGGCAGACGCATCTCGCGGAGCCCCTGGCCTGGGTTCGGCCCCATCCTTGGAGCGAGTGGATGAAGCCCCGGTGCCAGTGTTGGTGGAGGTGGCGGGGAGCGCTGAGGCGCCGCTGGCTCCTGAAACAGCCGAGGCGGAGGTGCAGCGGCCTCTGGCCGAGGCGAGTCCGGGAAGCGCCACCTCAGGGAGCGAGGCGCTGGCTGCGGGCGCCTGCTCCGGCCTTTCTCCAGGACTAGGCATATCTGCCTCAGGCAGCCTCCCCTCGTCCTTCGCGACGCTAGGCAAGAGGCGGAGGCTGAGGAGCGTCTTTGGTCCTGCTTTGAGGGCCTTGAAGAGGATGAAGCTGACTGTACCAAGCAGGTGCGTGTGCTTCGGTTCTCCCCGTCTCGCTTAGTGCGGTTCCGCCGACCTCTTGATCTGCAGGGTCTCTTCTGCTTCATCCGCGAGTCTCCCGGCGAGGCCCGCAGGAGCTTCTACCTGCATCCCTTCTCCGGACCAAGCCAGGCCATCAGGAGGCCATGCGCGGGCCCTCGAAGTCGCGCCCGGGTCTTATCGCGCGGGTCGTGTCCCTAGCCCCCAAGCGTCCTTGGGGCTAGGCAGCTCCGTGCTCCGGGTCTTGCCTTCACCATGGGTCAGCTAGCCCTTGAGGCAGCTCAAGCAGCTGTCCGTCCATCAAGGCCATACCTGCTCCCAGTGCCAGAGGTGCCGCGCGCCTCCGGAACTATCTCCGAGGTACACGCTGAACCCGCGGAAGAGGAGGAGCCCCTTTGGGCGACACGGGTGCCGGGGACGAGCCGGTCGTCTTGTGGAACTTGCGGTGCGCCGGGGTGTGGTTCGCCATAGCCTTGTGCGGGAGGCGTCGGACGCCCTGAAGCGTCTCAAGGTCGAGGTTGCTGAAGTTGATGAGCGCGTCGAGGTCGAGGGTCTGCATCTGGCGAGGGGTTGGCGCCCGCTGAGGGTCGCCGTCAACCTAAGCCAGATGCAGCACGAAACCGCCCTGAGGAAGGCAGAGGCGTCGGTCACCGCGGCTCAGGAGGCTTGCGAGCATGCCCTGAAGGAGGCCCGAGACGCCGAGCGGCGCTGCGCGGCCGCGGTGGAGCGTGAGCGCGAGCTCGAAGCTTCAAACGCCACGCTTGAGCGCCAGGTTCATGCCCGAAGTGTTGCCCTTGCTGCACCTGTGGCTGACGATGATAGTCCCGCTGGCCTCTCGGCACGGGAGGAGGCGCTGGCACTTGAGGCGATGGAGCTGAGCATGGAGCGCGAGCGCCTAGAGATGATGGAGCACCAACTAGCCGAGGCCGAGGGCAACCTTGATGACCGCGAGGTTGCGGAGAAGAAGGCTGCTGGGGAGGCAGAGCGCCTCCGGAAGGATTATCGCCATAAGCTGGGGCTTCACGAGACTCGCTTTGCTGACAAGCACAAGGAGCTCCGGAAGGAGATCACGGTACTTAAGAGTAGCCTGGCGGATGCCGAGCGTCGCCTGCAGGTGTCGGAGAAGGCTCGCGTTGCAGCTGAGCATCGCGAACGGTCGTCGAAGAAGGCTCGTGCCGAGGCAGAGCGCCGCGAGCGAGCGTCGGAGAAGGCTCGTGCCGCCGCCAGGGCGGAATTGTCCTGCCTCCACCAGCAAGTGGAGGACGTTTCTACCCTTGCGGCTCGAACCTCAGAGGAGGTTGCACGAGTCCGTGGAATGCAGCACACCCGCTCGGAGATGTTTGAGGCCCTTCGGCACCGGGCCTGCCGGGCCCTAGGTGAACTTCTTAGCTCGGGGGTCGCTGGCCCCCTGGTAAATGACGACGCCGGGTACCTTGGGTTCTTTACCAGGGTGGTGGAGTGCCTCGAAGGTGGGGTCAGGAAGGCTCGGCAGCGCGTCGAGGAGCAAAGCCGCGACATCCTGGGGAGCGCGGTTTCCCGTATCTTCGGTAACTTGCACCATCTTGACTCCCATGCGGACTTCGAGGCCCTGCTGGAGCCTGCACCTGCGGCGGTCATCGGTCCCTCGGAGAACTGGGTGAGCGACCATGTGGATGCGTTGGTGACAGAGCTTGTTCCAGCTATCGAAGACGCACCGGTGCCTGAGGGGGGCGACACCGACAGTTCCAGCGAGGGCGTTGATGCTTAATCCAGTTCCTGCCATAAATTTGCTTTTTGGTTGTGGCTCCAAAGCCGGGTGAGGTGGATGTCACAAGGTTTATACCTTTGATGATGTAATTGAACACTGCACAGATGGGTTTTTAAGTACTCCCTTGTTTTCTCCTGAGGTCGTGGCCTCAAGTCCTTGTCGCGCGTCGGGACGGAGCGTCCGCCGGCCTCGTCTAGGCGCACCTCGCGAGTACCTTCTATGAGCGCAAGAGTGGTTGGCGGTCCGGCAACGGACCAGACAGAACGTGTGCCCATGCCTCGGCCCCTGCTTGCGAGGAGTGACAGGGCGGGGTTGCGGACGTAGCCTGGCTTGGCTAAGCGAAACGAAAAGACGAACTGGCGAAAAAACACGGCGGAAATCGCGAAACACAGATAAAACTCTCCCTTTATTCAAGCAACGAGTCGCGCGGCCGCGAGAACGGCCTGAGAAGGCAGATATAGAAGGAGCAAATGCGAATAGCAAATGGAGGGGTCGCATCCGGCCCCTGAGCAGGTCTTCGGTCTTCTCCCCAGCGCGGAGCGTAGGGCTACCACCGGCGGATGTGGGCATAGCCATTGGGGGGCAGTGTCGACGGCCAACGCGGAGCATGGTGCTTCCACTCGGCGTCGGAGGGAGCCCCCGAGGTCCTAGGGCGATGCTCCGGAGACTCCGGGGCATGTACAACCCCACTCATTATTACGTGAGAGTGTCACGAGCGGAGATCTTCTGACGTGCCCGCCCCTTCGCTTTGAGGGCCCCGCCCCGCGCTAGTCCGCTCCCTCATGAACTCACCCGAAGGCGGCATCCATGAAGTGGGACACTGCGCATGATAGGGGGATGGGACCTTGGCCATAGGCCCCCCTCCGAGCACCAGGCGCGCCGCTTACGCGATCTCCGAGCGCGTTTCGCCCCTGAGGGCTAACATCACTCAAAGACGCGGCGTCCTGAGGTGCGAGGGGGACCCCGCCCTACCCACGCTCCTAATGGCCCCTGAGCCCTTCTTGATCAGGGCCGGGCCCAGCGGGTACGGGATTTCATGAGCAGGGGACGGAGCCGCGGTCTTGGGCCCTCCTAATGCGCGTAGGACGGGCTGTCGTACTGCCTCCAGACGCACCCTCCGTAGCCCGGGGGATGGTGCGCCAGGAGGCGCGGCATCTTGAGGTTGAACGGAGGGTGGAGAAGGCCCCTCCCCGCGCGCATCATACCCGCCACCAATGAGCCCCTGGTGAAATCCAGGGCGGGCCATGCACGACGGGTCATGCGCGGGGGGACGAGGGCCTGACCCGGGCCGTCCCTCCCCTTTCTGTCTTGATGTGGCATCTAGAGTAGCCCCCTAGCCGGCCGAGGCCTGGGCCAGAGACATTGTTGGCCCATGGCCTACAGCCGGTGCTGCGGGGCCAGTCCCCGCAGGCACCGACACGTGTCTCATCCGCGCTCCATGGCCGTGGGCGATGATGGTGGTGGGTCGAGGGTCATGAGCGGGGGACCCGCCTCCTGACCTCTAGCTCTTGAGCCCCCTTGCTCCGACGCCTGGTTGCATATGGCGTTTGGCATAGCCCTGCTCTCCGGCGGCTCCTCGACGGGGGCGGTTTCTAAATACAGAGGGCTTCGAGGCAAAGGGGCGGCGTCATATGCAGGGTGAACGGATCATACCCCATGTCGCCTTCGTAAGTCACCGCGGGTCTTGACCATACAGGCGACCGGATGTGGCCGAGGCGGCACCCGGTCCCCGACGTCGTCGTGTGGATGCAGAACGGCTCGGCTCCGGTGCTGGCGGCGTCGAGGAGCTCGGCCACCCTGAGAAGCAGTGCGTCGTGGCTGCTGTCGTGCAGCCGGCACCTTAGCAGCTCCCTGGCCACCAGTATAGCAACCCTCATGTTCGCCATTTCGCGCCGGTCCCGCGAGCTTACCGCCGCGTGTTCGGCCGCCCGTGTTGCCGCACGGCCTTGGTGTCGACTGGGCGGAGGATGCTGTCGGTCCTCCGGCGGCAGGTTGGCGGTGCTCATTATGCCGTCGGCCCCGTTCAAAGACGGGTGGCGGTGGGTCCCGCGACCGAAGGGCGATGCCTGAGCGGCGCGGATGCCACAGGCTTCCGCACGTGTCTGGTGCGCCTCCGCCATCGTGGTCGCGGTTTGTTGGAGCCGGGAGACGCGGGGTTGGCGAACGAGAGCGGGCAAGGTCGTCGGAGAGGCGAGATCTCGACACGCCCCTACCTGGTGCGCCAAATGTCAGATTCAGGGCTCCGCAAAACCCGCTAAGTTCGAACACAGGGGTGTGAACGAAGATCTCTCCCACTCACGTCTACCTAGCGCCTCGCTCTCGTCTCGGTGGAAGGATTCAAGCAAACAACAAACAAACACACAAGAGTTTATCCTGGTTCGGGCCACCGTGTGGTGTAAGACCCTACTTCCTGCTTTGGTGGATTGGCTCCGGGTGAGCTAGAGTATGAACTGATACAAGGGTTCCTGGGCTCACGAGGCGAGCTCAGGAGGGTCAGGAGGCTAGTGCTCTTGCTCCTTGTGCGGTGGCAAAGTCTGTGAGTCGATCCCCTTGTGCGGTGGGAATCCTAGCTACTTATATAGGCGGCCACGATCCTCTTCCCCCGAAATGTTTAGGCGGGAAGGGATTCCACAACGGCCATTTTTGAGCGGGAACACAAGGACATTCCTACCCTGACAAAAGCAGTCTTCGTGTGCAAAAGGATCGGGCGATGACGCGGTGGTGTGCTCGATGATAACATCCTTCTTGTCGTCCTTCGGTCTTCGGTCTCGTTGCACTAATGAGGAAACCTTTGCCCCGCTCCTTGGGAACCAACGGCCGCGCTGTCTCCTTTGCACCGAAGTGGCAACTGTGCCGCTGGCGGACGCTTGGCCTTGGGTCACTGCCTCCTCCTGAGGCAGGCTTGGCCTTGGGTTCCCCGCCCCTCCGGAGCACCTTATCGAGGCTACTCCTGAGGAGGTCTGGAGGTCGTTCTTCTCGCGAGGCCTGGCCCCTCGCGCGGGTCTTGAGCAGCTGGTCGATCAGCTGGGCCGTACCAGGCCGCTTGTAGGAGCGAGTCGCGGCCCGCAGATAGGCAAGTCTAGGTACACTGGTTCCCAGTACGCCAACAAACTCATGCTTGGACAAGAAAGGTTTTGAGATGAAGCAATGCGATGCACCTGAATCGAATAAAACTTTTGCAGGAACAAAGTTAACTTGAAGATTACCCAATATCACATCAGAAGAATTCTCTGCTTGAGTTGCATTCATCAGATTCACTCTTGCTGACTTGGGATTGTGCTTGACAATAGCATTGCTGACAGGTGGAGGAGGCGGAAGGCGCCTTTGAGTACACTTGTTTGCATAGTGACCCTTCTGGCCACACTTGTTGCAAGTAACGTCTGAAAGAGGCCGATGATAAGGACCACCTGATCTTGAAGCTTCGAACTGAGGCTTGGACTGATTGCTTGGATTGGGTGGGTGGGAGAATCCATGACCACCTGAGTGCTTGTTGTTGCTTGGAGGACGGAGCACTGGAGGAGGCGGTAGCCAGAACTTCTGCTGCTTGGCAACCACTTGAGAGGAAGAGGAGGAGTGAACATCATCTCTAATCCTCCTTTTGGAAGCTTCACACTTGAGTTGAGCTGCCTCTTGCTTGAGATCCATATTGTAGAATTGGTCAAATTCATCCGGCTCGAACAAGATGAGAGCAAGTTGGAGTTCATCTTTCGGACCACCTCGGAACTGGTATATCTTGCTCTTGGCATTGGGGACGTCTTGCTTCGCATAACGGGCAAGATTCTGGAACTTGACATTGTATTGATAGACGGACATGGTGCCTTGCTTCAGGTTGCGGAATTGCTCACGCATGCCTTCAATGACACTGGTCGGAATGTGATGAGAGCGGAAATCTCTGCAGAAATCAGTCCACGAGATGTCACGACCACCTCTGGAATCTTTGTACTGTTGCCACCAATCAGCAGCTTGATCTTTGAGTTGGAAAGCGGCAAACTTGACAAAATCCTCAGGCCTCACGTTATTGCATTCAAATTGCTTTTTGATGTATGTGATCCAATCTTCAGCATCGAGCGGGTCCACACAGTAACTGAACGACTTTGGTTGGTTTGCCAGGAATTGGTTCAGTGTCGCAAAGTGAGGTTGATTGAACAGATTGCCTTGGCCTTGGTTCCCATGATTGCCTTGATTTGCTTGGCTGGCTTGAAAGTTCTGCATCATTTGCATGAGCATCTGAGTGTTCTGGTTGGTTGCTTGCATAATTGCTCTCAATGCCTCAGACGGAGGAGGAGGGGAAGGAGGACGTTCAGGAGGACGCTCTTCTTCACCCTCTTGGTTAGGGTTGGGAACCTTCTTGGGAGCCATCCTGAATATGATGACAACCATTAGCCATTGATGCAAAAAGATAAGTTGAATCAACGGCTAGAAATTTGCAACATAAGTCTTCACAATAAACATTCGAACAAAATGAACGAATGAATTCCACAGTTTAATGGTACAACAATCTTCTCGAGAAGCCACTTGGGAGAACAAAAGATAAAATAAAAACAACAAGGTGCAGATCGAACAAATACATGATAGAAGCTTTGTCCCACATGTTCGTGCTGAATGCCCCATGGTACGTGTTACAAAGGGTGTTGCAATCCCCGAATCAGCATAGCCAAGGACCCTTTAAGATGCAACTCCCAATTGTAACAACGCCCATGAAACCTCTTCACTCGATGTTGAACCCCAAACCTCATACCATGCACTCGTTGGAATAATGCCTACGAGCTACTTGAAAAACCCACCTATTAATTCTCGAAGGTTTCCAGTTATGCAATCTGGTGTTGGGGATACAGGGGAAGCACCGCACACTCAACTCTAAACCTACATCCAGCTGTATCCATCCGTCAACACATAACCAGTCATCTTCGGAAACTGTTTACCTCGGACCTTCGAAACGCATCCGCTATACTAGCTGTGGCAATACCCCCGAACTATCTCCCCAGTACTGGGTGACGTCGGGGTTATCTCACCACTAACCACATAGAAGAGTTTTCGATGTCGGCCATCTTAAGTATTCTAGAACCGCTGTGATACATTTGTGATGACAACACCTCGGAGCTCAACTCCCCGGGACACTGCCACAACCCCTAAATGACAGGAGGCATTGAGAACAATGTTCTCATCACAAAGATATCAGAACAATCCAAACAATACTCGCGTGATCCTAAAAAAAATTTAGTGAATTTTTTATAGTAGAGGAGATAGAACAACGTCAGGAGTCCTCACTAGAGCGATGAAGGGGTGAGGAGTAAAAAGAAATCCTACTCTCCGATATATAGGACTCAAAACATTTTGTGTGTGTGCCTAGACTCAACCGTCAACGATTTGATCAATCAGGGGGCTCCTAGGTCGGAGAAGGCTCTGATACCAACTTGTAATGCCCAGTATGCGGCTATGTCCCCCACGTGTCGAGGCACGACTTAAGGACATAAACGCATACTAGAATGATCTCAAGTATGGTATCTTTGCACAACTCATGTAAAATTTCAGGGATGAAAGTGTATAATGATAGTTGGCTTACACTCGCCACATCACACAAGTGAATACAATAGCATACATCATCCAAATAACATCAGAGTCTGACTACGGATGAAATCCAAACGAAAAGATACCATAAATAACACAAGCCCGGATCCTCCTAGTAAGAACCACTACTAATCATCGGGATAAGACACATAGTAACGTACACGCTCTTCATCGAACTCCCAGTATAGCTTTGAGAAATCTCCTATATAGTTCTCAACGGTACCTGCATCTGGTGTGTGTTGAATCTGTGAGCCACAGAGGACTCAGCAATCCCGTTCTCGGGTATCAAAAGTACCAAAGCCTTAGGTGTCGAAAGGCTGTAAAAGTGTTTGCAGCAGCACTAACCACTACCTTACGAGTTTAGAGCGAGAAGAGAACAAGTGCCAACGATCACCAAGTTGATCAAGAAGTGATCCTAGCTACTCATGATCAAACATAACCCCACCGTGTTCATTTCCCGAAGCCCTTCGGAAAGAGACCATCACGGTTACTCACGCAGGTAGTGTATTCATGAATAAGGTGTCAAGTTAACAACCGGATATTAACAAATTCCCATCTGCCACATAACCGCCGGCACGGCTTTCGAAAGATCAAACCTTGCAGGGGTGTCCCAACTTAGCCCATCACAAGCTCACGATCTGCGGAGTGGCAACTCCAAAGTGGGAAGACCCGAGTATTCTCGGAATCCCGTGCTCAAGATATTTCAGCAAAGGTAAAACTAATCCAGCAAGACCTCCCGGCGTGCCGACACCCTGATAGTAGCCGCGCGTATCCCGTCTTAGGCCACGTCCAGATGAGCTATGGTTACAGCATCCAGAATACCCCAAGTTGCCAAGGGGCGGTGCCGCAAGCTGCTCTAGGTTGGACCAACACTCATGAGGAGCACTGGCTCGTGGTTGTTAATTAAGTCCTCGGGATAGCTAGTCCCTATGCAAGTTTTAGTTATTAGGCAAATGTAAAACCAAAGTCGAGCCTTGCTGGAAAAGCTTTAAATAGAGCGAATTATCAAGGGGGTCCCATAACCCCAACCGTGTTAGGAACGCAAAATTAAGGAACATAACACCGGTTTATCGGTTCCTAGGGTGGCATGAGTGGAACAAAACACCAAGCAAGAGGCTTAGCCTTCCACCCATTACCAATATATAGGTGAATTAGTTTAACAGGTATATATATTGTGATATCCCAAAACAAGTTCGTCATGGAGCAACATCTTCAAAACTTCACCTGCAACTAACAAGGCTGTAAGAGGGGCTGAGCGATGCGTACTTAGCCAAACAACGGTTTGCTAGGAAGGTGGTTAGAGTGTTTCATGGCAACAATAGGAGGGCTGACAAACAGGAATAGGCATCGAGGCAATATCTAAAGAGCGAGACATCTAGCATAGGCAAAGATAGAAGTGATATCGGGGAATGGTCATCTTGCCTGTTGATTCCACGGAGGGATCGTAACCTTGCTCCTCAAACTCAGCCTCATAAGGAACCTCGAACTCCGAATCGGCTCCCGGCTCTACCCAACACAAGAACACACAACGACACAATACCAAACACGGTGCAATGCACAATCAACATGATGCAAAAACATATCATGGGATGCAAGTATGATGTATGCATGCATGAGGATACACTTGAGCCTAAGGAGAAGATGATGGAAAATGCCTCATCTTGGGAAACCAACCAAGCCACTAGATAGAGGGGATTATTTCGGTTGAAATCGATATGAAGATCACCGGAAACGGGTGCACGGTTTGCAAATGACAAGCAAAACAAGATTCAAGCAAAACTGCAGTTTACAACAACATGGCATCTTTGGAGCAAGAAGTAATTATGCTACAACACCCAAACACGGAGACAAAGGGCATGGATGTGAAATAGACATGATACTGAACAAGCATGAACTTATAGCACACCCAAAACCTTGCTGGGACACAATTAAACAAGCATGGCAAGTTGCAATAAATTTACAGAATTCTCAGACTTGGTGAAAATTACAAGGCACGGCAAAATTACAACGAATAGGCATGTTTGCAAGCTTGTGCAACTCAACTCAAATGATATCATGGCAAGTTAAGTTAACCAACAGCAAGAAGACATATTTGAGAAGCTACTCATGTCAAGAACATGCTCATATGATGCATAGAACACTAGCTACACTCGTGGCAAAACTGAACTTGTTGATAACATGCTGACAGATACATTTTATAGTCACTTGAGAGCATGAAAACAACAAGTTACATCATGGCATCATGGCAAACAAGAGCATGGATAGCTAGAGCATAACATATACATCAAGGGACACCCACTTGACAACTCTAAACATGCACATCAAAGACGGTGGCATCATGTATACATGGCATAAAATTACCAGATTCACACTTAGCAGAAATTTAACATCATGATGACATGTTAACAAGCTTGTTGCACTCATCTCAAGACATACCATGGCAAGAAAATGAATCTATCATGTAAAGCACATCACAATGAACATCTGGACATATCATTAACTCCATTTGGACCAACATGCACAAACTTATCACATCACAAACATGCTAACAAAACAACAATTTTCAGTAGTTTTAAACATATAGCACTCTTGCAACGATGATTAGGGCATCAAGATGAACTCAAACAAGCATGCCACAGTGGAAAAAAATGAAGAGCATATCACAACGAACATTTGGACATATTATATGCTCAATTTGGATAAACACACAAAAAGTTACAACACCGCAAAGTATGCATCAAATAATGATTTTTCAGGGACTTAGGAAAAGAAAACAAATGAGCGGAAGATGCTATATGACGCCTAGCGCGAGGGATAGCTGAGGCTGCTCACTTTGGGCCCGTGGGCCGGTCCGGTCGGAGGGGAGCAGCAGGCCGGCTCGGAGTAGCGGCTTGGCCGGAGGGATGCGGTCCTGGCCTCACGGGATCTGAGCCGTGGCCGGCCCACGCAGAGGAGCGGAGCGGGGCGTCGTCCTCCCAATCCCGCCTGGATCGGGGCAAGGGCGGCGGCTCCCGCCGGCGACAGTAACCGACGGCGCGGCGACGGGGCCGAGGACGCACGGGGCGGCGGATCCGGGTGGTGTCGGCCTGGATCTGGCCGGAGGCTGGGCCGGCGGTGGCCTACGGCGCTGGGCGGAGGTGCGCTCCGGCGCGAGGGGGCGGGGCAGAGGAAGGGCCGGCGGCGGAGCCCGGCGGCGGGGAAGGCGCATCGCGGGACGGCCGGGGCGGCGTCGAGGCTGAAGCGGATGGCGGGGTCAAAGCGGACGGGCGGCAGCGCTACGGGCCGCGGGGGCCAGGGACGGGCCGCGGCGGGCCCGTGCGGTGGGAGGCGGCGGCCGGCGGCTGGCTGCCACGCGGCGCGCTTTGATTGGTCGGGCGCGTCCGGGCAGACGTGTCCGGCGCTGTCCGTACGTGTCCGGTGGCGCGGAGGGACGAAATTAGGGTTTGGATCCGGATTTCGGGGGGGGGGAGGTCTATTTATATATTCTGGGAGCTAGGAGACTCCAAATGGGGAGCGGTTTTCGCCCACACGATCACGATCCGACGACCGAGAGGATGGGAGTGGTTGTGCTGGGTTAGTGGGCTGTTGTGGAGGGGCCTTGGGCCAAAAGGAAGAGGAGCTTTTAGCCCACTAGGTTAACCGTTGGAGTATCAAACGAACTTTAAACACAACGAAACTTGACAGGCAGTCTCCACGTACTAAAGCAACAACGTATGACAAGTCTCACCTCATTCCGAGAACGTTCCACGGCCACAAACGAAAGAAGGGCTCGGGGGTGCCACAGGCACGTGTGTGAGTGTCGGAATTCGAAACGGACAACGGGAAGAGACGAGCATGACCGGGTGCAAGTGACAACATGAATGCAATGCAGTGCACATAATGACATGACATGGGTGATATGCACACACGCACACGCTAAAACGAAAAAACACGAAAATGAAGGAAGAGCCCGGAATGGAATTGAAGAGTCAACGTTGCATATATTGCCATAAATGGAATGTATCACATATGGGGTGTTACATGTGATCATCGATGACATTGGCAACATGCAACTCCAATTCCATCTTCCCCCCTCAATTATTTACAAATTTTCTTTCAAATACTCGTTTTCTCTTTCAACTAAATTTAAACTCTCGACAATGGGGTCGGTTGGAATTTCCGGTTCACATACCTCCTAGATAAAAATATCTATGTCAACCCGATTGGCATAATTTGTCATAAACACGAAATGCAACAAATAGTTATAAAAGAGAATATACCACATCCGAATTATAACCCGGACGAGGGCCGACGGGGACGGATATCAAAACCATGACACTATGTATAACAAACAGCATACGGGTAATATAATTATACGAGTAACTACATATCTAAATCAGACAAACATGATTTTTTTAATATAAAAAAGATAAGAACAAGAGGCTCACCACAAGGTGGTTCCTGCGACGGGATGGTGCGGGCGATCGACGGTGGTTAGGACGAAGACGGGAAGTCACTAAGTAAACCACACCTACATATGCAAACTAAGAGTTATTTTGACCTCAAATTGCATATAAATCAAATACTACCACATATAATTCCTCCCAAAATAAAACCCACAAATCACTATACTTATAGAGCATTGCAAGAGCTAATCTAGCAATGAGAGATGAAAGGACAAAGTTGCTAACCTTTCTGATCACTTGGATGGGTGGGGTGCCTTCAAATCTTCACAAATTTTGGCAAAACTGGATTGTGAGCTCGAGAGGAAAAGGTAGAAAACAAAGGAGCGGGGAAAGGGGAAGAACAGAGCGCTCGGGCTTGACGAAGGGCTTTATATAGGATGACCTTTAGTACCGGTTGGTTATACGAACCGGGACTTAAGGTGCATCTCTAGTCCCGGTTCATATAACCAACCGATACTAAAGGTGCTGGTGGGGCCCCAGCCTGACACAAGCCTGCCACCACGTCTTCAGTACCGGTTCATGGAATGAACCGGTACTAAAGGTTCGCCACAAACCGGTACTAATGATCGCCGCCCGCCTAGCCGTTGGAACCGTTACTAATGAGCACATTAGTGCCGGTTCAGTTACAAACCGGGACTAATGTGCTTCACATTAGGCCCTTTTTCTACTAATGATTGTAACTACTGATTGAATGCAAAGAAGGCAGTAGGAGTTTTCCTACTGTTAGTGCACGTTCAAAAAAAAACTATTTTGCTATACACACACACACATTGTTGTGCCAATAAGTGTTTCATAGAGCATCTACAGCCGTGATGGGCAAATCCGGCCCCATATGCCCGCGGATGCGCGAGGGCGTGTCTGCGGAAAACGACTGGTCACATCTCAAATAACACAATTCACATCCTCATACCTCAAATTCGAAGTTCAAATCCATATTATTACATGCAACGTAGCGATCTGTATGTGGAGCTCATCTGGCCGTCTTGGCCATGTCCGTCGGCCTGCTGCGCTCCCCAGAGTGTTGGTCAGGACGCCGGCAAGGTAGAGTATTGCATGGGACACGAGCCAGCTCACAGGACTCAAGGCGTCGCGTCTCCCATGTCATACTCTTCCTTGTCGGATCCTGGAACCCGTTGGGTGACGGTGGACGTCAGATCGATGATGGATCCGCCTGGGACGAACCGGCGACATCCACCACGACGCGATTGTTGAGCACAGAGTGATGCACCATACGGGTCACCGGAGAATGTGACTCTGCCTCGCCGACGTCCATCGCCGCGAGCGCTGCCGCCGCCTCCCGCGCTCGCTGCCGCGCACGGCGGGCATGCCGCGCCATGTTTGCGTCCATGGCCTTGGCGCGCCAACGAAGGGGTTGCGCGTCTGCCACCGTGTTCGGAAGCCAGACGGACCACGCCGCCTCCGGTGAAGCAACGACGACTGCCCTAGCGACGGATCCATGTACCACTTGGGCGGACGCTATGGATTCCGTGCACGGGCCTCCTCCCAGGAGCGGTGTAGTGCAAGTCGGACGGCCATCTCCTTCTTGGGGCCGCGTGGGATGAGCTCGGGGTCGACGAATCTGAAAGTGAAGGATTCGGATCCACTGCCCGCAATGCCGGAGATGGCTGGACGGCGCCAAAGACAAGCTTGGGTGGCGGTGGGGAGTGGAGTGAGGTGGCTTGGGTTTGGTTCGGTGAGTGAATGTGGAGGAATATATATGAGGTCGGATGGACCAGCATGGGCCGGATCCGACGTGGCGAGTGTGCTCGGGCGTCGCCATATCCACCCTATATTTGAGGTGAATATGAGGGTTGCTGGTTAGCCCTTGAGATATCCGGCGGGATCAAAATTTCGTGACCGGTCAATGATCAGGCGGCTTGTTCGAGCCTTTGAAGAGGATTTGACGTGCCCGGTTAGTTATAGATGCTCTTAGCTAGCACGAGGATCACACTGCCTGCTGCATAGGTCGCACCATCTGCATGAGAGGTACGTTCGTGCTCGTGCAGATGCATCATTGGCGGGAGAGCGTCAAGATAGGGTAGATGTCCCTGTCACTCGATCGTCATCGGTGGACCAGCTCGTACGCCATGCATAGCATGCACAGGAGCACCGGTCGAGATGGTCTTCGCCGATCGATCGATCTCTGTGGCGATCCGTACGGGTAAAAACAATGGGTTATACGTCGGCCATAGTTGATTGGCAAGCAATAAAATACTAGAAGGAGAAGGTAGCATCTTGAGTTGATGGTTGACAAGTGGAATAATACTTGCCACTTAGAATAAAGTAAGGGCATCTCCAAACCCACATATTTGCTCCCGCGCGTCTGTTCAGGGACGAGGGACCAGTACGCGAACATAGAAGCCGGTCATTTACGCTGCACGTATATAATTGAAATTGTATTTGATTTAATTATATATAATTCAAGCAAACACGACGATTTTCATTAAATTTGGACTTATTTTACATAAAAGGGTATATTTCAACCGTTTAACTACAAACTAGAAGAAGAAAAAACCAAACCTTATACCAGACGACCATCTCGTATGCGTGTCCGTCCTGTCCTGCCGCATCGCCATTGCAGTTCGTGCCATCATCGTCGTCGTTCCTCAAGCGGCGGAAGGGCCACGGCAGCCTTATCCGACAGCTGGAGTTGAAGGGGCTCGGAGAGGATGAGGACGAGGGGCTCGGTGTGGATTTGCATCACCGGCGTGGGGCTTAAATAGCCGCGGCCACGGCCAGGCAAACGGGCGGTCGGCCCGCTTCAATGCGGCGCAGCGGACAAAGTTGATTTCTTGAGACACAGCGTCCGTACTAAAGTGCAATGCCCGAGAGGTCGCATCCGTCGACGCCATGTATACGTTCGGTCGCGTCGCTCGGCATCAATGCCACCCGCAGCATACTCTCAGCCTGCATGAATGTGGCGTAGCAAGCGGTGCAGACGATGGATGAAAAGCGCGGGAAAGATGGGTGGGTCAGGGCGGTCAGACGCGGACATGGTAGCTATCATCCGGACTCCCGCAGAGCGCATCCCCCCCC
>LR738709.1:118976790-119005830 GCA_902687465.1 Secale cereale | reverse complement strand
AATAGTATTATGCTTATCGCAAGCAATGTTGTACAAGGCTGGATATTGTTCTCGGAGACTGGCATCGCCTAGCCAGATGTCTTCCCAAAAACGAATCTCCCACCCGCCCTTTATCGTGAAAGATCCAAAGCGAAAGAGATGTTTCTTTGCCGCCATTAGGCCAGCCCAAAAGTGCGAGTCGCCAGGTTTCCAATATGCTTGATACACCGCCTTTTGGCCTAGATACTTCTTGCCCAGTATGGTTTTCCAAACACCATCCTCAGTAAGAAGTTTGAACAACCATTTACTAAGGAGAGCCTCATTCTTGACCTGTAGGTCAAGAATTCCAAGGCCACCTTGATCTTTCGGCCTACAAACCACCCTCCACTTTGCTAGTATGTATTTTTTCTCTTTTCCCCGTCTCCTTGCCAAAAGAATCTAGATCTAAAATAGGCCAGTCTTTGTAGGACCCCTTTGGGGAGCTGAAAAAAAGAAAGCATATAGCGAACCATATTTGTGAGGACAGAGTTAATCAAAACCAGCTGTCCTCCAACAGAGAGTAGCTTGCTTTTCCAGCTGCTCAACCATTTCTCTAGCCACTCCTCTACATGCTTCCACTTCACAATGGTGAGATGCCAATAATGAATCAGTATTCCTAGATATTTAATCGGGAAATGGCCATGTGCGCAACCAAATAGGTTAGCATAATCGGCTGCCACCTCAACGACTTCTCCAAAGCAGAAAAGTTCGCTTTTATGAAAGTTAATTTTAAGACCCGACATTTGCTCAAACGCTGAAAGCAAGAGTTTCAGGTTTGGAGCCTTGTCCAGGTCATGTTCTATAAAAAGAACCGTGTCATCAGTATATTGCAGAATAGATAGGCCACCATCCACAAGGTGTGGCACTACTTCTGCAATCTGACCGTCATACTTGGCGCGCTCAATCAGAATGGCCAATATATCAGCAACACTGTTAAATAACATTGGGGACATATAGTAACCCTGTCGTAATCCTTTTTTGACTAAAAGTAATGGCCTATATCATCATTGACTTTGATGGCCACTCCACCTCCAGTTACAAAATTTTGGCATTGACTCCTTCTATCGGAGAAACCTTTCATCCTTAAGGCCTATTGGAGGAAAGACCATTTAACCTTATCATAGGCTTTTCAAAGTCAATTTTGGATACTACGCCACTCATGTTATTTCGGTGCATCTCGTGAAAGGTCTCATGCAAGATTACTATGCCATCGAGTATATTCCTTCCTTGCATGAATGTCGTTTGAGATGGACGGACAACATGGTCAGCTATCGAGTTTAACCTATTCGTAGCTACTTTGGTGAAAATCTTGAAGATGACATTAAGTAGGCATATGGGTCTATATTGTTGGATCCGCTCAGCCTCCTTAATCTTCGGCAACGAAACAATCACACCAAAATTCAGCCTGAATAAGTCAAGTCGGCCAGCATGAAGACAATTGAACAACTCGAAAAGGTCAGACTTGATGATATCCCAAAAATTCTGATAGAATTTTGCGGGGAAGCCATCTGGTCCTGGAGCTTTGTTATGTTCCATTTGGAACACCGCTGCTCTCACCTCCTCTTCTGAGAAAGGTGATGTGAGGAAGGCGTTCTCTTCTGTCGTGACTTGAGGAATATCATTTGTTCGGTTCCGGTCAAGGGTGAAATTCCCTTCATCTGGTGGCTTGAACGGAGATTTTTAGTAGCCGGTGATATACCTTTTGAGCTCCTAGACCTTCAACCCGCCCTTCATCTTGTTGGAGACAATAAATATGTTTCTTCCTATGTTGACCATTGGCGACCAATTGGGAGTATCTTGTATTACTATCTCCCATCAAGATGAAATCATCTTTGGATCTTTGGTAATATTTGATTTCCTCTTCTCGCAAAAGACGTGCAACCTTCACATTGGATTGATTTTTCAAATCAATCTCTTGTTGAGATAAGATGCGCGTCTCTGGTGAGAAGTCCAAAATTCCTCGAGGCATGGCGGTGCATTTCCTTCGACAAAGAATGCTCATAAGTTGGAGAAGAACCATCAACGAAGATGGCATGACGGCTACTACGTCGAAGGGGGGAAGCCAACCCTCCAGACAAGGTACCCTTCGGAGTCATCGGTTGAGTTGTAGTCCTCTGTGAAAACGGTGGCGGCGCGACAGCCCTCGAGGTTGGTGAAGAGGGACGTGCCACCGATCCCGTCGGAACAGCCGCGATGGGTGAAGTAGCAGAAGTTGTGTGACGTGCAGCTGGACCAAGAGGAACCACGGCGACCGGAGCGCAAACGGAAGAAGCCATCACACAACCCGAAGCCATCACAGAACCCGCAGTAGTATCTTGCAGGCGTCCCGGCACAATGGCAATAGGCAACAAATGCGTTGCACCCACACACACAGCCGGCTGCTCGCGCGGCACCTGCTCGAGTGTAGGCAGCCCATGCACCCGAGGTAGCGTATCCGTACGCGGCTGCATGGGTGCACATGCAGTCGATGGCCGCACCCGAGCGGCTGGCTGCGCATGTGGCAGCGCTGCTCCGGCAGGCATAGTAGCCAACGCAGCCCTCGATAGGTGTAAGGGCTCGGTGGCCGCCCCATCATTCATGTCCGTGGGTGCAACGTGCACATGCAACTGCGCAACTTTATGTCAAGAAAAAGCAGCGGTAGCTTGAGTAGTCTGCATAGGGGCCACAGACACATGAGCCCCAGATGCTGTCTTTTGACCCTCAGTTTGCATGATTTTTGCTCCTTTGCTCACATCTTTATCTGGCATATCCGCATCTTCGTTAGCACCATCATCATGCTCATCATCATGATTTTCCAATATCCTAGGAATGAAGTCATCGTCTGGTACAAATTCCTCCTGCTCCAGTACATACCGAAATGCATAGCCATTAAGCTTGACATAAACATCTAAATGGACCAAGGCTTCATCAGACCCATCATTTTTCATAAAAATATCCAAAGGGTGCACAACCACTTGGATCCGCACAATACCGTGTGGTCGCAAGCTTACCAAGTCAACGTCATGAGTGGCACCAATAACTTATCCTACCGCCGACAGACCAAGAAAATGGCAGAGGGGTGGGGGAACGCCGGTGACATGTACCCAAACAAACTGCCAGGGTTGGAGCGATGGGATCTCGTCAACTTTCCACTCACAAAAAGCAATCTTTACATCGTGGGATTTAAAGTTGTACTCACAAGCTACCACGCGTTGTAAAATGTTCACTGACGGGAAAGAAACCAAGAACCATTGGTCCATGCGGCACCGCTTCCCACTTCCACGAAGTCTGGACCGAGGCTATTTTAGCAACCTCGGCCTCCACCACAAAAGCGGACAAAGTGCCACCAGAAATTGTTACCAAAGCTGTCGGCATAGTAGGTGGTGCAAGGTGCTCCTTCAAGAGCGAGTCCGGCAACTGTATGAACATTACATTCACTAAACTGCATCCACCGAGCATGACACTAGGCCTTGGTTGCTTGAGGACTAAACAACGGTGCAGAGGGTGTTTGTGATTGTCGCAAATGTGACAGTAATGAACCACCGTACAATCCTTGGAGGGATGCGCATCTGACCTACATTTGAAACACCAAAGACCTGTCTTTTTACCTTTATGCGGCTTCCCAGTTGTGTCAACAGAGGTCACTGTCATTTCATCAACGTCTTGGGCTACCTGTAGCTGAACCGAAGATGCTTCCATCACAGGTGTAGGCGGAAACGCCGACGATGAACGCGCAGCCAGGGGGGGCGGCACCAGTGGAAGTGGTACCACTAATGATCTGTTATAGGTTGATGTCTAGCATATATTTCCATATGTTGTTGATCTTGAAATAAAAAATATGTGTCCTTGATATGTTCTTGATCTACTAATGATCTATTATAGGTTGATGTCTAGCATATATTTCCATCTGTTCTTGGTCTTGAAGTAAAAAAAATATGTGTTCTTGATCTATTAATGATCTGTTATAGGGTGATGTCTCTTAATGATCTATTCTTGATCTGTTCTTGATCTTGAAGTAAAAAAGATATGTGTTCTTGATCTGTTCTTTTATTAGTTGATGACTAGTGGAGTATAATTGGTGGTCTATCCTTTGTATTTTTTTGATGTGTTCTTGATCTGTCTAGTTAGGTAACTAGGCAAATAGATGAATTAGGTTGGCTGGTCACAAAAAGGAAGGAATGTGTCTTGTTTGATGCATGTTCCTACTATCAATTGGACCAACTTCTTGAGCTTTCTGATGTGAAATAGCATGTTGTCAATTGGACCATCTTCTTTAGCATTCTGATGTAAAATCAAAACCTGATACTTGGAACTTTGCATGACCAGTAGATCGACGGTGATATCCACATGCATATCAACTAGATATGGGTTGACTGTTCCTGTAGTTTTCTAGTATGCAATTTTCCTTGGATCCATAGTACCTCTACAAAACTATGTTTTCATGTTTCTGATGCAAACTTGCACGTGTATTTATGTTGTTAGTTGTATTTGTATATAACTTAATTAGGCTTCTGATGTGCAAGTTTTTTTTGGATCCATTGTACCTTTGCATGACCAATTGCATGTTAATATAATCACTATTTATTATCTTCTATCTAAATAGTGGATGTTTGTTTCGTCATCCTGAAATCTATCCAGATTCTTGTTTTGTACTACTACCTTAAATAGGTGTATTTTCCTTATGAAGTATGGCTCGTTTTCCCTTAAGTGTGAGGCGTGGAAGGAGAAATGCAATATTTTTTAATCTGACCACGTCCATTATGCACGTATACTATTATGTGTGGTTCATGTTTGCATTAGCTTATAGGAGAAAATGTTGGAAAATATAAAGGACAATTACAATTAGAGAGTTAAGGGGAGAAAACTTGTATAGGCTAATTGGTGAGAGCAACGCTATGTGTATAAGTCAACTTTGTATGGATAGGAGAACATTTCATATTTGATGTGAGATGGTGAGAGATGTTGGAGGTCTAAGGTCTACAAGGAACACATCATTAGAGGAGATAGTGGCATCACTCTTATATGTATTATCACACCATCTAAAAAATAGGACAGTAGGAAAATTCTTCTTTTGAAGCCCGGAGCCAATTAGTAGAAACATCAACACTTGTCTTCTAGTTGTCCTGAAGCTGCACCATCTCCTACTTAAGAAGCCTGAACCTATACCCAAGGGTTGCACAGATGATAAATGGAAGTATTTTAAGGTAAATAGCTACTAATAAAAAATAGTATTCACTAGATGGTCTCAATATTGATAAAAGATGCTAATATTTGCACATTGCTCTTTATGTTGTAAAATTGCATTGGAGCGTTAGATGGCACACACATATGCATAACAACCCCAGCTAATCTAAAAGGAATGTCTCAATCAAGGTTGGGTGATATAGATACAAATGTGTTATGTGTATGTGCACCTGACATTCAATTCATCTACATATTACCCGGTTGGGAAGATTGTGCACATGATGGTCGGGTTCTTAGGGATGCCATCTCACGACCAAATGGGTTGCGTGTCCCCGAAGGCCAATACTATCTTGTTGATGCTGGCTACACAAACGAAAAAGGATTTCTAGCTCCATATTGAGGTCAAAGGTATCACTTGGATGGTTGGACACCACAGAACCCACCTCGCAGCGCATAGAAGTATCTCAACATGCGTCACACTAGAGCCTGAAATATTATAGAAAGGTGCTTCGGAAGACTCAAGGGTCGGTGGGTGATTTTCAGGTCCCCTTCCTTTTTTCCTATGAAGACCCAATGTTGAATCATCATGGCATGTGCACTCTTTCATAATCTTATATTGCAAAAGATGTCTGTCGACCCACTTGATAACAACGAGCCCCCAATAACGCAAGAAACATTGGAAGACATGGAGGGAGAACTAGATCAACCAGAATTCATCACTTCTATCTCAACTTCAAATGAGTGGACAAATTTCCGGAATGATCTTGCCCAAGGCATGTATAATCGACATAGGGCTGCTAGGGCGCATTGAGATATAAGTTGTTTGTATTCGTCACATTTGCATTTGTTCACTTTCAATTATATTCGCAAGCTACAATTGCATCTCATTTGCATTTGTTTCCTCTCATATATATTTGCCATCTCATTAGTTCTCATTCTTGCTTCTGCAGATATGGACCGCAAGGACTCAAGCACATCCCGTGGAAGAGGCAAGAATAAAATGAATTGGACTTCTGATGAGGATGATGAGCTTATTAAAGCATTGTATGAGTTGTCTTTGGATCCGAGGTGGAAGGCCAATGGTACCTTCAAGGGTGGATATTTGGTTTTATTGGAGAAACATCTTGCTGATAAGTGCCTAGGTCGTGGTATCACTGCAATAGCACACATTGAATCAAGAGTGAGGCACTTTAGGAAGAAATTCAGTACTCTTTAAGTGATGCTATCTAAGAGTGGTTTCACATGGGATGGAAATCGAAAGATGATTCATTGCAAGAAGGCACAATATGAAGCACATTGTAAGGTAGATCACTTCAACCACAAAAAGTTAACTGCTTGCTATTGTTTCTGCTGCTATTATTGTTTGCTGCTATTGTTGTGCTTGTTTTCTCGATGAAAAAGATCATGTATTACTAGTGTTTGCGAAAACCAACTTTCTTCTTTTATAAAAAACTTGTAGATTCACAGTGAAGCAAAGGGATTGTATGGTGTCTCATTTCCATACTTTGAGCAATTGGCCGCTATCTATGGCAAGAATATTGCAACACGGGAAAGTGCTAAATGCTTTGGAGAGGTGGTGGGAAACTTGGAAAAGGAAATTGCTATGGAGGAAGAAGAAAATGAAGAAGAGGACATGATTTCAACAGGGACAGCTAGATGGTCCATTGACACCCAGTCTACCGAAACAACTAGTTCCAAGAGGCAGAAGAAGGAACCAAGGCCAAAGAGGGCGATGAGGGCAAGCGATCATTTTGCATCCATGCTTCAAGATGCCAACAGCCAGCTGAACAGTGTGACACATCAGGTGGATACAATGGCAACTTCATTCACAGCAGCATTGGTGCGAGAAGCAGCACAAGAGGACCCTCAACAGAAATAAAGAAAAAAATGCCATTAGTGAATTGAGTAGGCTTGCCTTCACAGGGAGCGAGATCGTTGAAGCTGCAACCATATTTGCTAAAGCTCCAGAGCACATGAACATGATGCTTGTGCTACCGGATATTCTGAGGAGGGAATTCATCTTTAAAATGCTAGTTGGTATCTCTTTTTCTAAACTCTCTTTAATAATATGTGCTATCTTGTGATGTAGTTTTTGTTTTTCCCAACTGTTGGTTTGTGATCTAACTAGCTAGGTTGCTGGAATCAATGAACTGTAACAAGGTGCAAATGTTCAGCAACTCATGTGTGACAACATTTTTCTAATATGTGATATCTAGACTGCCATATAAATCTGTATGATAGTTGAGAAATTATGCCCCTATATTAGATCACTGATTTATAACACATTTTGTTATTCTTGATGATTGAACTTATATGTAAACCTTGGGGGTTGATAGCATCCTGACATTTATCACCATGAGTGGCTCAAGTGAACTAAAATTTTCACTAGTACAGAGCGGTGTATATAAGCAAGAGTGGTTATTTGCAATATATAAGCCAAACTTGTAGTGACATAGTGATGTGATGTTTTTGGTTGGTCATATATAAGCCAAACTTGTGCTGAAGTATTTTTTCCGTATATCTAACTCCTGCTTATTGGCTCCTCATTGGTAGATGAAAGAAAGAAGCAAGGTCCTTCTCCAATAATGGTGTGACATGACTGGTGTGTACAAAAACCACCTCGTTTTACTATTGGTATATATATGTCAAAATTGTTGAAATGCATCGAGTAGATCTCATCCTTTTGACCATATTTTAGTATGTATTCTTGCAGTATACACCATTGTTGTCTTTGTTAGCTAAGAGAGTGATTTTCATTTGATTGGTCTTGCATAGTAATACATATGAATGAATTACACCTGAGAAGGGCTGATTTATATTTTTCCATTTAGTCATCGACAACAACAACCTACTTATTATAGTTGTATGTTATAGTTGCTAATTATTTCTTATCCAACCCATGCTTTTTGGTAGATGAGAGAAATAGGCTTTGTTGATGAGAAAGAACAATCATTTTCCTATTGTTTTTGTCAAAGTGTTGAAATGCATGGAGCAGATTCACACCTTTTCATTTGTCAAAGTGTTGATGAGAAAGAACAATCATGTTATTGTTGCTATTAATTCTTTTATTATTGGTTGTCTCTTGTGTGTTTCTTTTTCGTCATTTTAACTCGTGCTTATTGGCAGATGAGAAGGTTCATTAGAAAATGGGATCAGTGGTGTGGCGTGGAAGATGAAGATCAATGGAAAAGCTTCTTTCTAAGATTGTGAACTTGGCCCTTCTATTTATCCTATAATATAAAAACAATTTTAGGGACTAATTATGTAGTTTATTTTGAGGTCTCGTTGAATTCCGAGTTTGTATCATATTCATTTTAAAAATGTGTAATGTCATTAAAGTGGAACCAAATTCTGGTTAAAAGTTGTCTTTGCATTGGATGAATGCAAAAAACAAAATCCAAATTATGTTCTTGTTTGATGCATGTGAAATCCCATGTTGTGTTATGTACGTGGAAAGGTGCATGTTACTATGTCAAACCAAACACTGTTAAGGGATTGATGACCCATAAGTATGGGGGATCGCAACAGTTTTCAAGGGTACAGTATTCAACCCAAATTTATTGATCTGACACAAGGGGAGCCAAAGAATATTCACGAGTATTAGCAGCCGAGTTGTCAATTCAACCACACCTGAAAGACTTAATATCTGCACCAAAGTATTTAGTAGCAAAGTAATATGGAAGTACGAGTAATGGTGACAAAAGTAATAGTAGCGGTTTTGTAGTGATTGTAATAGCGACAGTAACGAAGGTAACTTAGCAAAGATCAATATGAGACGAACTCATAGGCAATGGATCGGCGATGAAAAGTCTCAGATGATATTCATCATGTAGAAGCTATAACCTAGGGCAACGACAAACTAGCTCCAATTCATCAATAATGTAGGCATGTACTGTATATAGTCACACGTAATTATGGAAAAGAACTTGCATGACATCTTTTGTCCTACCCTCCCGTGGCAGCGGGGTCCTAATTGAAACTAAGGGATATTAAGGCCTCCTTTTAATAGAGAACCGGAACAAAGCTTTAGCACTTAGTGAATACATGAACTCCTCAAACTACGGCAATCACCGGAAAGAATCCCAATTATTGTCACATTGGGGTATACGGATCATAACGCATAGTAGGTGTCTACAACTTGCAAGATCGGATCAAGAAAACATGTATATTCATGAAAACATAATAGGTTCAGATCTGAAATCATGGCACTCGGGCCCTAGTGACAAGCATTAAGCATAGCAAAGTCATATCAAAGTCAATCTCAGAACATAGTGGGTACTAGGCATCAAACCCTAACAAAACTAACTCGATTACATGATAAATCTCATCCAACCCATCACCGTCCATCAAGAAATAGCTTTCAAGGGTAGAGTATTTAACCTGAATTACTCACGCATGGCGGTGAGCATCATGAAATTGGTGATCGGGGAAGGTTGATGATGACGACGGCGACATATTCCACTCTCCGGAGCCCCGAAGAAACTCTAGACCAGCCCTCCCGATGAAGAACAGGAGGTGTGATAACCCACAAGTATAGGGGATCGCAATAGCTTTCAAGGGTAGAGTATTTAACCCAAATTTATATATTCGACACAAGGGGAGCTAAAGAATATTTGAAGGTATTAGCAGCTGAGTTGTAAATTCAACCACACCTGGAGATTAATTATCTGCAGCAAAGTGATCAGTAGCAAAGTAGTTTGATAGTTTTGATAGCAGTGACAGCAACAACGGTAACAGTAATAGTGACAACGGTAATTTTGAAGTGTAATAGTAGCAGCAACAGTAGTAACTTAGCAAGATCAATATGGGATAAATTCATAGGCATTGGATCAGTGACTTGTTGGATGATATTAATCATGTGACAGTTATAAACTAGGGCGATACGACACTAGCTCCAGTTCATCGATATAATGTAGGCATGTATTCCGTAAATAGTCATACGTGCTTTATTAAAAGAACTTGCCTGACATCTTTTGTCCTACCCTCCCGTGGCAGCGGGGTCCATATTGGAAACTAAGGGATATTAATGCCTCCTTTTAATAAAGAATCGGAATAAAGCATTAATACATAGTGAATATATGAACTCCTCAAACTACGATCATCGTCGAGAGTGGGCCCGGTTGTTGTCACTCCGGGGTTGTCGGATCATAACCGTAGTAGGTGACTATAACTTGCAAGATCGGATCTAAAACATGGATATAATGATGAATTCATAAACGGTTCAGATCTGAGTCCATGGCACCTGGGCCCAAAGAGACAAGCATTAAGCATAGCAAAGTCATGGCAACATCAATCTAAGAACATAGTGGATACTAGGGATCGGGCCCTAACAAAAATAACTCGATTACATGATGAATCTCATCCAACTCCTCACCGACTAGCGAGCCTACGAAGGAATTGCTCACTCCCGGTGGGGAGCATCATGGAATTGGCGATGGAGAAGGCTTGGTGATGACGAAGAACGAAGATCCCCCTCTCTGGAGCCCCAAACAGACTCCCGATCTGGCCTCCCGAGGAATAACAGGAGGTGACGGCGGCTCTGTCTCGTGGATCGCGATAATTCGTTTTCGCTGATTTCTCTCTCCGAAAATAGGAATTTATAGGATCAGGGGGCGCGCCCTGGTGGGTTGTGCCCACCCAGGGGCCCCTCTCTGGTGGGTCTTGGCTCCAGCAATTCTCTTTTATTCCATAAAAAATCCTCGTAAAGTTTCGTTTCATCGCGAGAACTTTTATTTCTGCACAAAAACAACACCATAGTAATTCTGCTGAAAACACGGTCAGTCTGGGGTTAGTTTCATGCAAATCATGCAAATTAGAGTCCAAAACAAGAGGAAAAGCATGAGAAAAAGTAGATACGTTGGAGATGTATCAACTCCCCCAAGCATAAACATTTGCTTGTCCTCAAGCAATTCAGTTGATAAACTGAAAGTGGGAAAGAAAAACTTTTACGAACTCTTTTGCTCTTGTTTGCATAAATAAGCTTAAACAGCGCTCGGGTTTTTAGCCAACATTATAACTAACCATGTCAACAATAACATTTAAATATTATATTAACTCATATCAAGGACATAATTAGCTAGCAAGCTATAAGAAGAGATTTCAAACAACAACACGTTGTCAAAACAACCATGATATAATATGACAATAGTGGTGTCTTGCTGGCCCTTTCTGAGACCGCAAAACATAAATGCAAAGCACCTCCAAAGTTCAAGCGGCGACTAAACATTGTAATTCATGGTAGAAAAGATCCAATCATGCTAACACCCAACATTCACTACACAATGCATAGGCATGAAAACAGTGCTCTCAGATCTGGAGCTTATTAGAGAAGGTGATGACACAACATAAAAGTAAATAGAAAGTCCCTTTGCAGAGGGAAGCAGTGATTTGCAGAGGTGCGAGAGCTCAAGTTTTTAAAATAGAGGTAAGTGGAATTTTTGGGAGATGCACCCTTTTCATGCACTTCACGACTATCAGCTATCATCATCTCCCATGCTAAACGAGCTAGTGGCGGTTCCCAAGCAGAAAAGTAAATGTTTGAACTCCATTGGGAGTTTTTTGTGGTTATTTGTAAGCTTTTTCTTCTTGCACTTTGGGCCTGGGAATCCCTATTACCTCCCTTTTCTCATGCAATGGCGAGTGAATAAACACTCGACCTGAGAATAACCCGCTTAGCATGGAAAATACCAACCACCTCCTGTCGTTCCATGAATGATCCAGACACACAAAAAATATATTTATTTGAAGTTTTTAGAGGTGGCACATGCAAATTTACTTAGGACGGCAGGGTAATACCGCATATAGGTAGGTATGGTGGACTCATCTGGAATAACTTTGAGTTTTTGAATTTGATGCACAAGCAGTATTCCCGCGTAGTACAGGTGAAGGCAAGCAAATAGGTTGGGAAGCGGCCAGCTAGAGAGCAACAATGGTCATGAACATGCATCATGCATAATAAACATTGGACACCCGCATGAGTAGGATATGGACACCATGAACATAAATATCATAGAGGCTATGTTGGTTTTGATTCAACTACATGCATAAACAAGTGCCCAAGTCAAGCCACTTGAACATTTAGAGGAGGATACCATATCATCATACTACATCACAATCATTTTAACGCTATGTTGATATCCAAGATAAATTATTATTAACTCCTAGCTACTTATGCATGGCATGAGAAACTATAGTCTCTAATTGTCATCGCAAACATGATTAATCATAATGGGCTGAATCATAGGTACTGGGTTAAGCATATTTACACAAACAGAACAAGTCGAGTTCATACCAATTTCTCCTTGCCACGGCCAGTTCATCGAATATCGTCACTAATGCCTTTCACTAGCATGACCGAATGATATGGAAATAATAATAGTGCAAGAGTGTCGTGGACTAAGCTGGAATCTGCAAAACATTTTATTCAACAGGAGATGACAAGGTAAAATGTGCTCTTTATTAGTTCAACAATTATTCATATGAGAGCCACTCAACATTTTCATCGTGGTCTTCCCCTTAGTACAACTCGAATAAAAAGAAAAGAAGTTCAGAAAAACACATTGATATTTTTTTGGAGTTTTTGGTTTTCTTGAACACGAAAATATAAAGAAAAAGCAAAAACTAGAAAAACTATTTACACGGGAAAGCTCCCAACAAGCAAAAGAAGAACAAGGAAACATTTTTGGATTTTCTTTTTAGTGCTACTACTAAGCATACATAGAAAGTAAATTACTACAACTATTTTTTTTGGTTTTTCTAAAGTTTTTCAAACACACAAGAAGAAAGTAAGAAAATAAATCTAAGCATGGATGATACAATGAAAACGTGTGAGCACCGACAAATAGAGTGACATGTAAACATAAATGTAATGTCGGTGAGAAACACGTACTCCCCCAAGCTTAGGCTTTTGGCCTAGCTTGGCAGTCGGTCAGTAGCCTGGAGGGTAGTAGGGATCCTGAGGAGCAGGCAACCACTCATCCCACTGCTGAGGCTCCTCCGCAGCCTCTGCAGCGGCGTGAGCATTCCAGTAGGCGATTATGTATGCAGGCATAATCCGGTATCTGCCCCTGGCAGCTGAATCAAACAAAGTAGGCGGAGGCAATGGAATAACATCACGAGTGTTAATGCAATAGACCAGGTTGTAAGGAATGGTAATATCCGGACGATCATGTGCAAGAAAGTGATGGTGATCATGGCTGCATTGTCTAGGTAAACCTTAGTCAGAGGGTAATCATGAGGGCGTCTCGCAACCCAGAAATGATCTGCCAAACGAGTGCAAAAATCCCACCATGTATTTTACCCTGTGATTTATTAAGATGCGGGCGACGAGCCACGATAGCTTCCAAGCTATGCGTGTTGTCGCCCTCGAGTGTACGAGCAAAACAACAAGGTCTGGTGAACTAAGTGCACCCACCTTCTCCCTAGCAAGCAAGCATTTGGTAATAAAAAGTGCAAAGTAACGAATAACAGGAAAATGTAAGCCAGCAGTAGTGATAGCTAACACTCCTCTCTCATCACCCACTATCAAAGTGCGACAAAAGGCCTCAAACTCGGCCGGCCTAGGCTCAGCCAGGCTCCCGTCAGACGGGATCATGCATATGTCACAAATCTCAGTAAGTGGTATCTAATGGTTTTCAGCATATAAAGTAGAGCTCACTTCAGGAGTATTATTTCTAGGCAGGAACGTAAAATTTTGAACAAAGATGTTTGTGAGGATTTGGTGTTGGTCACACTCATCTGCGATGAAGTCAGTGAGGTTGGCATGAGCAATATATTGCATGAACTCCTCGAGAATTCCAGCCTCTTCCAGGAACGGGGTATACGTCCATTCACACGGCCGTACTTCCGCCAACCTCTGAGGGTGGAGATCACTGTCAGAAGACTCCCCAATAATACACTTGGAGTTCCTCTTTGAGCCAAACTTCCTGAAGATATTCATGTTCGCGTACAATTTTCTGAAAATAAAATTTTTGGGGTGACAAAAATTTGTCAACAAAACTTTATAAAATTGATAGCAGCTACTCATTGGGATACATAGAAACCATAGCAAGCATTCAAACTACTTAGAACACTAAGAATTCAACATGTAAGCACATCTACAGCAGCACCAAGAGTAGCTAATTATTCAAAGTATAAACCACTAAAACAAAAACTAATTGGACAAATGGTGGAGTCACATACCAAGTGACAATCCCCCGAAACAGTTTCGAAAACGGAGCTTCGAGCAAAGAGATCGAAATCCGCGGGTTTGAGCTCAAGAACATGGGAGAGATGGCAATGAAGATTTTTTTCTGGAGGTAAGTGATGATGTGGGCTAAAGAAGTAAGTGAGAGGGCCCACGTGGGGACCACATGTGATACCCCGAGACCGATGCGCCAGGTGTCAGCCAGTTATTCGTCGTCGTTGCCATGTCATCTGCTTGTGTGTTGCACTTTGCATTGTCATCATGTGCATTGCATCATCATGTTTTCGAAACATGCATCCCTCTGAGTCCGTCCGTCCTTTCCGTTGTCCGTTCTGAGCCAAGACACACTCGCACGTGCCCGCGGCACCTCCGAATATTTTTTTAAGTGGCCAAAATTTTTTCTCGGAATGGGATGAAACTTGGCATGTTCAGGATCTTTAGCTATCACTACTAGTTTGCGACTGTTTGCGTAGTTGCTCATCTTATTCTTGTACTCGTAAGTTAGCCACCATATATGCTTAGCCGCCGCTGCAACCTCACCACTTAACCTCTCCTTACCAATTAAGCTTTGCTAGTCTTGATACCCATGGTTATGGGATTGCTGAGTCCTCGTGGCTCACAGATACTACAACACCAGTTGCAGGTGCAGCTTTCCGATGACTTGACGTGAGAGCGATGTTACCTTTTGCTGGAGTTCTTTCTTCTTCTTCTTGTATGTCAGTCTTGGGATAGGTTCCGGGTCGGCAGCCTGGGATAGCAGGATGGATGTCGTTGTGCTTTTCATGTTTGCATCCGTAGTCGGATGTCTTGTATTGATGTTGTTGTATTCATGTGGCTTGTATGAATTGTTGTATCCCCATGTATTTATGTAATGGTACGATGTAATGATATCCATCTTTCTAAGCGCCCGAAATGTGGTTGTGCCTCAATCACGAGGTGTATCACGTGATCGGGACAGAATCGCATCTTGGGCCTGACACCACAACCCACTAGAGCGCGCATGGGGGTCCTGGCGCGCCCAGGTGGGTTGTGCCCACCTGGTACACCTTCCTCTGGTATTATTTGCACCAGAAATTCATAAATATTCAGAAAAAATCGTATAATTTTTTTAGGGTATTCGGAGAACTTTTATTTTTTGGTCATTTTTTATTGCACGGGAAATTCAGAAAACAGACTAAACATGGCATTTTATTTTATTTAACTAGTAAAAACAGAAACTAAAAAGTAGGGACAGAAAGTAGTGCTTACTAAATTCATCAACTTCATACGGCTCAAAAATGATTCATTAATAAGGTTGATCAGGTCTTATTAACAACCACTTTCGGTTAGCATGAAACCGAAGAACTTTCGTAAATCACTAAGTTACCTCAATGGGGATATGGATGTCCCCAACAATAAGCATTTCATATTTCTTTTTGACAGTAGGTAGAGGTATTTGAAAACTTCCAATAGTGATTGTCGGAGATTTTTCAATAACATTAATACCATTCACTTGGAACTGTTTCTTCGGGAAGTGCACCGAATGCTCATTACCATTGATATGAAAAGTGACCTTGCTTTTATTGCAATCAATAACAGCCCCTGCAGTATTTAAGAAGGGTCTACTGAGGATAATCGACATGTTGTCATCCCCGGGCATCTCAAGTATAACAAAGTCAGTTAAAATAGTAACATTAGCAACAAGAACGGGCACATCCTCACAGATACCGATAGGTATGGTAGTTGACTTGTCAGCTATTTGCAAAGATATTTTGGTTGGTGTAAGTTTATTCAACTCAAGTCTTTTATATAAAGAGAAAGGCATAACACTAACACCAGCTCCTAAATCACACAAAGCAGTTTTCACATAATTCTTTTTTATAGAGCAATGTATACTTGGTATACCCGGATCTCCAAGTTTTTTAGGTACTCCATCTTTAAAAGTATAATTAGCAAGCATAGTGGAGATTTCAGCTTCTGGTATTTTTCTCTTATTTGTGATGATGTCTTTCATATACTTTGCATAAGGAGGCATTTTTAAGATATCAGTTAAACGAGTACCCAAAAAAACTGGCCTCAGCAGTTCAGCAAAGCGTTCAAATTCTTCATCATATTTCTTTTTAGTTGATTGGGGTGGAAAAGGCATAGGTTTTTGAACCCTCGGTTCAATTTCTTTACCGTGTTTTCTAGCAACAAAGTCTCTTTTATCATACCTTTTATTCTTAGGTTGTGGGTTATGAAGATCAACAGGTGGTTCTATCTCAACATCATTATCTGGTTCTTTTTCATTGTTTGGTTGAGCCTCTTCATGAACCTCGTAATTATCTTTTTCATTATCACTAGGTGAGTGTTCATTACCAGATTGAGTTTCAGCATCAGAGATAGAAGTTTCATTATCGTTATCAGGAAGTTTTTCTATTTCAGGTTCATTAGTAGCATGCAAAGTCCTATCAGTTTTCATTTTCTTTTTATTTTTAGGAGGACTAGGTGTGCTAGTGTTATTTCTTTGCGAATCATGTTCAATTCTTTTTGGGTGTCCCTCAGGATAAAATGGTTCCTGAGTCATTTTACCTCCTCTAGTTGCAACTCTAACAGCAAAGGCATGCATATTATGATTCATTTCATCAAGCAACTCTCTTTGAGATTTAGCAACTTATTCTAATTGAGTTTGAACTATAGAAGCATGTTTTCCAACACCTCTAACATCATTTGAAATTCTAAATAGCAAGTCACTCAAGCGAGCAATCATATCAGAATTGTATTTCAATTGTTTCATAACATTTGCATTGAAGTGATCGTGTTTTCTAATATAGTTTTCAAACTCATAAAAGCATTGGCCAGGATGCATATTGTGTGGATTATCATTTTCATTGAACTTCATTAGAGAATTTAGCTCTACCACCTTAGGCAGTGGTGGTGCATTAAGCCCATGTATTTCTTCAATAGGAGGTAAAATTTTAATATCCTCATCTTTAATACCTTTTTCCTTCATAGATTTCTTTGCCTCTTTGATATCTTCAGGGCTGAGATATAATATACCCCTCTTCTTCGGAGTGGGTTTAGCCGGTGGTTCAGGAATAGTCCAATCATCATAATTTTTCAATATGTTATTCAATAATTCTTCAGCTTGAGCAATAGTTTGTTCCCTGAAAACACAACCAGCACAACTATCTAGGAAATCCCTAGAAGCATCGGTTAGTCCATTATAGAAGATATCAAGTATTTCATTTTTCTTAAGAGGATGATCAGGCAAAGCATTAAGTAACTGGGAAAGCCTCCCCCAAGATTGTGGGAGACTCTCTTCTTTAATTTGTACAAAGTTAAATATTTCCTGCAAGGCAGCTTGTTTCTTATGAGTAGGAAAATATTTTTCAGAGAAGTAATAAATCATATCCTGGGGACTATGCACACAACCAGGAGCAAGAGTATTGTACCAAGCCTTAGCATCACCCTTTATTGAGAACGGAAATAATTTGATAATAAAGTAGTAACGAGTTTTCTCATCGTGAGTAAAAAGGGTGGCTATGTCATTTAGCTTAGTGAGATGTGCCACGACGGTTTCAGTTTCCTAACTATGGAAAGGATCAGATTCAACCAAAGTGATTAACTATGGGTCGACAGAGAATTCATAATCCTTATCATCAATAGAGATAGGTGAAGTAGCAAACTTAGGATCACATTTCATTCTAGCATTCAGAGATTTTTCTTTATACTTGTGTAGTAATTTCTCCAGATCATTTCTATCATTACAAGCAAGAATATCTCTAGTTGCTTCTTCACTCATAACATAACCTTCCGGTACCTTAGGCAATTCATATCTAGGAAGGCTAGTTCTAGCAGGTATTTCAGGAGTTTCAGTTTCAAGCTCATCGTCAGATTCAACAACATCATGTTGTATTACTCTAGCAATTTGTTCATCAAGAAATTCACCAAGTGGCACATCATCATTATCAAGCAAAGTATTAGTATCATCATAAGCATCATTCATAGTAGAAGTAACATCATGAATAACTTGCGACATATTAGAATTAATAGCATGTGGTGGTGTTGCAAGTTTACTCATAACAGAAGGTGAATCTAAAGCAGAACTGGATGGCTGTTCCTTACCTCCCCTCGTCTTTGAGGGAAATATCTTAGTATTTGGATCCTTCAGATTATTCATAGTGACAATATGATAATCCCAAGTGACTCCACAAATATAACTATGCTCCCCGGCAATAGCGCCAGAAGATGGTCTTGATAACCCACAAGTGTAGGGGATCGCAACTATTTCGGAGGGTAGAGTATTCAACCCAAATTTATAGATTCGACACAAGGGGAGCCAAAGAATATTTGAAGGTATTAGCAGCTTTGTTGTCAATTCAACCACACCTGGAGATTAATTATCTGCAGCAAAGTGATAAGTAGCAAAGTAGTTTGATAGTTTTGATAGTAGTGACAGCAGAAATGGTAACAGTAACAGTGACAGCAGTAATCTTGTAGCAAGTGTAACATTAGCAGCAACAGTAGTAACTTAGCAAGATCAATATGGGACAAATTCGTAGGCATTGGATCGATGACTTGTTGGATGATATTCATCATGTGACAGTTATAACCTAGGGCGATACGACAGTAGCTCCAGTTCATCGATATAATGTAGGCATGTATTCCGTAAATAGTCATACGTGCTTTAATAAAAAGAACTTGCATGACATCTTTTGTCATATCCTCCCATGGCAGTGAGGTCCATATTGGAAACTAAGGGATATTAAGGCCTTCTTTTAATAGAGAACCGGAACAAAGCATTAATACATAGTGAATACATGAACTCCTCAAACTACGGTCATCACCGAGAGTGGGCCCGGTTGTTGTCACTCCAGGGTTGTCGGATCATAACCGTAGTAGGTGACTATAACTTGCAAGACCGGATCTAAAACATGGATGTAATGATGAATTCATAAACGGTTTAGATCTGAGTTCCTGGCACCCGGGCCCACGTGACAAGTATTAAGCATAGCAAAGTCATAGCAACATCAATCTAAGAACATAGTGGATACTGCGGATCGGGCCCTAACAAAGCTAACTTGATTACATGATGAATCTCATCCAACTCCTCACCGACCAGCAAGCCTATGAAGGAATTACTCACTCCCGGTGGGGAGCATCATGGAATTGGCGATGGAGAAGGCTTGGTGATGATGAAGAACGAGGATCCCTCTCTCCGGAGCCCCAAACGTACTCCAGATCTGGCCTCCCAATGAAGAACAGTAGGTGACAGTGGCTCCGTCTTATGGATCATGATAATTCTTTCTCCCTAATTTTTTCTCCGAATATAGGAATTTATAGGATCAGGGTTGGCATCTGCGGGGCCACCAGGTGGGTACAACCCACCTAAGCGCCAGTAGAGGGGGGCGCACCCTGGTGGATCGTGCCCACCCAGGGGCCCCTCTCTGGTGGGTCTTGGCTCCAGTAATTCTCTTTTATTTCATAAAAAATCCTCGCAAAGTTTCGTTTCATTCCGAGAACTTTTATTTCTGCACAAAAACAACACCATGGTCATTCTGCTGAAAACAACAGCAGTCCGGGGTTAGTTTCATTCAGATCATGCAAATTAGAGTCCAAAATAAGAGGGAAAGCGTGAGAAAAAGTAGATACGTTGGAGACGTATCAAGGTGGCGGCGGCTCCGTATCGTAAAACGTGATGAATCCTTCTCTTCTATTTTTTCTCCCCGGAAGTGGATATATAGAGTTGGAGTTAGGATCGGAGGAGCTTCAGTGGGCCCACAAGCAGGGGCGCGCCCCCAGGGCTTCTGGCCTGTAGGTGCCCCCCTCTGGTTAATTCTTGCGCCAGTATTTTTTATATATTCCACAAAAATTCTCCATAAATTTTCAGGTCAATCCGAAACCTTGATTTCTGCACAAAAATAACACCATGGCAATTCTGCTGAAAACATCATCAGTCCGGGTTAGTTCCATGCAAATCATGCAAATTAGAGTCCACAACAAGGGAAAAAGAGTTTGGAAAAGTAGATCTGACAGAGACGTATCAACTCCCCCAAGCTTAACCCATTGCTTGCCCTCAAGCAATTCAGTTAACAAACTCTGTTTGATCTTGCTGTTGCAAATATGTCTAGCCGAGGTTCAAGTTTTCAGCAAAGATTATAAACTAACCATGTTCACCATAACATTTAGGTCTCACATTTACCCATATTAGTGGCATAACCAACTAGCGAGCAATAATAAGATATCTCGGATGACAACACTTTTCAAAAAAATCATGATACAATATGATATAATGGTTTCATGCTATCCCTTTTTGAGATAACAAAACTTAGATGCAGAGCACCTAAGAAGATCAAGGACTGACTAGACATTGTAATTCATGGTAAAAGAGATCCAGTCACACTCATACTCAACATCAATTAAAAACAAAGCATATAAATGTCAGCGGTGCTCTCCAGATGGTGTTTTTTATAAGAGGGCGATGACTCAAACAATAAAAGTAAATAGATAGGCCCTTCACAGAGGGAAGCAGAGATTTGCAGAGGTGCCAAAGGTCGAAGCTTTTAAAACAGAGATGAATATAATTTTCAGAGGTATACTTTCATTGTCAACGCAACGACCAAGAGTTCTCACTATCTTCCATGCTACGCACAATATAGGCGGTTCCCAAACAGAATGGTAAAGTTTTTACTCCCCCTCCACCAACAATCACACTCCACGGCTGATCCGAATCCACAGGTACTATCCATACCAACAACGGTCCTAGGAGAGCTTTGTTTAATATTATTTTGATTTTAATTTGAGTATGGGACTGGGCATCCCGATTACCATCCACTTTCTCGTGAATGACAAGGGAATAAACACCAATTCTGAGAATAACCCACCTAGCATGGAAGATACTGACAGCACCCAGTCGCCACATGAGCGATTCGGGCATACAAAACAGATTATTATTTGAAGGTTTAGAGTTTGGTACATGCAAATTTACTTGGAACGGTAGGTAAATATTGCATATAGGTAGGTATTTTGTGAAGGAAATATGCCCTAGAGGCAATAATAAAGTTGTTATTTGTATTTCCTTATATCATGATAAATGTTTATTATTCATGCTAGAATTGTACTAACCGGAAACTTAGTACATGTGTGAATACATAGACGAAATAGAGTGTCCCCAGTATGCCTCTACTAGACTAGCTCATTGATCAAAGATGGTTATTTTTCCTAACCATAGACATGAGTTGTCATTTGATCAACGAGATCACATCATTAGGATAATGATGTGATGGACAAGTGTTGGGGAACGTAGTATTTTAAAATTTTCCTACGATCACGCAAGATCTATCTACCAGATGCATAGCAATGAGAGGGAAGAGTGTGTCTACGTACCCTCGTAGACCGGGAGCGGAAGCGTCAAGTGACGCGGTTGATGTTGTCGAACTTCTTCGCGATCCAACCGATCAAGCACCGAACGTACGGCACCTCCGCGTTCAGCACACGTCCAGCTTGATGACGTCCCACGAGCTCTTGATCCAGTTGAGCTTCACGGGAGAGTTTCTTCAGCACGACGGCGTGGTGACGGATATGATGTGTTCACCGGCGCAGGGCTTCGCCTAAGCTCCGCGACGGTATGACCGAGGTGTGATTCTGTGGAGGGGGGCACCGCACACGGCTAAAACAATTCAACTTGTGTGTCTTTGGGTGCCCCCCTGCCCCCGTATATAAAGGAGCAAGGGGGGAGGCCGGCCGGCCCTTCCTGGTGCGGCTAGGGAGTGGACTCCTACTAGGAATAGGATTGCAATCCTATTCCTAGTAGGATTCACCAAAAGAAGGAAGGGGGAAAGGAATAGGAGAGGTGGCGCCCCCCCCCCCAATCCTAGTCCAACTAGGAACCCTAGGTGGGGCGCCGGCCAGCCCTATGGGCTGCCTCTCTCTTTCCCTTTAGGCCCACTATGGACCATCCCCTCTCGTAGGGGGTTCCGGTAACCCCCTCCGGCATTCCCGATAAATCCGAAACTTTTCCGGAACACTTCCGGTGTCCGAATATAGTCGTCCAATATATCAATCTTTATGTCTCGGACATTCCGAGACTCCTCGTCATGTCCGTGATCTCATCCGGGACTCCAAACTACCTTCGGTACATCAATACTCATAAACTCATAATACCGATCGTCATCAAACGTTAAGCGTGCGGACCCTACGGGTTCGAGAACTATATAGACATGACCGAGACTCATCTCCGATCAATAACCAATAGCGGAACCTGGATGTTCATATTGGCTCCTACATATTCTACGAAGATCTTTTATCGGTCAGAACCGCATAACAACATACGTTGTTCCTTTTGTCAAACGGTATGTTACTTGCCCGATATTCGATCGTCGGTATCTCTATACCTAGTTCAATCTCGTTACCGGCAAGTATCTTTACTCGTTCTGTAACACATCATCTCGTGACTAACTCATTAGTCTTTTGCTTGCAAGGCTTATTGTGATGTGTGTTACCGAGAGGGCCTAGAGATACCTCTCCGACACTCGGAGTGACAAATCCTAATCTTGATCTATGCCAACACCACGAATACTTTCGGAGACACCTGTAGAGCATCTTTATGATCACCCAGTTACGTTGTGACGTTTGATAGCACACAAGGTGTTCCTACGGTATTCGGGAGTTGCATAATCTCATAGTCATAGGAACATGTATAAGTCATGAAGAAAGCAATAGCAGTAAAACTAAACAATCATAGTGCTATGCTAACGAATGGGTCTTGTCCATCACATCATTCTCCTAATGATGTGATCCCGCTGATCAAATGGCAACTCATGTCTATGGCTAGGAAACATAACCATCTTTGATCAATGAGCTAGTCTAGTAGAGGCATACTAGGGACACTCTGTTTTGTCTATGTATTCACACATGTACTAAGTTTCCGGTTAATACAATTCTAGCATGAATAAAAGACATTTATCATGATATAAGGAAATACAAATAACATATTTATTATTGCCTCTTGGGCATATTTCCTTCAGTCTCCCACTTGCACTAGAGTCAATAATCTAGCTCACATCGCCATGTGATTTAATACCGATAGTTCACATCGTTATGTGAATAACACCCATAGTTCACATCGCCATGTGACCAACACCCAAAGGGTTTACTAGAGTCAATAATCTAGTTCACATCGCTATGTGATTAATACCCAAGAGTAATAAGGTGTGATCATGTTTTGCTTGTGAGAGAAGTTTAGTCAACGGGTCTGTCACATTCAGATCCGTATGTATTTTGCAAATTTCTATGTCTACAATGCTCTGCATAGAGCTACTCTAGCTAATTGCTCCCACTTTCAATACGCATCCAGATTGATACTCAGAGTCATCTGGATTTTAGTGTCAAAGCTTGCATCGGCGTAACCCTTTACGACGAACTCTTTATCACCTCCATAATCGAGAAACATATCCTTTGTTCTTTTCAGATACTTTAGGATGTTTTTGACCGCTGTACAGTGATTTACTCCTGGATCACTATTGTACCCCCTTGACAAACTCATGGCAAGGTACACAACATGTTTGGTACACAGCATGGCATACTTTATAGAACCTATGGCTGAGGCATAGGGAATGACTTTCATTCTCTCTATATTTTTCTGTCGTGGTCTGGCATTGAGTCTTACTCAACTTCATACCTTGTAATACAGGCAAGAACCCTTTCTTTGACTGATCCATTTTGAACTTCTTCAAAATCTTATCAAGGTATGTGCTTTGTGAAAGTCCAATTAAGCGTCTTGATCTATCTCTATAGATCTTGATGCCTAATATATAAGCAGCTTCACCGAGGTCTTTCATTGAAAAACTCTTATTCAAGTATCCTTTTATGCTGTCCAGAAATTCTATATCATTTCCAATCAACAATATGTCATCCACATATAATATTAGAAATACTACAGAGCTCCCACTCACTTTCTTGTAAATACAGGCTTCTCCAAAAGTCTGTATAAAACCATATGCTTTGATCACCTCATCAAAGCGTATATTCCAACTCCGAGATGCTTGTACCAGTCCATAGATGGATCGCTGGAGTTTGCATACTTTGTTAGCACCTTTTGGATCGACAAAACCTTCTGGTTGTATCATATACAACTCTTCTTTGAGATATCCATTCAGGAATGCAGTTTTGACATCCATTTGCCAGATTTCATTATCATAAAATGCGGCAATTGCTAACATGATTCGGACAGACTTAAGCATCGCTACAGGTGAGAAAGTCTCATCGTAGTCAACTCCTTGAACTTGTCGAAAAACTTTCGCAACAAGTCGAGCTTTGTAAACAGTAATATTACCGTCTGCGTCGGTCTTCCTCTTGAAGATCCATTTGTTTTCGATGGCTTGCCGATCATCGGGCAAGTCAACCAAAGTCCACACTTTGTTCTCATACATGGATCCCATCTCAGATTTCATGGCTTCAAGCCACTTTGCGGAATCTGGGCTCATCATCGCTTCCTCATAGTTCGTAGGTTCATCATGGTCTAGTAACATGATTTCCAGAACTGGGTTGCCGTACCACTCTGGTGCGGAACGTACTCTGGTTGATCTACGACGTTCAGTAGAAACTTGATCCGAAGATTCATGATCATTATCATTAACTTCCTCACTAATTGGTGTAGGAATCACTGGAACAATTTCCTGTGATGTACTACTTTCCAATATGGGAGAAGGTACAATTACCTCATCAAGTTCTACTTTCCTCCCACTCACTTCTTTCGAGAGAAACTCTTTTTCTAGAAAGGATCCGTTCTTAGCAACGAATATTTTGCCTTCGGATCTGTGATAGAAGGTGTACCCAACAGTCTCTTTTGGGTATCCTATGAAGACACATTTTTCCGACTTGGGTTCGAGCTTATCAGGTTGAAGTGTTTTCACATAAGCATCGCAGCCCCAAACTTTAAGAAACGACAACTTTGGTTTCTTGCTAAACCAACGTTCATAAGGTGTCGTATCAACGGATTTAGATGGTGCCCTATTTAACGTGAATGCAGCTGTCTCTAAAGCATAACCCCAAAACGATAGTGGTAAATCGGTAAGAGACATCATAGATCGCACCATATCCAATAAAGTACGGTTACGATGTTCGGACACACCATTACGCTGTGGTGTTCCAGGTGGCGTGAGTTGTGAAACTATTCCACATTGTTTCAAATGAAGACCAAACTCGTAGCTCAAATATTCTCCTCCACGATCAGATCGTAGAAACTTTATTTTCTTGCTACGATGATTCTCTACTTCACTCTGAAATTCTTTGAACTTTTCAAATGTTTCAGACTTGTGTTTCATTAAGTAGATATACCCATATCTGCTCAAATCATCAGTGAAGGTCAGAAAATAACGATACCCACCGCGAGCTTCAACACTCATTGGACACATACATCAGTATGTATGATTTCCAACAAATTTGTTGTTCGCTCCATAGTTCCGGAGAACGGAGTTTTAGTCATCTTGCCCATGAGGCATGGTTCGCAAGCACCAAGTGATTCATAATCAAGTGATTCCAAAAGTCCATCATTATGGAGTTTCTTCATGCGTTTTACACCAATATGATCTAAACGGCAGTGCCACAAATAAGTTGCACTATCATTATTAAACTTGCATCTTTTGGCTTCAATATTACGAATATGTGTATCACACGATCGAGATCCAACAAACTATTTTCATTGGGTGTATGACCATAGAAGGTTTTATTCATGTAAACAGAACAACAATTATTCTCTAACTTACATGAATAACCGTATTGCAATAAACATGATCAAATCATATTCATGCTCAACACCAAATAACACTTATTTAGTTTCAACACTAATCCCGAAAGTATAGGGAGTGTGCGATGATGATCATATCAATCTTGGAACTACTTCCAATACACATCGTCACTTCATCCTTTAACTAGTTTCTGTTCATTATGCAACTCCCATTTCGAGTTACTACTCTTTAGCAACTGAACCAATATCAAATACCGAGGGGTTGCTATGAACACTAGAAAAAATACACATTAATAATCTGTATATCAAATATACCTTTGTTCACTTTGCCATCCTTCTTACCGCCAAATATCTAGGGCAGTTCCACTTCTAGTGACCATTTCCTTTGCAGTAGAAGCACTTATTTCAGGCTTGAGTTTAGCTTTGGGTTTCTTCACGGGAGTGACAACTTGCTTGTCATTCTTCTTGAAGTTCCCCTTCTATCCCTTTGCCCTTTACTTGAAACAAGTGGTCTGGTCAACCATCAACACTTGACGCTCTTTCTTGATTTCTACCTTCGCCGATTTCAGCATCGTGAAGAGCTCGGGAATTACTTTCGTCATCCCTTGCATATTATAGTTCATCACGAAGTTCTACTAACTTGGTGATAGTGTCTAGAGAACTTTGTCAATTACTATCTTATCTGGAAGATTAACTCCCATTTGATTAAAGTAATTGTAGTACCCAGACAATCTGAGCACATGCTCACTGGTTGAGCTATTCTCCTCCATCTTGTAGGCAAAGTACTGTCAGAGGTCTTATACCTCTCGACACGGGCATGAGTATTAAATACTAATTTCAACTCTTGGAACATCTTATATGCTCCGTGGCGTTCAAAACGTTTTTGAAGTCCCGGTTATAAGCCGTAAAGCATGGTGCACTAAACTATCAAGTAGTCATCATACTGAGCTTTTGTCAAAACGTTCATAACGTCTACATCTGCTCCTGCAATAGGTCTGTCACCTAGCGGTGCATCAAGGTCATATTTCTCTGTGCAGCAATGAGGATAATCCTCAGATCACGGAACAATTCCGCATCATTGCTACTAACATCTTTCAACTTGGTTTTCTCTAGGAACATATGAAAAATAAACGGGGAGCAACATCGCGAGCTATTGATCTACAACATAGATATGCTAATACTACCAGGACTAAGTTCATCATAAATTAAAGTTCAATTAATCATATTACTTAAGAACTCCCACTTAGATAGACATCCCTCTGGTCATCTAAATGATCACGTGATCCAAATCAACTAAACCATGTCCGATCATCACGGGAGATGGAGTAGTTTCAATGGTGAACATCTTATGTTGATCATATCTACTATATGATTCACGCTCGACCTTTCGGTCTCCAGTGTTCCGAGGCCATATCTGCATATGCTAGGCTCGTCAAGTTTAACCCGAGTATTCTGCGTGTGCAAAACTGGCTTACACCCGTTGTATTTGAACGTAGAGCTTATCACACCCGATCATCACGTGGTGTCTCGGCACGACGAACTTTCGCAACGGTGCATACTCAGGGAGAACACTTATACCTTGAAATTTAGTAAGGGATCATCTTATAATGCTACCGTCGTTCTAAGCAAAATAAGAAGCATAATAAGATAAACATCACATGCAATCAAAATGTGTGACATGATATGGCCATCATCATCTTGTGCTTTTGATCTCTATCTCCAAAGCACCGTCATGATCACCTTCGTCACCGGCGCGACACCTTGATCTCCATCGTAGCATCGTTGTCGTCTCGCCAACTATTGCTTCTACGACTATCGCTACCGCTTAGTGATAAAGTAAAGCAATTACATGGCGATTGCATTTCATACAATAAAGTGACAACCATATGGCTCCTGCCAGTTGCCGATAACTTTACAAAACATGATCATCTCATACAAAACCGTATAACTCATCATGTCTTGACCATATCACATCACAACATGCCCTGCAAAAACAAGTTAGACGTCCTCTACTTTGTTGTTGCAAGTTTTACGTGGCTGCTACGGGCTTTAGCAAAAACCGTTCTTACCTACGCATACAAAACCACAACGATGTTTCGTCAAGTATGTGCTGTTTTAACCTTCACAAGGACCGGGCGTAGCCACACTTGATTCAGCTAAAGTGAGAGAGACAGACACCCGCCAGTCACCTTTAAGCAACGAGTGCTCGTAACGGTGAAACCAGTCTCACGTAAGCGTACGCGTAATGTCGGTCCGGGCCGCTTCATCTCACAATACCGCCGAAGCAAAGTATGACATGCTGGTAAGCAGTATGACTAGTATCGCCCACAACTCATTGTGTTCTACTCGTGCATATCATCTACGCATAGACCTGGCTCATGATGCCACTGTTGGGGAACGTAGTATTTTAAAATTTTCCTACGATCACGCAAGATCTATCTACCAGATGCATAGCAACGAGAGGGAAGAGTGTGTCTACGTACCCTCGTACACCGGGAGCGGAAGCGTCAAGTGACGCGGTTGATGTTGTCGAACTTCTTCGCGATCCAACCGATCAAGCACCGAACGTACGGCACCTCCGCGTTCAGCACACGTTCAGCTTGATGACGTCCCACGAGCTCTTGATCCAGTTGAGCTTCACGGGAGAGTTTCGTCAGCACGACGGCGTGGTGACGGATATGATGTGTTCACCGGCGCAGGGCTTCGCCTAAGCTCCGCGACGGTATGACCGAGGTGTGATTCTGTGGAGGGGGGCACCGCACACGGCTAAAACAATTCAACTTGTGTGTCTTTGGGTGCCCCCTGCCCCCGTATATAAAGGAGCAAGGGGGGAGGCCGGCCGGCCCTTCCTGGTGCGGCTAGGGAGTGGACTCCTACTAGGAATAGGATTGCAATCCTATTCCTAGTAGGATTCACCAAAAGAAGGAAGGGGGAAAGGAATAGGAGAGGTGGCGCCCCCCCCCCCCCC
>LR738709.1:118931067-118976780 GCA_902687465.1 Secale cereale | reverse complement strand
CGAAACTTTTCCGGAACACTTCCGGTGTCCGAATATAGTCGTCCAATATATCAATCTTTATGTCTCGGACATTCCGAGACTCCTCGTCATGTCCGTGATCTCATCCGGGACTCCGAACTACCTTCGGTACATCAATACTCATAAACTCATAATACCGATCGTCATCAAACGTTAAGCGTGCGGACCCTACGGGTTCGAGAACTATGTAGACATGACCGAGACTCATCTCCGGTCAATAACCAATAGCGGAACCTGGATGTTCATATTGGCTCCTACATATTCTACGAAGATCTTTTATCGGTCAGAACCGCATAACAACATACGTTGTTCCTTTTGTCAAACGGTATGTTACTTGCCCGAGATTCGATCGTCGGTATCTCTATACCTAGTTCAATCTCGTTACCGGCAAGTATCTTTACTCGTTCTGTAACACATCATCTCGTGACTAACTCATTAGTCTTTTGCTTGCAAGGCTTATTGTGATGTGTGTTACCGAGAGGGCCCAGAGATACCTCTCCGACACTCGGAGTGACAAATCCTAATCTTGATCTATGCCAACACCACGAATACTTTCGGAGACACCTGTAGAGCATCTTTATGATCACCCAGTTACGTTGTGACGTTTGATAGCACACAAGGTGTTCCTACGGTATTCGGGAGTTGCATAATCTCATAGTCATAGGAACATGTATAAGTCATGAAGAAAGCAATAGCAGTAAAACTAAACGATCATAGTGCTATGCTAACGAATGGGTATTGTCCATCACATCATTCTCCTAATGATGTGATCCCGTTGATCAAATGACAACTCATGTCTATGGCTAGGAAACATAACCATCTTTGATCAATGAGCTAGTCTAGTAGAGGCATACTAGGGACACTCTGTTTTGTCTATGTATTCACACATGTACTAAGTTTCCGGTTAATACAATTCTAGCATGAATAAAAGACATTTATCATGATATAAGGAAATACAAATAACATATTTATTATTGCCTCTAGGGCATATTTCCTTCAACAAGACCCATCTATTAGGTTAGCAACTTGATCGTTTAGTTTTACTGCTATTGCTTTCTTCATGACTTATACATGTTCCTATGACTATGAGATTATGCAACTCCCGAATACCGGAGGAACACCTTGTGTGCTATCAAACTTCACAATGTAACTGGGTGAATATAAAGATGCTCTACAGGTGTCTTCAAAGGTGTTTGTGGTGTTGGCATAGATCGAGAATAGGATTTGTCACTCCGTGTGTCGGAGAGGTATCTCTGGCCCTCTCCGTAATACACATCATAATAAGCCTTGCAAGCAAATGACTATTGAGTTAGTCACGAGATGATGTATTACAGAACGAGTAAAGAGACTTGCCGATAACGAGATTGAACTTGGTATGATGATACCGACGATCGAATCTCAGGCAAGTAACATACCGATGACAAAGGGAACAACGTATGTTGTTATGCGGTTTGATTGATAAAGATCTTCGTAGAATATGTAGGAACCAATATGAGCATCCAGGTTCCGCTATTGGTTATTGACCAGAGATGAGTCTCGGTCATGTCTACATAGTTCTCGAACCCGTAGGGTCCGCACGCTTAACGTTCGATGACGATCAGTATTATGAGTTTATGTGTTTTGATGCACCGAAGGTAGTTCGGAGTCCCGGATGTGATCTCAGACATGACGAGGAGTCTCGAAATTATCGAGACATAAAGACTGATATATTTGACGGCTATATTCGAACACCGGAAGTGTTCCGGGTGATTTCGGAGAAAACCGGAGTGCCGGAGGGTTACCGGACCCCCCCCCCCCCCGGGAGAACTAATGGGCCACATGGGCCTTAGTGGAGAGAGAGGGCCGGCCAGGGCAGGCCACGCGCCCCCTCAACCCTCTGGTCCGAATTGGACTAGGGAAGGGGGGCGGCGCCCCCTTTCCTTCTCCCTCTCCTCCTTCCTTTCCCACTCCTAGTAGGAGTAGGAAAGGGGAGTCCTACTCCTACTAGCAGGAGGACTCCTCCTCTCCCCGCGCGCCACAAGGGCCGGCCGGCCTCCCCCTTGCTCCTTTATATACGGGGGCAGGGGGGCACCCTAGAGCACACAAGTAAACATCAGTTTTTGCCGTGTGTGGTGCCCCCCTCTTTGGATCGGTTGGATCGTGAGGACGTTCGACTACATCAACCGCGTAACTAGACGCTTCCTCTTTCGGTCTACGAGGGTACGTAGACACACTCTCCCCACTCATTGCGATGCTTCTCCTAGATATATCTTGCGTGATCATAGGATTTTTTTTGAAATACTACGTTCCCCAACATTGTGGACTCATATGGAACAACTTTGGGTTTATGGAAGTGGATGCACAAGTAGTATTCCTACTTAGTATAATGTGAAGGCTAGCAAAAAGATTGAGGAGCGACCAACTAGAGAGCGACAACGGTCATGAACATGCCTTGAGGTTAATCAACATTGAATGCAAGCATGAGTAGGATATAAATCACCGTGAACATATATATCATGGAGGCTATGTTGATTTCAATTGAACTACATGCTTGAACATGTGCCAAGTCAAGTCACTCGAAACATTCAAAGGAGGATACCATCCTATCATACTACATCATAACTATTTTAAATCCATGTTGGCACACAGGAGAAACCATTATCAACTCCTAGCTAATTAAACATGGCATGAATAACTGTAATCTCTAATTTTCATTGCAAACATGTTTTATTCATAATGGGCTGAATCAAGACCGATGAGCTGCCATATTTACAAAAACAAAAAAGTCGAGTTCGTACCAGCTTTTCTTCATCTCAATCATTTCATCAAATCCCGTTATTATTTCCTTTTACTTGCACGACCGAATGATGTGAATAATAATAAGAGTGCATGTGCATTGGACTAAGCTAGAATCTGTAAACATTTATTCAAAGGAGAAGACAAGGTAATGTGGGCGCTTTGTTAGATCATCAATAATGTATATGAGAGCCACTCAACATTGTAATCGTGGTCTTCTCCTTTTGACCCAAAAGAAAAGAAAAAGGATTTTAAAGAAATACACTAAAATATTTTTGGATTTATATTTTTGTGAAGAAAGGAAAAATAAGAACGCGAAAAACTATTTACACGGGAAAGCTCCCAACAAGAAAAATAAGAACGATAAATCTTTTTGGGTGTTTTTTTTAATACTACAAACTACCTGACAAGTAAACAAGAAAGAAAAGACAAAAAGGAGCGAGAAATATTTTTGGGGTTTTCAAAGTTTTCAAACACACAAGAAGAATGTGAGAAAAAATAAACTAACATGGATGATACAATGAAAAAGTGTGAACACCAACAACTAGAATGAGTGTGTGAACATGAATGTAATGTAAGTGAGAAACATGTACTCCCCCAAGCTTAGGCTTTTCGGCCTAAGTTGGTCTATGCCCACGGATCAAAGGTATCTCAACATTTTGCTGGCAATCAACAGTGCACTGGTGTTTGAATTTCATTCCCATTTCTTGCATGGGACCTAAGGATGCACCCAAGGACACAGATTTGATTTTTCAACCAATTTATGTGCACCGGAGCATGTGCATGTAGTTTAATTTTGAATTGCACCTGAAATGGCTAGAAAACCATTTTAATGTATTAAAAACGCCAAACGAACCACGAAAAATTCCAAAATTAAACACAACACTCCTGTTGTTCTATGTTGACACTAGAATATTTTTGAAAGCAATAAGAGGCAACGGATATCGTTCCGTCCCCAAAGGTGGCACGTTCCCTACCAAACCATCACGCTTGTTGTGAGAAGCTCTGGTTTGTGAGAAGCTTACACCCAAACCTGCCCCAAATGGGACAAAAAAATTACCACGGCATGTTGATGCCGCTCCATGATAGCATGCCAAGTTTCATGAATTTCAGACGAGTTTTGGATTTACTAGAATTTAAAAACCAGGTATCTCAATGTTTTGCCGGCAATCAATAGTGTCCTGGTGTTTGAATTTCATTCCTATTTCTTGCATGGGACCTAAGGATGCACCCAAGGATACATATTTGATTTTTCTACCAATTTATATGTACCGGAGCATGTGCATGTAGTTTAATTTTGAATTGTGCACCTGAAATGGCTAGAAAACCAGTTTAGTGTATGAAATGTCCAAACGAACCCTGAATAATTCCAATTCTTTTACGACACACATGTAGTTGCATGTTCACTGCAGATAAAAGGTCCACAAATTCAAACAACGTCCGTTTCCACTGTGACCCCATTATGTAATTCAAATCAAGATGAAAAATCAAGTAGATCGCACACGGTTTATTATCGCCAACCGTGTGAGAGGCAGCGCACAAAATATCCTGGAGCACCGTCGGCCTATGGCTTATGCGAGAAGGTGTGTCGGCTACAGTCCACAGCCGGCGTCTCAAGCACACTAGCTCGCTCCCCAAATACTCCCGCCTCTGCATTCTTCGCAATATCGAAAATATTACCGCCTCATAATCTCAAAAATATCTACCGCCTGGAAGGCTTTAATGTTTGATAGCACACGATTAGTATGTGCGGAGCGTGTGCAATGTATGTTACTCCCGCTCTGCTTCAGTCCCTCGATTCAAATTTTCAGTAGCCCCAGCATTTTACTCTCCCCTCTGCATCCCTCGCAATCTCAAAAATATCTGCTCGCCCTTGATGCAAATTTTTAGTAGCCCCGCCTTGTTACTCCCGCCTAGTAAAATTTGCAGTTGCCACAATATTTCCTCAAACACCACATCCCCCCAGCCCCCCCTCCACACTCACCACACACTCCCCAAAACCTCCGTTCACATAGACACATACAACCCTCGAAACCACTGGTAGGTCACCGCCATCGCCAGTGCCTCCATCCTCAACCTCTGCATGTGTGCCGGGAGCTCGAGGAGACAATGGAGAAAAAGAGGTTGATCGCGGCCTTTTCACCCGACGCCGGCAAGGTGGCCGCTGAGGTGTCCCCGTCGTCCTCCATGGGCTCGATCCGTCGTCCCCGGTCCCCCGATCCGCCCGCCGCTGCGCCCCTATGCTGATTAGAGGACTTTCCTGTCCTCCCTTGGACCCGGCAGCCGACGAGGTCCTACCTCGGGGTCCGGCAGCGGCGGTAGGGGACATGGGTCGCCGAGATTACATATCGGGAGACCCACACCCGTCGGTGGCTTGGTAGCTTCCACACGGCCCAGCTTGCAGCCATGGAGTTCGACCGCTGACAGGTCTGCTACCACGGCGCGGCGGCTAGGCTCGATTTGCCCTTCGGCACACGTCTGGTCGACCTTGTTCCGCCGGAGCCAGGGTGGTGAGCTCGGCTATGGCGCGGGAGGACCGCGAGTCGTGGGAGCGCCTTGAGGCCAAGCCCGCCGACGAGGCCTACATGCAAGAGCTCCGCCGGCAGCATCCGTAGCTCGTGGAGGCGGAGCTGGCGATCTTTGCCAGTGTGGAGGGCGGCGAGGTTATCGCGCTCTCCTCCGATGACGAGGTCGAAGGCGGCGAGGGCGGCGAGGTTATCGTGCTCTCCTCTGATGACGAGGTCGAAGGCGACGGCGATGGTGGCTCGGAGGCCGTCGAAGTGGGCCCCGAGGATGAGGAGATCGATGTTGACGAGTGGAGGAGTGCCTTCCCCAATGACCCCGATGACGGCACTGGCTTGGACCCGGCTCGCAGCACACCGTACATGATGAGGAAGGATTGGCTCGACCTCTACTTCGACCGAAAGTAGTTTAGCTTAGTTTAATTTATGTTTTATATTCGGTTATGCAAAACTATCTATGTTTATGTTTGAATGCATGCTACTTTCGGCTGAACCTGCTTTGAACTTGATCAAATTGAAGCTTACAACGTTAAGTTTAGGGGATCGACTAGAAAAGGCAAAAAAATGTTGGATTATATATATATATATATCCACTAAGGGTTTTAGTCCTTTAACTTTTAAAGGATCGGCTAGAGATGGACTTATGTTTATCTCAGTTCTTCACAATGTGATACTCTACATGTGCAACTATTTGCCATGCAGCTCAATTTCATCAATAATAGTTTCAACAATACCATTGTGAATTACGATATTTGGTTGTTGTTAAGGATATTGCAGTTAACATGCCTTTTCATTTTTTTTACAATACCTAGTGTACTTTAGACCTGCACAATACGAGTTTGAATGACTATTTGCTTGTTTTTAAATGTTATGCCCGATGCAGTTAGCACACCTTTCCACTTCTTGTTTTGCTTAACTAGCGTGCTTAAGCCTGCACACTGAAGCTATCATTTGTAGATTATGTTGTCTACCATGGATATATTTGGTTGATGTTTAACCTTCTGTGCTTAACATGCCTTTATATGTACTCATGCAAGACAATATTGAGAACAGTGTTGTTTTCCATCAAGGTTATTTTCATCCCATTGCTTATATGTACTCACTTTTCAGGATATCGGTAGTTGTACCATATAGCCCGGGCTGATAAGGGATTAATTGTCGAATCGTACATTTCACTGAATATATCTGTAACCCATTTATCAATAGGTTAACTAGAGCCATACTTAATATATCTGAGGCTACATAGCAACATACACTGTATTGAATGACTAAATATGCAATCCCAAGCTACATAGCAACAAGGAAGAGTGTTACCTTAATGTTCTGATGATGTCTAGATATACATGTAATAAAATCTTATATAATGGGATGGAGGGAGTGTTGTACTGCATCATTTTTCAATTGTTGTTTAGCTTCTAATATTAACTTGGTGCTTTTAGGTACATATATCATTGCCAAAGTTCTACACTTCGACCCTTTCTGGGGCAATGAGATATTCATGAACCAGCATCAAGTGAGGAAACTGATGAAGATTGTCATCAAAATGGGTCCAAAGACGTCAATCGAACTATTTGTTTACACTTTATGCAAGATAACAGTGAACTGCAGGATGGTAAGTAAGAACCATGTAGCCTTCTTTTTACTACCCGTAATGAGTTGTGTTAGATGACAATGTCTGAATCTTTTTTCCTTTGCAGTGGATCCCGAAGCAGTTTACTCAAGATTACCTCTCAAACTACATGATTGGCGGCCGGCCATCACAAGGGGTTAGGACTAGAGTCATGCATGCCTTCTACATCCAGGAGAGCACAATAGGGCCATTTCGCTTCACCTTATCCAGCAACCGGAATGTGTGTCGCATCTTTCTTTACCATCTGTAATACTACAAGTATAGAACCCTGGTTCATCATTCTTTATTTGGTGCTTATGTAATTCTTAAACATATGTACCTATGAATCAAATAATGCATTGGTTGTTTGAACCTGATGGATATGAATAAAGCTAAAGCCTACTTTCAAGTTTAAATTAGGTACAATTTTAAATAGCAGCAATTAAATTAAAGCAAAATTAGGGTGTGCAGGTCATTACGACGCACACGATTAATAAAGCATAATGTGTGCGATGTACATCATAGTCCAACATGGTTCACGAAGAGGAAACATGTGTAACAATGCACAAGGTTGCTGTTTGCAAAGCGTGTGTGATGTCAGACACTATCACATACGGTGCGGGGGAAATAAATGTGTGCAATTGTCTACCTATCGTACACGGTTTATAATCATGAACTGTTTGTGATGTGCCAGGCATCGTAAAACTCCCGTGCGTGGAATCTGCCTGGAAAACTGTCGTGCCTGGAATCTGCCTAGATTTAGGTAAAACCACAAAACTCCGACTGCGATGGCAATGCGAGAATAAACGAGTAGCAAGGATGAAGCATTTGGGATATTCGAGATATCGGAAACAGTTATATAGGGACAACTGTACGCATCAAGGCACCCTATCCCCGACGGTTTCTGGGTCGTGTGGGAAGGACCGCCCCCCTATCGCCACACTTACTAGGCGACGGTTCCAAATATCGTCGCAGAAAGGGGTTAAAAACCGTTTGTATATCACCGACGCGTACGAGTGTGGCCCATAAAAATTCTCCAAAAAAATTCGCGGTGTTTGGACTCTGTTTGATATTGATTTCCTGCGATGTAAAAAAACATGCAGAAAACAACAACTGGCACTTGACACTATGTCAATAGGTTAGTACCAAATAATGATATAAAATAACTATAAAATGATTGTAAAACATCCAAGAATGATAATATAACAGCATGGAACAATCAAAAATTATAGATACGTTGGAGACGTATCAACACGTTGGAGACGTATCAACACTCTCACCTTTCCGCAATTTGCTAGCCTCTTCGGTACCGTAAATTGCCCTTTCTATACCTCGAGAGTTGGTGCAAACTTCCCCAGTGCATCCAAACCCTGTGATATGATACGCTATGTCACACATAAGCCTCCTTATATATTCCTCAAAACAGCCATCATACCTAGCTATCATGGCATTTCCATAGCCCTTCCGAGATATATTGCCATGCAACTTCCACGGTTTTGTTTTTATGACACACATCATCGTTGTCATATTGCTTTGCATGATCATATAGCTGACATAGTATTTATGGCTCAGCCCCTGTTCATCATTATCATACATATTACGCCAGTATCATTGCACATACCGGTACACAGCTAGAGGCATTCATATAGAGTCATATGTTCCAGTTTTATCGAGTAGTAATATTGAGTTGTAACTAAATAGAAGTGGTGATCATCATCTTTATTAGAGTATAGTCCCAGTGAGAAATAAATAAAAAAATAAAAAAATAAAAGAAGAAAAAGGCCAAAAAGAGCCCAAAAATGATAGAAAAATATAGAAGGGGCAATGTTACTATCCTTTTCCACGCTTGTGCTTCAAAGTAGCGCCATGTTTTTCATACAGATAGTCGCCTATGGTGTCACCTTCATATACTAGTGGGAATTTTTCATTATAGAACTTGGCTTGTATATTCCGATGATGGGCTTCCTCAAATGCCCGAGGTATTCATGAGCAAGCAAGTTTTATGCACACCCACTTAGTTTTCATGTTGACCTTTTATACACTTACTACTATTTGTGCATTTGTTGCATGGCAATCCCTACTCCTTGCATTGACATCAATTGATGGGCACGTCCATAGCTCGTTGCTTAGCTGCGTTGATGTGAGACTTTCTACCTTTTTGTCTTCTCCATATTAATCTCTACAACCGCTTTATATTCCACCCATAGTGTTATATCCATGGCTTGCGCTCATGTATTGCGTTGGAGTTGAAAAAGCTGAAGTGCGTTAAAAAGTATGAACCAATTGCTTGGCTAACCCTTGGGTAGTACATGATTTATATTTTTGTGTTAAGAATATGGAGCATGACAAGGCTATATGATTTTGTAGGGATAGTGTCGTTTAGCATTTTAATTTTGAAAGGCGTGATTGTTTGTTGGTATGCCTGAGTATTAATGTCTTTATGTCAAATTCTAAACTATTTCTTTGAATCATTCAGATCTAAATATTCATACCATAAAAGAAAGATTACGTAATAGATATGTTAGGTTGCATTCCACATAAAAAATATTATATTTATCATTTACCTACTTGAGGACGAGCATGAAGTAAGCTTGGGGATGCTTGATACGTCTCCAATGTATCTATAATTTCTTATTGTTCCATGATATTGTAGTATCAATCTTGGATATTTTATATGCAATTAAAAATTATTTTATATGTTTTTTGGACTAACCTATTAACCTAGTGCTCAGTGTCAGTTGTTATTTTTTTTTGCTTGTTTTTGGCTTTTCAGAAAATCAATATCAAAGAGAGTCCAAATGGATAAAAACTGGATTAATTTTTTCTGGACCAAAAGGGACCCACGAAGGTTCGGGGAAAGACCTCACGCACGAGGGAGCGACAAGCTCGAGGGGCGTGGTCAGGGGGCAGGCGCGCCCCTGAGCATGTGGGCCCCTCATTGCACCTCTTGACCTAATTCCACCTCTATAAATTTCCAAATATTCCCAGTACACCAGAGAGCCACCCCAAACATTGTTTCCACCGACGCAAGATATGTTCTTCCGCGATCCCATCTGGAGGCCTTTTCCGGTACTCTGTCGGAGGGAGAATCGATCATGGAGGGCTTCTACATCATCCTTGATGCCTTCCGACGATGCATGAGTAGTTCACATAGACCTACGGTCCATAGCTAGTAGCTAGATGGCTTATATTCTCTCTTTGATCTTCAATACAATCTTCTCCTCGATGTCTTAGAGTTCTATTCGATGTAATCTTCTTTTGCGGTGTGTTTGGTGGGATCTGATGAATTGAGAGTTTATCATCAGATTATTTATGAGTATTAATTGAGTCTTTTATGAATTCTTGTATGCATGATTATTATAGCTTTGTATTTCTCTCTGATCTATTTGTTTGGTTTGCCTAACTAGATTGATTTATCTTCCAAAGGGAGATGTGCTTTGCGATGGGTTCAATCTTGCAGTGCGTATTGTTGCCATTAAGAATAAAAATATGGGGTGTACATCATGTTGATAACCCACAAGTGTAGGGGATCAATTGTAGCCTCTTTCGATAAGTAAGAGTGCCGAACCCAACGAGGAGCTAAAGGTAGAACAAATATTCCCTCAAGTTATATCGACCACCGATACAACTCTACGCACGCTTGACGTTTGCTTTACCTAGAACAAGTATGAAACTAGAAGTAATTTGTGGTTTTTGTGGGATAGGTTTGCAAGATAATAAAGAGCACGTAAATAAAAAGTAGGGGTTGTTAAGATAAAGACACAACTAAATTAGTTTTAGTAGAGAGCTTTTTGTCACGAGAAAGTTATTTGTCCCTAGGCAATCGATAACTAGACCGGTAATCACTATTTGCAATATTATTTGAGGGAGAGGCATGAGCAAACATACTTTCTCTTCTTGGATCATATGCACTTATGATTGGAACTCTAGCAAGCATCCGCAACTACTAAAGATCATTAAGGTAAAACCCAACCATAGCATTAAAGTATCAAGTCCTCTTTATTCCCATACGCAAACAACCTACTTACTCGGGTTTGTGCTTCTGTCACTCACGCCACCCACCATAAGCAAATCATGAACATATTGCAAACCCTACAGCGGGGATCCCTCACGCTTGCGCGACATGGAGAGCACCATAGGACAGCACCAATAATAAAACATGCAACTCAAACCAATCATGATCATCAATTAACCCATAAGACAAAACGGATATACTCAAACATCATAGGATAGCCATACATCATTGGGAAATAATATATAGCGTTGAGCACCATGTTTAAGTAGAGATTACAGGGGTAGAAGAGGGGTTACACCGCTGCATAGAGGGGGGAAGAGTTGGTGATGATGGCGGTGAAGTTGTTGGTGTAGATTGCGGTGACGATGATGGCCCCGGCGGCACTCCGGTGCCACCGGAAGCGAGGGGGGAGAGCCCCCCTCCTTCTTCTTCTTCCTTGACCTTCTCCCTAGATGGGAGAAGGATTTCACCTCTGGTCCATGGTCTCCATGGCGTGGGAGGGGCGAGAGCCCCTCCGAGATTGGATTTGTCTTTCTGTCTCTCTCTGTTTCTGCGTTCCCATATTCTGGCCTTCCACCGTTTCTTAAATTCCCAGAGATCCGTAACTCCGATTGGGCTGATTTTTGGACATGATTTTTATCCGGATATTAGATTTCTTGCGGCGATAGAAGGGCATCAACCGCCTTACGGAGTGGCTACAAGGGCCCAGGGAGCGCCTGCCCCCCTGGGCGCGCCCCTCACCCTCGTGGACCACTCGCGCATCGTCTCATGTTGGTTCCGCTTCCCAAAATTCACATATATTCCCAAAAAAATCTCCGTCCGTTTTTATCCCGTTTGGACTCCGTTTGATATGGATATTCTGTGAAAAAAAAAACATGCAACAAACAGGAACTGGCACTTGGCACTGGATCAATATGTTAGTCCCAAAAATAGTATAAAAAGTTGCCAAAAATATATGAAAGTTGTATAATATTGGCATGGAACAATCAAAAATTATAGATACAATGGAGATGTATCAGCATCCCCAAGCTTAATTCCTGCTCGTCCTCGAGTAGGTAATTGATAAAAAAGATAATTTTTGATGTGGAATGCTACCTAGCATAATCTTGATCATGTAATCTAATCATGGCATGAATATTAAGACACGAGTGATCCAAAGCAATAGTCTATCATTTGATATAAAAGAATTTAACACTCGGGCATCCCAACAAAAAATCAAGTCTTTCAAAATATCAATGCTAAAGAACGTTATCCCTACAAAATCATATAGTCTTTTATGCTTCCTTTTCTTGACACAAGATACCCCTCATGCCCATCCCGGTGTCAGCCAAGCAATTGTTTTCATACTTTACTTTTTTGAACTTTTTCAACTCTGCACGCAATACATGAGCATGAGCCATGGACATAGCACTATGGGTGGAATAGAAGGTGGTAGTAGGCAAAAGTAAGGAGAAAGTCTCACATCGAGTAGGCAAATCAATGGATCAATTGATATCAATGTGAGTGAGTAGGGATTGCCATGTAACGGATGCACTAGAGCTATAAGTGTATGAAAGCTCAAAAGAAAACTACTGGGTGTGCATCAACTTGCTTGCTCATGAAGACCTAGGGCATTTTGAGGAAGCCCATCATTGGAATATACAAGCCAAGTTATATCATGAAAATTCCCACTAGTATATGGAAGTGACAACATAGGAGACTCTCTATCATGAAGAACATGGTGCTATGATGAAGCACAAGTGTGGAAAAAAGATAGTAGCATTGTCCCCATTTTTCTTATTTCTTTTCTTTTTTTCTTTCCTTTTGGGCCTTCCTTTTTTTGGCCTTTCTCCTTTTTTTGCCTTTCTTTTTTTTTTGGCCTTTTTTTGGGACAATGCTCTAATAATGATGATCATCACACTTTTATTTACTTACAACTCAATATTACAACTCGATACTAGAACAAAGATATGACTCTATATGAATGCCTCCGGCGGTGTACCGGGATGTGCAATGATCTAGCGTAGCAATGATATAAAAAAACGGACAAGCCATGGAAACATCATGCTAGCTATCTTACGATCATGCAAGGCAATATGACAATGATGGTGCGTGTCATAATAAACGGAACGGTGGAGTTACATGGCAATATATCTCGGAATGGCTATGGAAATACCATAATAGGTAGGTATGGTGGCAGTTTTGAGGAAGGGTATAAGGTGGTTTGATGCACCGGCGAAAATTGTGCGGTACTAGAGTGGCTAGCAAGGTGGAAGGGTGAGAGTGTGTATAATCCATGGACTCAACATTAGTCATAAAGAACTCACATACTTATTGCGAAAAATCTATTGGCCCTCTAAGCAAAAATACTATGACGCATGCTCCTAGGGGGGAGGTTGGTAGGAGTTAACCATCGCGTGCCCCCGACCTTCACGCAAAGATAAACAATCAAAATACAATGCGCGCCAATTTGGTTACATAGTTAGGAGACCATACGTGCATGCTTCGGGAATCACAAACCTTAACACCAATATTTTTACTAAACCACAATCATTCACTAGTACCTCCCACATATTAGCATCTCTATATCGCAAAACTATTGCAAGGAATCAAACATATCATATTCAGCGATCTACAAGTTTATGTAGGATTTTATGACTAACCATGTGAATGACCAATTCCTGTCAACTCTCTAAATAGATATAAGTGAAGCAAGAGAGTTTTAATTCTTTCTACAAAAGATATGCCCATGCTCTAACAAATATAAGTGAAGCAAAAGAGCATTCTACAAATGGCGGTTTTCTATGTGAAGAGAAACAGGCAATCCAAACTTCAAATGATATAAGTGAAGCACAAGCATTCTATAAAGCCATACTCAAAAGATATAAGTGAAGTGCAAAGAGCATTCTATAAATCAACCAAGGACTATCTAATACCAGCATGGTGCATTTATTAAAAGAAAAAAAGCACACGACGCTCCAAGAGTTTACGCATATCATGTGAATGAAACGAATCCGAAAACATACCGATACTTGTTGAAGAAAGACGGGATGCCTTCCATGGCATCCCCAAGCTTAGACGCTTGAGTCTCCTTGAATATTTACTTGGGGTGCCTCGGGCATCCCCAAGCTTGAGCTCTTGCCTCTCCTCCTTCTCCTCGCATTGAGACCTCCTTGATCTTCGAACACTTCATCCACACAAAATTTAACCGAACTTTTAGTGGCGGGGTTAGTGCATATGATCAATAAAATCCCATCATGTACTGCTTTAACATTATTGTATAATTATAAACAACAATTATCTACTATATGCTATCACAATTCTATGGCCCCATGTCAAGGAGGCATCAATAAGAATTCAAACATATGCAAATAATGAAGTTATAACAGCAATCTATGAAAATAGGACAGTCTGTAGTAATCTGGACATTAACCATACTTCTGTAACCCTAAAAATTATGGAAAAACTAGGAAAAATCAACAATTTGTATAGAAATACTTTGCAAAAAGTTTCAGATCCTTTCGGCGTTCCAGTAAAAAAAATGTAAAATCGCGCACTACAGCCAAAGTTTTTGTTTTTGCACCGCACAAACCAACAAGCAGTATAATCATCCTAAAGGAAACTCTTGGCACATTATTTTTATAATACAATGGAATTGAACAAGGGGATAATTATTTTTATTGAAAAGTGTATGTAATCAAGGTTCACAAAATTTCCATGGGCATGAACAAAGTTCAAGGCTTGCTCCCACTTTAACAATGCTCGTCATTCTCACTTTCGCTTTTCTTTTTGAAAAAGTTTTAGGTTCCCCTCTTTATTTTTTGTTTTTAAACTTTATAAAAGCACAAAATAGAAATAAATAACTCTCTAAAACATCTAGGTTGTCTCCTTGGCAGCGCTTTCTTTAAAGCCATTAAGCTAGGCATATAGTGCTCGTGTAATGGATCCACCAGGATCCCAAGGTATATCAAAGCCAATTTTAATGAACAATGATTTTTGATTTAGTAGTGAGCACAAAGTTATATGTGTCATGCAAATACGAATTCTAACTCTCTTCCTATGCATAGGCATGTCATACAAGAACAATCCATGCACATCAAGTAAAGACCAATGCATAGTATAAGCAGTTTCTTGCAATTTTATCGTGTTGGAAACATAGAGAGGTGGAAATGTAGTTCCTCTCTCACAATAATTGCAAGTAGGAGTAGCAAGCACATGCATATTATACTCATCAAAATCATCATGTGTAATAGTGAGACGCAACCCATCAATATAATCCTTAATAAGTGCAAACTTCTTCGATATAGTGTAGTTTGGAGAATTCAAAAAGATAATAGGACTATCATGTGTGGGTGCAATAGCAACAATCTCATGTTTAACATAAGGAACTATAGCAAGTTCATCTCCATAAGCATAATTCATATTGGCATCTTGGCCACAAGCATAGCAAGCATCATCCAAAAGGGATATTTCAAAAGAATCCAAGGGATCATAGCAATCATCATAGCATTCGTCCCTCGGTAAGCACGAAGGGAAATTAAACACTGTAATAGTTGAAGAGTTACTCTCATTAGAAGGTGGGCACGGGTAGCTAATCCGCTCTTCCTCCTTTTGTTCTTCGCTCTCCTCGTCATCTTTTTCATCTAATGAGCTCACAATGTCATCAGTTTCTTCTTCCATAGACTCCTGCAAAATATTAGTCTCTTCTTGGACAGCGGAGGAGTCCTCAATATATGGTTTAACATAAGGATTAGAAGCATAATTATCATAGCAATATTTAAGTATGGCCAAATTTTTAGATTTGTAGAGAGTAGTATCACATTCTTCAATAAAGGAAGCAATTTCACAAGTACCCCTGAAAGCAACAAATTCTTCAATTTGTTGAACATCATAATAATCATAAACACCCTTAGTATACGAATATATGATTCCATCATCACTAAATTTACATTGGAAAGGAAGGTGTTTCTTAGGGTCTTTAGAACAACAAGTACAATCATGTATTTCACATAAATTCCAAGCATAGCATTGCAAACAATGAATTTGATCCAGTAAAAGTTTCCCTTTTTCAGATATGCGGTGTCGCACATAACAAGCATGCTCATCTAATGATTTTCCCTCAACTAAGCTAGTTGGGGTTTCAGCCCGAGCACATAGGGATCAAAGATGATCCAAGTAATAACCTTCAAGAGTGTGATAGATTTTGAGTGGTTCTTCAACCATTGGTTCAGTAGGTACCACTATTTTTTTTGGTATTTTGCATTTCCTACCCATAACTAAAGATAGAAAACAACTTAGAACAGCAAATAAAATCTACTTAGTGATAAAGCAAACAAGCACACACGAGAATATTCACCCCACGCTCTTGCTTCCCGGCAACGGCGCCAGAAAAAGGTCTTGATAACCCACAAGTGTAGGGGATCAGTTGTAGCCTCTTTCGATAATTAAGAGTGTCAAACCCAATGAGGACCTAAAGGTAGAACAAATATTCCCTCAAGTTATATCGACCACCGATACAACTCTACGCACGCTTGACGTTTACTTTACCTAGAACAAGTATGATACTAGAAGTACTTTGTGATTTTTGTGGGATAGGTTTGCAAGATAATAAAGAGCGCGTAAATAAAAAGTAGGGGCTGTTCAGATAAAGACACAACTAAATTAGTTTTAGTAGAGAGCTTTTTGTCACGAGAAAGTTATTTGTCCCCCTAGGCAATCGATAACTAGACCGGTAATCACTATTGCAATCTTATTTGAGGGAGAGGCATGAGCTAACATACTTTCTCTTCTTGGATCATATGCACTTATGATTGGAACTCTAGCAAGCATCCGCAACTACTAAAGATCATTAATGTAAAACCCAACCATAGCATTAAAGTATCAAGTCCTCTTTATTCCCATACGCAAACAACCTACTTACTCGAGTCTGTGCTTCTGTTACTCACGCCACCCACCATAAGCAAATCATGAACATATTGCAAACCCTACAGCGGGGATCCCTCACGGTTGCGCGACATGGAGAGCACCATAGGACAGCACCAATAATAAAACATGCAACTCAAACCAATCACGATCATCAATTAACCCATAGGACAAAACGGATCTACTCAAACATCATAGGATAGCCATACATCATTGGGAAAGAATATATAGCGTTGAGCAATATGTTTAAGTAGGTATTATAGCGGGTAGAAGAAGGGTTACACTGCTGCATAGAACGGGGAAGAGTTGGTGATGACGACGGTGAAGTTGTTGATGTAGATTGCGGTGACGATGATGGCCCCGGCCGTACTCCAGTGCCACCGGAAGCGAGGGGGGAGAGCCCCCCTCCTTCTTCTTCTTCCTTGACCTTCTCCCTAGATGGGAGAAGGGTGTCACCTCTGGTCCATGGTCTCCATGGAATGGGAGGGGTGAGAGCCCCTCCGAGATTGGATATGTCTCTCTGTCTCTCTCTGTTTCTGCGTTCCCAGATTCTGGCCTTCCACCGTTTCTTAAATTCCCGAAGATCCGTAACTCCGATTGGGCTGATTTTTGGACACGATTTTTATCCGGATATTAGATTTATTGCGGCGAAAAAGGGCATCAACCACCTTACGGAGTGGCCACGAGGGCCCAGGGCGCGCCCCTCATCCTCGTGGGCCACTCGGGCATCGTCTCACGTTGGTTCCGCTTCCCAAAATTCACATATATTCCAAAAAAAAAATCTTCGTCCGTTTTTATCCCGTTTGGACTCCGTTTGATATGGATCTTCTGCGAAACAAAAAACATGCAACAAACAGGAACCGACACTGGGCACTGGATCAATATGTTAGTCCCAAAAATAGTATAAAAAGTTGCCAAAAGTATATGAAAGTTGTATAATATTGGCATGCAACAATCAAAAATTATTGATACGACGGAGACGTATCACATGTCATCTTGCTTAAGGTGTTACTCTGTTTTATACTTAATACCATAGATGCATGATGTATAGCGATCGATGGGTGAAGTAATAGTAGTAGATGATGGCATGAGTCGATCTACTTGTCACGGACGTGATGCCTATATACATGATCATTGCCTTCAATATCGTCCTAACTACGCGCTTTTCTATCAATAGCCCAGCAGTAATTGTTCACCCATCGTATATTATGTGCTCGAGAGAGAAGTCTCTAGTGAAAACTATGGCCCCCGGGTGTACTTTTATCATATATAAAAACACAAAAATACTTTGTTGCACTTTTAGTTATATTTTGTTTGAAATTTACCTATTTACCTACCACTACGAGATTTGATCCTTGCAAATAAGCATTGAGGGGATTGACAACCCCCTTGTTTGTGTTGGGTGCAAGTATTTTCTTTTGTGTGTGTAGGTGCTGCTAACGAGATTATGTGTGGTTCTCCTATTGGATTGATAACCTTTGTTCTTAACTGAGGGACATACTTGTCTCTACTATAATGCTTCATCCTATCATCCTTGAGGAAAACTCAAGGCAGCTCATAAATAGCGTGAGGCATGTTCAGCCGGGCGTGCAGCGGGCACCACCCTCGGTCGGCGAGCCGCTTCAATGACAGAGGCATTGAGAGGTTGTGTCCGCCATGAGCCGCCTTCAACACGGAGCGACGCACTCTACAGCGGCATGAATGCGGGCAGCTGGCGTCGGGCGGGATGCGCGCACGGGAGCGGGAGGTTTTTTTGGTGTGCCAGGGCAATCAAAAGCGGGCTTGGAATCAGTCCGGACTCCTGCAAACCTCCCCCACTTCTGTCTCCGGTTTCTGGAAGAAATCGTGTCCGGACCGCGCCGCAGACCGATACAAGCCCGCGTTGGATGGCTTCCGCGGTTCGGATGGTTGCAAAAGGTTTACGGGTGCACCTTGGAGATGCCCTAACCAAACTAGTACAAACTTATTTTTCTCGAATACGCACGAGTGTGCATACTATATATTAAAGGAAGAGGATGTGGACAAGAACCCCTCCACGTTGGCGGTTACATGTTACAATGATACATGCGGACCAACTCCACCGGCATAGACGGACTCTGCTCTAGCCTAACTTCTTCCCTCAGCCCACCTATCTAGCCCTCCGAGGAGAGGCTCTACATTTCCTTTTAGGATGCTAGCTTGCTTCCATGCGCGTCCCTTAGAGTCAATTTTGTTCGCGAGCGCCCTCGAAGAGAGGGAGGCGCCATCGAAGACAATCGTGTTTTGGTGCTTCCAAATCTCCCATAGCACTAGTAGTAAGATTGCACGTGTGTCCTTCAGTCCTTGGCCATGAGTAGCTGTGACGGCCCACCTGTCTCGCAGCCTCGAGTCCTGACTCGGCATCCACTGTGGCCTACCAAGCGCTCCACATATGACATACCAAACTGTCGGCGTCCTGGGAACCAGGGTACCCAGACTTGCCTGTCTGCGGGCTGCAACGCACTCCTACTACGGCCTGGTATGGCCCAGCTAATCGACCAGCTATTCAAGACCCTCACGAGGGGGCTAGACCTCGCGAGGAGAACGACGTCAAGACCCCCTCAGGAGCGGCCTCGGCTAGGTTGCTCGGGAAGGGCGGAGAATCCAAGGCCACGCCTGCCTCAGGAGGAGGCACTGACGCAAGCAGTGACGCACCGCGCCAGCGCGTGCCAGTGGCACAGTTGCCATTTTGGTGCAAAGGAGACAGCACAGGCGCAGGTTCCCGAGGAGCGGTACAAAGGTTTCCCCTTCGGTGCAACAAGACCGAAGACCGCAAGGACGACAGGGAGGATGTCACCACTGAGCCCACCACCGCGTCACCGCCTGATCCCTTTGCAGGCGAAGACCGCTTTTGTCAGGATAGGAACGTCCTTGTGTTCCCACTCAAAATGGTCGTTGTGGGATCCCTTCCCGCCTAAACATTTCGGGGGAAGAGGACCCTGGCCGCCTATATAAGTAGAGGATCTCCACTATGGAGGCATGCCGATCAGATCCATAGACTCCGCCTACACACAAGGAGCAAGAACCCTTGCCTCCTGACCCTCTTGAGCTCCCCTCCTGAGCTCAGGAACCACTGTACTCATTCATACTCAAGCCCTCCCAAGGCTAATCCACCAAAGCAGGAAGTAGGGTTTTACACCGCAAGGTGGCTTGAACCTGGGTAAATTCGTGTGTGTTTTACTTGCTGTTTGCTTGAATCTCTTCATCGGACGAGGGCGAGACGCTAGGTAGACTTGAGTGGGAGAGATCTTCGTTCACGCCCCAGTTTTCGAATTTCTTGGGGTTGCGCAGCCCGTAATCCGACATTTGGCGCGCCAGGTAGGGGGCGTGTCAAAATCTCGCCTCTCCGATGACCTCGCCTCCCCTCTCCTGCCCCGCGCCGCCATGATGACCACGGCATGCCGCATCCGCGTGGAGGTTGGCGCTGTCCCCGTCGTCCGGGCGGCATCGGTGGACCGCGCCACCCATGGGCGCTCCGCCTCCTTCCTCGACATTTTCGCCGGCCGGGCCACCGGAGAGTGGCCTGCTCCGCCACTTCCGCTCCCTGTGGCCTCGCCGGCGGTGCTCTTGGTGGCACGGCGGCTCCGCCGGCACGGGCCACCCACGGAGGAGCTCGGCGCTCGAACGGCCCGCGTCGGCGGGCTGCGGGGCGCTGCTGGCGGGGGGCTGCCCTGTCGCGGGGTCGCCTGCATCCTCGAAGGATCCCAAGCACCGGCGTCGGCCCGACACGTCAAATTGCACTTTCGGCAGGTCAGGGCCGCCGCCCAGCCGCACGAGGCCCCGCGGGCACAGAGCGCGTGGGGGCACGTCGTCACCTTTGGCCCTGGCGACCGTGCCACAGTTGCAGCCGGCACGAACGTCCTCCCCACGGTATGCACTCCCACCATCTGCGGGGTGGCCGTCACGAGGACCCTCATCGACGGCGGCGCCGGGCTCAACATCCTCTCCCCCGAGGCCTTCGGTCATCTGCCCATGTCCTACAGGCAACTCCTCCCCACCAAGCCCTTCTCAGGGGTCACGGGCTCGGTCGTCCCACTCGGCCAGATCCGCCTCCCGGTCACCTTCGGCACACCCGCTAACTACCAGACGGAGCTCATCGACTTCGACGTTGCGCCCAACCACCTGCCCTACAACACCATCCTCGGCTTCCCAGCCTTGGCGAAATTCATGGTGGCGACTCACCCGGGCTACAACACCATCAAGATGCTCGGGAGCAACTGCGTCATCACCATCAGAGGGGACCCCAAGGCCGCCCTTCAGGTCCTCGGGCGCGCTTACTGGGCTGCTGCCACAGCTCATTCAGATGCGAAGGTGGCTCCGGAGACGCCGGAAGCCGCGCCTGCCAAGAAGAAGCAGCTCTTCTCTCAGGACCCGGCCGAGACGAAGCAGGTGCCCGCTGATGAGGAGGGCTTAGGAGCCACCTTCACCATCGGCGCGGGCATGGACCCTGAGCAAGAGGCAGCGTTGGTTAGCTTCCTCAGGGCTAACAAGGATGTGTTCACTTGCAAAGCTGCTGACTTGGTCGGGGTGCCTAGGCACGTCATCGAGCATCACCTCACGGTGTGCCCCAACACGCGCCCTATCAAGCAAAAAGCACGCAGACAAGCCCCGAAGAAGTAGGCCTTCAACGTTCAGGAGGTTTGGAAGCTAGAGGAAGCAGGCATCGTATGGGAGGTACGGCACCTGGAGTGGCTGGCCAACCCCGTCATAGTCCCAAAGAAAGGAGGCAAGGAGCGCATGTGCGTCGACTTCACGAGCCTCAACAAATTCTGCCCTCAGGGCCCGTTCCCTCTCCCGTGCATCGACCAGATCATGGATTCAATGGCCGAGTGCGACCTGCTTTGCTTCCTCGACGCCTTCTCGGGCTACCATCAAATTAAGATGGCGGTGGAGGATGTGGAGAAAACGGTGTTCCTGACCCCTTGCGAGGTCTACTGCTACACATGCATGCCTTTCGGGCTGAGAAACATGGGCGCCACCTTCCAGCGCCTGATGCACATCACTCTCGGCCCTCAGCTCGGGAGGAACGCAGAGGCCTACGTCGACGACATCGTGGTCAAGACCAGAGAGGCCAGGACTCTCATCCAGGACCTAGAAGAAACATTCGCCAACCTGCGCAAGGTGAAGCTGTGCCTTAACCCGGAGAAGTGCGTGTTTGGTGTACCCTCTGGTAAGTTGCTAGGGTTCCTGGTTTCACACCGGGGCATTGAAGCTAATCCAGAGAAGATCAAGGCCATCGAAAGAATGAAGCCGCCCACAACCCTGAAGGAGATGCAGAAGCTTGCGGGATGCGTAACGTCCCTGGGGCGCTTCATCTCTTAGCTTGGTGAACGCGCCCTCCCGTTCTTCAAGCTCATGAAGATGAAGGGGCCCTTTGAGTGCACTCCGGAGGCCGATGTCGCCTTCTGGGATCTCAAGGAATACCTCACCAGCCCACCGATTATGGTGGCACCACGACCCCTGGAACCCATGACTCTCTATCTCGCCGCGACGCCTCACTCCGCCAGTGCAGCGCTAGTGGTGGAGCGCGAGGAGAGGCCCCGAAGCGAGAGGCCACGGGGCAATTCGGCATCCTCAGGACCCCCGTCTCCCCCTGACGTAGCTCCGGAGGTAGATTCGACCATGGTTACTGGTGGCCCCATCGTCCAGCAAAAAGCACCCAAGATTCCTGAAGCGCCTGAGGATCCTGCAGTGCCGACTCTCGTGGAGCACCTAGTGTACTTCGTCAACACCATACTGCGTGACGCGCGCTCGCGCTACCCGATGCCTCAAAAGCTGCTCCTGGCGCTCCTTGTTGCCTCCAGGAAGTTGCGCCATTACTTCCAGGACCACCCTATCAAGGTTGTCTCGTCATACCCTCTCGAGAAGGTGCTCCGGGGCCCGAATGTCGTCGGGAGGGTCGCCGAGTGGAACATCGAGCTCCAAGCATTCTAGTTGGAGTTCAGCACCACGCGAGTGATAGAAGGAGCGGCTCTGGCAGACTTTGTGGCAGAATGGACCGACGCGCCGGAGCAGTGGGCTGGCGAGGATCGCACGCTGGCCCCCAACGATGAAGCCCCGGACGGATGGATAGTATACTTCGACGGCGCCTTCTCGCTCCTTGGCGCGGGAGATGGCGCCGTGTTGGTATCTCCCACTCAGGACAAGTTGTACTACGCCGTGCAGCTTTGCTTCCAGCAAGGCAAGAAGGTCTCCAACAACATCGCAGAGTATGAGGGCCTGATTGCTGGGCTCAAGGCCGCCGCTGTACTAGGGGTCAAGCGCCTCACCATCAGAGGCGATTCACAGCTCCTCGTCAACTTCTCCAACAATAAATACAACCCCAAGGACGAGCACATGGAGGCATATCTAGAGGAGGTGCATAAGATGGAAAAGTGATTCCGAGGGCTGGAGGTGCAGCACGTGCCAAGAGGCACGAACAAGGAAGCGGATGACATTGCCAAACGAGCCTCCAGGCGGGAGCCTCAGAGGCCGGGCATTTTCGAGGAGCGACTGCTCAAGCCGTCGGCAACACCGCTCGTTCCTCAGCCGGCGTCCCCTCAGCAGGGGCTACCTGCAGTGCCTGCAGACGGAGCTCCGCCCTGCGGACCAGCCTCCGGAGCCCGCCTGCTACTCGCCGCGGAGCCCGAGGAGGGTTGCTAGACCCAAGAGCTCAAGATGTACCTGCAACACAACACCTTGCCAGACAAGGAGGAAGACGCGAAGCGCGTGGTCCGAAAGGCCTCGGCTTACTGCATCCAAGACGGCGAACTCTACAGGAGGCGCCCCAATGACGTCGCACTAAAGTGCATCTCGAGGAAACAAGGACGCGAGCTATTGGCTGACATCCACAATGGGGACTGCGGTCACCATTCGTCGTCCCGCACCCTCGTGGGCAAGGCCTTCCGCAGCGGTTTCTACTGGCCCACAGCGCTTAGCGACGCCACGAAGCTTGTGCAGGCTTGCGAGGCGTGCCAGTTTCACGCCAAGCAGATCCACCAACCAGCGCAGGGCCTCCAGACGATCCCGCTCTCCTGGCCCTTCGCGGTCTAGGGATTGGACATCCTGGGTCCATTTCCCCGGGCAGCGGGGGGCTACCGCTTCCTGTACGTCGCCATTGACAAATTCACTAAGTGGGTAGAGGTGGAGCCTGTTCGCGCGATCCCAGCCGGGTCGGCCGCCAAGTTCATCCAGGGCCTCGTGAGGCGATTCGGGGTCCCCAGCCGCATCATTACGTATAACGGTTCACAGTTCACAAGCAATCTCTTCAGGTCATATTGTGCTAACCTTGGAACACAGATCTTCTACGCCTCGATGGCTCACCCCAGGAGCAACGGTCAGGCCGAGCACGCCAACGCGGAAGTCTTGCGTGGCCTCAAGACGCGTAGCTTTAAGAAGAAGCTCGAGGCTTGCGGCAGGGGCTGGATTGACGAGCTCCAGTCCGTGCTATGGTCGATCCGAACCACCTCTACCAAACCCATGGGAGAATCTCCTTTCTTTCTCGTTTACGGGGCGGAGGCGGTCCTCCCTCACGAGGTCAAGCATCGCTCCCCACGGGTCTTGGCTTTTAACGAGGAACGCCAGGACGCTGCCTGGCAGATGGACCTCGTGCTCGGCGAGGAGGGCCGCCGCTGAGCTACCCTCAGGGCGGCGCGATATCAGCTGGCGTTGCGGCGGTACCACTGCCGCAGCGTCCGCACAAGAGCACTTGAAGTTCGTGACTTGGTACTGAGGCGGGTCCTCTCCAGGGAGGGGTTACATAATCTCTCACCCATGTGGGAGGGCCCGTTCAGAATCGCCCGTGTCTCTAGGCCTGGTGCTGTGCGCCTGGAGACGCAGGATGGGGTACCCATCCAAAATTCCTAGAACATTGAGCACCTCAGGAGGTTATATCCATAATCAAGGCTCCGTGCCCGTGAAGGTCTCCACTCGTGACACTCTCACGTTTTAATGAGTTGGGGCTGTACACGCCTCGGAGTCTCCTGAGCGTTGCCTGCGGGACATCAGACGGGGCTCCCACCCACGTCCCAGTGGCAGTCCTTAGCTCCGCGCTGGGAAGAAGACATAGTGTAGGGGTCGGACGTGACCTTTTTCCTTTTTTGGCTTGGTGTTTGGCTGTCAGCCTTTTCTACTTCCTTGGCTATCAGCCCTTCCTCTACCCCATGCTATGAAGTTCTCGTGTTTCTTGCATTTGGTTGGAAGTCTTGCTTGGAATTTTCCCGCCGGTTTTAAGTTCAGCTTGTTAAGCGGGGGTTGCGCCGCGTGCTCTCCTTCGCGTGCCTCGCGCGTGGGGGCTGGGACACGGTCGGCCCCGGCTCTCGTCTGCCACGGTCCCGTGACCGCGCCTGGCCAAGCCTGCTCAGGCTCTGGCATCGTAATTCTCAGTCCACGCGACCTGTTCTGCCGAGCCAGCCCAGGCCTTGGCGCCTTAATCCACGCTCGGCGCTCTCAAGCGAGCCCAAGGGCGCAAGCCCTCAACAGCTCGCAGCGGCTCACTCATACTCGAGGGTTGCGCAGGTCAGGACCCCCCGAATTCAGCTATCCTCATGGCCCGTCGGGGGCTCATGACGCCGGTGAGTCAAGAGCACTTTGCCTCAAGACGTTGCAGCACATAAGCAAAGTAATCTCGCCCAGACCAAAAACATGATAGCAAGTTCTCGCTCCATACATATGTCATAGTCCATTACACGCCTTCTCGAGGCAACTTAAAATTTTGACACAAGAAGGAAATGAAGAAAAAAAAAAGAAGCAGAGGCTGGCTGTGACGCCCGAAGACCGACGTCCCAGAAGATTCCAGATGTTCCGGGTTCTTCCGTGTGTGTCTTTGTGCTTGCTTTATTTATTTTGCATTGCAGCATGTCATCATGTGTGTTGCATCATCATGTTTCCAAAACTTGCATCCGTCCGAGTCCGCCCGTCCTCTCCGTTGTCCGTTTTGAGCCCAGACACACTCACACGCGCCAGCGGCACCTCCGAATATTTATTTTATAAGTGACCGGAAAATATTCTCGGAATGGGACGAAACTTGGCGTGCGGTCTTATTATAGCGTAGGTAGACCGCCTGTCAAATTTCGTCGCATTCGGAGTTCATTTGATAGCCCAACCGTTAAACTTATAGCGGCACTATAGCCGGATAAACGTCGGACGTTTCAGTGCTCTGAAACCTGTTGCCGGGCTGCCATCTCTCTCCCTCTTCTCAGCCTACACATTCTACACAGCCCACTTTTGCCCCCTCGTCTGCACGCCCGAAACTGCCCTGAACCCGAACCGGTCTGTCAGTACCGATGTGTCCGGATCAACCCCAAACATCCCTAAAACATCTCCATTTTTCTTATTTGGATTCCTATCAATTTTATTCTCAACCATCGGATTTCAATCGGATGATCCAACTTCCCTCTTCCTATATATATAGCCCATATCTATAAATAGCAGGACAAACCCTAGTCTAGGCAGTCCCATCCATCCATTCCTCCGCCGCCGCCACTCTTTCACATCTTCATCGGGATCCTCCCAGATCCCTTTTCCTCCAACCAACGTCTGAGCCTCCACCTCTGGATCCTCATCCATCGATATGCCAATCGCCACCGCAGCCTCCGACCAACTCATGTGCTTTCCGCACTGTCCAAATTGCTGCAGCCAGCCACCATACTTCCATCCAACTCTCCCCACCGGACGATCTTCGTAGCAGCAGCTCGAGTATCTCCTCCCCGTCGACCCGGGGGAGTAAAGCTCCTCCGTGCCCTCTTCGTCGAATGCCAGGAGCCCTGTCCCCGAGCTCCAGGAGGACCCATGCCTCCCCGTGCTTCTCTTCTTCCGCCTCTCACTGTTTCTCTTGGTTTCTCTCTCCGATAATCCGCTCCTGTTGTTTTGCTCGAGCAGAAGGTCCCGCCATGGATGCACGAAAGAGCTCGCCGGTATTCTCGGTCGTCCTTACACCGTCCGCCTCCAAGACCGGCCGGATCCTGAGCTGGGTGCCCCGCCCCAACCCCGTCATCAACCATGCGCGTCGCCGGAGCTCTGCTCCATCCGCCGCCGCGCCCCATGGCTCGTCCGCAGCGCCGTCGGGTCGTCGTCCCCTGTTTTTTCCTCGATCCAGCGGGTGGGGCGGGTGGTCGTCAACGTGCGCCTGTTACCGCATCGCCAGATCCGCCCCGCCCTGGGCCTCCTCTGTTTTGGCCCAGCGCGCCCCTGCTGGCTCCCCTTTCCACCGATCCGGGCCTCGGCCATGGTGAGCCACCCCAAGCCCAGCTCCCCAGCAGATTTCGGCCCGGTGTTGTTGTTTTTTCCAGTCCAACGAATTTATCTTTTAACCAGGAAAAAACTGTTTTACAGATTAGACCCTCTAGATCATGCTTTTAATAACTAAATAACCGTGCATCGGTTCAAAATGTTGTAAACATGTAAAATGCTTAGAATTTTGTGTAGATTCATAATAACAAACTTTCATGCATGTTTAAAATGTTTAAATTGTTGTTTGCATTAATTTGTATAAATGTCATGTTAAAATGGTTTTATTCCTTACTAAATAACCGTAGCTCCAAATTTAATAAACTTTGTATGTAAATGGGGTAGAAAAATGTGTAGAATAACATGGTGCACTTTGTTTTGCTGTTTAAAAACATAAAAATTATGGAATAGGCAGATCAGTACCAAATTCAAATTATGCACATGGGGATTTTCCGGAATTGTTGTTTGTCATTCCGGCCTCATTTAAAATGCCTAAATAGTTAGTTTACTTTTGCTTCACCTATTGCCATGTTAACAACCATTTAATCTTGTCTTGTAAATAAACGAGAGTCAACTAAATAAATAAAATGTGGTGTTTCGTCAATATGCAACTCATTGCATATTGAGCTCCATTTAACTTGTAGTACTTGTTTGTGCACTTTGCCATGCCATGCATATTTAAACCGGACATGCATCATACCTGGATGTGCATCGTATGCCATGTTTATGCTTGTGTGTTCACCGTGTTGCTTGCTTCTTTCCGGTTGCTTCTCTTGTTAGCTTCGGTTTCGTTCCGGAGTTGTGGGGATTCGCTCGACTATGTTGCTTCGTCTACTTCTGGGACTTGTTATTCTCCCTCGCGGAATCCCAGGCAAGATGATCATACCCTTGGATACCTTTACTACCATTGCCATGCTTAGTTGTCTCGATGCTATCGTTACATGTCGCGTTACCCATCTTTTATGTCAGCCTCTCCTTGTTGCCATGAAACCTCTAACCTTTGAAACCTTCCTAGCAAAACCACTGTTTGGCTATGTTACCCGCTTGCTCAGCCCCTCTTATAGCGTTGTTAGTTGCAGGTGAAGATGAAGATCGTTCCAGGTCGGAACTTGTTGTTGGAATATCACAATATCTATTATTATTATTAACACACCTATATACTGGGCATGGGTGGAAGGCTTGGCCTTTTGCTCGGTGTTTTGTTTCACTCATGCCACCTTAGGCGCCGATAAACCGGCATTATGTTCCTTGATTTTGCGTTCCTTACACGATGGGTGGATGGGGACCCCTTGACAGTTCGACTTTGAATAAAACTCCTCCAGCAAGGCCCAACATTGGTTTTAATTTGCCTCATAATAACAACTTAATTAATTAATTAAATTGCATAGGGGGTCGCGTCCCCGGGTTCTTAATTCTACATAGCAGGGGGGGCAGTGCTGATGGTGTTGGTCCCAAACAGGGAGTATGCGGGGCCACCACGGGGAAACTCGAGGTTTGGTTTTACTCGTATAATCGCCCATCCGGTCGTGGCCTGAGACGAGATACGCGCGGCTACTATCAGGGTGTCGGCACGCCGGAAGGTCTTGGTGGACTTGTTTTACCATTGTCGAAATGTCTTGTGCACCAGGATGCCGAGCCTGATCGGATTTCCCTAAGATAAGGAGTGATGATATTATATTTATCACTTCAGCTAATCGTGAGAGCTTGTGATGGGCTAAGTTGGGACACCCCTGCAGGGTTATAATCTTTCGAAAGCCGTGCCCGCGGTTATGTGGCAGATTGGAATTTGTTAATGTCCGGTTGTAGAAAACTTGACAGAGGATCCAAAGTAAAACACACAACTGTGTGAGTAACTGTGACTGTCTCTTTTCACTTTGAGAAGAGAACACGGTGGGGTTATGTTTGATTCGTATGTAGTTCAGGATATTTAGCGATCACTACTTTCGCGACCGTTTGCGTAGATGCTCATCTTATTCTTGTACTCGTAAGCTAGCCACCATATTATGCTTAGCCGCTGCTGCAACCTCACCACTTTACCTCTTCCTACCCATAAAGCTTTGCTAGTCTTGATACCCATGGTTATGGGATTGCTGAGTCCTCGTGGCTCACAGATACCACAACACCAGATGCAGGTTCAGCCGAGTTTGAAGCAGGAGATGGATAAGAACTTCCGGGAGTTCGATGAAGAGAGTGGCCGTTTGCTTGTGACGTTTTCGACGATCAGTAGTGGTTTCTACTAGGATTCGATATAGACCTGTGGCTTTATGTTGTTTTGGTATCTTTCTTTTGGATCTTCGCCCGTAGTCGGGTTGTGATGTTTTGAATGATGTTTTGCTTATGTAATGTATTGTGTGAAGTGGCGAGTGTAAGCCAACTATCTCCTTTTGCAATTTAATCCCTCTTTTACATGAGTCGTGCAAAGATACCAAACTTGAGATCATTCTAGAATGGGCTTATACCTTTAAGTCGTGCCTCGACACGTAGGAGGTATAGTCCCATTCTGGGCATTACACTGACCCACCAAGCCGCAGCTTGGGCTCAGCGTCGTTGCCCCACTCAGTCGGAGTCTACCAGCTCCTCCCGCTTCACCGAGCCATAGCGGCACGATGACCCCCTCCCCTCGCTGAGCCGAGCTCGCCGGCGCGGTGGCTCATTGCAGCCGCCGCTACTGGAGGAGCTGCTTCTGCCACAAAAGGGGGACCCGCGGCACACTCCAGGGCCAAGCTCGTCTCCAGAGGAGGAGCTGCTCCTCCGGACACCGTCCCCACCATCCTCTTCGTCGTCAGCCTTAGGACAGCACCCAAGGCGCATCCCTTCCTCTGAGAAGACCCTGACGAACAGCGTTAAGGCACCATCATACCTGAAGTGGAGCGTGCACCTCCCCTGCAGCCGGCACGCGCGCGCAAACGACTGCCAGCCACGCTCCAGGAACACGTCGCCTGAGGGAGCAACGACGACCTCCACCCAGGACGCACCACAGCAGCAACCGTCGGTCTGCAGCCAGAGGCCGCCGGGGCCCCCGGCTGGTAGCACGTTGCCGAACGAGCGGGGGAGCCGGGGCCACAAGCCGCCAGGCTTCTCCGCCCACACCAAGAACTCCGACGACACATTGAAGGAGTGAAGTTGCGGGCACGGAGGACGCACGACTGCCAAACACCGCCTCACGACTCCTCTCCCACCGCGGCCACGACCACCTTCGCCGCGAGAAGAGGCACCGCGCCTCTCACCGGCGACCGCGTCGGGACCCGGAAGGCCGTGCCCGCTCCCTCGAGGAGCCGCCGCAGGCGCATCAGCATACTTGCGGGGGCGGCCGCGGCCCCTCTTCGACGGCGACGAGGCCAAATCCTTCAGGGCCTTCCCCTTCTCCGCGGCGGACGGCTTCCTCGATGGCGCCATGGAGACCTCACGGCAAGAAGAAGAGCGGGGAGCAAACAAGGAGGCAGACGGCGCTGGCTTGAAAATGGCTTGGGGGCTCCCCCCTAGTCCCATTTATAGGACGGAGGAGCCCAACCGCCAGTCACTGGCATCACAGCCATAACGACCCTGGCATTCGCGCCGGGGAGTTGTCAAGTCGCATGGTTACCAAGACTGCGTGGGGAGCGGAGTCGCCACGTCCCATCCAACCATCACGCGCCAGCCTGGCCCGCAGCCTTTTGGGGCCCGTGGCGCTTCGTCCTCGACTAAGGCTTCGCCCCGAAGCCAACTCCGTGCGTGCCTTGAGCCCGGGGGCTACTGTCGGCGTCCTCGGAACCAGGGTACCCAGACTTGCCTGTCTGCGGGCCACAACGCGCTCCTACTACGGCCTGGTACGGCCCAGCTGATCGACCAGCTGTTCAAGACCCTCGCGAGGGGGCTAGACCTCGCGAGGAGAATGACGTCAAGACCCCTTTAGGAGCGGCCTCGGCTGGGTTTCTCAGGAGGGGCGGAGAATCCAAGGCCAAGCCTACCTCAGGAGGAGGCACTGACGCAAGCAGTGACGCACCGCGCCAGCGGGTGCCAGCGTGTGCCAGTGGCACAGTTTCCATTTTGGTGCAAAGGAGACAGCACAGGCGCAGGTTCCCGAGGAGCGGGACAAATGTTTCCCCTTCGGTGATACAAGACCGAAGACCGCAAGGACGACACGGAGGATGTCACCACCGAGCCCACCACCGCGTCACCGCCTGATCCCTTTGCAGGCGAAGACCGCTTTTGTCACGATAGGAACGTCCTTGTGTTCCCGCTCAAAATGGCCGTTGTGGGATCCCTTCCCGCCTAAACATTTCGGGGGAAGAGGACCCTAGCCGCCTATATAAGTAGAGGATCTCCACTATGGAGGCATGCCGATCAGATCCAGAGACTCCGCACACACACAAGGAGCAAGAACCCTTGCCTCATGGCCCTCCTGAGCTCCCCTCCTGAGCTCAGGAACCACTGTAGTCATTCATACTCAAGCCCTCCCGAGGCTAATCCACCAAAGCAGGAAGTAGGGTTTTACACCGCAAGGTAGCCTGAACCTGGGTAAATTTGTGTGTATTTTACTTGCTGTTTGCTTCAATCTCTTCATCGGACGAGGGCGAGACACTAGGTAGACGTGAGTGGGAGAGATCTTCGTTCACGCCCCTGTGTTCGAACTTCTTGGGTTTGCGGATCCCGTAATCCGACACAAACTTCTCTCACGAAGATGCAGCCCAAAAGAAGATGATCAATGGTCTCCTCATGCTGATTAGAGAAGGGGCACGCGTCTTGGTGATCCAATCCGCGCCTAGCGAGTCTGCCCGAGGTCGAACATCCATTATGTATCGCAAGCCAAAGGAAGAACCGGCAGCGCAGTGGAGCCTTGGATTTCCATGTAAATTCTGTTGTCGGCTCCACTTTCCGTCCCACAAACTTGGCCTCGTAAGCAGATTTCGTGGAGTGGTCCCCATTGGCCTCCCTGCTCCATGTGATGCGTTCTGTCTCTTCCAGCATGAGCACCGTACTGGTCACCTGGTCCCATAGTAGCATATACTCATTTAACTGCTGGCCACTGAGGTCAGGCCTGGTGTCTAAGGCCCAATCGTCCGTTGAAACGGCCTGGTAGACCATCCGAGATGCCCTCGTGCTAGGTGCAACAATGGCGTATATGGACGGGGCCACGTCTTGGACCGTAAAGCCTGCAAGCCACCGGTCTTCCTAGAAGCAAGCTCTCATACCGTTGCCAATCACTATTTTTACCGCGGCCCTGAAGAGTTGCCATGACTCCTCTGAAACTCTGATTTGAAATTCAGCCCACGGTCTAGATTTGTAGCGACTAGACCTCAAAAGTCTGATCTCTGTGCATCAGTGTCATCCCTGGATCAGTAATGCTGACACGCACAGTACTTGAAGGATTTATAACAGAGTAGCAATCACACACTTATTACATCGATAGTCCAACGATGAACTTTATTACAAATAATATGGCTGAAGGCCATCTAATACAATAACAGTGGAAGGCTTGGAAGATAAGTGAGACCATCAACTTCAGCAGCATCACTGAGTATAGAACCACGACCTAAAAGGGCATCTTACTCGTTGTCTGAAAAGTCTGCAACATGAAACGTTGCAGCCCGAAAACGGGTCAGCACATGGAATATGCTGGCAAGGTAACACAAGAGAATGCAATGAAAGTAAAGCTATACTATATGCAATATGGCTGGTGGAAAGCTCTATGGTTCAGTTTTTGCGTAAAGCCAATTTTTCCCTACTGCAAAGGAATAGATTTTAATTAACTATCATGGTAGTTGAAACATCGTTGAGAAGATAGACATCCTCTCAACCCCAATTAAAGTTCATCACTTAAACCCAACAATATTAAATTAGAGTAACATGATGAGATGCACATGAAAATCCAAGTACTAGATACTCAAGACGTCCATAACCGGGGACACGACTAATCATGATCAGTTTGTACACTCTGCAAAGGTTTGTGCACTTTTCCCACAAGACTCGATCGCCTCCGTTTGGTTTCTCGCACTACATGGTGTTTGAGAAATGGATGACCGAGACATAGTCTTTCAGAAGCGCTAGCACCTTACGATCGGGCGGACCGTACCAACCTACATCCCCTACATCTGCTAGTCCACCACTGTAAGAGTTCGCACGACTTACTCATACTATGCTAGAGCCCATAATAGCATTGTGGCTGCACACGGAAGTTTCTAGTATTTATAATCTCATGATCCCTTTGAGCCTGGGTGGCGGTCCATAAAAAAAACAGGCAATCGCTGGAATACCCAGGTGCCTCAATCCACCCAGATGTGTATTAATGTTGCCACCTTAAGTTGAACCATTAATTAACAAACTCACATCCGTCATGGATTTCACTCACCCAATCCACGTCTACGAGCATAGCATGTCCTAACAGCAAACGTAGAAGTAACTCCCAAAGGTTTGAATGTAATGCAGGTAATAGGTACTACCTCAATCTACTTCCCAATCCCACAAGTTAATTGATCCTACTGATGCAATGTGTGAGGGTTGAACTGGGTAATGGGAAAGTATGATCAAAGTGTTACTTGCCTTGCTGATGATCCGCAAAACCTAGAGACTCAAAGTAGCAAGCGGCGCACTCCGGGTACTCTATCGCAAACAAACAAGCATACAATAAGTACTTAACTAATGCACGGGTAAAACTCAAATAAGAGATCTAACCAGAAAGTTCAACTTAAGAACTCCGGTTTGCAAAAAGAATCAACTCGAAAGAAGCAACGAAACTCAAACTGCAAAAGAAACGAGCTCCGGTTTACTAGTTGGCCTAAAGTCAAATTTTACAGTAGCCAAAACCTTGTTCAAGTTGATTAAACGTAAAGAGGGCGTCAAGACGAAGATCTGGTATTTTGAATCACCTGATTCCGACTCTCGAGCGAAAAGAAAAACGAAAAACAAGATCAGGGCAGAAATCGCGATCGGAATAATCGCGGATAAATACCCCGAAAAGAAAACGGACGAACGGGCTAACGAACGAACGTTCACTGTCCGCGGCTAACAAACGAAAACCGTTCGTTAAAATGAACATACGGACGAACGTCCGCTAAATAACTAAACCGACGGAAAAACCGAACCGATCTAAAAATAAAAAAACAGATCTACGGTTTTACGAAAAACCGATCGGTTTTACTAAAAAAACGCAACTACCTCGGGCTCGAACTCCGGCGGGATTCCGGCGGCGGCGGTTCGGCGGGCTGACGGGGCGGCGAGGCGGGGTGCGGCGCGGCGGCGGGGTGCGGCGCGAGCGGCAGGCGGCGGCGGCTGGCGGCGGCAGCGGTGGCAGCGGCTAGGGTTGCGGCCGGCGGGGCGAAACGGGCCGGGATGGCGGCTTATAAAGCACAGAGTCCCTTTCCTATACGAGTCTAAGTCAGTTCTTTTTTTCTTTTTCTAAAAGAGTCCCGGCGCAGAAAAACTAACGAAAGAAATACCAAACGGACTCCAAAATTCCCGAAATAAATTTTCACTGTCCTCTAATAATATTTAGGACAAAGTGAACATTTTTCCGGGACCTAAATGCAATTTTGAAAACGCGCATTTTTCCTATGCAAATAAATCCGCAAATAAATCCAGAAAAATACCAAAAGTGATTTTAACATTTTTCCTCCAATATTTCTGTTATTTTGGAGAAGTCATATTATCTCCGCTCATATTTTGTATTTAGAAATATTTTTAGGAGAGAAAAATAATTAGAATCACACTGTCCTCGTACCGGTATTCGAGCGAACTCAAATACGAAAACGTTAAAATTCCCAACTCTCTCCGTAGGTCCTTGAGTTTCTTAGAATTTCGAGGAACGCCACAAAAAAATGCAAAAACATGCAAATGCAAATATGATCTATGTATAACATTCCAAATTAAAAATTTGGGATGTTACAAGATTGATCAGTATGCTGGAGCCATAGCCATCAGGCTTGAATGGCAATGTTCAGCCACCGGAGGTTGGGCAGACCCAGGCCTCCCGCCCACTTAGGCATGCACACGGCCTCCAAGGCCACTCTACACTGTCCACCATTCGCGCTCTCGCGTGCACACCAAAGGAACCCTCGGTAGATTTTCACCATGGACGTGAGCACTTTTTGAGGAATGTCAAGCACCATCATTGCATGAATCGGGGTGGCACAAAGGACCGATTTGATCAGTAGTAAGCGCCCGCTCTTAGGCATAGAGGTAGCCCTCCAAGTTGGCAGCTTGCACGCAAGGCAGACCACAAGTCCCATGAGCTGAGCCGGCGTTTGTTTTCTTATTGTTAATGGGAGGCCGAGATATTTGCAAGGATATGTGCCCGTCGGGCATCCCGGGAATTGGTCCACCCTTTCCATATAAATTGTAGTGCAGTGGATTGGCAATGTTGTACTCTTAGAGAGATTCACTATAAGGCTTGATGCCTTGCCGAAGCATTGAAGGATCCAGGCATTGGCTCATAGATCAGCATCATTCGGTTTGATAAAAAGCATCACGTCGTCAGCAAACATCAATAGCCGATGTTGCATCCCCAATCTAGCCAGCGAAGACATGATAGCACGGGATGCCGCCAGTTGGAACATTTTGTGTAGCGTCTCCATAGCCAAGATGAAGAGCATCGGCGACAGAGGCGCACCTTGCCTCATGCCCCTGGCATTGTATATGGGCCTGCCGGGGTGCCCATTCACCATAATTTGCATAGATGAGGTGGCCAATAGTCCACAAACCCACTCCATCCACCTTGCGCCAAAGCCCATCGCCCGCAGTACCTCAAGGAGAAAAGGATATTGGACCATGTCAAAGGCCTTCGTGATGTCGAGCTTGAGCATCACCGTGGGTTCACGATGAGCATGGAGCCGGCGTGACATGCATTGGACCAACATGAAGTTGTCATGGATCGACTGTCCTCTGATAAAAGCGCTCTGGTGCATGCCTACAAGCGTGGGCAATTCGAAAACCAACCTGACGGCCATTGCCCTATCAAAAATCTATATCGCCCCGTGCATGAGGCTGACCGGACGGAAGTCCTTTAGATCCACTGCACCATTGATCTTGGGAAGGAGTGTAAAAATCACTTTGTTGATCGCCGGTAGCCCACGCATGTCACCTTGGTGGAAGAGGTCCATGGCGCGCATGATGTCATCTTTGATTATGTGCCAGCAGGAAGCATAGAATCTACCGGTGAAGCCGTCCGGCCCCGGCGCCTTGTCCATGGGCATATATTTGATTACCTGCTCAATCTCCTCCTCTGTGAAGGGCACCTCGAGGTGTGCCAGGTCTCTATGTGGCAGATTCAAGACTTCCAGATTTAGGGCCTGCGTCCGCAGCAGGGCCTCCCCCAACAAGCGACCGTAGAATCCGTCTACCATGCAAGAAAGCTCGTCCTAGCCCGTGGCAACTGCCTCTCCCTGCCTGAGTATGGTGATCATGTTACTTCGCTGGCGGTGACGAGCATGGCTATGGAAGAACTTGGTGTTCGCATCCTCCTCGCAAAGAAAGAGGAGGTGGGAACGCAACCTGGCAACCGTGCGCCCAAGGGAGGACAACCCAAGCAGCTTCCTTTTCAAAATCTTGCGCAGATCCCGCTCCTGAGAAGAAATCTCCCTTGTGTCCATGGCAGTATCGAGCCGGAGAATGACTTCTAGTGCTATTGCAATTTGCATCTTGACGTTGCCAACCCACCGGTCACTCCACTTCTTCAAAGCCTTGGCCGTGGCCCTAAGCTTTTGATCAAGTACGACATATGGGTTTCCATTGTGTGGGACCGACGCCCATGCGTCCCTTACTGTGTCAAAGAACCCGTACGCCTTCGTCCAAAAGGATTCAAACTTGAACGTCCGACCCATGTTCAATTTCGCGTCAAGATTCAGCAACATGGGCTTGTGATCAGACACCGCAGTGCTCAGCACCATGAGGAGGTTATTTGGGTACAAATCATCCCAAGAATTGGTGCAAAAGACATGGTCAATCTTCTCCATGGTTGCTCGTGCCCTCTCATTTGACCATGTATACCTTCTACCATTGAGGTAGACTTCCTTGAGCTCGAGCATGTTAAGCCGCCTACGGAACCGGGCCATCATCCGCCTATTGATCAACTCATTGCTCTTGTCCTCAGGGTTTACTAGCAAGTTGAAATCTCCCACGACCACCTAGGGTCCCGCGTGTATCTCTCGTATGTCGATGAGCTCTTGCATGAAGTCGATCTTCTCATGGTCTAGATGTGGACCATAGACTCCGGTGAGCCACCACTCCTGGCCTTCGCAAGGCCGCACAAGTGCGGTCAGAGTGTTGTTGGTGTAGTGGGGGTTGGACACCGCCATGATCGAGGCGTCCCAAGCGAGTAGGATCCCGCCCCATGTACCCATAGTCGGCAGGTAGAAAAAGTGATCAAACTTATTCTCGAGGCAATGCCTCACAATGTCGAGCGTTACAACTTCTAATTTAGTCTCCTGGAACCAAACCATCGCTGGATTGTCCGCAAACACCACCTGGCCAATAGTGCATCTTCGAGCCGGGCTATTCAAGCCACATATGTTCCACACAAGAACCGTGGATGGTTGCGTACTCATTGCAACAGCCTACCGAGAACTCCACGGATCGAACACTAGCGCGTGTTGTCCAACACCTCATCATGCTCGAGCAAGGGAAGGATTGATGGCTCCCAACCAAAAAGAGCCAGAATGGCCCTGATGTGACCGTCGTTTAGTGGCTGCTAGAACAACTGCACATAAGCATGCAAAGCGTCATCCGAAATCTGGTCCCCTTCATTAGCCAAGCAAAGTTTCCTAATAAGCACCCCTTGCAATTTTGACACTTGCGAGCCCAGCCCAACTCCGCACACAATCATCACACTCCTCCTGGGATTGGAAACTGGTTGTCTCTTCTGCTTGGGGCACCTTTTGGCCACAGGTGACTCCCTGACATGTGGCCTAGCAAGAAGCGGGGAGGGTGCAGTCACCAGCTCCGTACGTAGCGTCTCCAATGGGTCCATGTGGCTGCATGGCGTGCATAGCTCATCCCCAGTACGGGCTGGATAGGTAGCAGTTTCCGGTTGCAGCGCACAGATGCTAATATGAACCATCTCCCAGGCCTGATCTTGCCTATCGTGGATTGGCGCGTCGATGGGTGTGTAGAGCACTCCATCCTATTGGGCATCGTCCTCTAATGGCTCAAGCAACGAGGCTAGGTTGTCGCGTCCCGGAGACGGCAAGTGGGCGCTGCCGCAGGCGCCACACAAAGGCAGCACCATGGACCCGATCGGCATGGGGGGTGGGCCACCGCACGAACCCAGCACAGCCGGGCCACGCGACTCACGAGCCGGCGCCGATCCCGAGGGCAGCATGCCCACAGATGGTGGGGACACGTATGTACTTCTAAATAATAATAATCAAAATTGTGTAACATTGTTTTTCCGGCTGTCGCGAGAATAGCTCCGCAAGGAGGTGTCTGAAAATAGAACAGAAAATCCGGTGAGAAGAAATCTCCAAAAGTAAAGCAAAGCCTCGAAAGTTCTGAGCACCAGCATTCTCTACTCTTGTTTAAGTCCGAGGATCTTATAAGGGAATTAAAAAAAAGCGGGGTAGCTCAATAATTCTGATTCTTTTCACTTTCAGCCCTCGGGCCCCTCATTCATTTCTCTTCCAGCGTGGTGGCACTCAATCAAGTAGTAGCGCTGGCACGTCACCCGGCTCCTCGAAAAATTGAACTTCAAAAAAGGAATTCTTTTGATTCAACCATCTCTTTCTCAACTCAACAACTTGAAGTCGTCAGGCCCGTTTGGGTCTCGCTCACTTCGCCCGTCTATCGTATCGGCTCGGCTTCGTTCGTCAGAGAGAAATACCGCCTCTGACGGCTTCACTATCGCTTTTCTACACGTGGAGAAAGAGGACACTAATTTCGAAGAAAATAAAAAACAAGTTTACTCCACTCCTTTTTACTTAAAAAAATCAACTAATCTAAAGAAAAACAAAAAAGGAATTTCATTGAATTGTATTTTAGTCATCAAGCACGAGAGATCCTGACAACAAAATAAACTGAACGGATTTGGCATGCTTGCCAACTAAACTTGCCATCCATAGGAAAAAAATGTCATGCAAATCGTTCGCGTGCCATGCCTCCTAGCGGATGTTTGATGGTTAAGCTGGTTCTATATAAAAAATCAGGATAAGTATATTTTTCGTCCTCGAACTCTTCCGAAAGTTTTGAAATCGTCCCTCAACTCCAAAACCACTAAAACTCAGTCCCTTAACTATTCAAACCGGATATTTTTCGTCCCTCAAAACGTTTAAGGTGGTTTCGTATGAAGTGGCCCTGTTTTGACTAAAATGGGCCAACGTGGCCTGGTTTTGGCCGCCACTTCGATTAGTATTTTGTCCAGTTACCTGGTTTACGTCCACTTGAGACGAACATGTCAAAAAATGCAAAAAACTGGACAAACTGCTATGACCTAACTGGACAAACAAGGGACTGAAATGCTCTAAGCAAACCCAATTTTTTATATCACATAGGTCAAATTACAGAGCAGCTGTTTTAAAACACATCAAACATCATCACATTCCTTAGCGTGTAAATCCCTGCCGAGGGATTAACTGTCGGACATGCAGTGCAGCGTACAGCAAACATCATCTGCTGGCCAGTCGAGGGATTAACTGTCGGACCCCCACCTGAATCGCCGCCCCCGGCTGAATCGCCATTGCCACCGCCATGCCAATGTAGCAGCTGTCGTGCTTACTTAGCCCTGCCAGGCCACGTGGTCATCACCGCCGTAGCCACGCCTCACTGCCCGCCGCCGCAGCCCATGGCCAATCCCATCGCTGCCGCCGTGCTTGGCCAGCAACCTCCGTAGCTCAATTACCACCAGGCCACGCCGCCACCGCCGCCGTAGCCACGCTTCACTGCCAGTCGCCGCCGTCACCGCCGCCCATGGCAAATCGCCGTCACCGCCGCTGCTCTAGGGTTCGTGAACGAGAAAGGGGATCGAGAGAATGCGGGAAAGCGAGAGAGACACATGGTGCTCTAGCGACTTAATCGATCTGGAGGTCAAAACCAGGTTACGTGGCTTGTTTTAGTCAAAACAGGGTACCAAAACCATCTTAAACGTTTTGAGGGACGAAACATATCCGGTTTGAATAGTTAAGGGACTGACTTTTAGTGGTTTTGAAGTTGAGGGATGACTTCTAAACTTTCGGGAGAGTTCGAGGATGAAAAATACACTTATCCCTAAAAAATCTAACCTCACAAATACGGGTGATCCACTAGTTTTTACCTCTGGAAAAGAAAGGAAAAAACTGTACAAATCAACAGTTTTTTTTAAAATAGAGTATAGTATCTCCGAGCGCCTGAATGAAGTAAATTCAAGTTTGAAATTTCAAATCAAATGCCTAAAAAGAGGGAGTCACTGTAACGTTCCTGATCAAGTCCAACGCAATCTTCTCCTGTAGTCGAATCGCTCGCTCATGATCCGTTTCCACTTTTCCATAAAACCAGCCAATCTTCCACCGGAAGGAAGCCCCCACGAACGTTAAAAGTGGCCCGCCCGTTCGTTCCTCTCTTCCAGATCCAAACCGCCGCCGCCACCCAGAAACTCAAGCATCCCTCCCACGCCTCCCTCCATCGGCCAACCCCATCTAGATTCTGGACCCCGCCATGTCGTCGTGGTTTCAGTCCTCCTACTACGACGAGGATGACGTCAAGCCGGCGGTGACGCAGCATTGGCGCCGTGACTATGGCTACGGCTACGGCGGGGGAGACGCCGGGGAGGACGTCAAGCCGCGTCCGGGTCCTCCGGGAGCAGGAGCGGGCCGAGGTGTACATGGACAGGACGATCGGGCGGTGCTCTCTTGGCCGGCGGCCGAGGAGTTCAAGTCGACGCTGCGCACGCAGGAGTCCCTCGCCGGCCTCCGCACCAGGTACGCCATCCCGGAGGGGTTCGGCCTGCACCTCGCCGGCCCCGCCCAGGCAGCGTGCGCACCGCCCCCTCCCCCAGCGCGCGGAGCCCGAGGCGGCGCCGCGGCGGTGCCGATCTGCGTGCACACGCAGGCGTTCGCTGCGGGCATGCGCCTGCCGCTGCACCCCTTCTTCAGCGACGCGCTCGCGCACTTCGGCATCGCGCCGTCGCAGCTCGCGCCCAACGGGTGGCGCGTCCTGGTCGGCTTCGCGGTGCTCTGCCACTTCCGCGGCGTGGGCGCGCCCTCCCTGCCGGTGTTCCGCCACTTCTTCGCCCTCACGCCGCTCCCCAACGGGAAGGGCTGGTTCTCCTTCCGCTCCAGGGAGAGCGTCCCGGCGCTCTTCACCGGGCTCCCCACGTCCGTCAAGGGGTGGAAGGAGGAGTTCCTGCTCGTGTCGCCTCCGCCGGGCGCGCCCTGGCGGTGCCCCGTGCGGTGGGGCTCCCCGACGAAGGAGGCGACGAGCGACCCCGTGCTCACCGGGAACGATGCGGCCGTGGCGCGCCGGCTGTCGCAGGGGCAGGGCGTCGTCGACCTTAAGACGTACCTCTCCGAGAGCAACCTCGTCGCCGCCAAGATTAGCCGCGCCCCGATGTGTCTCGGTACGTATGCGTGTCATTACTGTAGGCACATGTGGATAGAGTAGATGGATGGAGCAGAGATGTTTTAACGTTGGATTGTTTGTCCGCGCAGGGACGGGAGCTTCCCAAGGCGCAGCGCCGCCGACGGCCACAGGGAAGAAGAGGAAGGTGGCTGGTGGTGGTGGTGGTGGCGGCGGCGGCGATGAGCTTCGTTCAGAGCTGCGCGCGAAGGAGATGGCTCTCTCCAAGGCCAAGGGCGAGATCAGCCAGCTGAAGAAGGAGCTGGGCGATGCCAAGAAAAGGGAGGTTGCCGAGGCGCAGCAGGCATTGGCCTACGCGGCGCAGGTGCTCAAGCCGGAAGGCGGCGGGAAGGGCGCTGGGGCCGGCAAGCGGCGGCGTGGCGCCCAGTGATCACGTACGTCTTGACCAACGGTGGGCCGAGTGCACTTGGCTGCGGCGTCGAGGTTTTTAGCAAACGTAGTTTATGTTCAGAGTTGGCTGGTGTTGGCTGGTGAGTCTGCGTTGCAACAAATTACGAGCTTCATTTTGTGGACTTCTGCAAACTTTTATGAAATCTGCCTTAGGTTTCAGTTGGTCGATGGTTTTTTCTAAAACGGAGGCATAAGATTTGCCTCATTACTTAATTATTAAGAGAGAACATAGTTCGTTTTACAACCAACACACATACTCCGTCCGTTCCAAATTACTCGTCGTGCTTTTAGTTCAAATTTAAACTAAAAGCACGACGAGTAATTCGGAACGGAGGGAGTATAACATAGTCACATGGCAATTATTGGTGCACAATAATTTCCCCTAGCTTCCTTGCCATGCTGTGGCCCAAAGTTGAGCCTCCGAAAAAATGTTATTGAGTACTCCCTCCGTTCCAAAATAGATGACCCAACTTTGTACTAAAGTTAGTACAAAGTTGAGTCATCTATTTTGGAACGGAGGGAGTAGTTCATAGTTATCACTTTGTTAGCAAAAGTAGTTATGTTTTTTCTACAATTCAACCCGAAATGTTTCAACACATTTTAGTCACCACTCCTAATTGAAGTTCGGTAATACCATTCCATTCCGAAATACTTGTTGTGGTTTTAGTTAAAATTAATACGTATAAATTGGACTGTTATATGCATTTTGTCAGGAGCCTCCCATGCTAGCTACGCTTTTTTCCGGATGCAGTAGTTGGCTCGTCCCCAGGGCCGGGGTTCTGAGGTCTGGCCCTGGGGCGAAATAAAAAACCATAGGCCTTTTAGTACAAATTTGATTGTTATATGCATTTTGTTAGGAGCCTCCCATGCTAGCTACGCTTTCCGGATGCAGTAGTTGCCTCGTCCCCAGGGCCGGGGTTCTGAGGTCTGGGCCTTGGGGCGAAATAAGAAACCACAGGCCTTTTAATATAAATATGAAAATACGAATCTATGTATGTGCATTTAAGTTTTGTCTGAAATATCTCTAATTTGGTCAAAATTATAGTAGAAAAAATCAACATCTGTTATGTCATTAGTTTCATTATGGGATGGAATTTTGTATTATAGATGTTGATATCTGACCAAAGTTTACAAAGTTGGACTTGACATAAATCTTACAAAATTTGACTTGATATGAATGCCCTTCAAGATTACCTAATTTATTGGTTCATAAATATCCATAGTAAAATTGGTCCTCCTCAATACAAGTCGATTAGTAGTTACATGAATTAAATATGAGATCATCAGTGTTTTTTTTAGAGAATGAGATCATCAGTGTTGATGTCTCTATAATCCTCGTCTTCTTGATTAAGTTTAGTTTTTTTCCTGCACAACAACTATCACCGGCTCATCGTAGATTGTTGAAGCGTGTATTCTCTTATGGTTAGTATATCTAGCGAACATTCGTTTGTCGGTTTCAATGTATTTGGGTGGCATTTTGGGAAAACTTCCATGGCATTTCTTTCATTTTGAGTGTAGAAAAACATCCCAACTGCACCGTACGATCAAGATCGTGTGGCGGTTAGGATGTTCGTTGGCAGTTTCTCTCTGGCGAACGTTCGACAATTACTATTTCCATGAATCAGTGTATCTTTTATTTGATTTTGTCCGCTCATTACATGTTCTCCTTTTTTAAGGATCAGATTTATTATAAAAATTCATCATAAGAGCATCTCCAGCCGCGCCCCCAACAGGCTCCCCCCAAGGCCGTTTTTAGCGCCGGCACTGAAAAATTGGACCAGTCACGCCCCCACGAGCCTGTGTTTTTGCCGGTTTCGGCCGAAACTGGCGCCGGCGGACCCAGGTCGAACCCGGCGCACTGGGGGGCACCGGGGCGAATGTTTTTGGCGCGAAAGAGTAGCGGGCCTGCCGAGTCAGCGACCGCGATGCCTCGTTGTCCTCATCGTCTCGTTTTCCCCGCGGGGAATCAATGCCAAGACTGCCCGCCGGTCAGCCTTCCATTGATTCCTCACGGGCGCAGCCGCCCCCACCCGCTACGCGTCCGCACGCGGCCGCCCGCAAGCCGCTATAAAAGGCGTCCCTCCCCTCGCCGGTGAAGCATCCATCGGCAGTCCTCCCTCCTCTCTCGCCGCCGTATTTTCTCTCCCCGCCGTAGCTCCCCTCTCGCACCTACACAAAAGCATGAACGAGCGGTTCCCCGGCGACTCGGCGGCGGCCAACGGTTTCGGCCGCAGCTCTTTGCACGAAAGGGAAGCCCACCTCCTCCACGAGGCGAACTACCCCGCGCCGCCCGACATGCGCGCCCCGTCACGGTGGAGGCTCAGTGCCGGCGGCGTCCCCGTCCCACCTCTACTCGTCCCCGAGACGCCCGCCTACTTCCACGCCGAGATCGAGCGCGAGCGGGCATCCTTTTCGGAGGAGGAGCGGGCGCTCCCGGAGTACGCCGCCGGCAACCACGCGGCGTGGTTGGCGTTCTTCGAACGCCGGCAGGCGGAGCGACTCGTCTCCACAAACAACGCGCCGATGCCGCGCGGCCGCAACATCAGCGAGGGCCGCCGCCTGTGGTAGGGCATCCCTGGCCGCACGCTGCACGCCGTCCTTGAAGGAAATATGCCCTAGAGGCAATAATAAAGTTGTTATTTGTATTTCCTTATATCATGATAAATGTTTATTATTCATACTAGAATTGTATTAACCGGAAACTTAGTACATTTGTGAATACATAGACAAAACAGAGTGTCCCTAGTATGCCTCTACTAGACTAGCTCATTGATCAAAGATGGTTGTGTTTCCTAGACATAGACATGAGTTGTCATTTGATCAACGGGATCACATCATTAGGAGAATGATGTGATGGACAAGACCCATTTGTTCGCTTAGCAACTTGATCGTTTAGTTATTATTGCTATTTCTTTCTTCATAACTTATACATGTTCCTATGACTATGAGATTGTGCAACTCCCGAATACCGAAGGAACACCTTGTGTGCTATCAAACGTCACAACATAACTGGGTGATTATAAAGATGCTCTACAGGTGTCTCCGAAAGTGTTTGTGGTGTTGGCATAGATCAAGAATAGGATTTTTCATTCTGAGTGTCGGAGAGGTATCTCTGGGCCCTCTCGGTAATACACATCATAATAAGCCTTGCAAGCAAATGACTAATGAGTTAGTGACGAGATGATGTATTACAGAACGAGTAAAGAGACTTGCCAGTAACGAGATTAACTAGGTATAGTGATACTGACGATCGAATCTCGGGCAAGTAACATACCGATGACAAAGGGAACAGCGTATGTTGTTATGCGGTTTGACCGATAAAGATCTTCGTAGAATATGTAGGAGCCAATATGAGCATCCAGGTTCCGCTATTGGTTATTGACCGGAGATGACTATCGGTCATGTCTACATAGTTCTCGAACCCGTAGGGTCCGCACGCTTAACGTTCGATGACGATCGGTATTATGAGTTTATGAGTTTTGATGTACCGAAGGTAGTTCGGAGTCCCGGATGAGATCGCGGACATGACGAGGATTCTTAGAATGTCCGAGACATAAAGATTGATATATTAGATGACTATATTCGGACACCAGAAGTGTTCCAGGTGTTATCGGATAAAATCGGAGTGCCGGAGGGGTTACCGGACCCCCCCCCCCGGAGGAGTATGTGCCATAGTGGGCCATGAGGGAAAGAGAGAGGCAGTCCCCTAGGGCTGGCCGCACACCCCTAGGGAATCCTAGTTGGA
>LR738709.1:118900886-118913672 GCA_902687465.1 Secale cereale | reverse complement strand
CTGGCTCCGTCCCTGCCTCCGCCTCTCGATGATCGTAGCGGAAACCCAAGCAGCGACGGCGGTGCAAGGTCCGGCAGTGCCAGGTCCGGTAGAAACCTTGCAGCGGGGGTCGCGCTTTATCCTCTGCAAGCATGCCGCAGCGTCTAGGACAACACCTCTGCGGACGGTGCTGCGATGATTCCCGTGCCAGGGTTCTAGGTACTGCTGAAGATGGTAAAACTGCGGTGCCTCACCAAGTCACCATTCACCAGTGATGGAGGGGGATCCGTCCGCAGCTAGGTTAGAGAATTCCTCTTCATGATTCCGGGAAACTCAACTTGATTGTCTAGAACTGCAAATCTCTTACAGGTTTTAACCAACAACGTCAAGCTGCTGTAAAACACTGCAAGTCTAACACTCTGTATCATTTGAGGTACAAGTTTATCGTTGATGCTTTGTGGTGTTTCTCATTTATATAGTAATTTTTTGTTTTATCACTATGTCTGTCTGACTACTACAGATTACATTGCGTAATTTTGTTGCATATAATGGGAGAATTCACTACCAGGAATTTGTTCCCACGATGACAGCCCAAACAGGCAGAGATTGTCGCAATTTCTGCTCAACAAGTTTGTGATGGTATCTTGTAGCTCCTCATCCCAGGATGCTTCGTGTTTATTATTGAAATTCTAAAATTTAGTAAAATCCAATCTTGAGTAAAATCTAATTCAATGATAGTCACCGTGTCATATGGTAGCAGATTAGAGAAAGTATATGTATACGTGGATGTCTACAATAACATATACTGAGTGATTTTAACTTGTTTCCAAAAAAGAAGAGTGATCTAACAATTGTAATGAAAATATTTAAAGAAGATCTCCAAGGTTTAGACCGTGCCATATGGTAATGCTACTGACGTTTTCCTGTTTATTTTCACCTGTAAGTTCAACATAAACTAATATCTAATCATTTCCTAAGCTATCATGAATACAATGGATAAAGTCCTTGGTTGCATCATTCTTGAGATCACAACTCCTAGGCCTCATTTCAGCCAGTACTAAGGGTTGAGATTTTCCTCAAACAAAAATCTTATTATGGTGATTATTTTTCCAATAATTGTCTGTTTATATTCAGGGACTCGTACCACGTATGTTCTCCTTTACTACTTGTACTATACAACTGTTCCATTTTCTAACAGAATATGTTAATATGGTTTAGCAACACAGCCAACAGATATGAACATGTCCCTGCTCATGTCGCCATGCTCTAGCTTGATATGGTGATTAATGCAGTCAAATCAGATTGCCACTTGTGTGCCATCATATTCGGCCGGAGCAGCACACGAAACCGTCTCAGGGATCCTTGGCTCAAAATCCCTCACAGATTCAAGAAGATTGTAGAAATTCTGAACATAGATGTTTTGTATAATGAAAGAGACGACATTTTATTAAATTATGATCCAAATTCTACCGTATTAAACTAGACGTAATATATATGGTGTGGGTTTTCGCATTGGTACCAACGCGTACGAGTACAACTCGTTTACTTGTCCTTCAAGGACTCTGATGTATTGCTCTCATATATACCTCACCTAAAGACGATCTGTCGTCTCGTGCTTGTAATACTCCTCCTCATAGTGATTGCGCCTTCGTGCGTTCGTGGTTTTCCCCCACAAGGGTTTCCACGTTAAATCTGTGTCTCTCGTGTCTCGTTTATTTCTCGTTATTATCTGACAAATGGTATACAGAGCCAAGTTTACAGATACGAGATTTGCGGCGAGAGAAGCTAGGGATGTGTTTGGTTGCCCGGGTGGCTCTAGCCTGCATTGCATGGGGGGTGCTGGCTGAGCGTGGCCTGGTTGAGGTGATGCAAGAATGAGCTGAGATTGGTGTTTGGTGGAATGTATGATATTGGTGCTTGAGGCATGTTGTATATTTCCTCCGTTCCTAAATATTTGTCTTTCTAGTTATTTCAACAAGTGACTACATACGAAACAAAATGAATGAAACTACACTCTAAAATATGTCTACCTACATCCGTATGTTGTAGTACATTTGTATGTTGTAATTCATTTGAAATGTTTAGAAAGACAAATACTCCCTCCGTCCCAAAATTCTTGTCTTAGATTTGTCTAGATAGTGAAGTATCTGACACTAAAATAGATACATCCGTATTTAGACAAATTGAAGACAAGAATTTTGGGACAGAGGGAGTATTTAGGAACGGATGGAGTACGACATATGTGGGTGCATACCATGGACAGAGAAACAAGTAAAACAAATATAGATTGAAATCTGAACCTAAACTGTCGGATGAAGTGCATGTCACTATCCAAGGGAGACGTCTCTGGTAGATCGTAGATGGTGCTATGGGGAGGAGATGGTTGTGGCGGGGATGGGCCGGCCAGAAAACATCCAGGCGGCGAAGATTCGATTGCAGCAGCTGTATTGGCGGCGGTGGCGCGGTTTAATAGGTGAGATGGGGGAGAAACGGGCGCCGGTTGCAGTTCGCGGCGCACAGGTGCTCCCCTCTCCCTCATCCCCCTTCTTCCTCTCGGCCTATGGCGAGCGGCGTGGCGAGGTCCGGCGAGGTCGTCGGCAGGCGCGGGTGCGCGGGATGATGGGGGAGTTCGGCGGCGGTGGACCATGATGTTGTCATTTCCCGGCGAGGGCGTGGAGGAGCGCCGGCTACGTCGTCCTCCGGCGAGGGTGGGAAGGAACGCTGGCGAGGGCGGCGGCCTATGGCGAGGGCGGCGGCAGTGGAAAGAGTATGGGGTCGAAAGCGAGGCGAATAGGTTGCATCGCGGGGGCAGGCTTTCAGGCACTGACGAGCCTGCACGAGAGAAACGCTCGGACCCTACGTTCCTCTCAGCCTGGCTGAGAGGCCTATTTTTGCATCGCCAGGGCCAGGCTGAGGAGGCCATGCAACAAACCAAACATGGGCTATTTTGCATCTGAGATGCGGGCCAGGTACGAGCCACCCATCCAAACACGCCCTAGGGTTCCGTCGTGTGCGCCGCCGCACGCGACCAGGCGATCCATCTGATCAATTTTGCTGCGCCACCCTAAGTAGAAGCCGATTCCGACGGGAATTCAATCTACAATGTTTTTTCTTATGCGGCTGCTGTGCGTTATGCACCGAGCCATCAAATCGACAAGTCGCCAAGACCAAGATTTCTGCTGCAGACGTGGCAAATTTGACTATTTTGACCTGTTGTGGCAACAAATTCACAAAATGAACTGCCAGCGAAACTATTTCACTCCCGTAACCCTTTTGTGCAGCGCCCGCCACGACGGCGCTGCACCCTTCTGTGCAGCGCCTGCAACAGAGGCGTTGCACGCCTGTCCACCGTGGCAGCCCCTGGCCCACACCCGGCCGTGCAACGCCTCCCACTCAGGCGCTGCACATTGTAATGTGCAGCGCCCCCGAGCCAGGCGCTGCACAGGCAGTTATCCACCAGCCGCGCTGGACCCCCACTCCCCCACCCACACTCTCTCCCACTCCCCCACCCGAGCTTAGGCCCCTCTCCCACTCTCTTCCCCTCTCAAATCCTCTCTCAAATCTTGCTTATTTGAAGAATTTGTCCGTGGATTTCGGAGTCAAGCCCTCCCTAAAGGTAATCACCTCCGATCCCCTTGTTTTGATCCAAGAAATGTTATCAAATTGCTCAAATGTTGCTAGTTTTGCTTGGATCTAGTGATTTGAATGGAGAAGTGAGATTTAGTGATTTGGGGTGCTCTATGTGTGTTCTTATGGGTGTTCTTATTTTGTTGTTAGGGTTAGGTTATGGTTAGGGTTATGGTTAGGGTTATGGTTAGGGTTATGGTTAGGGTTAGGGTTAGGGTTAGGGGGTTGTTTGATATATATATTATGGTTTCCATTATTTGGTAATCTTTGCATTTAGTACTCATGAAAGCATTGTTACCTTGTGTTTTTGGAATGCTTATAGGGATGGGAAGAACATGTGTGTATGTTCATCATGGGGACAAAGACGCATTTTTGAAAGGAAATATTGAACCGGACCCGGATGAGCTTGACATTGTGTTTGATAGTAGTCCTAGCTATGCGGAGCTCTTGCAACAAGTTAGGAAAGAATTGAATTGGATGGACCTTAGTGATATCGTTGAGTTGGAGGGAAGGCATAATGTAGGCTATGGAATGCATGTCCGTTGGAAGACAATGCGCGTCAACTCGGAGCAACGTTGGGTTGCATACAAAGAAACGGTGGCCGAATCACTTGACAAGGCTCTTGAGTTATTTGCAACGAAGAAGGTTGATTCAAGTTTGCATTTGGACTTGAACCGGGAACCTTCCCCTTTGGTTCATAGTAGCCCTCCACCCTTTAAGCGAGATGCAATTGATGAACCTCCTTTGGTTCATAGTAGGCCACCACCCTTGATGCGAGATGAAATTGATGAACCTCTTTTGACCCAAGAAGTGCGTCAAACATTGAGTCCGTTTACAAACAACCAAGATGAAGCTTTACAAGAGGAAGAGGACAATTATGATTATGCGGACGATGACAATGAAGTTGATCTCCATGCCAACAATGTGGGTGATCTCGACAAATATCATTTGCAAGAGACAATGGACCAATCCATACCTTTTTCCCGTGCATATGCATCGGACTCGGATGACGATGGTCCCGATGAAGAAGTTGATGCGGAGGGGTTCACGGTGAAGGAGGCCGAAGCTTTTGAGAAGGTATTCCGTCGGGATCATCGGACTAAATTGTTCAAGGATGTTAGTCTCGCGGATGAAGCCGTGGTAGATGGTGGCCGATGTGTATCACTCGGTGTTAGGCCAAGCTCTCACCGTGATATGGGTGACGACAACCGGATGGCTAAAGGGTCTAAGTTCGAAACCTTGTTGGAAATGAAGATGTGGCTGGACAACTACTCGGTTACGCATTATCGTCCACACAAGGTGGTGCACTCGGACATCAATGTGCGCTACACGGTTGCATGTGCAAGTGAAGATGAAAAATGTCCATGGATTGTGCGTGCAAGACCATGGAAAGGTGGTCCAACTTGGCATGTAGTGAGTTGTGTGCCAACTCACATGTGCCAAGGCAAAAGGGTGGATGGCAAGATCGTGTCTGAAGGCCACAAACAACTCACGTCCGAGTTCATTGCTTACAGGTTGCGCCTAGCTTGATCAACAGCATACTGCCACTCCACAACAAACTTCCTGTGATGCTTGGCCCAGTCCTTGATCTTGCGCTGCTTTTTCCTATCCAACCTGAAAGTTATAAACATACTATTAGAACCAACGATGAGGCCGACAAACATCTAGGTGCTAAATGTTAGTTATATCTTACGCGTGTAGCACTTGATCCGTGTCCTGCCATTCCGGCGGGAATGCCTGGAACAAACCAAACTGGCGGTACACCCGATGTGGCAGGTGAACCTCGACCGCCCAGTTGCATATGAGTGGACACCGCATATGCCAGAGTTCCCTATCCCTAGTGCACATCTGATTGAGCTCGAACTCCATAGGGTTCCCAAAATTGTCTCCACTGCCATACGGTTCCCATACAACCTGCAAAAGGGGATACAATGCAAAATTGATATCTAGTTAAGATATAAGCATGATAAAAACTTATGCAATATCGACTAACCTGCTCAGCCGTGATGGCGTCCATCTCGCTCCTGTAGAGCTTGTACATCACCGATGGATCATCCGTCATCTCATTTAACACATCCCACTTGTAAGCCCAAGTGGGGCGCCGTAGTGGGTCCTGTTTATCATCCCAAGGCTCATACTTCACGGTCTTCGGTCGTCCAACCGGCAAACGCTCCCAGCTCCATACGGAAAGAGCGAGCAAACATCCACCGATACCTCCAGATAGTCTGCAACTGGCTTCGTCCAACTGCACATAAAAAAGAACATGATCGTATTAAAAGAAAGATCGCATTCAGCATGTACCAATGAGATGAAATATGAACAACTTCATACCTGTCTATACAAGTAAGCCAGTGTCGCCGAACCCCAACTCCAATTGCTATTGAAGACGGTCAACGCCTTCAACCACATCCATGGAGCATTCTTGCCTGTGCCATCAGCAAACAAAGTCCTGGATATAACATACCACATGTAGACACGAGCATGTGTCCTCACCGTGTCCTCATCAGCCTCCAAAGGGCAAGTACCAAAGTGCGTGGTAATCCAGGTGTAAGGGGCACCGGCTGCGACTCTTTCCTTCTTCTTGCCTTCATCTGCTGGTTCCTGAGGCTCTGGAGGAACCATGCCGATAAGGGCTTCCATCTGCTGGCGCCACCCATCTGAATCAGTGCTCATACATAAAGGAACGCCATCGACAGGAAGACCGGTGATCATAGCTATATCCTGAAGCGTCACCGTCATCTCCCCGGTCCGCAGATGGAAACTGTGCGTCTCAGGCCTCCAGTGATCAATGAGCGCGGTGAGTGCCGCAGCATTGTTGGGTGGCGTCGACCGGCTCACCAGCTGAATGAAAGGGAGAAGTCCTGCCTCCCTAACATAAGGTGTGTAGCGCTCATCATAGCGCATCCACCCAAGGTTCACTCTGTGAGCCCTAAGCTTCAGAGGTGCAAGTTCCTACAAGCAAGACAAATAAATCATTAAATATGGGGTATGTGTTTGAAAATTAACGGAATAATTAACAACGGTAAATTTCATTATTACCCGTTGATCCACGGACATAGCGTAAGAACGGTGTTGTTTGTCCCAGTGATCATCGAGAAGCCACTCCATCAGCCTAACAATTTGAAAAATTTTGAAAAAATGTATTCAACACGATGTAGGTTCAACATAGAAGAGTTTCCAACATAATGTGGGTTTCCATCTAAAATAACATCTAACTCATCTAAAATATCATCCTAACTCATCTAACATAACATCTAATACCATCTAACATAATGTAGGTTTCCATCTAAAATAACAACTAACTAATCTAAAATAATATCCTAACTCATCTAACATAACATCTAATACTAACATAGTCTATTTTCAATACATACTAACTACACTAACATCATCCTCCCCCTCTCCTAAATTCATCTAACTCATCTAACTACACTAACATACTAACTAAGCCTACTAAGTTACTAACTACACTAACATCATCCTCCCCCTCTCCTAAATTCATCTAACTCATCTAACTAAACTAACACTACTTGAATACTAACTACACTAACATAATCTAATACCATCAAATACCATCTAACATCATCATCTACAAATCACAAATCCAACATATGCAATATTCTAATCTAATCTAAAAAGAAATACACAAATCTTGCAAAAAAAGAGAAAATGTATGGATAGAAAGAAGGGGATCGGAGGAGTGTACCTTGTAGGATCGAAGGGGGAAGAAATCCACGGACAAAAGCTTCAGATCTGAGAGTTTTTGAGATTGGAATTGAGGAGGGGGGAGGAGAAGATGCAGCAGCCGCAAGGGTTAATGGGAGGGGTGGGGATTGGGCCTGCGTGCGGCGAAGAGATAACTGCCTGTGCAGCGCCTGGCTCGGGGGCGCTGCACATTACAATGTGCAGCGCCTGAGTGGGAGGCGTTGCACGGCCTGGGTGCGGGCCAGGGGCTGCCACGGTGGACAGGCGTGCAACGCCTCTGTGGCAGGCGCTGCACAGAAGGGTGCAGCGCCGTCGTGGCGGGCGCTGCACAAAAGGGTTACGGGAGTGAAATAGTTTCGCTGGCAGTTCATTTTGTGAATTTGTTCCCACAACAGGTCAAAATAGTCAAATTTGCCTGCAGACGTTCTTGCCCAAGTCGAGTTGCCGTCGCTGCAGCTCTTTCTCCCTGTATTGGGCGGTTTCAAGTACCGAGGCAGCAAGGAACAGATTGCTGCTGCTCCACATCATCACACAGGGTCACCCAAGGCAAAAGCAATCTGCCACGCTGCTGTTGCTGCTGCTTCGAAAGTACAACTTCAACTAGTAGTACTCACGTGAAGCTACTGTGCTAGTTCGTCCTTTGTTTGCTCCGTTCACTGTCTAATACTACCGGGTGCTATTTACTCTGCTCTATTTGCTCCGCATATTAAATTATGTCAAAAAAAAATTCTAGGCTTGTACTACTTTGTGTACACAGATTTATCGACTCATGACATCCATGAAGTACGATCTTCTGTTGCTGGACCGTGACACAAGGTTTACCCTATGGCAAGTCTAGATGCGGGCGTTGTTGGCACAAGCCGACTATGATGATGCACTCGATAGTTTTGGGAAGAACCGAATTCAGAACTGGACTGATGATAAAAAAAGAAGGGACCGTAAGGCTTTGTCACAAATTCAACTCCATTTGCATAATAATATTTTGCAAGAAGTTTTGAGCGAGAAAACTGCCGCCGCTCTATGGTTAAAGCTGGAAGGGATTTGCATGACTAAAGATCTCACCAGCAAGATGCATCTGAAGCAAAAATTATTCCTGCACAGGTTACCCGAGGGAGGTAATGTTTTGAATCATATTTCAGAATTTAAAGAGATCATATCCGATCTAGCTGCAATGGAGGTTAAGTATGAAGAGGAAGATACTGCTTTAATGTTACTTTGTTCAGTGCCAAGTTCTTATACCAATTTTAGAGACACCATATTATACAGCCATGATACTCTCACACTTAATGAAGTTTATGAGGCTTTGAACTCTAAGGAGAAGATGAAATTAATGGTGCCTCATGATGGTTCGAGTTTATCCCAAGCCGAGGGATTATCTGTTCGTGGCAGGACAAAGGAGAAGAACTCCAATAATGAAAACAGAGGCAAAAGTAAAAACGACCACAGGGGCCGGTCGCAATCCAGAGACAAAAAGTATTGCAGATATTGCAAGAGAGATGGGCATGACATCTCAGAATGTTTCAAAATGCAGAATAAAGAAAAGAGGAAAGGTAACAAACAAGGTGAAAATTCTGCTAATGTTGCTTGTGATGATAGTTCCGATGATGCTCTTGTTGTTATTGCTGGATGTGCTGAGACCAATGATGAGTGGGTACTTGATACTGCATGTACTTTGACAGATGTTCGGTATATTTCGAAGATGAAGAGAAATCTTATCTCTGTGAGTGCCCTTGATGCAAAGGGGTACAAGTATTCAGGTGGAGATAGTGTTTTGAAGGTCATGAGAGGTTCCCTTATTGTGATGAAAGGTGACTTAAGTTCGACCAATGGTCTTTATTACCTTCGAGATTCTACCATTTGAGGTAACACAACTCCAGTTATTTCAAAGAATTATGATTCTGATGCCGCTAACCTTTGGCATATGCGTCTTGGACATATGAGTGAACTTGGTTTGACAGAGTTAAATAAAAGAGGTCTTCTTAAAGGATACGAAACTGGTAAATTGAAATTTTGTGAGCATTGTATCTTCGGCAAGCACAAGAGGGTGAAGTTCAATACTTCGACTCATACAACTGAAGGTATTCTTGATTATGTGCATTCTGATTTATGGGGACCATCTCGCAAGAAGTCATTAGGTGGTGCTAGTTACATGCTGACTATAATTGATGATTATTCAAGAAAAGTTTGGCCTTATTTCTTGAAGCATAAATGGCAAGCATTCTCAGCATTTAAGGAGTGGAAGATTATGATGAAAAGATAAACTGAAAAGAAGGTTAAAATACTTTGCACTGATAATGGTATGGAATTCTGTTCTAAGCAATTTGCAAATTATTGCAAGTTTGAAGGCATTGTCAGACATCACACCGTTCCTTATACTCCTCAACAAAACGGTGTTGTTGAGCATAACAACAGGACCATTATTTTCAGAGCCCATTGCATGTTGTCAAATGCAGGTTTTCATAAGCGTTTTTTGGGCTGAGGTCGCTTCCACTGCTTTTTATCTCATTAACCGTTCACCATCTATTGCTCTTAATAGAAAACTCCAATTGAGGTATGGTCTGGTTCACCTGCCGATTATTCACAGTTGAGAGTTTTTGGTTGCACTGCTTATGCTCATGTTGATAATGGAAAATTGGAGCCTAGGGCTATTAAGTGCATCTTTCTTGGTTATAAGTATGGTGTTAAAGGTTTTAAATTGTGGAATTCTGAAACCCAGAAGGTTGTTATTAGCAGAAATGTTATCTTTAATGAATCTGCTATGTTACATGATGTTCCATCTACTAATGTTCCTGTTGAGAGTGAACATCAAGCTACTATTCAACATCCTACTGTTCAGGTGGAGCATGTTATTGATTCAGGTGATGCATCTGGTAATGAAATTGTTGATGCAAATGATGAACCCGTCGTTGATGATGAACATGTCACTCTCACTCCAAATCAGCCTATTGTTCCACCCGGTTGGAATCTTGCACGTGACAGAGTTAGGCGGGGTATTAATAAACCTGACAGGTTAATTGAAGAGTGCAATATTGTTTCTTTTGCTTTATCTGTTGCAGAAGAAATTGAAGGTAATGCTGAGCCTTCTTCATATTCCGAGGCTATTATTTCTGGTGATAGTAATAAGTGGATGACCGCTATGCATGATGAGATGGAATCACTTGAAAAGAATGGCACTTGGGTTTAGTAAGATTACCTAGAGAGAAGAAACATATTCGTTGCAAGTGGGTTTTCAAGAGGAAAGAAGGTGTTTCTCCTAATGATGAGACAAGATATAAAGCAAAGTTAGTTGCTAAAGGTTACAGTCAGATTCCAGGTATTGACTATAATGAAGTCTTTTCTCCTGTTGTGAAGCATAATTCTATTCGCACTTTACTCAGTATTGTTGCCATGCATGATTTTGAGCTTGAACAATTGGATGTTAAAACTGCATTCTTACATGGAGAATTAGAAGAGGATATTTATATGGAACAACATGAAGGTTTTGTCATTCCTGCAAAAGAAAAGCTTGTCTGCAAGTTAAAGAAATCTCTTTATGGATTGAAGCAATCCCCTAGACAGTGGTACAAGAGATTTGACACTTTTATGCTCTCTCAAGGTTTCAAAAGGTCTAAATATGATAGTTGTGTTTATTTGAAAATTGTCAAAGGTTCAACTATTTATTTTCTCCTTTATGTTGATGATATGCTAACTGCTGCAAAGAGTATGTCAGATATTGATGAGCTTAAGAAGCAATTGAGTAATGAATTTGAGATGAAGGATTTGGGTGCAGCAAAGAAAATTATTGGCATGGAAATATCCAGAGATAGACCGTCTAGAAAATTATATCTAAGTCAGAAGGGATATATTGATAAAGTTCTTCGTCGTTTTAATATGCATAATGCCAAGCCAGTAAGTACTCCATTAGCTGCACACTTCAAATTATCATCAGCTTTATGTCCTAAGTCAGATGCAAATATTGAGTACATGTCTAGAGTTCCCTATTCGAGTGCCGTTGGTTCACTTATGTATGCCATGGTTTGTTCCCGTCCGGATTTATCATATGCATTGAGTGTTGTCAATAAATACATGACTAATTCTGGAAAAGAGTATTGGAAAGCAGTTCAGTGGATTTTCAGATACCTGCGAGGCACTTCTAATGCTTATTTACAGTTAGGGAAAACTGGAGATGGACTTGTTGGTTTTGTTGATTCTGATTTTGCTGGTGATTTGGATAAGAGAAGATCGCTCACAGGTTATGTTTTCACCATTGGTGGTTGTGCTGTGAGTTGGAGAGCAACTTTGCAGTCTACTATGGCTTGTTCCATTACTGATGCCGAGTATATGGCTATTTCTGAGGCATGCAAAGAAGCTATCTGGTTGAGAGGTTTGTACACTGAGCTTTGTGGAAATTCATCTTGCCCTACCGTATTTAGTGACAGTCAAAGTGATATATATCTTACAAAGAATCCAATGTATCATGAGAGAACAAAGCACATTGATGTCAGATTTCACTATATTCGAGATGTTGTTGCTGAAGGTGATTTGAAGGTCTGCAAGATAAGTACTCATGATAATCCTGCTGATATGATGACAAAGCCAGTTCCTACCAATAAGTTTGAGCTTTGCTCAGGCTTAGTTGGTATTTCTCACTAGTCCTATGGACTTTGACGCACAAGGTGTTTATGCTGATTTGGATGGACTTATTTTCTTTCTTCGACTACTGAAGGGAATTTGGCTCAAGGTGGAGATTGTTAAATTATGATCCAAATTCTATCGTATTGGACTAGACGTAGTACATACGGTGTGGCTTTTGCGTTGGTACCAACGCGTACGAGTACAACTCGTTTACTTGTCTTTCAAGGACTTTGATGTATTTCCCTCATATATACCCCATGTAGTCGCACCTAAAGACGGCCTGTCGTCTCGTGCTTGTAATACTCCTCCTCATATTGATTACGCCTTCGTGCGTCCGTGGTTTTCTCCCGTAAGGGTTTCCACGTTAAATCCGTGTCTCTCTTGTCTTGTTTATTTCTCGTTATTATCTAACACATTTGGTAAAATATGGTCTCATGAACCGGGTCCCTCTTGTCTATATCCCCTCATGATGCAGTTCCTCCTCCTTGTACAAATTCATGAAATGAGCTCTACAATTTTGAACAAACAATCCTCACCTATTTGGAGACATCTAATGCAAATTTTCTAATTTATGTATATGCCCTCTAGATTTTTCTATTTGTATTGTTTCTTTTAAATGAACTGGCATGGCAACGCGCGCCATTATGATCTACTGATTAAGTATAACGCTCGAGTTGTTATCTGGGGCAGTGCCTCCAAGCGGTATGTTAAAACTGATTAGGTAGTTTGTTTAGTTGCTTGCCATTTGGATTGAAATTGGTTTGTTAGGGTCACAGATTTGGTTTGTTAACATGAAAGCTTTATCTAAAAAAGAATTAAATGAAGAAATTGACGCGTGAGTGCTCCTCCTCCCCTCCCCCC
>LR738709.1:118694299-118900730 GCA_902687465.1 Secale cereale | reverse complement strand
CCCCCCCCGCTGCTGACGGCTCCGGCATGGCAGACCAAGTTCTCCCGTCGCCCCCGTAGCCCTGGCTCCCCTCCCCGTCCTCCGGCATCGCGTCGTCGCCTATCGCCCACCCTCCCCACCAACAAGACGCCGCGAACCCGCATCCCATATGCCCTGGATGGCTGCTGCTACAACTGCGGGGACGATCGCCACATCTCCCGCGACTACACGAACGAGACCCTGTGCGTTCGCTGCGGCGGCGGTCACATCGCTAGGGTGTGCCACCTGTGGGGGAGCGCCTCGCCGCCGGGCGGCCTAGTTCGGGGGCCGTCGGTGCCCCGCTCTGGCACGGCTCCTACGCCGGCCCGCCAAGCAGAGGCCTTTCCTCCCTGCCGCTGCCCCATGCTAATGGTTAGAGGTTCCTGACGTCGCTGCCGCCGCCACCACCGGGTCCTTCCCCAGCTTGGGCGATCCACTTGGGGAGCCCCTGGTGCCCACCGGAGTGGGTGGAGTCTACTGGCAGTGTGCGAGGTCCGGACTTCTCGGTGCCGTTCGCCGGCAGTGGAGTAGACCAGCGGCCTTCCCCTTCGGTTGCGGTTTCTGCCACAGTGGAGGCCGATCGCTGCAACCTGGATGACTCCAAGGACCTGCAGCAGATGGAGGCCAACCTGGCCCTGGCAGTGGTCTTCACAATCACCGGCACGAGGTCGGCTGTGGACTTGGTCGAGGCGGCTGTTGCGCTCCATGCCGAAATTGGCATTGGCCCGGACGACATGTCCATCCGGCCCTTCTTCCCACATGATTTCCTGGTCATGTGCGAGCACCCGATCATCCGTCAGCTCATGGTCGATCGCACGCGCGCTGTGGGGTCCGGTTGTGCGGGCAACTTCGAGCCTTCGCTCCGGCCTTGGCTCCGGCAAGGTCAGGCAACGGGCGTCCACTTGCCATTCCTAGTGCCGCTCAAGCTCGTCGGCGCGCTGGCTCACGTGTGGACTAAGAAGACCGCGGAGCTGATCCTGAGAGGATTTGGTTTTGTGGAGCAGATCAAACAGCGCAGTGCTCGGTGCTTCGACATGTCGGCATTCCATGTTTGGCTTCGCACTGATGATCCGGAGAGGATTCCGAACCGGCGCAGATTGTTCATCAAAGAGCGAGTGCGTGGCCGCCATGGCCTCGTCTTTGACACTCCTACTGCGTTTTGGTACCCCATCCCGCATCCCATATGCCCTGGATGGCTGCTGCTACAACTGCGGGGACGATCGCCACATCTCCCGCGACTACACGAACGAGACCCTGTGCGTTCGCTGCGGCGGCGGTCACATCGCTAGGGTGTGCCACCTGTGGGGGAGCGCCTCGCCGCCGGGCGGCCTGGTTCGGGGGCCGTCGGTGCCCCGCTCTGGCACGGCTCCTACGCCGGCCCGCCAAGCAGAGGCCTTTCCCCCCTGCCGCTGCCCCATGCTAATGGTTAGAGGTTCCTGACGTCGCTGCCGCCGCCACCACCGGGTCCTTCCCCAGCTTGGGCGATCCACTTGGGGAGCCCCTGGTGCCCACCGGAGTGGGTGGAGTCTACTGGCAGTGTGCGAGGTCCGGACTTCTCGGTGCCGTTCGCCGGCAGTGGAGTAGACCGGCGGCCTTCCCCTTCGGTTGCGGTTTCTGCCGCAGTGGAGGCCGATCGCTGCAACCTGGATGACTCCAAGGACCTGCAGCAGATGGAGGCCAACCTGGCCCTGGCAGTGGTCTTCACAATCACCGGCACGAGGTCGGCTGTGGACTTGGTCGAGGCGGCTGTTGCGCTCCATGCCGAAATTGGCATTGGCCCGGACGACATGTCCATCCGGCCCTTCTTCCCACATGATTTCCTGGTCATGTGCGAGCACCCGATCATCCGTCAGCTCATGGTCGACCGCAGGCGCGCTGTGGGGTCCGGTTGTGCGGGCAACTTCGAGCCTTCGCTCCGGCCTTGGCTCCGGCAAGGTCAGGCAACGGGCGTCCACTTGCCATTCCTAGTGCCGCTCAAGCTCGTCGGCGCGCTGGCTCACGTGTGGACTAAGAAGACCGCGGAGCTGATCCTGAGAGGATTTGGTTTTGTGGAGCAGATCAAACAGCGCAGTGCTCGGTGCTTCGACATGTCGGCATTCCATGTTTGGCTTCGCACTGATGATCCGGAGAGGATTCCGAACCGGCGCAGATTGTTCATCAAAGAGCGAGTGCGTGGCCGCCATGGCCTCGTCTTTGACACTCCTACTGCGTTTTGGTACCCCCATCTCCATTTCGCAGCTTGCGCCGCCGGTTCGGGTGGATGCGCCTGGTGATGCGGGGTTGCCGCCGCCGCCTTCTCCGCCGTCGTCGCCCAGGGGGGCACTGGTCCGGACGGTTCCTCCGTGGGTGGTGGCTCTGCCCGTGGCCCGTCGGCGCGACAGGGTGCGGCCGGCCGGTCCGCGGGCACGGCGTGTGCGGGCTCGGATGCGTCTTCGGTGGCTTCAGCTCCTCTGGTGAGGGGAACGGTGATCCAGGCGACGGCGGCCGCGCCATCGACGGCGTCGCATTCAACTCCTCTGCCCCCCCCTTGCGCTGGACCTGCCTTGCCTCAACGGCCGGGCTCGGGCTGACATCGGGGATAAGGAGACAGAGAAGTGTAGGGTCAGACTGCCGGTGGTTGGTCAGGTGGATCTTTTGACCGGGCGGACCGGGTCTTCAACGGTTGCCAGGGTGGTGGACAGGCTGGCTCTGGAGAGTTCCGCATTGTGCGATGAGTTAATTACACGATAGTACCACATTTGGGGCGGTGGTGACGGATTGGTACCAAGTTTGGTAATTTTTACGTGTCAGTACCAAGTTTCGGGCAAGCCGTTACAAATCGGGCTAAACTACGTACTGACAGCATATCTGACTGACGGGGCCCATATGCCGGGTGCCGATGTGGCATATTTTTTACAGAAAACCCCCTTACTTTATATTTAACCACGTAAAGGCACATTATTTTTGCGGGTAAAGGATTCGCGTGAGCGTCCTTTTTTCGTTCGGACTTATTTGAAATTTTTTTCGTTCGGACTTATTTGAAAATTTCGGCCAACTGGACAAGTAAAATAAAATAAAAGAAAAAGCAGGCGCGTACAGGTTTCGAACACGCCACCTGCTGTACGAGTACGACAGCAACTAGCCACCACGCCACCCGAGCGTTACTAGTATGACTCATGCGGTCCTTCTTTTATACTAGTGTGCGCACGCTGGGCCGGCTGTTGGGCCCAGCGCAGCTGCGTGCCCTTAGTTACTCGTTTTTTAATCATAACATTAATACGTTTACAATTATTGCGTATCCCCATTATTTTATTCAAATACGCCAATAATAAAAATATTATATGCCGAACACATAGTTTTTTTACTTACTTGTATATTGATTATATTTTTGTTAACGCACTATTATTAAAAGGTTGACAACATGTATTAAAAATAAAATTGTAAACATAATAAATTTTAGGAATGCATTAAAACTCTTTCAACTTTCATTAAGAAAATCTACGTGTTTCTCGAAATGCTAGAATGAGTTAATGCAATAAGTTTTCAATACATGCTGAACAGTTTTTGAAATACACATTGTCAAAAAATATCATCATGTATTAAGAAAATGTTCAACACAAAATAGAAAAATGTTTACCGTATATTAAGAAAACTGCTCAACATATATTAAAAAATGTACAATTTGCATTTAAAATTTATTCAACATATGTTACCAAACGTTCAATATATTAAAAAATATTCACCGTTTGTAAAGAATAGTTAATCGTGCATTAAAAAGTGATTACTATATGCCAAAAAAGTGCGCTGCATACATTCTGAACATCTCCATGCATATTTGAAAACATGTTCATCATATATTCAGTCAGTATGTCAGAAAAAAAAACTAACACAGTGAATGAGGAAAAAAACTAACACAGTGAATGAGGGAAAAAAAACCTAAAAATAAGCCAAAACCAGAAACAAAAATAAAGCATAACAAAATGAAAGGTAAAGAAACCTGGGCGAACGAGCCCAGCACTCGCGGCAGTAAAACGCGAAACGAAAAAACATTGCAGGCCTCGCTTGGCCCAACAGCCGGCCCAACGTGCGCTTCATCGTATAACAGACGTGACGCGTGATATCGAGCACGAACAGCCGGTTGGCCTGTTGGCTAGCGCGAGTCACCTGCGTACTGCAGGGCGCAGGTTCGAAACCTGCCCGCGTCCTATTTTCCGTTTATTTTATTTATTTGTTCATTTCGACGGAAACTTTCAAATAAGTCCGAACTTTCAAATATGTCCGAACGAAAAAAAAGACACTCACATGAATCCTTTACCCGCAAAAATAATGTGCCTTTACGTTATTACATATAAAATAAGGGGGTTTTCTGCAAAAAATATGTCACATCGGCACCTGACATATGGGCCCTGTCGGTCAGATACGTTGTCAGTACGTAGTTTAGCCCGGGATTCCATGTGGCTCAATAACCCCCCGGGAGGTTCCGGTAACCTCCCGGTACTCCAGTGTTTATCCGATAACCCCCGGAACTCATCCGGTGTCCGAATATAACCTTCCAATATATAAATATTTATGTCTCGGACATTCTGAGACTCCTCGTCATGTCTGTGATCATATCGGGGACTCGAAACTACCTTCGGTACATCAAAACACATGAACTCATAATACTGATCATCATCGAACGTTAAGCGGAACCTGGATGCTCATATTAGTTCATACATATTCTACGAAGATATTTATCTGTCAAACCGCATAACAACATACGTTGTTCCCTTTGTCATCGGTATGTTACTTGCCCGAGATTCGATCGTCGGTATCATCATACCTAGTTCAATCTCGTTACTGGCAAGTCTATTTACTCGTTCCGTAATACATCGTCCCGTGACTAACTCATGAGTCATTTGCTTGCAAGGCTTATTATCATGTGTATTACCAAGAGGGCCTAGAGATACCTCTCTGACACTCGGAATGACAAATCCTATTCTCGATCTATGCCAACACCACAAACACCTTCGGAGACACCTGTAGAGCATCTTTATAATCACCCAGTTATGTTGTGACATTTGATAGCACACAAGGTGTTCCTCTGGCATTCGGGAGTTGCATAATCTCATAGTCATAGGAACATGTATAAGTCATTAAGAAAGCAATAACAGTAAAACTAAACGATCAAGTTGTTAAGCTAACAGATGGGTCTTGTCCATCACATCATTCTCCTAATAATGTGATCCCATTGATAAAATGACAACTCATGTCTATGGTTAGGAAACATAACTATCTTTGATCAATGAGCTAGTCTAGTTGAGGCATACTAGGGACACTCTATTTCGTCTATGTATTCACACATGTACTAAGTTTCCGGTTAATACAATTCTAGCATGAATAATAAATATTTATCATGATATAAGGAAATACAAATAACAACTTTATTATTGTCTCTAGGGCATATTTCCTTCAGACCACACCACTTGAACACCGTAGAGGGAGGAGCTAAAACATTGGGGATAAGCTGGGCCACAAGTTGGCAACGAGGCAGCCACTGCCGCCTCCACAGGATCCGTTGCTCGCCATGGAAGGAGGTTGAGCCTCGCCCGCAGAGCGCCAACCGCCGTTGTGCATGGCCACAACGTCGAGTTTACAGACGGTGACCTCTAGTGGCGGCAAGGCAAGAGGAAAGTTTGATGGGGTCCGATGTCTGCGAAGATGGGAACGCCCGAGCCGCCAGTCACGAGCGACCCCGGGCCAAGTACCTCTTTGGTATACACCCTCCCTTCTGCTGTATAGAGCTCAATTCAAAAATCTCACCAAGCAAGGTTGATGGTGAGTGGTGGAATAATTTTTATAATGTAACAATATACTCAATTAATGCGCTCATTTGTCTTAAAAAATATGTTTTACCAATGGATTAATTGAAATGCATGTATGCGTGGCCCATAAATGACCAAGAATTTTTAGGCTGGTCATAGTGGGGAGTAACTTAAACTAGTGTCATGCATATGACACTGGCCTATGTTACTACGTTCATAATGCAAAGTAGCAAAGAATTAGTAACATACTCCCTCCGTTCGGTGAAGAGTGTGCGTTTGGCTTTGAAATTTGTCCACAAAAAATGTACTTCTATCTTTTCAATGCACTTTAAAGTGGGAAAAAATATTTCTCTCTAATTACACGGTAATCAAGACCAATAACATTCTACACATGGTCTTCTTAATTTTTACATACACTTAGCTCATTGGGGGTTGGATAATTAAAGAGGAGGGATGGTGGCTTGCACCTTTCCAATGCATTTTTTATTTCACTCCATAATTTGTTCTAAAATTTCTAGATGTACACTCTTCACCGGACGAAGAGAGTTGATGATTGCATTTATTAACTCGTAGAATCATTTATCCTTGGGAAACACTATATTACAGTAACATATTATGTTACTTCAAGACTATCCACAGTGGGAGTAACATATGTGGTAACATCACACTTATCTAGGTAAAATAGATGATGTGGCAAGTAATCAATGAAGAAAGAGAGGCATGTGGTAACATCGCTTGTTACTGTAACATCACATATATCAAGAAAAGATGAGTCTACAACCTAATAAAATGAAATGATGCATGAAACTACACATATGTTACTCCCCACTATAGAGGTAGTAACATAGACTAGTAGCTTATGCATGTTACTACTCTAAGTTACTCCCCACTGTGGGTAGTCGAAGCATCTCTTTTCTCATTAACTACTTGCCACATAAGCAAATTTGCATTGGGGTGCGTTATGTTACTCCCACTATGACCAACCTTACATGCATCTGATGAGTTTTTTAGAGCAAGTACGATAGTGGTCTTAGACCACCCACAATGAGAGTAACATGAATGGTAACATCACACATATCTATGTAAAATAGATGGTGTGACAGCTAATTAATGAGGATAGAGATAAATTGAGCAACATAGCTAGTTACTTATACTATACGTAACATCTCACATACCAAGACAAGATGAGTCTACAACATAATAAATGAAGTGTTGCATGACACCACACATATATTACTCCCCACTACAGAGGTACTAACATAGACTAGTAACATATACATGTTACTGGTCTAAGTTACTCCTCACTATGACTAGTCTTATAGCCCGTCTACATGGTATTTTTGTCTATGTGAAAAAGAGAGATATTGAAAATGATGAGAGTGGGCTCTCATGCAAGAGTTTGTCTATATGCGTACTTGTAGGCAGATACAATAAATATGAAGAAAGTGATAGAGAGAAAGTGAAAAAAATATAGTACTTTTATAGCTAACCTTATAACTAACCTTATTGTATGAGTGAGTATAAGCATCGTATAGCCAACCGTTAGCTATACTATTAACTATACTCTTAGTCCTTGCATCAGCGATTTAATGCACCTCAAAATTGGACACATGTGATGGGAAGCAATAAAATGATTTATAGAATGAAAAACCAAATTTAAAAAATAAGCCCTATAAACCGGAAGGAAGGTAGTATATTACATAGAACCTTATGCAAAGACAAAAAAATCTTCTTAGAAACGATATGGAAAGGATTGCACGCACGTCAAATGTGAAGACTTCATAGATGTATGCTTATTATCTTGTGAGGACCACTCTGCTTCGGTTAAACATGGAGGTAAAGTGGGTGGGAGGAAAATGATGTGCCCCCTTCATTAACTACATGAAACTTGGGGATTATGCAGTTTGCGTTAATAAAAAGGTTTTGCGATATCTAGACCAACCGAAATCCATAGTAAGAAAAAGTTAAAGATTTTCTTTCAACCTGAGTTTGTGAGGATATAGTAATAATTAGTAAAAGATTTTCTTTTAACCGCATAGAAAGAAATTTCTCGGTTCCGTATTTGTCGAAATAAAAGATACAACACGTTATCTTGAAAGTTATACGAAAAATGCATTGCTCCTCGAAAAATATATACTCCGCCCTTAAACAAATATAAAAGTGTTGTGCACATGCCTCGGATGCATATATATACATATCCCACTATCCAGTTTCAAGTAGTTGAAGAACTTTATACACACATTATACGTTTATGTGCAAATGTTTATGTGCATTGCACTTGTATAATTTTCAGAGAGCTCGTAGAAGATCCTGTTAGGAGAAGAAATTGGGAGAATGACACCACACTTTGATTATGCACAGGCCGGAGGTATATGTACAGCTTGGAGCGGGCTCTGCCTAGTGGAGATCATGGGGTGACAACTACCTCAAGGTGTGCCACTACTTGGCAGCACGATCACTAGCATGCGTGCGTACGCGGAGACTATACAGGGAGCAGACGCTATGGCATGAGTACAACATACAGTAGGCTAATACCCCGGCAGTCGCATCGTCAGCGGCAGCGACGCAAAGACTGGATCGGAATTCAGAGAAAACCTCCGACGGCAGGCCTTTGGTCATGGTATCGGCAAGCTGTTGGCGCGTGGGCACATGGAGGACACGGAACTCGCTGAGAGCCACGCGCTCGCAGACGAAATGGATGTCCAACTCCACATGCGTGGTGCGGCGATGATGGACGGGGTTAGCAGACATGTACACCGCGGATACATTGTCGCAGAAAACCAGGGTCGCCTTGGTGACCGGCGTGAAGAGTTCGCCGAGCAGCTGTCGAAGCCACACGCACTCTGCCGCCCGTTGGCGACGCCACGGTATTCAGCCTCCGCACTGGAACGCGAGACCGTCGCCTGGCGTTTGGACAACCAGGAGACGAGGGCATCACCAAGGTAGACGCGAAAGCCCGAGGTGGAGCGGCGGGTATCGGGGCAGCCGGCCAAGTCGTCGTCGGTGAAGGCACGGATGTCCAGGGCGGTGGAGGCGCACAGGTGCAGACCAAGATGAGCCGTGCCGCGGACGTACCGGAGCACACGTTTGACCAGCCCAAGGTGACACTCGCGCGGATCATGCATGTGGAGGCAGATCTGTTGAACCGCGTAGGCGATCTCCGGCCTGGTGATGGTGAGGTATTGGAGAGCGCCGGCGATGCTGCGGTAGGCGGAGGCGTCATCCACACGGGGCCCGTCAGCGGCTGGGAGCTTGCTCTTGGTGTCGATCGGAGTCGGCGAGGGGCGGCATGTGTCCATGCCAACACGTTCGAGGACCTCGTCGTCGTACTGGTGCTGGCATAGGAAGAAGCCGGCGGGCGTGCACGTCATCTTGATGCCCAGGAAGAAATGGAGAGGCCCAAGGTCCTTCAGGGCGAACTCGCTGGTGAGGCCGGCGACCACGCGGCGGAGCACGCTCGGGGTAGAGGCGGTGAGCACAATGTCGTCCACATAGAGGAGCAGGTACGCCGTGTCAGCACCGTGGCGAAGCATGAACAGAGCCGAGTCTGAGCGCGTGGCGGTAAAGCCGAGTGTCTTGACGAAGCCAGCAAAGCGAAGGAACCAGGCACCTGCTTGAAGCCGTAGAGGGACTTGGAGAGGCGGCAGACATGGCCGGTGCGAGCGCTGTCGACGAAACCGGCGGGTTGAAGACAATAGACCTCCTCCTCCAAGTTGCCATGCAAGAAGGCGTTGGAGATGTCGATTTGATGCACCGTCCAGCCACGCGACGTGGCCAAGGTGAGCGCCGTGCGGATGGTGGCCGGCTTGACCACCGGCGAGAACGTCTCGCCATAATGGACGCCGGCGCACAACCCAACGGGCCTTGTAGCGAGCAAGGGATCCATCTGCATTGTTTTTGTGTATGAAGATCCATTTTCTGGTGATGAGATTGGCGCTGGCAGGCCGTGGCACAAGCTGCCGGGTGCGGTTGCGCATGAGTGCCTCGTACTCGTCGCACATGGTGGCGATCCAGTGAGGATCTCGAACGGCAGCGCGCACCAAGTTCGGAACCGGTGAGACTGCCGCCGGCGTGACGACGACAGGCGCGGCGTCGTAGTAGCGAGGATTCGGCTTGAAGACGCCGCATTGAGCCCGTGTGATCATCTGCCGGATGGGCGTCGACGGTGGTGGAGCGGCGGCCGCGCTGGACGCAGTAGACGAGCCCGTGGAGGAGGTGCTCGACGTAGTGGTTGCAGGGCCGTCCGTAGGTGATCGGGCGGTGGAGCTTGAAGCCGCAGTTGGCGCCCTGGGAGGAGGCGACTCAGAGCCGTCCGATGACGATCGCGCGCTCGAGGTTGAAGCAGCCATTAGTGCGCTGGGGAACGACGGCGCAGAACCGCCCGATGACGATCGGGCGCTGATAGTTGAACGCGATGTTCCCGCGCACGGCAGGTCACCGGAAGGCGATCGTGCAACCGCAGTAGAGCGGGGCGGCGCGGGCGCAGCCGTGGGAGGGACCATGAACAGGACCTGCAAAATAAACGGTAGTGGAGCAGGTGGGGTGATGGTGGAGGAGGCGACGGTGATGGCGAAGGGGAAGATTGTTTCATAGTGGATTTATGGTACCGGCGAAAGTTGCGCGGTACAAGAGAGGCTAGCAATGGTGAAAGGGTGAGAGTGCGTATAATCCATGGACTCAACATTAGTCATAAGAACTCATATACTTATTGCAAAAATCTACGAGTCATCAAAAACAAAGTAATCATCGCATGCTCCTAGGGGGAGGTTGGTAGGAGTTAACCATCGCGCGCCCCCGACCTCCACACAAAGGTTGGCACTCTACAAATACCTCATGCTCTAACTTCGTCACATAGCGGTTCACCATACGTGCATGATAAGGGGATCACTAACCTTAACACAAGTATTCTTCAATTTCATAATAACTCCACTAGCATGACTCTAATATCACTATCCTCATGTCTCAAAATAATTATCAAGCATTTAACATCTCATTCTATTCAATGCACTTGGTGTGAAAATTTTACTACATCGACATTGGATGTTTATCATGTGAAGACTAGTTTCTTTAGCCTAAACACATTACCATGCTATTTTAATGGACTCTCAAATAGATATAAGTGAAGCATGAGAGTTCAGCAATTTCTACAAAATATTACCACCACCGTGCTCTAAAAGATATAAGTGAAGCACTAGAGCAAAAACTATTCAACTCAAAAGATATAAGTGAAGCACATAGAGTGTTATAATAATTTCTAGGCCATATTTAACTCTCTCAAATAGGTGTGTTCAGCAAGGATGATTGTGGCAAACTAACAAGCAAAGACTCAAATTATACAAGACGCTCCAAGCAAAGCACATAACATGTTGCAGATAAAAATATAGCTCCAAGTATAGTTACCGATGGATCAAGACAAAAGAGGGGATGCCTTCCCGGGGCATCCCCAAGCTTAGGCTTTTTATTATCTTGATTTTACTTGGGGTGCCATGGGCATCCTCAAGCTTGGGCCTTTGCTACTCCTTGTTCCATAGTCCATCAAAGCAGTACTCAAAACTTGAAAACTTCACAACACAAAACTTAGACAAAAATTCTCGTGAGCTCCATTAGTAAGAGAAAGCAAACCACTACTCAAAGGTACAGCAAGGAATTAATTCTTTGTTTATATTGGTGTTAAACCTACTGTACTCCAAGTTCTCTATGATTAATATCCTCCAATATTACTCATAGATGCATCGGAATAAGCAAACAACACACGAAAAACAGAATCTGTCAAAAACAGAACAGTCTGTAGTAATCTGCTGGGTTCGCCTACTTCTGGAACTCCAACAAATTCAAACTAAATTGGTAAATTTGCGCAATTTGTCTACCAATCAGCATAAAAAAGAATCTACTAAAAATCACGCTCCAGTAAAATCTGAAGACTACTTTAGGGAGCGCTAACGATTCTGTTTTTCACAGCAAGATCAAATAAACTTCACACAAGTCTTACCAAAGGTTCTACTTGGCACAAACACTAAACAAAACATGAAACCATATCTAAACAGAGGCTAGATGCAATATTTATTTCCTAACAGCAAAAAAAAACAAAAAATTGGGTTGCCTCCCAACAAGCGCTATTGTTTTACGCCCCTAGCTAAGCACGATACAAGATAAATCTAGGTATTGCCATCCTTGATCTTCACCCTCTTAATAGTGTCAAGCTCGAATCCGGGAGGTTCCTTACGTTTCCCTTCATATTCGGTGATCTTTAGATCTAAAGCATCAAACCGTTTATTACAAAGGGTAGTCAACATATTCATACGATGGATATTTCCACTAACATTCTTAAGTGGTTCAAGAGACTTTTGTAGTATTTTTGTTACTTCACATATTTTCTCGAAAACTTGAGTCTCTTCCTGGGTGGAAGGCTGCCCGAATATGTCTATTAAGACATTATAAGAATTAAGGGTATGATTCCCCAAGAAATTTCCTCCGGTAACGGTATCAAGAACAAGCCTATTCCAAGGGGTAATGCCAATATAAAAATTGCGAAGAAGCACAAAAGTGGAAAGCTTCCGATTAGATCTATTTTGAGCATTGCAAATTCTATACTAGGCATCTTTTAAGTTTTCTTCCTCCCTTTGTTTAAAGTTGAGGACCTCACTCTTGGGAGTGGTGATAATGATAGGTGTGCTAGACATGATGATAAGCAAGCAAGCAGCACACGAGCAAACAAGAAGCAAGCGAACGAAAAACACACGACGGAAGAAGGGCAAATAAAACGGTAAGGGTGAAGCGGGGGAGAGGAAAACGAGAGGCAAATAAATGTAATGCGAAGGATAAGGGTTTGTGATAGGTACTTGGTTTATGACTTTTGCGTAAGCCTCCCCGGCAACGGCGCTAGAAATTCTTCTTGCTACCTCTTGAGCTTGTGTTGTATTCCCTCGAAGAGGAAAGGGAGATGCAGCACAGTAGCGTAAGTATTTCCCGCAGTTTTTGAGAACCAAGGTATCAATCCAGTAGGAGACCACGCGTCAGTCCCTCGCACCTGCACAAACAAATAAGAACTTCGCAGCCAACGCGATAAGGGGTTGCCAATCCCTTTACGGTCACTTACGAGAGTGAGATCTGATAGAGATGATAATTATATTTTTGGTATTTTTTGTTTAATAAAACAGCAAATAAAAGCGGGAAAAGTAAAGTAGATGTAGATTGATATGTTGAGAATAAACCCGGGGGCCATAGTTTTCTCTAGTGGCTTCTCTCATGATAGCGGTATTCTACGGAGGGTAAACAAATTACTGTCGAGCAATTGATAGAAAAGCGAATAATTATGAGACTATCTAGGCATGATCATTGTATATAGGCATCACGTCCGAGACAAGTAGACCGAAACGATTCTGCATCTACTACTATTACTCCACACATCGACCGCTATCCAGCATGCATCTAGTGTATTGAGTTCATACGAACAGAGTAACGCTTTAAGAAAGATGACATGATGTAGAGGGATAAACTCAAGCAACATGATGAAAACCCCATCCTTTTATCCTCGATGCCAACAATACAATACGTGCCTTGCTGCCCCTACTGTCACTGGGAAAGGACACCGCAAGATTGAACCCAAAGCCAAGCACTTCTCCCATTGCACGAACTATAGATCTAGTAGGCCAAACCAAACCAATAATTCGAAGAGACTTGCAAGGATATTATGATCACACATAAAAAGTTCAGAGAAGAACCAAATATCTTTCATAGATAACCTTGATCATAAACTCACAATTCATCGGATCTCGACAAACACACCGCAAAAAGAGATTACATCGAATAGATCTCCTTGAAGACCGAGGAGAACTTTGTATTGAGATCCAGAGAGAGAGAAGAAGCCATCTAGATACTAGCTATGAACCCAAAGGTCTGTGGTAAACTACTCACAACTCATGGTGAGGGCGATGATGATGATGATGAAGGCCTCCGTGATGGACCCCCCTCCCGGAACAGGCTCCAAGATGGGATCTCCACGGGAACAAAAGCTACGGCGGTGGAATTAGGGTTTTCTCTATGCGTATGGAGTTTCTGGGGTACTTAGGTATATATAGGAAGAAGGAGGGCACCGAGGGCCGTGTGGGCCAGTCTCGAGGCAGGGGGCGCGCCCTGGGAAGGGGGGGCGCGCCCCCACCCTCGTGGGCAGCCCAGCTGTCCCCTGACTTGGTCCTGACGGTTTCCGTGCGTGATTTTCTCCAAAAATATCTCTCGTGAAGGTTTCGTTCCGTTTGGACTCCGTTTGATATTCCTTTTCTGCAAAACCCTGAAATAGGCAAAAAAACAGCAATCTGGACTGGGCCTTTGGGTTAGTTGGTTAGTCCCAAAAATGATATAAAAGTGAATGATATAGCCCACTAAACATCCAAGACTTCATAAATAATAGCATGGAACAATAAAAAATTATAGATACGTTGGAGATGTATCAATGATATCATCGGATGATCCACGATGTCAAGGATTCAATCAATCCCGTATACGATTCCCTTTGTCTAGTGATATTGTACTTGCCCGAGATTCGATCGTTGGTATACCGATACCTTGTTCAATCTCGTTATGGCAAGTCTCTTTACTCGTTCCGTAACACATCATCCCGTGACCAACCCCTTAGTCACATTGAGCTCATTACGGTGATGTCTTACCGAGTGGGCCCAGAGATACCTCTCCGTCATACGGAGTGACAAATCCCAGTCTCGATTCGTGCCAACCCAACAGATACCTTCGGGGATACCTGTAGTGTACCTTTACAGCCACCCAGTTACGTTGTGATGTTTGGCACACCCAAAGTACTCCTACGGTATCCGGGAGTTACACAATCTCATGGTCTAGGGAAAGGATACTTGACATTGGAAAAGCTTTAGCATACGAACTACACGATCTTGTGCTAGGCTTAGGATTGGGTCTTGTCCATCACATCATTCTCCTAATGATGTGATCCTGTTATCAGTGACATCCAATGTCCATGGTCAAGAAACCGTAACCATCCATTGATCGACGAGCTTGTCAACTAGAGGCTCACTAGGGACATGTTGTGGTCTATGTATTCACACATGTATTACTGTTTCCGGATAACACAATCAAAGCATGAACAATAGACAATTATCATGATCAAGGAAATATAATAATAACCATTTTATTATTGCCTCTAGGGCATATTTCCAACAGTCTCCCACTTGCACTAGAGTCAATAATCTAGTTACATTGTGATGAATCGAACACCCATAGAGTTCTGGTGTTGATCATGTTTTTCTCGTGGAAGAGGTTTAGTCAACGGATCTGCGACATTCAGATCCGTATGCACTTTACAAATATCTATGTCTCCATCTTGAATATAATTTCGGATGGAGTTGAAACAGCGCTTGATGTGCTTGGTTTTCTTGTGAAACATGGGCTCCTTGGCAATGCAATAGCTCCAGTGTTGTCACAGAAGAGATTCATCGGGCCCGACGCACTTGGAATAACTCCTAGGTCGGTAATGAACTCCTTCATCTAGACTCCTTCCTGCGCTGCTTCTGAAGCAACTATGTACTCCGCTTCACATGTAGATGTCGCCATGACGCTTTGCTTGCAACTGCACCAGCTGACTACCCCACCATTCAAAATATACACGTATCCGGTTTGTGACTTGGAGTCATCCAGATCTGTGTTGAAGCTAGAATCGACGTAACCCTTTATGACGAGCTCTTCATGACCTCCATAAACGAGAAACATATCCTTAGTCCTTTTCAGGTACTTCAGGATGTTCTTGACCGCTGTCTAGTGCTCCATACATGGATCACTTTGGTACCTCACCGCCAAACTTATGGCAAGGTTCACATCAGGTCTGGTACATAGCATGGCATACATAATAGAACCTATGGCCGAGGCATAGGGGATGGCACTCATCTTTTCTCTATCTTCTGCCGAGGTCGGGCACTGAGCTATGCTCAATCTCATACCATGCAATACAGGCAAGAACCCTTTCTTGGACTGATCCACATTGAACTTCTTCAATATCTTGTCAAGGTATGTGCTTTGTGAAAGACCAATGAGGTGTCTCGATCTATCTCTATAGATCTTGATGCCTAATATGTAAGCAGCTTCTCCAAGGTCCTTCATTGAAAAACACTTATTCAAGTAGGCCTTTATGCTTTCCAAGAGTTCTACATCATTTCCCATCAGCAATATGTCATCCACATATAATATGAGAAATGCTACACGGCTCCCATTCACTTTCTTGTAAATACAGGCTTCTCCCCAAGTCTTTATAAACCCAAATGCTTTGATCACCTCATCAAAGAGAATGTTCCAACTCCAAGATGCTTGCACCAGCCCATAGATGGAGCGCTGGAGCTTGCATACCTTGTTAGCATTCTCAGGATCGACAAAACCTTCCGGCTGCATCATATACAGTTCTTCCTTAAGGAAGCCATTAAGGAATGCCGTTTTGACGTCCATTTGCCATATCTCATAATCATAGAATGCGACAATTGCTAACATGATTCAGACGGACTTCAGCATCGCTACGGAAGAGAAAGTATCGTCGTAGTCAATTCCTTGAACTTGTCAATAACCTTTAGCAACAAGCCGAGCCTTATAGATGGTCACATTACCATCCGCGTCAGTGTTCTTCTTAAAGATCCATTTATTTTCTATGGCATGCCGATCATCGGGCAAGTCAACCAAAGTCCACACTTTGTTATCATACATGGATCCTATCTCGGATTTCATGGCTTCAAGCCATTTGTTGGAATCTGGGCCCGCCATCGCTTCTTCATAGTTCAAAGGTTCACCATTGTCTAACAACATGATTTCCAGGACAGGATTGTCGTACCACTCTGGTGCGGAACGTGTCCTTGTGGACCTACGAAGTTCAGCAGTAACTTGATCTGAAGCTTCATGATCATTATCATTAACTTCCTCTCTAGTCGGTGCAGGCACCATAGAAACATCTTCATGCGCTATGGTACTTTCCGGTTCGGAAGGGGTGACAATCACCTCATCAAGCTCTACTTTCCTCCCACTTACTTCTTTCGAGAGAAACTCTTTCTCCAGAAAGGATCCATTCTTGGCAACAAAGACCTTGCCTTCGGATCTGAGGTAGAAGGCATACCCAATAGTTTCCTTAGGGTATCCTATGAAGACGCATTTTTCCGGTTTGGGTTCGAGCTTTTCAGGTTGAAGTTTCTTGACATAAGCATCGCATCCCCAAACTTATAGAAACGACAACTTAGGCTTCTTCCCAAAGCATAGTTCATACAGTGTCGTCTCAACGGATTTAGACGGTGCCCTATTTAAAGTGAATGCAATAGTCTCTAAAGCATAACCCCAGAATGATAGCGGTAAGTCGGTAAGAGACATCATAGATCGCACAATGTCCAACAGAGTACGATTACGACGTTCGGATACACCATTACGTTCAGGTGTTCCAGGCGGCGTAAATTGTGAAACAATTCCACATTTCCTTAGGTGCATGCCAAATTCGTGACCTAAATATTCTCCTCCACGATCTGATCGTAAGAACTTTATTTTTCTGTCACGTTGATTCTCAACCTCATTCTGAAATTCCTTGAACTTTTCAAAGGTCTCAGATTTGTGTTTCATCACGTAGACATACCCATATCTACTTAAGTCGTCAGTGAGGGTGATAACATAACGATAGCCACCGCGAGCTTCGACACTCATTAGACCTCACACATCAGTATTTATGAATTCCAATAAGTTGGTTGCTCGCTCCATTGTTCCGGAGAACGGAGTCTTGGTCATCTTGCTTAAGAGGCATGGTTCGCACGTGTCAAATGATTAATAATCATGAGACTCCAAAATTCCATCTACATGGAACTTCTTCATACGTTTGACACCAATATGACCAAGGCGGCAGTGCCACAAGTATGCGGGACTATCATTATCAACCTTACATCTTTTGGCATCCACACTATGAATATGTGTAACATCACGTTCGAGATTCATTATGAATAAACCATTCACCAGCGGGGCATGACCATAAAAAATTTCTCTCATATAAATAGAACAACCATTATTGTCAGATTAAAATGAGTAGCCATCTCGCATTAAACGAGATCCAGATACAATGTTCATGCTCAAAGCTGGTACTAAATAACAATTATTGAGGTTTAACACTAATCCCGAAGGTAGATGCAGAGGTAGCGTACCGACGGCGATCGCATCGACCTTGGAACCATTCTCGACGCGCATCGTCACCTCGTCCTTCGCCAGTCTCCGCTTATTCCGCAGCTGCTGCTTTGAGTTACAAATGTGAGCAACTGCACCGGTATCAAATACCCAGGAGCTACTACGAGCGCTGGTAAGGTACACATCAATAACATGTATATCACATATACCTTTGACATTTTCGGCCTTCTTATCCGCTAACTATTTGGGACAGTTCCACTTCCAGTGACCCGTTCCCTTGCAATAAAAACACTCAGTCTCAGGCTTGGGTCCATTCTTTGGCTTCTTCCCGACAACTGGCTTACCGGGCGCAGAAACTCCTTTGCCTTCCTTCTTGAAGTTCTTCTTACCCTTGCCTTTCTTGAATTTAGTGGTTTTATTCACCATCAACACTTGATGTTCTTTCTTGATCTCCACCTCCGCTGATTTCAGCATTGAATATATGTCGGTGTACTAAAGTAGGGGTACCTTAGTATCCCGACTTGTGCACGGGCAGTAGCAGCGTCTCGTGGCAGGGCTTGCCACGCGCCCGCCAAGGCCCGCTCTGGATCCTTTAGAGCCATTCAAGAACAAAGTATTCAAGTTAAAGAAACAAGACCCCGGCAAGAGGAGCTTGCCGGGAAGGCCGTACCAGGCTCAAGACCACCCCTTTGGCACAAGGCCCTAGCAAGAGGAGCTTGTCAGGAAGGCCAAACATGGCATTCCCGAAGACTCGCCGCAACGCTCCGCGCGTCGCGGCAAGGCCCGGAGAGCGACAAGCTTCCGGGCGCGGCAAGGTAGCGACCGCGGCAAGGCGCTTGCCGCGGCAAGCTCCCACTACGTGCCCGCGCTCCAGCTCATCCGGCCACGCGTCGCCCTGGGGCCCTTCCAGGTGCACGTGGCGGAAGGCTGTGCAGCCTGGGGTACACCGTGGCGAGCCGCAATGACGAGGCCACCTTCGTGGCGAACGGAGACGCCCTAACGGACACTTTTTGCACTATTTGGGGGCGACGGCGACGGGCATTCAATGCCCTTGTCCCCTGCCGTCAGGGTTAGGTATAGACCACTGTACATACACTGTACATACACTATTCCAACTACCACCGTTTTTACATCTCTACCCTCATCTACGTTGCCACCTGTCGGTGACCCCTTCGACCTATAAAAGGAGGCCCATGCGCAATGTAGAGGGGGTTCCGATCTTCGATCACTCCCACGCGCGGTGTAGCTAGCAACAAGTAATGTAGCTCTTCTTGCTCCCGAGCCAAGAACACAATACAAATCAAAGCAGGAGTAGGGTTTTACGCATCCGTGCGGCCCGAACCTGGGTAAACTGCTCGCGTGCTCGCCTCGATTCGCTCTTCGTGCATCCTCCGCTCCCTTGCCGTACCGAAAAGGGGCTCCGGTCCCATAGGTGTTCGTGGGCGATCAGTTTCCCCGACATCTTTGGCGCGCCAGGTAGGGGGTGTCGAGGTTGTGCGAACCTGATCCGGCGTTCACGCGGGCGGAATCTTCAGCAACTTCATCTTCATGCCGCCGAAGAAGAAGGCTTCGGAGGTAGGAGGCCCATCTGCGTCGATCCCGCCACCACCGGAACCAACGTTTGGTGGGGTAGACGCAGGCGGAAAGACGGACGCCAGCGAGGAAACTCACGGCGCCGCCAAGTCCAAGGACAAGACGGATGACCGGGCGCATTCCAAGGCCTCGGCGTCCGTGCACGCGCCACGCCCCTCTCAGGAGGTGCCGGACCGGCAGCGACGTGGTACACAAGGTACCATCCGCTTGCTGGGCCAAGGTCAAGTTGGTGGGTCACGGGACGCTCAAGGCCAACGCGCGGGCACGAGCAAGGCGCGGTCGCCGGGACGAGACCCTGCTCCTTCTAACGCAGTTAGAAGTCCGAGCATATCTCGTTCCTCGTACCGCTCGCCACCGCTCCCCTCCACTCCAGCAGAAGCTCTAGCTTGAGCTCAGCTGCTCCTCGATTTCCCTCCAGCGGCAGACAAGGCCGAAGACTGGAGGGCCACCATCCAAAGCCTCATCGCCTTCGCCAACAACGACACGCCGCAGCAGCCGACGACGTCGCGGCCGCGGCAAGTCAGCCAGGCGCGGGCTGACGGGGACAAAACCGCTGGGGACAAGACAGCCAGGGGTGCAACTACCGTGCACTCCCCGCCCCGAAGGCCAAAGTCGCCGACTCACCGGATCAACGTCGACGACGACTCCACGGCGTCGTCGGATCCACGAGCTCGCCGCGATCAACGCCAAGTCCTCGACGACAGACGACAAGAAGACGCTCGAACCCGCATTGAGCGTCGAAGAGAAGCGCGACGACAGTCCGACCAGCGCGCTGGGACCGCTGTCGACATGCACGCGCCCGGAGAACCGGGCGACTTGCCGTACGCGGCAGGTTGCCCTGCGTTCACCCGCGAGCTGCGGCAGGTCCTGTGGCCCAGCATGAAGAACTTCAAGCCCGACGTACCCGAGAAGTACGATGGCAAAACACATCCCTCAGAGTTCCTCAGCATCTACACCATCGCGGTGCAGGCTGCTGGGGGACGCGACGAGAAGATACTAGCAAACTACTTCCCGCTCGTGCTCAAGCCGAACGTCAGATCTTGGCTCATGCACTTGCCGGAGAACTCCATCTCTTCTTGGGCAGACCTGTGCCACCAGTTTGTCGGAGCCTTTACGGGCGGCCACAAGCCCCATGGCCAGGAGAGCGACCTGCATATACTTGCCCAGAAGGAAAGAGAGTCCCTGCGAAAATACATCCAGAGATTCAGCCGCGTCCAGCACAATATCCCAGACGTCCACCCTGCCGCGGTTATTAGCGCGTTCCACCAGAACGTGCGTAACCGCCGCATGAGGGAGGAAATGGCGATGTGCAAGATACGAGACGTCAGTGAGCTTTATGCCCTGGCCGACAAGTGCACGCGCACTGAAGAGGGGAGGAGACTCCCGGGAGAGGATACTGGAGCAGGAGGAACAGATAGTGAGGATGCCGCCCCGGCAAGGAAGAACCGGCGGCGGAACAACAAGAAGAAGAAGAACAAGGAAGTACTAGCCGTCGAGCAGTCCGGCAAGGAGGCTGGCGCCAAGAAAGCTCAGGCTGGTGGCTCCGGCAAGGAAGCCACCACCGTAGCGGCTGCCGACAAGCAGGACGGCTCCGACAAGCAGTACTGCAAGATCCACGGCACCAAGGGCCACGACCTCCAGAACTGCAAAAGGGTCGAGTACCTCGTCGAACAGCAGAAGGCTGAGTACGAGCGACGCGACAAAGAGAAGGCCCAGGGAGGCGGAGGAGAGTCCGGCAAGAAGCGGCCATTCAATGGCCGGGGAGGGCGCCGCGGCAAGGCCAAGCAGCGGCAAGGAGATAGACCTCCCCGCGGCCGTGACAAGGACGAAGACGAAGACGACGATGAAGACATGATGACGGAGATAACAGCGAGCAGGAGTTCCAGAAGGCCACAGAAGTTCTGTGCGTCAATGGAGGGGCCTCTCTGCATACTTTCCACCGCCAACTCAAACAATGGGTGCGGGAAGTGAATGCAGCAGAGCCACCCATCGAATCGCGCAAACTCCTGAAGTGGTCCAGCACGCCCATCATCTTCGACATTGAGGACCACCCTGACCGCACCACTGCGGTCGGGTGTTTGCCGATGCTGGTTTCACCAACCATCCGCAACCTCAAGGTCACCAAGATGCTGCTTGACGGCGGGGCCGGCCTGAACCTGATCTCCTCCGCTGTGGTCCGAAAACTGCAGATCCCCGACAGCGAGCTCGAGGAGACCGGCATGTTCCAAGGGATCAACCCGGGGAGGAGCAAGCCGAAGGGGAAGATCACACTGCCAGTGACTTTTGGCGGAGAGCTGAACTTCAGGACCGAGAGGATCACCTTTGACGTTGCCGATATCCCATTGCCTTACAATGGGATACTTGGCCGTCCAGCGCTCGCCAAGTTCATGGCAGCCTCTCATTATGCCTACAACATGCTCAAGATGCCAGGCCCGATAAGCGTCATCTCTGTCCCCGGAGACAAGAAGGACGCGCTTATCTGTGCCGACAAGATCTACCGGGACGCACCAGCCGCAACAGACAGCAAGGCACTTGCCGCTGAAGCTCCCGGGGGGAAGAACAAGACCAAGTCCGGCAAGAGCTCTGGGGCGCACTCCGGCAAACGCACCTCTTCGGAGTGCTGCGCTGCCGTCGAGGACGCACCATCGAGCTCCACCGGCAAGTGCAAGAAGGGAATGGCAGCTCCACCTGCAACCAAGAAGGTGTCCGCCAAGGAGGACGGCACTGGTGGTACTTTCACCATCAGTGCCACGCTCGATCCTAAATAGGAAAGCGCGCTCGTTGCTTTCCTGCGGGCGAATGTCGACGTGTTCTCATGGCAACTGTCTGACATCCCCGGTGTTCCCAGGAAGGTGATTGAGCACAAGCTTGATGTTTGTCCTCATGCGCGGCCCGTCAAGCAGAAGGTCAGAAAGAAAGCGGTGGAGCGTCAAGAGTTTATTGCGGAGGAAATCAAGAAGTTGGAAGCAGCAGGCCTTGTTAGAGGTGTACTCCATCCCACGTGGCTAGCCAACCCTGTTGTCGTGCGCAAAGCTAATGGGAAGTGGAGGCTTTGTATAGACTTCACTGATGTGAATAAAGCTTGTCCCAAAGATCCATTTCCCTTGCCGCGCATTGAGCAGATCGTTGACTCCACGGCTGGGTGCGAGTTGCTTTCATTCCTTGATGCATACTCCGGGTACCACCAGATATTTATGGCTGAAGAAGACGAAGAGAAGACTGCGTTCATTACTCCATGCGGCACCTACTGCTTCATACGCATGCCCTTTGGATTGAAGAATGCAGGTTCAACGTTTGCGAGGGTAGTCCACACGGCTTTTGAGCCACAGATACACAGAAATGTAGAAGCTTACATGGATGATATAGTGGTCAAGAGCAAGGACAAGGATACCCTGATTCAAGATTTAGATGAAACTTTTGCGAATCTGCGCAAGATACAACTCAAGCTTAACCCCGAGAAGTGCGTGTTCGGAGTCCCCTCCGGCAAGCTTCTCGGGTTCTTTGTGTCTCAGAGGGGGATTGAAGCCAATCCCGACAAGATCAAAGCCATCGAGCAGATCGAAGCTCCAAAGCGCGTCAAGGATGTACGAAGGCTTGCCGGCTGCGTGGCTTCCCTCAGCAGGTCATTTCTAAGTCCGCAGAACGTGCCCTGCCGTTTTTCAAAATCTTGAAAAAGGCGGGTCCAATGAGATGGACTCTGAAAGCGGAGGCAGCGCTGCAGGACTTGAAAGGATACCTGTCCTCCACTCCAATACTTGTCGCACCTAGGCCACAAGAGAAGTTGCTGCTGTACTTAGCAGCAACCAATCAAGTGGTTAGTGTTGCGTTGGTAGCGGAAAGGGAGGCAGATGAAGAGCCTACAACCCCGACAAGCACATCCAGCGACAAGCAGGGGGCTTCCCCGACAAGCTCTGGCCCCGACAAGGATGAGTCTGCACAGATGCAAGAAGAAGTGCGGAAGAAGATGGTGCAGTGACCAGTCTATTTTGTCAGTTCCCTTTTGCAGGGGGCTAGGTCAAGATACTCTGGGGTGCAGAAGCTGCTTTTCGGTCTCCTCATGGCCTCGAGAAAGCTGCGTCATTACTTCCAAGCACACGAGATAACAGTGGTCACTCGCTTTCCGCTGAAAAGGATATTGCAAAATCCAGAAGCAACAGGCAGGATTTTCGAGTGGGCACTGGAGCTGTCAAGCTTTGGTCTTAAGTTTGAAAGTACTTCAACTATCCAGAGCAGAGCATTGGCAGAGTTCATAGCAGAATGGACACCAACGCCAGACGAAGAGATTCTAGAGACAAACATCCCTGTCAAAGAAGCAAGCAAAGAATGGATAATGTACTTTGATGGTGCCTTCTCGCTGCAAGGCGCCGGCGCTGGCGTGCTGTTTGTCGCGCCCACCGGCGGGCACCTCAAGTACGTCGTCCAGATGCACTTTCCCAAGGAGCAAGCAACCAATAATACTGTGGAGTATGAAGGTTTGCTTGCCGGCCTCAGAATCGCAGCCGAACTTGGGATCAAGAAGCTGATTGTGCGGGGAGATTCGCAGTTGGTTGTCCGTCAAGTGAATAAGAGCTACCAGAGCCCATTGATGGAAGCTTACGTCGACGAAGTGAGGAAACTTGAAGAACACTTTGAAGGCTTGCAGATGGAGCACGTTCCAAGAGCTCAAAATGACGTCGCAGATAGCCTGTCAAAGTGTGCTGCACTAAAGCTACCTGTGGAACCAGGGATCTTTGTGCTCAAGTTAACTCAACCATCCGTTACACCATCAATTGGACAAAGTAAGAAGAGAAAGTTGGTCTCTGGTGACTACTTGTCGGCAGAACTTCCTGAAGCCGCCGCCAAGGTCCCCAAGATCAACGACAAAATTGCTGAGGAACAGTCTGCTCCTGCAGACCCAAGGGTTTGTACAGTTGAAGCAGGCATTCCCGACAAGCTTTGCCCCGGCAAGCTTGCCGGGGAGCGTCAAGCTCCGGCCGAGCCTCAAGTTCTTGCCGTAGAGGCTGACGTTCCCGCAGCAGCAATGATGCCTTTAGTCCTTGTTGTTGAGCCTCAGGCTCCAGCATGGGCGCAGCAAATTGTCCATTTCCTTCAGACTGGAGAACTTCCCGAAGAGCCAGAAGAGGCAGAGAGAATAACCAGGCAGTCAAGTATGTACCAGTTCGTTGGCAATGAACTGTACAGAAGAAGACTCAATGGTGTTAGATTGAAGTGCATTCCCCGGGAAGATGGGCAGAAGCTGTTGGCAGAGATACATGGAGGCATATGTGGCCACCACATTGGCGCAAGAGCACTTCCCGGCAAGGCATTCCGGCAAGGTTTCTTTTGGCCAGAAGCCCTCCAAGATGCAACAGCACAAGTAACCAAGTGTGAAGCGTGCCAGTTCCATGCCAAGCAGATACATCAGCCAGCTCAAGCTCTCCAGACGATCCCTTTGTCCTGGCCTTTTTCGGTCTGGGGGCTCGACATCCTCGGCCCCTTTCCCCGCGCAACCGGGGACTTTGAGTACTTGTACGTCGCCATCGACAAGTTCACAAAGTGGCCGGAAGTGGAACTGGTGAGAAAGGTGACCGCATAGTCAGCAGTCAAGTTCTTCAGGTCAATTGTTTGCCGTTTCGGAATCCCTAACAGGATCATCACCGACAACGGCACGCAATTCACAAGTCACACCTTCATGCAGTACGTCCAAGGCCTTGGCGCCAAGGTCTGCTTTGCTTCTGTTGCTCACCCGAGGAGCAATGGTCAAGCGGAGAGGGCAAACGCTGAAGTGCTGCGCGGACTCAAGACAAGAACTTTCGACGGGCTGCACAAGTGCGGAAGAAACTGGATTGAGGAGTTTCCGGCGGCTCTTTGGTCAATCAGGACGACACCAAATCGAGCCACTGGACAGACACCCTTTGCTCTTGTCTATGGAGCAGAGGCAGTTCTCCCCACGAAACTCGTATATGGGTCGCCTCGAGTGCTCTCTTATGATGAGCTCGAGCAAGAGCAGCTGCGGCAAGATGATGCACTGCTCCTCGAGGAGGACCGTCTTCAGGCTGCTGTACGAGTGATACGTCCAAAACGTATCTATAATTTCTGCTTGCTCCATGCCTCTTTTGGGTGATATTGCTATGATATTTATACACTTCCATACACTTTTGGTCATATTTGGACTAACCTATTAACTCAGTGCACCCCAGTGCCAGTTTCTGTTTTCGGCTGTTTTTGTATTTCAGGTTTTCACAATACGAGAACTGCCAGGAAAAATCCAGAAAAATTATATAAGAAATCAGTGTTCCAGAACCTACCGCGCGCCCGAAGGACAACCGGGGGGGCCACCAGGGCTCCAGGCGCCCTGGCGGCGCCCCCCCCCTGGGCCGCGCCGGGGGGGCGCCTGGGCCCCCCGAGGCTCCTCCGATGCCCCCCTTTGGCATATATTTAAAGCGTCTCCCGAAACCCTCGAAAGAGGAACTCTTTTTTCGCGATCTCATCTCTGTTTCGCCGCCGCCGCCGCTTCCAAGATCGGGAGCACCAGGAGAACCCTTCCCGGCACCCTGCCGGAGGGGAGGATGACCACCGGGAGCTTCTCCACCACCATGGACGCCTCCCGGATGAGTTGTGAGTAGTCTCCCTTGGACCATGAGTCCATGACCAGTAGCTATGTGATGTTCTCCTCCCGTTCTTGTGCTTCACTAATTAGTCCCCGTGAGCTGCCCTACATGATCGAGGCACATATCTAATCCTTATGCTATTGCTATGATGAGTTTGCTGGGATCCGATGGATTATGAGATTATGTTCAGATTGCGTTTGAGTAATATATTTGATTCACCTCTTTTATGTTTATGTTCGTAAGTAATTCTTGCATGTTCTCCGTTGTTATTTATTGCTTTGGCCAAGTAGTAGGTAGTGACTCCAAGAGGGAATGTTATGCTTGATTGTGGGTTCATGCCCCTCGATGACTAGCTTGAGTGACAGAAACATGAGTCTAGGGGATGTGTTGTTGCCACAAGGAGGAAAACAACGGTGCTTGTGCCCGCGGGTGCAAGGACTGTTTACTTTACGCAAAGTTCTTTTAATGCAGTTGTCTGTTGCATTGAGTTTACACTATGGGTGGGACTCGCAACTTAATACCAGCGAGATGTTCTGGATAGATATCTCAAGGTGGATGATTAGTAGTAGATATTGATGGATTTCGGTCTACTTACTTTGGCGTACCGCCCATGCTTTGAACCTCAACCTTTCTTGCAATGTAATCAACATTGGTTTGCGCACATGGTCCTGTCAATTGCCCAGCTGTAATTTGTTTACCTCACATAGTTGTTTTATCGTCTTTTGGGAGAGAGACATCACTAGTGAACATCATGAGACTCTGGTCCATATTACCATCATTGATCACATCCGCTATTTACTTTTCCGCTATTTACTTACTATTGCAATTATACCTATCACTATTATCACTTGCGTTTGATCCTTTGTAAACTACAAGGCCGGAGGGATTGACAACCTCTCCGTACTCGTTGGGAGCAAAGTTATTTGTATCTGTGTGCAGGTCCACGTTGATTGCTAATATCCGGCGCCGTTAGCAGTTGACACCTTCTTGTTGAAACTGGGAGTCTCTGGGAAATCGATCCTTGGTAATACCAAGGGAAAACTTCTGCTACACTGCATCTCAAACCTTCCACTTGGGGTAACCAACGAGAGGTGAGAAGCCACCTAGCAAAGCAATTTCTGGCGCCGTTGCCGGGGACTCCACTCTTCAGGATAGGGGAGTTGCACGCTATCTTTTACCTTTGCTTTTAGTCTTGTTAGTTTACCTTTCAGTTTTTGCTTTAGTATCTTTTATCGAAAATCACAAAAATAGTTATCTTGCTTGCTTGCTACAATGGGTTCCACCGAGAACACCAAGTTGTGTGACTTCACTAGTCACAACAACGATGACTTTATCAGCACACCTATCACTACACCTTCCACTTCAGCACCTTCATATGAAATTAAACCTGCTTTACTGAAATTAGTCATGAAAGATCAATTCTCCGGTGCTGGAGATGATGCTGCTTTACACTTGAAGAACTTTGTTGAACTTTGTGATATGCAAAAGTACCAAGAAATAGATGGTAATATTGTTAAGCTTAAGCTTTTTCCTTTCTCCTTGAGAGGAGGAGCTAAAATTTGGTTTCAGTCTTTGCCTAGAAATAGCATAGATTCATGGGACACGTGCAAAGATGCTTTTATTGGAAAATACTATCCACCTGCTAAAATTATCCAACTGAGAAGTAACATAATGAATTTTAAACAATTGGATAATGAACACGTTGCCCAAGCTTGGGAACGTATGAAATCTCTTATCAAGAACTGCCTACTCACGGTTTGACTACTTGGATGGTTATCCAAACTTTTTATGCAGGCTTGAACTTTACCTCGCGGAACTTGTTAGATTCGGCCGCGGGAGGAACTTTTATGTCAACTACACTTGGTGCTGCCACAAAACTTCTCGATGAGATGATGACCAACTATTCCCAATGGCACACCGAACGCGCTCCAACAGGTAGGAAGGTAAACTCTGTCGAGGAGATTTCCTCCTTAAATGAAAAAGTTGACTTAATCATGTCTCTACTTTCGAAGCAATCCTCTGTTGATCCTCGTGATGTTCCTTTAAATTCTTTGATTGCTCAAGAACAAGTAGATGTGAACTTTATCTCTAGAAACAATTTTAACAACAATGCTTATAGGAGTAATTTTGGTAGCAATCCTAGACCGTTCCCCTCTAATTCTTATGGGAACAACAATGCTTATCCTAGCACCAGGAACTCCACTACTGAACTAGAGATTATCCTTAAAGATTTCATCACTACCCAAAAAGCTTTTAATAATAGTGTAGAAGAAAAACTAAACAAACTTGGTGATCTCTCTTCAAAGGTAGACCATTTAGCCAATGAGGTAGAATTGCTTAAAATTAGAACTTCTCCTCTTGAGGAGAGGAAGGTCACTCCTATGAATGCTATTCAAGTGCAAATTAATGAAAATATTAGGATGATGGCTAAACTTAAAGAGAGATAGGCTAGAGAAAGGGAGGAAGAGGATAGAATTAAGAGCCTTCCTACCCACCACACTGTTGCTACTATCCAAGTTGTTGAGGATATCCAAACTCTTAGCACCTAATGTACTCCTGGTCTCGATGGACCTATTAATGGTGATGCTATGACTATAGAAACTACCAAACAAGTGAACCTAAAGGACACCACTACCACTTTACTTGATGCTAGTGACCTTGATTTTGATAGTAGCACTCTTACCGAAGTTATTGATTTCCTTCACAAGATGTCTAGAGACCCCCGCACTAGCACGATTAACCTTGCCTTCACAGAGCATATCACTAATGCTCTCATCAAAGCTAGGGAGGACAAACTTAGATTAGAAGCCTCCATACCTAGAAAGCTAGAAGATGGTTGGGATCCTATGATAAAAATTAAATTGAATGACTTCTCTTGCTATGCATTATGTGATGTTGGAGCTAGTACCTCTGTTATGCCCAAAAGAATATATGATATGCTTAAATTGAAACCATTTGATTCTTGTTATTTTGGTGTTCGTCTCGTTGATTCTTCCATAAAGAAACCTTTGGGGAGGATCGACGATGTTCTTATCGTTGTCAATGATAATTATGTTCCCGTTGATTTTACTATTATGGATATTGAATGTGATCCTTCTTGTCCAATTATTTTGGGACGTCCCTTTTTACGCACCGTTGGTGCTATCATTGACATGAAAGAGGGTAATATAAAATTTCAGTTTCCTCTCAAGAAAGGGATGGAACACTTCCCTCGAAAGAAGATCAAGTCACCTTTTGAGTCCGTTGTACGGGCTAGCTATTCTTTTACTCTTGATAAAACTTGATCTCTTTGCATTATGCCTAGCTTAAAGGCATAAAAGAAAACGCTTTTGGGAGGCAGCCCAATGAATAAATTTATTTTGTTTTTGTTGTGTCTTGATGTTGTTTACTACAGTAGCATCATCATTGTATCTTTGCTTTTCATATTTGTGCCAAGTATAGCCTCTGATTGCTAGAAAGTTCAAAAGTTGTGAGGTGCTGTCCAGGAAACAGATTCTGTCCTTGGATAGAAAAATTCGTATAAAATCACCAGATCATCTTTTTGGTCTGAATTTTTCGACAGTGTTCTCTATATAATTGTCTTTCGTGCATCTGTTCTGAGTTTTTTTATTAGAGTTGCAGAAGTGCCCCGAACAAATCATTTACTACCTGCTATTCTGTTTTTCACAGATTCTGTCCTGTTTTGCTTTTCCTTCATTTTGCAAACCAAGAGCTTGCTTTTTCTTTGCAAAAACCTTTTGGCAATCTTGAGAAACAGTAGACCTTCAAGAATATCTTTATTTCCAGCAAGGTACAATTATTTTATTATGGGTACTAACCTTGCTAATCAGATTATGATGAGTTATGTATGAAGGGAGGTTTCAAGTGTGCGAGGGAAGATGATAAAAAGATTCAGGAGTGTCAAACGCTCAAGCTTGGGGATGCCCCCATGCACCCCCAAGAAATATTCAAGGAGACTCAAGCGTTTAAGCTTGGGGATGCCCCGTGCATCCCCTTCTCCATCAACATTATCAGTTCGTCTTTCGTTCCACTATATTTTAATCACTTCATGTGTTATGTGCTATGCTTGGAGCGTCTTGCTTTTAGTTTCCTTTTTAGTTTTTCATAACGAGTCGGAACTCAGCGTTCTTTATGTGGGAGAGAAACACGCTCCACTTCTACCTAGAACATAACATAGAATTTTCATGACTATCTTTGTTGTGTGTGTTCTTTGTCTTTTAAATAGCTACTATCATGCTCTGCTCTTAGTATTCATGCTTATCTTTTTAAAGAGCTTGTGTTTAGTTGGTTGCTTGAACTCTCTTTAATTACCATGCTCACCTTATTAAGAGAGTTTGCTTCCGTTGCATTGGTTAATATGTCTATGATAAAGATGCTACGTGCATAATGGCGCTTAGTAGTTCAGGTTTTCTTATGGTTAGTCTCAAATAGCTGGGGGATTCCCAATGTGTTATTGGAGTACCAACATGATTTGTTTGCCAATGATGTGGTATGGTTTAGTAATATCTTCCCTCAAGAATTTATTTTGATTGACTTGGCGTATGCTCACGCATATTTAAGGCTGTAAAGAAAGTCTGTCAAGCCTTGATGATCTTCTGTTTCTAAGTAGCGATATAACTTCCATGCCTGATTCAATGTTGCTTTGTCGCTCTGCATGATTATGACCGTCATTGCTCTCTTAGTTGGTCGCTCCCAGTCTTTTGCTAACCTCCACCTGTACTAAGCGGACTGATTGCTTGTGCATCCACATCCTTTTAAACCAGTTATGCCATATGAGTCCACCATACCTACCTATATGTGGTATTTCACCGCCACTCCAAGTAAATTTACATGTGCTACCTTTAAAACCTTCAGTTTTTGCAATACATAGCTCATGGGAAAGTAGCTTAAAAACTATTGTGGTAAAGAATATGTTGCTTATGTATCTTATTTTCTTGTAAGTTGCTTGCTGAGCGGTAACCATGTTTCTGGGGACGCCATCAACTATTACACTTTTGTTGAATATCATGTGAGTTGCTATGCATGTTCGTCTTGTCTAAAGTAAGGGAGATTTGCCATGGGTTGAATGGTTTGAGTATGCATATTGTTAGAGAAGAACATTGGGCCGCCAACCAAAGCCATGTATCATGGTGGAAGTTTTAGCTTGGACATTAATCCTCAATCTCTTATGAGAATATGCTTAAGCATTAAAGAGGAGTCCATTATCTATTTTCTATGTTGTCCCGGTATGGATGTCCTCAAGTTGAGATCTATCAAAAACGAGAAATCAAATGCGATCTATCTCCTTGGACCTTTGTACAGGTGACATAGAGGTACCCCTTTGTGACACTTGGTTGAAACATATGTAATGCAATGACAATCCATGGAAATCTGAGCTAATTAGGACAAGGTGCGAGCACTATTGGTATTCGATGCATGAGGCTTGCAACTTATAGGATGTCTTATGCATAACACATATGAAGTACTACTACTGTTGACAAAATTGTTTCTATGTTTTCAAAATAAAAAGCTCTAGCACATGAGTAATCCCTGCTTCCCTATGCGAAGGGCCATTCTTTTACTTTTATGTTGAGTCTCCACCTTCTTTTAAAAGCACCAACTGCTGAGAGCATGATTGTCATTCTGAATGTAATGTGCATTGTCCCAAAGTAGCATTGTCTTTTGCATGATTGTGATATCGTTTATTCTGAAATCATCGTATCTAGTCATCACTTAAACTTTGGAGGTGCCCCTGCATTTATGCTTCATTAAAGGGGGCAAGCTAGATATCACTTTATCATATTTGCACATCATGTTCATTGCAAATCTATTTGATGTTTCAGTATCATATTATAAAACATTCAGTTCTTTGTGATTTTCTCATGAGGCAACTTAATTACTACAGATTCATTGTCTCAGTAAGCTTTTGTCATATGACTATGAAAAAGTCCTATATGGTTAATAGCATGTCACCACAGAAATTATTCTTGTTATCATTTACCTACTCGAGGACGAGCAGGAATTAAGCTTGGGGATGTTGATACGTCCAAAACGTATCTATAATTTCTGCTTGCTCCATGCCTCTTTTGCGTGATATTGCTATGATATTTATACACTTCCATACACTTTTGATCATATTTGGACTAACCTATTAACTAAGTGCACCCCAGTGCCAGTTTCTGTTTTCGGCTGTTTTTGTATTTCAGGTTTTCACATTACGAGAACTGCCAGGAAAAATCCAGAAAAATTATATAAAAAATCAGCGTTCCAGAACCTACCATGCGCCCGAAGGACAGCCGGCGGCGGGGGGGGGGGGGCACCAGGGCTCCAGGCGCCCTGGCGGCGCGCCCCCCCTGGGCCGCGCCGGGGGGGCGCCTGGGCCCCCCAAGGCTCCTCCGATGCCCCCCTTTGGCATATATTTAAAGCGTCTCCCGAAACCCTCGAAAGAGGAACTCTTTTTTCGCGATCTCATCTCTGTTCCGCCGTCGCCGCTGCTTCCAAGATCGGGAGCACCAGGAGAACCCTTCCCAGCACCCTGCCGGAGGGGAGGATGACCACCGGGAGCTTCTCCACCACCATGGACGCCTCCCGGATGAGTTGTGAGTAGTCTCCCTTGGACCATGAGTCCATGACCAGTAGCTATGTGATGTTCTCCTCCCGTTCTTGTGCTTCACTAATTAGTCCTCGTGAGCTGCCCTACATGATCGAGGCACATATGTAATCCTTATGCTGTTGCTATGATGAGTTTGTTGGGATCCGATGGATTATGAGATTATGTTCAGATTGTGTTTGAGTAATATATTTGATTCACCTCTTTTATGTTTATGTTCGTAAGTAATTCTTGCATGTTCTCCGTTGTTATTTATTGCTTTGGCCAAGTAGTAGGTAGTGACTCCAAGAGGGAACGTTATGCTTGATTGTGGGTTCATGCCCCTCGATGACTAGCTTGAGTGACAGAAACATGAGTCTAGGGGATGTGCTGTTGCCACAAGGGGGAAAACAACGGTGCTTGTGCCCACGGGTGCAAGGACTGTTTACTTTACGCAAAGTTCTTTTAATGCAGTTGTCTGTTGCATTGAGTTTACACTATGGGTGGGACTCGCAACTTAATACCAGCGAGATGTTCTGGATAGATATCTCAAGGTGGATGATTAGTAGTAGATATTGATCGATTTCGGTCTACTTACTTTGGCGTACCGCCCATGCTTTGAACCTCAACCTTTCTTGCAATGTAATCAGCATTGGTTTGCGCACATGGTCTTGTCAATTGCCCAGCTGTAATTTGTTTACCTCACATAGCTGTTTTATCGTCTTTTGGGAGAGAGACATCACTAGTGAACATCATGAGACTCCAGTCCATATTACCATCATTGATCACATCCGCTATTTACTTTTCCGCTATTTACTTACTATTGCAATTATACCTATCACTATTATCACTTGCGTTTGATCCTTTGTAAACTACAAGGCCGGAGGGATTGACAACCTCTCTGTACTCGTTGGGAGCAAAGTTATTTGTATCTGTGTGCAGGTCCACGTTGATTGCTAATATCCGGCGCCGTTAGCAGTTGACACCTTCTTGTTGAAACTGGGAGTCTCTGGGAAATCGATCCTTGGTAATACCAAGGGAAAACTTCTGCTACACTGCATCTCAAACCTTCCACTTGGGGTAACCAACGAGGGGTGAGAAGCCACCTAGCAACGAGCTGCTCGATACCAGCAAGCTTTGCGCCGCTATCATAGCCGCAAAGTCAAGGCCAAAAGTCTCGAGGAAGGCGACCTTGTTCTTCGGTGTGTTCAGTCCGCCAAGAATTCCAACAAGTTGACGCCAAAGTGGGAAGGCCCTTATCAGGTGAGACAAGTCACAAGGCCCGGCGCTGTCCGCCTTGAGACCGAAGAGGGCTTACCGGTGAGCAACTCCTGGAACATTGAGCACCTTCGCAAGTTTCACCCATAAGGCGCGGTTGCCGTGATCCGCTCCGGCAACCACCTTTTGTACAAGTCTTGCCGCCGTTGCATGTAAACCTTTGTACAAAGCCGGGCGCAGATCGCGTGCATCAGTAAAACTTTTGTGCCTTGCACAACTTGTCATTTCATGCCTTTTCGTTTTCCTTGCAAGTACTGTCTGACATTATGTGCAGCACACACCCCCCGGTAAGCAATAAAGGGCCGCAAGGCTCCATGCATATGTTTCCTCCCTTTTCTTTCTTTTTCTCAAGTAGAAGAAGTTTTCCTCGCGCACAAGTTTGCCGGGGGGGAAGGAGACAAAGGTACGGACCAAGTGCCGTTCAAGAAAGCCTTACCTTGCCGGGAGGCAAACCGCACACGAAAGCTAAGTTACCAAAATTTGAGCATTAAATTTTTTAAATTTTTAAAGTTATCTTCCTTGAACGACCACACTTTGTATGGAAAACCTGTGCGCGGAGGAACCTACCCGTGGCTAGCCGCGCCCTTACTTTGTTTCGAGCACGCTCAACGGCTTAAGTGTGCTGCGACAAGTGTCGCACCCTTACTTCGTTTTCGAGTTCGCTCAACAACCTAAGTGTGCTGCGACTAGCTGCGGCAAGGTTTCTTGCCGGTAGAGGCATTGCCAGCAGGCTGCTGAAGTCCCGCACTCAGCGCTCGCGGCAAGGGTCACTTTTGCCGGCAAGTTCCCTAAAAGTGTAGGGTAAAAGCATACAAAGTAAAGAAGTCGAACCAAGGAAATAACACTTCATTAACTACCCAAAATAAAGTTATATTACAAGATGACTTGTCGCTGTTCTAACAAACTACTGTCCATAACATGATTGGCAGCGACAAGAGAAGCAGGAAGGAAGACAGTCTAGTCCACGCGGTCGCCGTCGACCCTCCTGATCTTGCCCACCTTGGCCACGATGGGGGCGACAAGAGCCTTCAGCGCTTCCTGGTCGGCGTCGGGCGGCAAGGTCCTGAGGACGTTCTCAAGATTGATCCCGGGGTTGCGGTAGACTATCTTCGTCAGCACTCTCTCCACAACTCCCGTGCAAAGCCTGCGCGCCTCGTTCGCCAGCTGCGTGGGGATCATCTCCCGGAGCTGCTCGAGGGCCGGCGCTACTCCCCTGAAGAATAAGCTCAGCTTGGCGCTGTGAGGGAGGTTCGCGTCGGGGGAGTACCCGAGGTGCTCCGTCCCCAGCCCCGCCAACTCCCTGTCGATGTCAGCGGCGGCGGCGACAAGCTCCTCGGTCCACTGCTCCACCGTATGCCTGAAGTTGTTTTGCGTGAGGGCGGCGCTGTCCAGCAGTGCCCTCTCAGCCCGGAGGTCTTCCTTCAGCTTCGTCTCCCGGTTCCTGGCGCTGTCAAGTGATGCAGTGAGGGTGGACAACTTCAATTCCAAGTCTGCGACAGAATCCTTGGCGACGGCGAGCTCCTTGCCCTTGTCGGAGAGACGGACCTTCAGCTCCGAGTGGCTGTGGGCGTCTTTCTCCCTCTCCAATGTGAGCGCGGCAACCTTCTCCTCGCTCGTCCTCAAGTTGATCTCCAACTGTGCCACCCTCGCCTCCAAGTCTCTCTTGGCGGTCTCTGCAGCTGCAGCGACATCCCTCGCTTCCTACAGAGCCCCGCCAAGGGATTGCTCGCGCGCGGTAAGGTCATCCTCATGGCTATCGAGGTCGACCTTCCGCTGCCTCAGCTCTCCTTCCCGCCGAGACAGATCTTCGGCGGCGAGCCGTTGCTGCTCCTCTGCTTCGGCCTTTTCAAGGACAAACGCCTGGTGCGCCTCGGCGAGCTCCTCCAACTCCTCCGCCATGGACCGGAGGGCCGCCTGGTTGGCGGCCCGGAGCTCTTCGGCGCGTTTCTCCAAGTCGACGCCCGCCTTGGCAGCCAGAGCCTCTCGGGACTCCAGCTTGGCGTGCCTGGCACGGTACAGGGCCAGAAGCCGGCGCAGAAGCTGCTCCTCCTCGGGCTCGCTACTGCTTCCGGGCGCGTCGACAAACTTCAACCCCGCGGAGGCGAGGACTTCCCCATCGAAGACCTCCCCCTCCGCGGGCGCCCTTGATGTAGAAGCCCACGGGATCTGAATGAAGACCCCGTTCCCAGCCTCCAAGTAGGCACCGGTTCCAGCCGCGGCAGCGGCGGGGTCGGCGGTCGGCGCAGCGTCAAACGCTCCTGCGGCCTCAAGGCCGTCAGTGCGACCGCCGGTTCCCTCCTCAGCTGCCGCGTCGGCGTCCCTGGTTGCCTCTTCGACGGCGGGCTCCTCGGTGCCGATCGCCTCCTCGGTGGCCGCAGCGCCACCAGTGTTGTCGCGCGCGGCCTCCTCGGTGGCGGCCTCCGTCTCCATAGGCTCTGGAGCGGACGAGTCTGAAGGCAAGAAAAAGAAAGAAGAATGATCAAGCAAATATCCAAAAAGAAGAAATCAAAAGAGGAAAAGCACAAGGGTTACCTGCGCGGGCCTCTTCTTTGACGGGGTTCCTTGCCGGGGAGTTCTCCCTCGGCGGCGTGGTAGTAGCCTCCGCCGGCGGAGGGCCGCTGGCGCCTTCCCTTGGCGGAGTGCCCACCCTTGGTGGGGTACTCGCCCTTGGCGGGGTACTCGCCCTTGGCGGAGTACCCGCCCTTGGCGGAGTATCCTCTCTCGCTGGGGAGCTCCTCCTTGGCGGGGAGGTTGAGACGAGCGGCTCGTCGGGAGCAGTCTCTTGGCGCTCCTGAGGCTGCGGCTCTGCTTCTGCACAAATCAACAAACAAACAAGACGATTAACAAGGATGAGAAGCCCACGCGCGCCCGACAAGCAAAGAAGAAAACAGAAGACTTACGCTGGGGGCTGCGCTGGGGGCTGCTCTGCGGGGCAGCCGGCTGGTCCGGCAAGCTCGTCGCTGGCGCATCCCCCGCTGCTGCGTCGGGCTCGTCCTCGAGGTCAACCACCGGGATCTTGGCCCTCTTCGCCACCCTTTGGGTCAGGGTCCTGGAAGGCAGACATCAAACAGAATCAGACAAAGAAGATTCAAGGCAAGAACAGCAAATTGAAGAAAACAAGAGTTGCTTTACTTACTCTTCCTCCTCCTCGTCGGAACTGAGGACAGAGAAGTCGAAATCCGCCTCGCGCGCCCCGGCGCGAAGCCTGGAGGGGTAGCCTCCCTCGGGCGCTTGGCGGGCGCTGGAGCGGTGGTCTGAGAAGATCCCGCTCCGGTTGTCCCCGAGGCCCGAGGGGCGGAAGGAGCGGTGGAGCCCATGCGGGAAGATCCTCCTCCAGCCGCTGCTGAGGCGCGAGGCGCCCCCTTGGCGGCCTTGCTCGTCGTGGTGGCGCGCGTCGAGCGGCACTGCGGCTGCTGGCCCGCCGGCTGCCTCGCCGCGTCTGCGGCCTTGCGGAGACGCTTCTTTGGTTGAGGCGGAGGACTTGGCGGCGGCGGTGAACTTCCCGAGGATGAAGAAGAGTCAAGGTTCAGAGACCCGCCCGAGTCTTCGGCAGAATCGCTTGATTCATCGCCCTGCTCGGCGGGCTCGCTCGACTCCGTCCCTTGCCCGGTGGCCTCGCTCGTCTCGGCAGGCTGCCCGGCAGGCTTCAACAGTTTGAGGATCTCTTCCTCCTCGGCCCGACTCACTGCCTCCGCTGCGTCTGCCTCCTCCATGGTATACCCAAATTCACCCGCGGCCGCAGCTGTGGCTGCCTCCTCCAATCGGGTGGCTATATAGGCCATCTCCCGGTCGGTGGTGTCGCGGGTGAGGCCTTCCTTCTCGTCGGGATGGATTGGCAGCTCCACCAAGTTATCGAAGAATGTTTGCATGGCTTCGTCAGAAGGCGCCAGCCAAGTGCGGTCGATACCATGGGAGGCACACAACGGCATTGCCGCGCGGATAGCACTGAGCGACGAATTGTTGCATAGTGGAACTACCCCCCGCGGCAAGGTGAACCACTCCGGGTGCTTGGCGTCGTGCTTGAACAGCCCACGGAGCATCCCTTTGAGCTCCAGGACAGCAAAATTATAGTTGAGGCCCGGGCGCAGCCTCATACAGTCTGCCGTGTTGCCAAAATCCCAAGCAGGCCTCTTCCTCTTCTGCAAGGGAGCGATGCGGCGGCGAAGGAAATCTGCTCCGACAGCCCCTACAGTGAGTTTGGCTTGCCGGAGGCGAAGGATCCTAGTAATGGCTATCTTCAGCTTGTCGTCCTCCGGGGCCAGGTCACTCTAGTCCTTGCCGCGCACTATTGCGGCTCGGCGCGGGGAAGTGAACTGCTGGGGTCCATCCTCCATGACCCAACACCAGTTGGCCCTCCACTCCTCCCACTTGCCGCGGAATTCCCCAGTCAAGTATGCCTCTTTCTTATTGAGTCTAAAGATCCAAGAAATCCCGCCAGACAGAGGAGACCCAGACTCTACTCGAGGTGTATAATAATGGCGGAAGAGGGCTACATTGGGATACACCCCGACAAAGTTCTCGCACAGATGTGCGAAAACGGCCATGGTCAAGACTGCGTTCGGGGTGAAATCAAGAAGATGAAACCCGTAGGTGTTCATAACGTCGCAGAAGAATTCGGAGTATGGAGGGCAGAGTCCACAATGGAAGAACATGGCGAATTAGGCGTACCCTCCCGGAAACATGTCGCAGGCTTCGGCGGGGAGTACCCTGGTGCGCGGGTGAGCTTTCGTCTCCCTCGACCAGAAGAGGTAGAACTTGTCCTTCAGCTCCCTCGCGCCGAGCCTCGGCGGGAAGACCACCATCTTCTTCCTCATTGCTGCTAGTTTCTGCGCCCGGTCGGTCTTCGCGGCTTTCGCCTTGTCGCCCTTCGGGGCCATGGCGGGGACAACGAGGGGAGTCGACGGCGCTGGAGAGACTGGCGGCGGCGGAGGAAGGGCCGAGCGCTGCTCTCTTTCGACCTTTGGGGAGGAGGAGAGCGGCGGGGGTTTCTGGAGGTAGAAGAAGCAATGAAGCGAATGGGGGGAACTACCCCTGTTTCCCCTGCTTTTAAGGGGGGAAGGGGGGCGTTCCGCATTTTCCCCATTAAAGAAACAGGCCACGATATCTCCCACGACGCCGCAATCGACGCATGCCGTTAGGGAGGGAAGCGGCGGATACGGAGTGGGATACGGCGCACCGTGGGCCGCGTGTGCCCGTGCACTGTTTTGGGCCTGGCCCAACAGCGCCCGGCACCGTGTGTGGCCCAGGCCCGGGGGCTCCTGTCGGTGTACTAAAGTAGGGGTACCTTAGTATCCCGACTTGTGCACGGGCAGTAGCAGCGTCTCATGGCAGGGCTTGCCACGCGCCCGCCAAGGCCCGCTCTGGATCCTTTAGAGCCATTCAAGAACAAAGTATTCAAGTTAAAGAAACAAGACCCCGGCAAGAGGAGCTTGCCGGGAAGGCCGTACCAGGCTCAAGACCACCCCTTTGGAACAAGGCTCTGGCAAGAGGAGCTTGTCAGGAAGGCCAAAGATGGCATTCCCGAAGACTCGCCGCAACGCTCCGCGCATCACGGCAAGGCCCGGAGAGCGACAAGCTTCCGGGCGCGGCAAGGTAGCGACCACGGCAAGGCGCTTGCCGCGGCAAGGCGCTTGCCGCGGCAAGCTCCCACTACGTGCCCGCGCTCCAGCTCATCCGTCCACGCGTCGCCCTGGGGCCCTTCCAGGTGCACGTGGTGGAAGGCTGTGCAGCCTGGGGTACACCGTGGCGAGCCGCGATGACGAGACCACCTTCGTGGCGAACGGAGACGCCCTAACGGACACTTTTTGCACTATTTGGGGGCGACGGCGACGGGCATTCAATGCCCTTGTCCCCTGCCGTCGGGGTTAGGTATAGACCACTATACATACACTGTACATACACTATTCCAACTACCACCGTTTTTACATCTCTACCCTCATCTACGTTGCCACCTGTCGATGACCCCTTCGACCTATAAAAGGAGGCCCATGCGCAACGTAGAGGGGGTTCCGATCTTCGATCACTCCCACGCGCGGTGTAGCTAGCAACAAGTACTGTAGCTCTTCTTGCTCCCGAGCCAAGAACACAATACAAATCAAAGCAGGAGTAGGGTTTTACGCATCCGTGCGGCCCGAACCTGGGTAAACTGCTCGCGTGCTCGCCTCGATCCGCTCTTCGTGCACCCTCCGCTCCCTTGCCATACCGAAAAGGGGCTCCGGTCCCATAGGTGTTCGTGGGCGATCAGTTTCCCCGAAAATATACCTCGGGAATGGACTTCTCCATCCCTTGCATATTGAAATTCATCACAAAGCTCTTGTAGCTAGGTGGGAGGGACTGAAGGATTCAGTCAACGACCGCGTCATCTGGGAGATTAATTCCCAGCTGAGACAAGCGGTTGTGCAACCCAGACATTTTGAGTATATGTTCGCTGACAGAACTATTCTCCTCCATCTTACAACTGTAGAAATTGTCAGAAACTTCATATATCTCGACTCGGGCATGAGCTTGGAAAACCCTTTTCAGCTCTTGGAACATCTCATATGCTCTGTGCTGCTCAAAACGCTTTTGAAGCCCCGATTCTAAGCTGTAAAGCATGTCGCACTGAACCAGGGAGTAATCATCACTACGCGACTGCCGGACGTTCATAACGTCTTGAGTTGTTGGGAAAACGGGTGCATCACCTAGCGGTGCTTCAAGGACATATGCTTTCATGGAAGCTATGGTGATGATCCTGAAGTTACGGACCCAATCCGTATAGTTGCTACCATCGTCTTTCAGCTTGGTTTTCTCTAGGAACGTGTTGAAGTTGAGGGCAACATTAGCGTGGGCCATTGGATCTACAAGACATATCGTAAAGATTTTAGACTATTTTCATGACAATTAAGTTCATCTAAACAAATTTAATGAACTCCCACTCAGATAGACATCTCTCTAGTCATCTAAGTGATACATGATCCGAATCGACTAGGCCGTGTCCGATTATCATGTGAGACGGACTAGTCATCAACGGTGAATATCTTCATGTTGATCGTATCTTCTATACGACTCATGTTCAACCTTTCGGTCTTCCGTGTTCCGAGGCCATGTCTGTACATTCTAGGCTCGTCAAGTCAACCCTAAGTGTATTGCATGTGTAAATCTGGCTTACACCCGTTGTATGTGAACGTTAGAGCCTATCACACTCGATCATCACGTGGTGCTTCGGAACAACGAACCTTAGCAACGGTGCATAGTCAGGGGGAACATAATTCTTAAAATTTTAGCGAGAGATCATCTTATTTACTACCGTCGTTCTAAGCAAATAAGATGTAAAACATGATAAACATCACATGCAATCAAATAGTGACATGATATGGCCAATATCATTTTGCTCATTTTGATCTTCATCTTCGGGGCTCCAAGATCATAATTGTCACCGACATGACACCATGATCTCCATCATCATGTCTTCATGAAGTTGTCTCGCCAAACATTACTTCTACTACTATGGCTAACGGTTAGCAATAAAATAAGTAATTACATGGCGTTTTCAATGACACGCAGGTCATACAATAAAATAAGACAACTCCTATGGCTCCTGCCGGTTGTCATACTCATCGACATGCAAGTCATGATTCCTATTACAAGAACATGATCAATCTCACACACACACACACACACACACACACACACACACACACACACACAGATATATATATATATATATATATATATATATATATATATATATATATATATATATATATATATCATTCATCACATCCTTCTGGCCATATCACATCACACGACACATGCTGCAAGTATAAGTTAGACGTCCTCTAATTGTTGTTGCAAGTTTTTACATGGCTGCTATAGGTTTCTAGCAAGAACGTTTCTTACCTACGCAAAAACCACAACGTGATATGCCAATTACTATTTACCCTTCATAAGGACCCTTTTCATAGAGCCAGACACCCGCTAGCCACCTTATGCAACTAGTGCATGTCAGTTGGTGGAACTTGTCTCACGTAAGCGTACGTGTAAGGTCGGTCCGGGCCCCTTCATCCCACGATGCCGCCAAATCAAGATAAGACTAGTAGCGGCAAGTAAATTGACATGATCTAAGCCCACAACAATCTTGTGTTCTACTCGTGCATAGTAACTACGCATAGACCTAGCTCTGATACCACTGTTGGGGATCGGTGCAGAAAATCAAAAAAATTCCTACGCATCACCAAGATCTATCTATGGAGATTACTAGAAACAAAAGGGGAGTGCATCTTTATACCTTTGAAGATCGCGATGCGGAAGCGTTGCAAGAAGGCGGTTGGTGGAGTCGTACACGAAGCGATTCAGATCGCGGTCGAATCCGATCTACGCGCGGAACAATGGCGCCTCCGCGTTCAATACACGTACGGCCCGGCGACGTCTCCCACGCCTTGATCCAGCAAGGGGAGAGGGAGAGGTTGGGGAAGACTCCGTCCAGCAGCAGCACGATGGCATGGTGGTGGTGGAGGAGCGTGGCACTCCAGCAGGGCTTCGCCAAGCACCACAAGAGACGAGGAGGGAGAGGGGTAGGGTTGCGCCTAGAGAGAGAGGGACTCGTGCGTCTGGCAGCCCCGAAACCCCACATATATATATAGGGGGAGGGGAGGGGCTGCGCCCCCATCTAGGGTTCCCCCTAGGGGTGGAGGCAACCCCAGATCCCATCTGGGGGGCGGCCTGGAGGGGGGAGAGAGGGGGCGCCCCTAGGGTGGGCCTTAAGGCCTATCTACACCTAGGGTTTGCCCCCTCTCCTATCCCCTGTGCCCTGGGCCTTGGTGGGGAGCGCACCAGCCCAACTAGGGTTGGTCCCTTCCCACACTTGGCCCACGCAAGCCTCTGGGGCCGGTGGCCCCTCCTGGTGGACCCGGGGAACCCTTCCGGTGGTCCCGGTACGTTACCGATAACGCCCGGAACACTTCCGATGACCAAAATGGGACTACCCATATATAAATCTTTACCTCCGGACCATTCTGGAACTCCTCGCGACGTCTGGGATCTCATCCGGGACTCCGAACAACATTCGGTAACCACGTACTACATTCCCTATAACCCTAGCGTCATCGAACCTTAACTGTGTAGACCCTACGGGTTCGGGAACCATGCAGTCATGACCGAGACATATCTCCGGCCAAAATAACCAACAGCGGGATCTGGATACCCATGTTAGCTCCCACATGTTCCACGATGATCTCATCGGATGAACCACGATGTCAAGGATTCAATCAATCCCATATACGATTCCCTTTGTCTAGCGGTATAGTACTTGCCCGAGATTCGATCATCGGTATACTGATACCTTGTTCAATCTCATTATGGCAAGTCTCTTTACTCATTCCGTAACACATCATCCCGTGTCCAACCCCTTAGTCACATTGAGATCATTACGATGATGTCTTATCGAGTCGGCCCAGAGATACCTCTCCGTCATACGGAGTGACAAATCCCAGTCTTGATTCGTGCCAACCCAATAGATACCTTCAGGGATACCCGTAGTGTACCTTTATAGCCACCCAGTTACGTTGTGACGTTTGGCACACCCAAAGTACTCCTACGGTATCCAGGAGTTGCACAATCTCATGGTCTAAGGAAAGGATACTTGACATTGGAAAACCTTTAGCATACGACCTACACGATCTTGTGCTAGGCTTAGGATTGGGTCTTGTCCATCACATCATTCTCCTAATGATGTGATCCCGTTATCAATGACATCCAATGTCCATCGTCAGGAAACCGTAACAATCCATTGATCAACGAGCTAGTCAACTAGAGGCTCACTAGGGACATGTTGTGGTCTATATATTCACACATCTATTACTGTTTCCAGATAACACAATTAAAGCATGAATAATAGACAATTATCATGAACAAGGAAATATAATAATAACCATTTTATTATTGCCTCTAAGGCATATTCCAACACCCTGTACTTGAACATGGTGCTCTATGCTTCATATTATTATCCAATGATGTGTTGCCATCCTATGATGTCTGAGTAGATTATCGTTGTCCTATCGGTGATTGGTGAATTGCTATGATTGATTAATTCTTGTGGTTATGTTCCTATCCTTTGGTGCTCATCATATGAGCGCGCGCGTGGATCACACCATAGGGTTAGTTGTATTTTGATAGGACTACGTATTGTAGGGCAAGAGTGACAGAAGCCTCAACCTAGCGTAGAAATTGATGCTTACAGTATTGAAGGGGGACCAATATATCTTAATGCTATGGTTGGGTTTTACCTTAATGAATGTTAGTAGTTGCGGATGCTTGCTAATAGTTCCAATCATAAGTGCATAGAATTCCAAGTAAGTGATGACATGCTAGCAGTGGCCTCTCCCACATAAAACTTGCTATCGGTCTAGTAACGTAGTTCGTTGCTTAGGGGCAATTTCACAACTCCTACCACCACTTTTCCACACTCTCTATATTAACTTTATTGCTTCTTTATCTTAACAGCCCCTAGTTTATATTTACGTGCTCTTTATATTCTTGCAAACCTATCCAACAAAAACTGCAAAGTACTTCTAGTTTCATACTTGTTCTAGGTAAAGTAAACGTCAAGCGTGCGTAGAGTTGTATTGGTGGTGGATAGAACTTGAGGGAATATTTGTTCTGCCTTTCGCTCCTCGTTGCTTTCGACACTCTTACTTATTGAAAGAGGCTACAACTGATCCAGTACACTTGTGGGTTATCATACATAAATATGTTAGTCCATTAAAATAGTATAAAAGTGCACAAAAACCATACAAAATTATTGTTAACATGGCATAATACTTCATAAATTAAAGATACGTTGGATACGTACCATCGCCTCACTATCAACTGAAACGTCACCTCCCCATAAAAGTATATTCCATAGTTATGAGATATCAAAGGATGAAAACTCACGTTAGATCCCTGGTGGGATGAGGCTACCATTGGTCTTCTAACCATTCAACCACATGTTGGTTCCATCAGTATATTAATATTAGATTTAGTAGTTTGCATGCACGCAACATACAGCTGTGACTATGCAAGATGCAACTTCACGAGAAGAGACTATGCAACTGCTAGTATTATTTATCCTAAATGACCCTTTCGCAAGTTTAATTCGTTCATTGACCCCTTTAAAATGCACTTTGGAATCTGACCAACAGAGACATGCCAAATTGTTTGAAACGACTCATACACTTATAGATAAGCCAAACTCTTACACTCACTAGAGCCAAACTGCTTTCCTATACTCCATGTATGAGTCGTTCCTAACGGTTTGGCGTGACTCCCAAAATCACTAAAAAGCAAATTTTAAACACATCCTATCGTTTGCAGTGTGTCATACACACAATGGAGGCAAACAATTTGACTTCATTAAGTGTATGAGACGCTCCATACGATTTGGCGTGACTATGAGGACATATTCATAAATAAGTTTTGGAAGGGATGTGTGAACGATTAAGTTCAAGAAAGTCAGCAAGACTATTTATAGTGGTAGTAACATAGTAAGGCCATCTCCAAAGCGAACCCTCAAACCGCCCGCAATCATCCAGACTGCACAGTCTGGACGTGTTTAGCCATCCAACGCGGTCGGTCCATCGGGCATTCTAGATATACTTTTTCCAACAAACCCAAGACAAACGTGGGGGGCATATACCACGTCCATACATCAACTTGACCAACCAAAAATAACCACGTCCATACATAAAAATGGGCATATACCACAGCCATATGTGGGCCAGCTCTGGAGGCGCCCTTAGTAACATGCATGCCATGTAGGCAAAAATGATGTGGTAGATAACTAAAGAGGAGAAACACAAATGGAGTAACTTAATATGTTGCTATCACATAGCACTTTTGTAATGAAAATCAATAATGCTCTCTATGCTAGGGCATCTCCAATACTGACCCTTAAACCACCCACAACCGCTCAGACCGTATGGTCCAGATGTGTTTTGCCATCCAACATGGTCTTGCATCAGTCTGCAGACCGATCTGGATGCATTTTCGCTCACAAACCAGAGACAAAATGGGGGGGGGGGTGAGGGGGCTTTGCGTGCATTCGAACTGGTGCCATGCCCCTGTCTGACTAATCAGACCCACCAAAAAAACCTCTCATGCCCGTGCACTTTCCCGCACGAAACCAGCTGCCCACATTCACACTGCTCTAAAGCGGTTGCTCCACATTGATGTCGGTCTAGAGCAGGAGTGAACTCTTGCCTGTTACCGACAATGAAGTGACTCGCCGGCCGAGGGTGCCGGCCATGCCGCGTCCTCGGTGTCCGTTCCCATTCAATGCCGGAGAGACGTTTACTGGACGGGATGGTATGGATATATACCATGCCCGTTCAATGTCCGTTAATCCAGTCACCACCATTAAGCACACTCCCCAACCAAGAAATCAACTCCGGCGCTGCTACCTCTTGAGCTTGCGTTGTATTTCCCTTGAAGAGGAAAGGGTGATGCAACAAAGTAGCGTAAGTATTTCCCTCAGTTTTTGAGAACCAAGGTATCAATCCAGTAGGAGACTACACGCAAGTCCCTCGTACCTACACAAACAAATAAGAACCTTGCAACCAACGCGATAAAGGGGTTGTCAATCCCTTCTCAGCCACTTGCAAAAGTGAGATCTGATAGAGATAATAAGATAAATATTTTTGCTATTTTGTTTTATAGATTGAAAAGTAAAGATTGCAAAATAAAAGAACAGTAAAGATAACTAGTCGATGGGAGATTAATATGATAGAAGATAGACCCGGGGCCATAGGTTTCACTAGTGGCTTCTCTCATGATAGCATATTCTACAGTGGGTGAACAAATTACTGTCGAGCAATTGATAGAAAAAGGCATAGTTATGAGAATATCTAGGCATGATCATGTATATAGGCATAACGTCCGTGACAAGTAGACCGAAATAATTCTGCATCTACTACTATTACTCCACAGATCGACCGCTATCCAGCATGCATCTAGAGTATTAAGTTCATAAGAACAGATTAACACCTTAAGCAAGATGACATGATGTAGATGGATAAACTCATCCAATATCATATAAACCCCATCTTTTTATCCTCGTTGGCAACAATACAATACGTGCCTTGCTACCCCTGCTGTCACTGGGAAAGGACACCGCAAGATTGAACCCAAAGCTAAGCACTTCTCCCATTGCAAGAAAGATCAATCTAGTAGGCCAAACCAAACTGATAATTCGAAGAGACTTGCAAAGATATTTTAATCATGCATATAAGAATTCAGAAAAGAATCGAATATTGTTCATAGATAATCTTGATCTTAAACCAACAATTCATCGGATCTTGACAAACACACCGCAAAAAGATTACATCGAAAAGATCTCCAAGAAGATCGAGGAGAACTTTGTATTGAGATCCAAAGAGAGAGAAGAAGCCATCTAGCTAATAACTATGGACCCGAAAGTTTGAGGTAAACTACTCACAACTCATCAGAGAGGCTATGGTGTTGATGTAGAAGCCCTCCGTGATCGATTCCCCCTCCGGTGGAGGTCCGGAACAGGCCCCAAGATGGGATCTCACAGGTACAGAAGGTTGCGGCGGTGGAAATAGGGTTTCGTGGTGCTCTCGGATGTTTTCAGGGTATATGAGTATATATAGGACGAAGAAGTAAGTCGGTGGAGCTACGAGGGGCCCACGAGGGTGGGGGGTGCACCTACCCCCCTGGGCGCGCCCTCCTGCCTCGTAGCCACCTCATGGCTTCCCTGGCATGTACTCCAAGTCTTTCGGGTTGAATTCGTTCCAAAAACGATCCTCCCGAAGGTTTCATTCCATTTGGACTCCGTTGATATTCCTTTTTCTTGAAACACTGAAATAGGCAAATAACAACAATTTGCATTGAGCCTTGGGTTAATAGGTTAGTCCCAAAAATAATATAAAAGTGTATATTAAAGCCCATTAAACATCCAAAACAGATAATATAATAGCATGGAACAATAAAAAATTATAGATACATTGAAGACGTATCAGGCGCCCGCGCATTGATGCACCCAGACGATTGGCCTCATCGGCATCCACTATTTAAAGGAAACCACACCCGACGAACAACACACCACAAACCCATACACTCCATGTCTTCCTCCCATGCACCACATCCGCCATGACCGCGAGAGGGAACTCTCTGTGGGAGAGCCTGTCGACGGAGATGAAGCATGAGAGATCGCCACCCTTGCGAGCGTTTGGCAGAGCCATCGTGCCATGCAGATCGAGGCCAGGATGCCGGCCAGCTCCCTCGAGGTCTCCAACCACGACCCAACAATGGATACGGGCTCCGACGGCGACTCAATGCAGGAACCCGTTGATACGTCTCCAATGTATCAATAATTTATGAAGTATTCAAGCCAGGTTTACGACAATTCTATATGCTTTTGGTATGATTTTAATGCAACTAACCCGAGCTGGTGTTGTTTTTAGCAGAACTACTGTGGTGTTTTTTTGTGCGGAAATAACAGTTGTCCAAATGCAATGAAACTTTTTGATTATTTTTTTGGAACAAAAGAGGCACTAGAAGCTTCGTGGGAGGACCAGAAGGTGAAGGAGGTGGCCACTACCCACCAGGGCATGCCAGGGGCCTTGGTCGTGGGCTAGTGGGGAGTAGGCACCTCGTGGCCTATCTGAACGTGAGACCGACGCCAAAAAAAATCCTATAAGTACATAAACCCCAGAAATAACCCTAGATCAGAAGTTCTGCCACCGCAAGCCTCTGTAGCCCCGAAAAACCAACCTAGACCCTGTTCCTACACTCTGCCGGAGGGGGAAATCATCACCGGAGCTCATCTTCATCATCCCGGTGGTCTCTATGATGAGGAGGGAGTAGTCCACCCTCGGGCTGAGGGTATGTACCACTAGCTATGTGTTTAATCTCTCTCTCTCTCTCTCTCTCTCTCTCTCTCTCTCTCTCTCTCTCGTGTTCTTGATTTGGCACGATCTTGATGTAGCGTGAGCTTTCTTAATATAGTTGGATCATATGGTGTTTCTCCATCTCTATCTTGTTGTGATGAATTGAGTTTTTCCCTTTAAGATTTCGTTATTATCGGATTGAATACTTTTATGAATTCGACAACACTTGATGTATGTCTTGCTATGAATACTCGTGGTGACTATGGAGTATCATATTGATTCACTTGATGTGTGTTTTGGCACTCAACTCGCGGATTCCCGAGGTGACATTGGGGTAATCTATTCATATCGGTTGATGCATGTTCTCACCTTTGTTTCTCCGGTAGAAATCTTGGGAACTCTTTGAGGTTCTTTGTGTTGGATTGAGTATTATGAATCTGAAATTGTTTGATGCATATCGTATAATCAACTCACGGATACTCATGATGACATTGGAGTATCTAGGTGACATTAGAGTTAGTTGATGTGTATCCATCCGCCATGGCCGCCGAGGAGCTCCGCTCGAATTTGAGCTAGCACGAGCCCATCTTCCCTCCATTCCACAACCAGGAGATTACCCGAAGCCCGAGGACCCTCTCCTTCCTCTTTGTTTGTCATCGGAGCCACTGTGGGCGCGTGCCAAAGTTCGGACGCCGCCCTCTGCTCTCTGCCTCCATGAGTCGTCGTCGCCCTAGTCTTCCTCGGCGCGTGCTTCTCATTTGGTCGAGTGCGGCGCACCTCCCCGAGGCTGACAGTGTCCTCGACTCGGCCGAAGACGGCCGGAGTCGCTGGGGCCGTCGCCGACCGCGGCCTCCCCTACCCCTCCTCTGCTTCTGTCGGGGCAGCAGCGAGAGGAAGAAGAAGATGAGCCAGGCAGGCCCTGCATCTCCCCTCGACCCCACCTGTAAGAGACCAGCGGCCGGGCCCGCGTGGATTTGAGTGGAAGTGCATTCCTCTTGAGTACGTTTTCTACTACCGAAAGCATATTTTGTTTCTACTTCGACTGAGAATGTGCTTTCCTGTGCAGACGACGTATTTCAATGGAAGGCCTTTTCTGTTTAGCCCGCCAGGAACCATTTGTGAATATTTGTGTCACAAATTAGTTCCTAGTCTTCAACCGTTCATATGTTCGCGACCGTAGCTCCGAATCAGGTGATTCGAAAGTCCACATTCTCGTCTCGCCGAGCGGGTTATGTTGGTACCATTTTCATTATGTTGTCAGATACTAAAAATGACCATTCTTCCTTTTCCCCTAATTATCCCCTTCCGAGAGAGAAACTTTTCCGGTGAATCTTTCAGCGAGTACATCGCACGTCCTCCCGGTGTATTCTTCATCCCACAGCAATCCACAATAACCACTTGCATGATGGTCTTGCAATAGTCTTGGTTTTCTACTTGAATATTTAAATAAGTTGTGCCTGTTAATATTTTCATGAATGCTTTATATGCTTATGGATTCCATGCTCGTTCCCATGATGTGATCATTTTGCATCTGTTAGTTAAATGGTTTCTTGCTACCATTATTATCATGTAATATTATGGTAATTATTCCCGATGCTAGTGATCATTCTTTGTTCGTATGTAGTGTAATACTATTGTTATTCTTAATTATCGCTATGCCATGCTCATTTACATCTAGTAGAATAAATGATTTGTTGTTGATATTCATATGGTTATGCTTCCCATCCATGTTCATGTTGTTGCTATGTTCATATGCATTGTCATCATACTATTTTATTATGACTCAAATCAACATCATTCAAGTTTAACCGGACTTTAATTGAACTTGAACATATGTTGGCTGAGTCATGGTGTCACCGAATTGAGCTTCCCAGTGCAACCACATTTGCCTTTATGGGAAGGCCCTAAGTCGGTCTATTGTCATGCCTTTCACTGGTGCCTCCAACTAGGGAAGGTTATGTGCGTGCGCTACCCTGGCCTGGTAGGCAGCAATAACCTTCTATGCCCGAGTTGTGTTGTACCCGGGTCGACCCCGTTTGGGACTGTTTTAGTTTTGCCATGACGGTGTCCATTGGATGTCAAGAGTGGCATCAGGGCCACCCATGACTTAGCCCAAAGGGAAGTTGGTCGGAGTTGCTAGGAGAGAGTGCCATGCAATAGATTGGTTTTGTCGGAATGCCGTTGGTCTACCCGAATGGGAGCACGAGGCCATGGGTTCTGTAGTGTGGGTACAGTGTACTAACCTCTACAGTGTGTGTAATCTATCAATAGCCGCGTCCTCGGTCATGGACACAGTTCGTAGTAGGTCACAATATGAGTCAACAATAATCATATTGGGACTAATAAACAACCCTGGTTCGATGACGACAGAAGTTGGTTGATCTTTATCTGGTCACGAGATGATCACGAAGGTATTCTCAAAAATGATAATGTGATCTTGAGATGATCAGGATGGTATTCTGGATAAGGATAATGTGAGCATGAGGGTATTGTTGATTATGATAATGTGATCATGATGGTAAGTAATACGGATATTTCTGGTGGTTATGAGATAACCTCTGAACAGAGTAAGTTGGTCCATGACATTTGTAAACATGATGCATGCTGGTAATAGTATCATCCTGTTCGTATCATGTTCATGTTGGAAATAGTATCATCCTGTTCGTATCATGTTCATGCCATACTCATATTGTTCTAGTAATATCATGCTCATCAGGAATGGTTAATCTGTAAATGTAATGTTGTTGTTTGTCTTAATTTCTTTTGGTTGCTATGAGCTTGCGAGTACATTCAAAGAACTCACCTGGTGTGTCATGCAAGTTTGTAGGTCATGCCGTGATTTGATTGCTTGTCAAGGATCCCGCGTCTGCGAGCTACGATACGTGTTCCAGCCAGAGTCCCTGCGGAGTGGAGTACATCCCTGTCGTTGTTGTTCCGCTGCTAGAAGATATTTGACTGCTACGAGTTGTTGTGCTGCTAGCGTAGAACTACCTGAGAAGGCGTAGTGTCGTTGTGCCAGTGTAATTCCCTTTTATATCGGAACCTTTGTATTCATATCCTTTGTAACAAGAGCTGATTCGTTCTATGCCAAGCAGTGTCGTATTCCAGAAGACTTGATCTCTAGACTGGAATATGGGGTGTGTAATGCCCAGGATGGGACTATACCTCCTACGTGTCGAGGCACGACTTAAAGGTATAAGCCCATTCTGGAATGATCTCAAGTTCGGTATCTTTGCACATCTCATGTAAAAATAGGGATGAAAGGGAAAAAGATAGTTGTCTTACACTCGCCACGTCAAACAATTCATTACATAGCAAAACATCATTCAAATAACATCACAACCCGTCTACGGGTGAAGATCCAAATGAAAGATACCAAACATACATAAAGCCACAGGTCCGAATCGCCCCTAGTAGAAACCACTACTGATCATCGGGATAGTGCACATAGTAACGGCTACGTTCCTCGTCGTACTCCCAGTATAGCTCGGTGTCGTCACCTGAATAGATCACCTGAGTACCTGCATCTGGTGTGGTGTAGAATCTGTGAGCCACAGAGGACTCAGCAATCCCGTTCCCGGGTAGCAGAACTATCTAAGCCTTGGGTGTGAAACAAGGCTGAAGAAAGAATAAGAGGTTGCAGCAGCACTAGCACTAACTTACGTAAGAAGAGCGAGAAGAGAAGGCCACGAGCGATAAGATGATCACGAAGTGATCCTAACTAAGCATGTCAAACATAACCCCACCGTGTTCACTTCCCGAAACCCTTTCGGAAAATGACCGTCACGGTACTCACGTTGGTAGTGTGTTCTGAACATGGTGTCAAGTTTTCTACAACCGGATATTAACAACTTCCCATCTGCCACATAACCGCGTGCACGGCTTTCGAAAGTTCAAAACCCTGCAAGGGTGTTCCAACTTGGCCCATGACAAGCCCACGATCCGCGGAGTCGCAACTCCAAGGTGGGAAGGCCCGAGTATTCTCGGAATCTCGTGCTCAAGATACTCCGACTAAGGTAAGACTAATACAGCAAATCCTCCCGGCGTGCCGACACCCTGATAGTAGCCGCGCGTATCTAGTCTTAGGCCACGACCGGATGAGATAGCCTTCAGGAAAATACCAAATACCTCGGGTTTCCCCAAGGCGGCCCTGCAGTCTGCTCGGTTGGACCAACACTCATGTGGAGCACTGGCCCGGGTTGTTGATTAAATAAAAGGGGATAACTAGTCCCTATGCAAGTTTTAGTTATTAGGCAAATGGAGTACCAATGTTGGGACTTGCTGGAAAAGCCTTAGCGCTAAGCGGTTTATCGAGGGGGTCCTATAACCCCAACCGTGTGAGGAATGCAAAATCAAGGAACATAACACCGGTTTATACGGTTCCTAGGGCGGCATGAGTGGAACAAATCACCAAGCAAGAGGCTTAGCCTTCCACCCATTACCAATATATAAATGATTTCATTAAAGAGTTATATAGTGTGATATCCCAACAAGCTTCAACATGAAGCAAGAATCTTCAATTCTTCTCCTGCAACTAGCAATGCTATAAGAGGGGCTGAGCGAAGCTTACTTAGCCATTCAAAGGTTTGCATAGGTTGGGTGGTTAAACAGATTCATGGTTACAATAGGAGGCTGACAGGAAAACATGGGCATCGAGGCAATAAGCTAAAGAGCGAGACTTCTAGCAATAGGCAAAGAGAGTAATGATATCTGGGTCAGGTCATCTTGCCTATCGAGTCGTCGATGGGATCGTAAGAGGGCTCCTCGTTCTCAACCTCGGTAGTAACCTCGTTCTCGTACTCGGTCTCGGCTTCCGTCTCTACTCAACACAAAACACACGAGGCACGAAATCAAACAAGATGCAATGCGCAAACCACAGGATGCATGGCTGATGCACTAAGGAAGCACTGCAGATACACTTAGGATGCACAGCAAGACAACATAGGAAACACAGAGGTACAGCACAAGGAACATGGCAATATGCATCAAGCAAGATACTTCAAAGCATGTTACCAAGATGATATTATGAATCTACATGCAAAACCACACAAGTTTCATATAGGACTTGCTCAAAACGGAGCGACGGACTAAAAGATACACCCGAAACACTAAACAATGCAAAGCTGAAACTAACTACCACATAGCAACTTCGGAGCAAGAAATATATATTCTACAGCACTCAAACATCATGACAAGAAGCATGGACATGAAGTAGACATATCCTACAGCAAACAATTCCATTGGAGCATCTCCATAGGAGGCATGGATCAATAGCAACAAGCTACAACATTTTGAACATGACAACAAAAACCTGACAGCAGTATTTTATAGCAACTTGGGAGCAAGAGTTAAATATGCTACAGCCACCCAAATGAGCATGTGAGGGCATGAATGGATAGCCAACAACATATACAACAATGAATCAACAATAGTCACCCCAAAACTAACATGGATTTGCCTAGAACAACAAGCAAACATAGCATCAAGATATTACAGATTCCAGACTTAGTGAAATTTCACTATGTGTTAAAACAGCCGTATTATCATGGCATGTTTGTGAGCAATTTGAAGTCACCTCAAAGCATAACATGGCAAGTGGTTGGCACCACAGCAAAGTACACATGATGGGGAGTCCAAAACATATAAGCATGCAACATGGGGACAACCACATCAATAGCAACGAGCTCCTCAACTAGGCATCTCGTAACAAGTTTAAGAACCTAACAGCCACATGCACTTTTGCAAAGGAGATAAACATGGCAATATGAAATCTATCATGCAAGCTAAAGCAACCAACATGTAGAGCATCTCATGGTGAACATGTGGACATATCATTTGCTTCATTTGGATAAACATGCATCAAGTTATCACATATCAAACATGGCATGAAAACAACTAAAAGCAGCAGTTTATAACAAGTAGCACTCTTCTCATGAAGATTAAGACATCTAGATGGACTCAAACATGCATGGCACAATGGAACAAAACATAGTACAGGTCACCACGATCATTTTGACATATCATACGCACAAAATGGACAAGCACAGTAAAAGTTATTGCTACCACAAGAATGCATCAGACACTGAAAATCTAAACACTTAGAAGAAAAAACGAGGGTCAACCTCCGCGGGTCGGGTCCTGGTCAACTGGGTCAGAGCGGGTCAACGCGCCGGAAGTGGATCGGGCGCCGGTGCGGTTGGTGGAGCGGGTCGCGGGTCGACCCGTTAGGGTTTCCCACAGGCGCCCGATCTGGATCGGATCGGCTTCGATCCCTCGATCGATCGAAGCAGCGGTGGGGTCTTCGATGCGGCGAGGGGTGGTCGAGGCGGCGGGTCGGTGGAGCCTTGGCTCTAGATGGCACGGCGGCGGGGAGCTAGGAGGACGGCGGGGCGCGGTCGGTGACCGAGCGGCGGCGCCGCCGAGCCGGAGGCGGGGACGAAGGCGCGGGGGCGCGGGAGGCTGGCGGCGGGGCGATGCAGGAGTCGGCCGGGCTGGCGGGCTGGCTTCGGGCCCCCGCGGGCCCGCGCGGTGGGAGCGGAAGCACTGTGCGGCGGCGGTGGAAGCACTGTGCGGCGGTGGTGGAAGCACTGTGCGGCGGCGGTGGAAGCACTAGGGTTTTTGGACGCAAAATTGGAGGGGGTGGACGTTTATATAGGCACAAGGAGCTAGGAGAGTCCAAATGAGGAGCGGTTTTCGGCCACGAGATCACAATTGAACGGCCGAGATGATGGGAAGGGTTTGAGCTGGGTTGTTGGGCTGTTGGAGGGGGGTCTTGGGCCTCAAAGAGGAAGTACTTTTAGCCCACGAGGATAACTGTTGGAGTATCAAACGAACTCCAAACGCGACGCAACTTGACAGGCGGGTTACTCGTATCAAAACAACATCGCACGACAAGTCTCACGCCAATCCGGAAACATTACACGGACAACACAAAAGAAGGACTCGGGAATGCCACTGGCACGTGTGAGAGCGTCGGAACTCGAAACAGACAACGGGAAGGGACGAGTGGGGCCGGATGCAAATGACAACACAAATGCAATGCAATGCACATGACAACATGACATGGATGAATGCACACACGCACACGACAAAAATGACGAAAACCCGAAAAGATGAAGAACCCGGAATGGAACTGATGAAGCCAAAGTTTATATATTGCCATATAGGGAAAGTATTACATCCGGGGCATTACAGGGTGTTCCGGTCTCTCTAAGCCGGGGTGCCACACATCGGTGCATAAAGCAATAAAAATTGCTTCTCAATATGTTTGATCTTTTATTGCAAGAGAAAATAAGCGTTATACAAACTTATGATGGCAAAGTAATAAAAGTGACAGACTGCATAATAAAGGTTGCTATCATAAGGGGCAATATAACGTGACGTTCTTTTGCATTAAGAGATTGTACATCCAAAAATAAAAGTGCATGACAACCTCTGCTTCCTTCTGCGAATGATCTATCTTTTACTTTTATGTATTTACTTTTTATGCACGAGTCAATAGTGTTCTACTCTATTCTTTTTTGTTTTTCGCTTTTGCAAGCATCATGTGGTGGGGAAAGATTTGGGCACATATATTCAGTTGAATCTGAGTGATCATGTGTTATTATTGTTGACATGACCCTTGAGGTGAAGAAGTTAGGAGGTGAAACTATAAGCCCCTATCTTTATATGTGTCTGGCTGAAACTTTTTTCTCCATATATATGTTATGAGTGTTAGCAATCATAGAAAACTAAATGATGGTTGAGTATGTGGACTTGCTAAAAAGCTTTGACACATTTCTCTTCTTGAAAATATGATGAATCTAAATTGTATTGTTGACTGAGAACATAGTTTTTTAGTTTTCAAGAAAGTTTATGCCTTATACTTTGCTATTGTGGTGAATTGTTACTTGTTCATTAGAAATCTTATGATAATAATTGTTGTTGTATAATAGTGATCATGATGCTACCATGTCCGTATTTTTTTTATCGACACCTCTCTCTCTTTAAACATGTGGACATGATGACAAGCGAGGTCTAAGCTTGGGGGAGTTGATACATCCATTTTGCATCATGTTTTCTTACTATTATTTTTAGTGTTTTTATCCATTATAACACTGTGGGGAGTAATTCTAATGCCTTTCTCTCATAATTTGCAAGGTTTACACAAGGAGGGGAATACCGGCTGCTGGAACTCTGGACCTGAAAAAGCTACGTCAGAGATACCTATTCTGCACATCTCCAAATGGGCTAAAAATTTATAGAGAATTATTTTGGAATATGTAAAAAATACTGCAGAAAAGAGTTACTGGAGGAGGCCAACCATGTGCCCATAAGACACACCAGGGCGCCTCCCACCCCCCAGGCACGCCCTGGTGGGTAGTGCGTCCCCTGGCCCACTTTTGGAGACCATCTTCTGGTATATATTGACATTTTCCCTAGAAATAATAAGGAGGGAACTTTCAGGACGGAGCACCGACATCTCGAGGCGGAACTTGTGCAGGAGCACTTTTGCTCTCCGGTGGAGAGATTCTGCCGGGGATACTTCCCTCCGGTAAGGAGAAATCGAAGCCATAGCATCACCGACAATCCTCCCATCATGGGAGGATCAATCTCCATCAACATCTGCACCAACACCATCTCATCTCAAACCCTAGTTCATCTCTTGTATTCAATCTTTGTATCAAAACCTCAGATTGGTACCTATGGGTTGCTAGTAGTGTTGATTACATCTTGTAGTTGATGATAGCTCGTTTATTTGATCGAAGATAATATGTTCAGATCCATAATGATATTTAATACCCCTATGATCTTGAAAATGAATATGCCTTGTGAGTAGTTACTATTGTTCTTGAGGACATGGGAGAAGTCTTGTCATAAGTAATCATGTGAATTTTATATTCTTTTGATATTTTGATGATATGTATGTTGTGATTCCCTTAGTGGTGTCGTGTGAACATTGACTACATGACACCTTCACCATCTTTGGGCCTAAGGGTATGTATTGTGGAGTAGTTATTAGATGATGGGTTGCTAGAGTGACAGAAGCTTAAACCCTACTTTATGCGGTACTTCGTAAGGGGCTCATTTGTATCCATGCACTTAATGCTATGGTTAGATTTTATCTTAATTCTTCTTTCATAGTTGTGGATGCTTGCCAAGGGCGTTAATCATAAGTGGGAAGCTTGTTCAAGTAAGAACATCACCCAAGCAGCGGTCCACCCACATATCAAAGTATCAACGTAGCAAACGTGAATCAAACCAACATGATGAAAGTGACTCTATGTGTCCTCAAGAACGCTTTGCTTATTATAAGAGACCGTTCCAGCATGTCCTTTGCCACAAAAGGATTGGGCTATCTTACTACAACTATTGTTACTATTGCTACTGGTCACTTGTTACAAATTATCTTGCTATCAAACAACTTGTTACTAACAATTTCAGTGCTTGTAGAAATTACCTTGCTGGAACCTGCTTGTCATTTTGTTCTGCCCCTTGTTGGGTTTGACACTCTTACTTATTGAAAGGACTACAATTGACCCCGTATACTTGTGGGCCATCGCATGGCAATCCCTACTCCTCGCATGAACATCGATCGTAAGGCCTCTCCATTACCTAACTATTAGTCATGTCGATGCGAGACTTTCTCACATTTATTGCTTTCCCTTATGAATCCCAAACATGATTCTCTTTGCCATCCAAAGTGTTAAGACCATGGCTCACACTCATGTATTGAGTGAAGTTGATAAAACTGAACCAAGAAAAGTATGATCCAATTGCTTGGTTTGGCACCGGGGTGTTCATGATTTATACTTCACGTTACAAATACTAAGCTATGCCATCCTTACATGATTAAATGTTTAGGAATAACATTCTTTAGCATTATTTATTTTGAAAGGCAATGATTATTTTTTGAGAAAATTTCTTATTTACCATAGACAAGCTCGACTATTGCTCATTTGCCATCGAACAAACCAACATTGCTTATACACCACTCACAAGCTCGTTTTGTTACCAATTTGCCATCGTCGTAGCTTTGTCGTTATACATCTGACGTTAGATTGAATCATCCTTGTCAATATATGTAAACATACCAACACTACCCTTCCATACAACCCACGTGTAAAAAAACAAAAAGCAATCTGGTAAAAAAAACTGTCCGCACCCTCTCATCTCACCCCGCACACCTCACGCAAACGATTCCCCAATCCTAGCCAGGTCGCGGCAGCGCCCATGGCGGAACTGCCCCCGCCGCCCCTCCCGTATGTGCCTCCGGCGACCGGAGATCCTCCATCGGCGCCCCTTTAGTGTCACCCTCCAACGTGCTTAATGATGGGTTCATCGTGGCTAGCAAACCTCGATCCCCTACGGCCCATGCTCAAGGAAGCGCCATGGTGGAAGCACCACCGCCGCCCCACTAACCGTCACCTCCCCTCCAGCATCTGTCGTACCTCGAGCCCCTGCCCTGCAGTCGCCTCCCCTACATCCACTGGCCGTTAGGCCGTCGCCCTTGCCTCTGCCACTCCCCATGGCACCTATAGTTCATCTATAGGTGAGTCGATACACTTCTTTTTTATTTCATTTGTTGTCATCTCAAGTAACTTTTCTCATGATGTATGATAAAAAGCACTATGGATGGATATATTTTGATGGTTGTTAAGATTTAACCATATGTGATTATGTGGAAAATCTAGGTCACACAGGTTGCACTATGTCTAGAGGAGCTAAGTGGTGTCATGCTCTCTTTTGTAGATATTGTGTTAGAGTGAAGATTATTAATGTGAACTACCATGAGGATTTAGTATGTTTATGGTGAATTAACATATTATGTAGAGCTAGTATTAAGGTTTAGAGATTATTAGTGTCAACAACCATGAGAATTAAGTCTCTGTATATTAAACTACTGTTATTTATTTACAATAAATTTGTATGGTATATACTCCCCCCGTTCCATAATTCTTGTCGTAGTTTTAGTTCAAATTTGAACTAAAATCATGACAAGAATTATGAAATGGAGGGATTACTTACTTAGTAAATTATGGTTATTTTTCTTACGAATACACTTCATGCTTTCTCATCTTAGTCAATCCATCGACGAGATCACGATTTATCTTCTTTTTACAGTATGTATCTATACTTCATATGGTCACATGGCATCTACTAGACTAGACTGAACTTCTGGAGCACATGTTTACTCTATATGTACATAGATACCATTCTCTATTCTTACGATTCTATGTTCAACAAAGGAATCTCTCTGGTACAAGTTCCGATGAATTTATCTATATCTCATTTGGCTTTTTGCACACCATGTGAGCTTGTGGGCCCACTGTAGCTCCGTTTGACCTAATCCAAGCCATGTGAGCTTGTGGGCCCACAAGCTCAGGGGGCACACCATGTGAGCTTGTAGGCCTACTATGACTCAGTTTGACCTAATCTAAGCCTAGAAATTAAGAAATATTCGAAAATCCCTACAGCAAGAGCTGAAACAATTCTTCCGTTGCCACAAGCCTATGTTCTTTCATGATCCCATCTAGAGGCCATCTTCGATACTCTACCAAAGGGGGGAATCATTGGGAAGACAATATTCATCTACCTTGATGCCTCCATCCTACAAGATGTATGGGTTCATAGCAGTAGCTACATGGATTTCTCTCTCTCTCTCATCTTCAATACAATGATCTCCTCGGAGATCTATTCGACCTACTTCTCGCAGTGTGTTTGTTGGGATCCAATGAATTGTGGGTTCATGATCAAATTATTCATTGAAACTATTTGAGTCTTTTGATATCTATTTATGTGTGATTTGATAGCCTTGTATTCCTCTTCGATCCATCTGTCTTCTTTGGCCAAGTTAACTGATTTATCTTTAGTTGGAGTTGTTCTTGGTAGTACGTTCAATATTGTGGTGTCCTTACTCTATGGCGGGAGGAATTGCGCGACATGTATAGTATTGTTACTACTAATTATAAAACGACGGGGTTGGAACATACTATTTGGTCTTACATTATCAACATTATGTCATCATGCTTAAGCATTACTGTGTTTGTTCTGAACTTAATATGTTGAGATGCATGTTGGATACCGGTCATGGGGTGGAGTAATAGCAGTATACTGATAACCCAGAAGTATAGGGGATCGCAACAGTTTTTGAGGCTAGAGTATTCAACCCAAATTTATTGATTCGACACGAGGGGAGCAAAAGAATATTCTCAAGTATTAGCAGTTGAGTTGTCAATTCAACCACACCTACAAAACTTAATATCTGCAGCAAAATATTTAATAGCAAAGTAGTATGGAAGTAACGGTAACAGTAGCAAAAGTAACAGTAGCAGCTTTGTAATGATGGTGACAGTAGCAGTAACGAAAGTAACAAAGCAAAGATCAATATGGAACAAAGTCGTAGGCAATGGATCGACAATGATGGGTGTCGGATAGTATTCATCATGTAGCAGCTATAACCTAGGGTGACACAGAACTAGCTCCAATTCATCAATGTAATGTAGGCATGTATTCCGAATATAGTCATATGTGCTTATGGAAAAGAACTTGCATGACATCTCTTCTCCTACCCTCCCATGGCAGCGGGGTCCTAATGGAAACTAAGGGATATTAAGGCCTCCTTTTAATAGAGTACCGGACCAAAGCATTAGCACTTAGTGCATACACAAACTCCTCAAACTATGGTCATCACCGGGAAGTGTCCCGGCTATTGTCACTCCGGGGTTGCCGGATCATAAAAACAGAGTAGGTGACTATTGACTTGCAAGATAGGATCATGAACACAAATATATTCATGAAAACATAATAGGTTCAGATCTGAAATCATGGCACTCGGGCCCTAGTGACAAGCATTAAGCATAGCAAAGTCATAGCAACATCAATCTCAGAACATAGTGGATACTAGGGATCAAACCCTAACAAAACTAACTCGATTACATGATAAATCTCATCCAATCCATAACCGTCGAGCAAGCCTACGATGGAATTACTGATGCACGGCAGTGAGCATCATGAAATTAGTGATGGAGGATGGTTGATGATGACGACGGCGACGATCTCCACTCTCCGGTTTTTCTCCTCGAAAGAGATTATATGGAGTTGGAGTTGAGGTCGATGGAGGTCCAGGGGTGCCACAAGGATGGATGGCGCGCCCTGGGGGGTGGGTGTGACCCCACCCTTGTGGCCAGGGTGTGGGCCCCCTCCGGTAGTTCTTTGCGTAAATATTTTTTATATATTCTAAAAATAATATCCGTGAAGTTTCAGGTCATTCTGAGAATATATTTTTTCTGCACAAAAATAACACCAAGGCAATTCTGCCGAAAAAGCGTCAGTCCGGGTTAGTTCCATTCAAATCATGCAAATTAGAGTCCAAAACAATGGCAAAAGAGTTTGGAAAAGCAGATACGATGGAGACGTATCAACTCCCCCAAGCTTAACCCATTGCTTGTCCTCAAGAAATTCAGTTGATAAACTGAAAGTGAGAAAGAAAAACTTTTACAAACTCTATTTGATCTTGTTGTTGTATATACGTAAAGCCAGCATTCAAGTTTTCAGCAAAGATTATGAACTAACCATATTCACAATAGCATTAGGTCTCATGTTTACTCATATCAATGGCATAATTAGCTAGCGAGCAATAATAATAAATCTCGGATGACAACACTTTTTAAAAACAATCATGATATAATATGACAATGTCGTATCTCACTAGCCCTTTCTGAGACTGCAAAACATAAATGCAGAGCACCTAAGAAGATCAAGGACTGACTAGACATTGCAATTCATGGTTAAAGAGATCCAGTCGCACTCATACTCAATATAAATTAATAACAAAGCATATAAATGACAGAGGTGCTCTCCAACTGGTGCTTTTTATAAGAGGATGATGACTCAACAATAGAAGTAAATAGATAGGCCCTTCGTAGAGGGAAGCAGGGATTTGCATAGGTGCCACAGTTCAAGTTTTTGAATGAGAGATGAATATAATTTTGAGCGATATGATTTCTTGTCAATGCTACGACCAAGAGTTATCAATATCTTCCATGCTACATACATTATAGGCGGTTCCCAAACAGAATGGTAAAGTTGTACTCCCCCTCCGCCATCAAACACACTCCACGCCTTATCCGAAACAACGGGTACCGTCCAAACTAGCAACAGTCCAGGGGGAGCTTTGTTTAATTATATTTTGATTTGTTTTTGATCTTTTGATTCTGTGGGACTAGGTATCCCGGTTACCATCCATTTTCTCGTCAATGACAAGCGGAGTCCACTCATCCTGAGAATAACCCACCTAGCATGGAAGATAAAGACAGCCCCTCGTCGCCACATGAGCGATTTGGGCATACAAAATAGAATTTTATTTGAAGGTTTAGAGTTTGGCACGTGCAAATTTACTTGGAACGGCAGGTAAATACCGCATATAGGTAGGTATGCTGGACTCTTATGGAAGAACTTTGAGTTTATGGAAGTGGATGCACAAGCAGTATTCCCGCTTAGTACATGTGAAGGCTAGAAAGAGACTGGGAAGCGACCAGCTAGAGAGCGACAACGGTCATAAACATGCCTTGAGATTAACCAAGATTGAGTGCGAGCATGAGTAGGATATAAATTACCATGAACATAAATATAGTGGAGGCTATGTTGATTCTGTTTCAACTACATGCGTGAACATGTGCCAAGTCGAGCCACTTAAATCATTCAAAGGAGGATACCATCCTATCATACTACATCATAACCATTTTAAGAGAATGTTGGCATGCAAGGTAAACCATTATAAACTCCTAGCTAGTTAAGCATGGCCTAAGTAACTATAATATCTAATTTTCATTGCAAACATGTTTCATTCATAATGGGTTGAATCAAGAATGACAAGCTAATCATATTTACAAGAAACAAGATAGGTCGAGTTCATACAAGCTTTTCTCCATCTCAATCATTTCATCATATATCGTCATTATTGCCTTTCACTTGCATGACCGAACAATGTGAATAATAATAATAGTGCACGTGCATTGGACAAAGCTGGAATCTGCAACATTTATTCAAAGGAGACGACCAGGTAATATGGGCTCTTTGTTAGATCAACAATAATGCATATGAGAGCCACTCATCAATTTCATCGTGGTCTTCTCCTCTCAACCCCCAAAGAAAAGAAAATAATTTCAAAGAAACACACTGAAATATTTTTGGAGATTTTGTTTTTCTGAACAGAGCAAAACAAGAACGAGAAAAACTATTTACACGGAGAGCTCCCAACACACAAAACAAGAACGAGAAATCTTTTTGGATTTTTTTAATACTACAAATTACTAAGAAACGAACTACAGAGAAAAGACAAAAAGAATTAGGAAATATTTTTGGATTTTCTAAAGTTTTTCAAACACACAAGAAGAGAGCGAGAAAAATAAAATAACATGGATGATACAATTAAAAAGTATGAACACCGACAACTGAAATGAATGTGTGAACATGAGTGTAATGTCGGTGAAAAATACGTACTCCCCCAAGCTTAGGATTTTGCCTAAGTTGGTCTAGGGCCACCACTGGCCTGGATGATATCCGAAATCATAGTTGGGGTTGTATTATGCTACGACAGCTATTGCTAGGCGAGTTTCTTCATGAAGGCGAGCTGTCTCCGCCTCTCTCTCATATGCGTTCACCTCCTCTCTGGTTATAAAATATCGTTCTTTGGACTAAAATTCGAAGAAAGCAGGAGCAGGAAGAGTAATATGGACGGCACACCATCTGTCAAAGACTAGTCAGTACTGAAGGTGCTGCTCATTCCTCTCAAGAAACTGATAACGTATCATGGCTTCATAGTCTAGAAAAGCAGGTGGCAACTCAACATCATATCCTATTATGGGTACACCTAAATAATTAGCTAAGCGAGTTGCATAAATTCCTCCAAATAAATCTCCATCTTTAGCATTATGATGCTACCTCCTTGCAATAATTGCCCCCAAATCATAACTCTTATCACCTAACACCGCACATTTAAGGATACTAAGATCTGGAACACAAAGATGGCTATGCTCATGTTTATCGTTAATGCGTCTACCTATGAAGAGAGCAAAATAATGTATAGCAGGAAAATGAATGCTCCCTATGGTGGCTTGTGTAATGTTTCTAGTTTCCCCCACATTGATGCTATCAAGGAAATCACGGTATTCAGAGTTGTGAGAATCTTTGAGACTACCCCACAGTGGGATTTTGCATGCAACACAAAAATCTTCTAGGTCCATGGTATAAGATTCATCATAAAGATCAAACAAGACAGTATGATTATTTCGCTTGGATGAAAATTCAAACCTCCGCAGAAAGTAATCAGTGAGGTAATAATGTTGTCGGCACTTATCTCACATGAAGTCCTCAAGGTCGGCATTTCATACATATGCATCAAACTCATCCTTGAATCCTGCGTGAATCATAAATTCATCCGACGGCCATTCACAAGGTCGTACTTGAGCATCTCTTGGTGGTTCAAGGTCCGGTTCACGTATCGCGAGCCTCGGTGCTTGCTTTCTTGATGGACCACCTTGAAATGTTCTCCTAGATATTTTCTTTTTCTGCAAAATTCTGAAATATTTAGTGACTCAAAATAATAGTGAACCAAACTCAACAAAATTGATAACAACTACTCCTACAAGTGTCTAGAGGCTATATCATGCATCAAAACTACTTTGGACCATATAAATTTGATATGCAAGCTCAAGAACAAGGTCACCACAGCAGCAAAAAATTGTAAAAAAATAAAGGACTAGAATAAAAACTTATTGGACCATTGGAGTTGCCACATACCGAAGAACAATCCCCAAAACAGTTCTGCAAATGATGGATTGAGCAAGGAGATCAAAAATGGCAGCAAGATGAGCTAGAATACAGGTTTGAGCTGGTGAATGGTTTTTTCTGGAGGAAGAAGGAGAGGATGGGTGCTGGAATAAGTGGAGGGGGCCACATGGGGCCGACAAGGATAGGGGTGCGCCCATGGGGTAGGGCGCGCCCTCCACCCTTGTGGCCCACTGGTGCAACCCCCTGGAGCATTCTCAGTGCCAAAAATTCTTAAATATTCTAGAAAAAATCATATTAAATTTTCAGGGCATTTGGAGAACTTTTATTTTCGGGACATTTTTTATTGCATGGATAATTCAGAAAACAGACAGACAATACTATTTTTGCTTTATTTAATCTGAATAACAGAAAGTAAAAGTTGAGTACAGAAGGTGGTGTTCTCTAAATTCATCCATCTCATGTTCATCAAAAGGAATCCGTCAGTGAGGTTGATCAAGTCTCATTAACAAACTTCTGTCGGATAACATAAAGCCGGAGAATTTTTGAATAACACTAGGTTACCTCAATGGGGATATGCATGTCCCCAACAATAAGAATATCATATTTCTTTTTGACAGTAGGAATAGGGAATTCAAAACCTCCAATGGCAATAGTTGAAATCTTTTTAATAGAATTGATGCTATTGACTTGAGGTTGTTTCTTCGGAAAGTGTATCATATGCTCATTGATGTCTACTACGCAACTTTATTCTTGTAGACACGTGTTGGGCCTCGAAGCGTAGAGTTTTGTAGGACAGTAGCAATTTTCCCTCAAGTGGATGACCTAAGGTTTATCAATTCGTAGGAGGTGTAGGATGATGATGGTCTCTCTCAAACAACCCTGCAACCAAATAATAAAAAGTCTCTTATGTCCCCAACACACCAAATACAATGGGAAATTGTATAGGTGCACTAGTTCGGCGAAGAGATGGTGATACAAGTGTAATATGGATAGTAGATATGAGTTTTTGTAGTGCGAACAATAAAAAACAGCAAGGTAGCAAGTAACAAAAGTGAGCACAAATGGTATTGCAATGATGGAAAACAGGCCTAGGGTCCGTACTTTCGCTAGTGCAATCTCTCAACAATGCTAATATAATTGGATCACATAACCATCCCTCAATGTGCGATGAATAATCACTCCAAAGTTCCTATCTAGCGAAGAACATAATAAGTAATTGTTTGTAGCTATTCTTTTCGTTCGATCTATCAAGAGTTCGTACTAGAATAACACAAGTTATTATTTCCATTCTATCTATCAACAGTCCGTACTAATCATGACCCCAAGACAAATTTGGATTCATAATACTCAGTCCAACGCAAAGAACTACGAAGAGTTGTCCCAATATTTCAACCGGAGAAACAAAGACAAGAATGTGCAACAACCCCTATGCATAGATTACCCCAATGTCACCGCGGGAATCCGCAAGTTGAGTGCCAAAACATATATCAAGTGAATCAATACGATACCCCATTGTCACCACGAATGTTCAATTGCAAGACATATATCAAGTGTTCTCAAATCCATAAAAGTATTCAATCCAAAGAAATCTCAAAGGGAAAACTCAACTCATCACAACAAGAGAGGGGAAACACCATACGATCCAAATATATTAACAAAGCCCCCGATACATCAAGATTGTGCCATCAAGAACACAAGAGAGAGAGAGAACACATAGCTACTGGTACATACCCTCAGCCCCGAGGGAGAACTACTCCCTCCTCTTCATTGTGGTCACCAGGATGAGGAAGATGGCCACCGGTGATGATTTCCCCCTTCGGCGGAGTGCCGGAAAGGGCTCTAGATTGGATCTCGTGGACTACATAGCCTTGCAGCGATGGAACTTCTGATCTTGGTCTACCCCTAAGGGTTTCAGAATATTTGTGAATTTATAGGGTAAAGAGGCGGTGTGGGGGCCACTGAGGTGGGCACAACCCACCTAGGCACACCAGGGGGGCTGGCATGCCCTGGTGGGTTGTGCCCCCCTCGGGGCACCCCCCAGGTGCAGCTTTAGCCCATTGGGTGTCTTCTGGCCCATAAAAAATCTCCAAAAAAAATTCGTGGTGTTTGGACTCTGTTTGATATTGATTCCCTGCGATGTAAAAAACATGCAGAAAACAGCAACTGGCACTTGGCAGAATTTCAATAGGTTAGTACCAAAAAATGATATTAAATGATTATAAAATGGTTGTAAAACATCCAAGAATGATCATATAACACCATGGAACAATCAAAAATTATAGATACGTTGGAGACGTATCAGCATCCCCAAGCTTAATTCCTGCTCGTCCTCGAGTAGGTATATGATAAAAACAGAATTTTCAATGTGGAATGTTGCCTATCATGTCATATCATATTCTTTTTCTTTATAGCATGGACATTTGGACTTTTATATGGTTCAAAGCAATAGTCTAGTTTTGACATGAGATTTGAATACTCAAGCATGTCAATAAGCAATCATGTCTTTCAAAATATCAAGTGCTAAAGAACGTTATCCCTACAAAATCATATTGTCTTGTCATGCTTTGTCTTGCCAGCTCAAAGTATAAATCATGTACTGCCCTGGTGTCAGCCAAGCAATTGGTTCATACCTTTTAACGCGCTTCAGCATTTTCAACTCTCACGCAATACATGAGCGCAAGCCACGGATATAGCAATATAGGTGGAATAGAATGCGGTGGTAGTAGACAAAACAAGGGAGAAAGTCTCACATTAACTAGGCAAACTAATGGACTATGGAGATGTCCATCAATCAATATCAATGCGAGGAGTAGGGATTGCCATGCAACGGATGCACTAAGAGTTATAAGTGTATGAAAGCTGAATATGAAACTAAGTGGGTATGCATCAAACTCTACTACAGAATTCCCACTAGTATATGAAAGTGACAACATAGGAGACTCTCTATATGAAAAACATGGTGCTACTTTGAAGCACAAATGTGGTATTCGCATGCCCCTTCTCTTCTTTCCTTCATTCATCATTTTTTTCCTTTTCTTTTCTTTTTTTCTTTTTTTTTCTTTTCCTCCGGAGTCTCATCCCGACTTGTGGGGGAATCATGGTCACCATCATCCTATCATCATTGGGACATGCTCTAATAATGGATAATGATGGTCATCACATTTCTATTTACTTGTAACTAACAAGAAATAAAAATTACAACTCGATACCTATAACATAGTATGAGTCTATATGATGAAAAATGAATGCTCAAGTCAACTACATGATGGAAGTGCATGACAATATATCTCGGAAAGGCTATGGAAATGCCGTAATAGGTACGTATGGTGGCTGTTTTGAGGAAGGTTTAATAAAGTTTATGCATCGGCGAAAATTGCGCAGTACAAGTGAGGCTAGCAATTATAAAAGGGTGAGAGTGCGTATAATCCGTGGACTCACATTAGTCATAAAGAACTCACATACTTATTCCAAAAGTTTATTGGCCCTCGAATCAAAGTACAACTACGCATGCTCCTAAGGGGGAGGTTGGTAGGAGTTAACCATCGCCCGTCCCCCGACCTTCACACAAAGATAGGAGAATCAAGGATAAATTGTGCTCCAACTTCCCGGCATAACGAGAGACTATACGTGCATGCTTCGAGAATCACAAACCTTAACACCAATATCTTACTAAAGCACAATTACTCATCAACATGACTCACATATCACATCATCATGTCTCAAAACTATTACAAGGAATCAAGTTTATTTTGTCCAATGATCTTCATGAAATATTTTATTATATCCTTCTTGGACGTCCATCACTTTGGAACTATTTTTATGTGTTGCTTTTGATAAGCTCAAACAAATATAAGTGAAGATCATGAGCATAATACTTATTTCTCTCAAATTAATTTAAGTGAAGCAAGAGAGAATTTCTTCAAAAATACTAAAGCACACCGTGCTCAAAAAGATATAAGTGAAGCACTAGAGCAACAGTGCCAGAAAAGAGCTCTGTTGACGGGATGTGAATACCGCTTATCTAGTCTCTTTGACAACTATTTGGGGCTCTATTTTATTTCAAAACTTTTGGATGTAAGTATTTTAATAAAACAGAAAGCAAACAAAATAAAATGACATTTCAAGAATAGCACATCTCATGTGAAGAAGCAAAAACTTAGGATCAACCGATACTAACCGATAATTGTTGATGAAGAAAGGTGGGATGCCTATCGGGGCATCCCCAAGATTAGATGCTTGAGACTTCTTGAAATATTATCTTGGGGTGCCTTGGGCATCCCTAATCTTGAGCTTTTGTGTCTCCTTAATATTTCTTATATCACGCTTTCCCTAAATCTCAAAAACTACATCCACACAAAACTCAACAAGAACTTTTGACATAAGTTAGTATAAATCAACGCAAAACCTTATCATCCTCTACTGTAGCAAATCACTAAAATTATTATTCAACATTGCATACTAAATGCCTCTACATATTTAATACTCCTATCCTCAAATAGAATCATTAAACAAGCAAACATATGCAAACAATGCAAACATAACATCAATCTGCTAAAACAGTACAGTCTCTAAAGAGTGGAATTGTTCTCATACTTCCCCAGATCTAAAATTTCTGAAAAAATTACCACGTTACAGAGAACTTATCCAGGCTAACTTTTAAAAAAATTAAAGAATTTATCATGTTCTGACTATCGAGAAGAATTCAGACAATGATATAAAACTTTCTGTTTTCAAACGGCAGCATATAGACTTGCAAATTAAGCATGGTAAAGACTATCCTTGACACTTTTCTATCGAAATAAAAGATGCAAAACATTATTCTGAATACCAGCAAGCAAATTCTAACAAAATAAATTGACGCCGGAGATATTGACCACGGGTGTCCTCATCGACCACCCATAGTATTTCAAGATAATTGGGGGCTGCCTCTCACCCCCCGACCGCCTGCTCATCGGGCCGCCTCCTGGGGAAGCTAAGCCCAGGAGCCGACTGCCAGCAGGCGGCAAGGGCCCGAACAGGCGGCAGCCTCATGGCCAGCGACCAGCAGCGACCAGCAGACGACAAGGCTAAGGCATGGCTACAGTTGAGCATGTCCTTAGATAATCTATAAGGGCGTGGCTATAGTGAGGGCGTATCTTACGAACGCCTCTTAAGTGGCGTATCACTATAGCCATGTTGCCAGTGACCAAGACTTCGTCAGAAGAAGCCATGATCCCACCACCCATAGGCGGCAGAGCCGGCAGGCGGCTGGCCCCATCGGCCAGTGGGTGAACAAGAAGCAAGCGGCCCCTGGCAGGCGGCCTGGGGGACGGTCCGCCTGGTAGCAGGCGGCTCACCGTGCCCTAGGAGTCTGAACCTCATAAAGATGATAAGACAAGACGTGGTGGCAGCGTACGGCAGGAGGCGGCGGCACTGTAGCCATTCCCCTCCTGACGATGCTGCCGTCAGCAGAAGAGCGCCTACAGTGAAAGGCAATCACAAGGGCCCACAGACAGCGGGCCCCAGCAAACAGGCGGGAAGGCCAGCACCCGAATACGCTGACAGCTGGGGGCCATTCTGCCTGGATTACTATTGTACCCCTGGGGGGTAGGCCTATATAAACCCCCCAGGGTCCTCCATGTGGGGGGGGGGTTGGACTCTAAGAAGAAGAGAGACACATAGAGAGATAGGCAGAAACCCTAGCGACCATTCCGATTCCCTAGAGCGGAGGAAGAGAGCTAGCCTTGCCCTTCTTCCTCCTCTAGACGACAAAGCTCAAGGAGCAACCTTGTAGCCACCTTATTGACATTAGTCATGACGCGGAGTCCCCGCAGAGCAGGACTAGGGGTGTTATCTCCATGGAGAGCCCTGAACCTGGGTAAGATTCGCAGGCGTCCCAAGTATCGCCTTATCCCTCTTCTAGGGCCCGGTGACGTTCTATTGTCCCCATGCATGATAAGCCATCATTTGGCATATGTCGCACTAAAACCTCGACATTTGGCACCCACCATGGAGCAAGGTGCACCGTCGTCTAGAGACATGTTCTGGACGGGAACTTTGTTCCTCCCTAGCGAGCACAGCCAGCTCGGCACACCCGCAGGCGTGGATGCCGGGATGCTTCGCGGCGCTGAGGCCGCATGCGCTGCATGCGGACTCACTGACCTTCTCGTTGGCGTCCACATTCACGACGAGCCCTCTCCGGCCACGGGGCCAGTCGCCCCAGAGAGCTGCCTCGTCGAGCTCCTCGACAAGCTCCACATTGTCGATGAGCGCGCCTCCGACATGGAGTCCGTGGGCTCCTCTGATCCACCGGTCGACATGATCATCGACCTCGACGCCGCGTCCGCCGATTCCTTCCCCGAGCATGTGGTGATCATTGATGATCCCCTCTCCACTGCAGCTTACGGCAGTGGCGTCAGCACCGTCACGAAGGTGCTGGCAACCAGCCACGACGAGCCTTCCGGCTGGTCGGGCCAAGACCCACTGCAGGCGGCCATGCAGAGCCTCTCCGCCCCCATCGCCGCGGGACGAACGGCGCGGCGCTGGAGGCGCTTCGCGTCTCGTTCCTCGACAACGCCAATAAGATGGCCGCTTCCCGGCGCCTCACCGAAGCCTACCGCCGTGAGATGGACCGTGCCATAGGCGGCACACCGGCTGCGGGCGAGTCCAGCCGGGCTGGTGCCGTCCGCGATCACGGCGGAGTGCTGGCCGATATGTTGGGGGCCCCACGACCCGTGTACCCCACCACGTCGGTGAACCTAAGGGCTGCCCAGGCGGCAGTCGATGAGCTAGGCCACTTGGAGGGAGACGAACTACACTGCATGACTCAGCGCGCCCGGCAGCTCCTCGACGTGGCTGCCATACAGCAGGAAGCCCGTCGCCGGGCATCAGAGGCCAGCGTGCAAGCAGATAACCGCCCTCTTCGGCGGGAGCAAGGAGCCACGTCCCGCTCTCCAACAGTCGATACCCACAACCGGCGTGACCCAGAGCCGGATGCTAGCCGTAGCAGACAAACTCGCATAACCATCAAGCGCGATCAAGATGGCCGCCCGAGGGCTGTAGAGCGGCGAGAGGAGCGCCCGCCTCATCCTCATCGAGAGAGGCATGTGTCTCCTCCGCTTGTTGACCATCCTTCTCTCGCAGGCCGCTTGGGCCACCGCGAGGGAGTTGGGGAGAATGACGCCCGCCACCACCTCGACCGATTGGCTCGGTCCTAGGCGGTCGAAGAAAAAGATGCCCTCGGCCCAGCCTGCTTCGGCCCCCGCATCCGTGACGAGCCTTTTCCCAAGGGCTTCTCACTCCCCAGAGACACCCCCAAGTACAACGGATCAGTGAAGCCAGAGGACTGGTTGGTGGATTACTCCATGGCTGACAGCATAGCAACCGGCAACAGGCGCGTTGTGGTGAAGTATGTGCCACTCATGCTCCAGGGCACGGCCCGGACGTGGTTGAACAGCCTCAAGCCCAACAGCATCAACGGCTGGTTGGACTTCACCGACGCCTTCACTCGCAACTTCAGCAGCACCTACAAGCGTCCTCCCAAGCTACGCCAGCTCTACTTATGCATCCAAGGCCCGAATGAGTATGCTCGTGATTACTGACACGTTGGGCAGAGCTGCGCAACTCTTGCGAGGGAGTGCACGAGGTACAAGCCATCGAGTATTTCACGGTCGAGTGTAGAGAAGGCACCTTGCTCAAGCACAAACTCCTCTGTGACGAGCCAGCCACATTGGACGAGTTGTTAAGCATAGCAGACAAGTATGCCACTGCTGATTCCTCCATGAAGTCTGAGCTGCAGGTGGATGCCTCAGAAAATATGGCACCCCCAGCTCCTAAAACGCCGCCTGGAGAGTCCAGTCGGCGCTAGTAGCAGACTAATAATAAGCACAAGGCCCACCCGCCGGCTTCCAACAGCCGGCTGGTGGCAGCAGTTGATGGCCAGCAGCCAGAAGCACAAGCAGGTCCCAAACGCCAGAAGGGTGGCAAGCCAGCCTGGCAGCCCGCATTTTCCTTCGATCAAGCTCTGGATGCCCCCTGCAAGTTTCACAGCGGCGCAAAGCCCTCCAATCACACCACACGAAAGTGCCACTGGCTCACGCGGATTGCCAGAGGGGAAGCTCTGCCACCGCCGCCTGCTGGACAGGCGGCTCTGCCTCCCAAACCACCGGCTGCTCGCCCAGGCGGCCAGATCCAGGACGAGTTCCCAGAAGAGAATGGAGCCTACATCGTCTTCACAAGCTAGGCGGACGATAGGCACAGTCGGCGCCAACAGCGCAGAGAAGTCAACACCGTTGCCATCGAAGCCCCAGAATTCATGCACTGGTCTGAAAGGCCCATCAGCTGGAGCCGTGAAGATCACCCGGCTGTCATGCCTTCACCGGGAGCTTACGCATTGGTTCTGGACGCAACTCTCTCCACCGACAGGCGGGCCTGTCGTTTCTCCTGAGTGCTAGTAGACGGCGGCAGCAGCATCAACATCATGTACCGTGACACCATGGAGAAGTTGGGCATCAAAGAAAACAGCTTCAGCCTACCAGGACCGTGTTCCACGGCATCGTTCCGGGCCTCTCTTGCTCACCAATCGGAAAGGCCAAGATTGATGTCCTATTTGGTGACAAGAAGCATTTCCGGTGGGAGCTGGTCTGGTCTGAAGTGGTGAACCTGGAAAGCCCCTATCACGTGATTTTGGGCCAGCCAGCTCTTGCGAAGTTCATGGCAGTACCCCATTACGCCTACCTCAAGATGAAGATGCCGGGTCCCAAAGAAATAATCACCATAGTCGGGGACTATGAGAAGTCCATCGCATGTGCGATTGCCAGCAGCCGGGTGGCCGAGTCCCTTGTTATGGCTAAAGAGAAGCGCCGCCTGGAACGGCTGGTGGCAATGGCTGGCGAGCAGCCAGCCATACCAGCCGATCCCAGGGAGGCGGAACCGCAAGGCTCGTTCCAGTCGGCCAAGGAGACAAAGAAGATTGCGTTGGACCCGTCTCACCCAGAGCGATTTGCTGTCATAGGGTCAAACCTAGACGGCAAATAGGAAAGCGAGCTCGTCGATTTCCTCCGTGAGAATCGGGACATCTTTGCATGGTCCCCCAAAGACATGCCGGGTGTCCCGACGGACTTCGCCGAGCACAAGCTACATGTGAGAGAACACGCAAAGCCTGTCATTGAGCCACTCCGCCGCCTGTCAGAAGAAAAAAGAAGAGTTGTTGGAGAAGAGGTCGCCCGCCAGCTAGAAGCCGGCTTCATTATGGAAGTGTTCTATCCTGAGTGGCTCTCCAACCCGGTCCTAGTGCTGAAGAAGAACAACAAATGGCGCATGTGCATTGATTACACCAGCGTCAACAAAGCTTTCCCTAAAGATCCGTCTGCTCTGCCACAAATAGATCAAGTGATTGACTCCACAGCCGGATGTGAGCTGTTGTCATTCCATGATGCCTATTCCGGGTACCACCAGATCTAATTTGATCCGACCGACCGCCTAAAGACCGCCTTCCTCACGCCATTTGGGGCCTTCTGCTACCTGACTATGACGTTCGGCTTGAGGAATGCCGGCGCCACTTTTCAGCGTTGCATGCAGAAGTGTCTCCTCAAGCAACTTGGAAGAAACGCCCATGTTTACGTGGACGATATCGTGGTGAAGACGGAGAAGAGGGGAACTCTTTTGGAGGACCTCCAAGAAACCTTTGAAAACCTGCGCCGCTTTCAGATCAAGCTAAACCCAGAGAAATGCGTCTTCGGGGTGCCAGCAGGCCAGCTCCTTGGTTTCCTGGTATCTGAATGCGGCATCGAGTGGAACCCTGCAAAGCTCAAGTCTATTGAGAGAATGGAGAAGCCAACTCGCATACGGGACGTCCAGAAGTTCACCGGGTGCCTAGCATCGCTCAGCCGATTCATTAGCCGGCTCGGCGAAAAGGCACTTCCCCTGTACCAACTGATGAAGAAGACCACTTGCTTTGAGTGGAACTACAAGGCGGATGAAGCCTTCCAGCAGCTCAAGAAAGTGTTGTCCACGCCGCCTGTCTTGACGGCGCCAACAGACAAGGAACCCATGTTCCTTTACATAGCCGCCACCAGCCGGGTGGTCAGCACTGTCATTGTGGTCGAGCGCCCAAAGGACGGCAGAGCCTTGCCTCTCCAGAGGCCGGTCTACTACTTGAGCGAGGTGATGTCAGTCTCCAAGCAGAACTACCCCTACTACTAGAAGATGTGCTATGGCGTGTACTTCGCCGCCAAGAAACTCAAGCAGTACTTCCAAGAGCATCCGATCACGGTCATATGCAAGGCCCCGCTTGCTGAAATCATGGGCAACAGAGATGCTTCAGGAAGAGTGGCGAAGTGGGCCATTGAGCTGGCCCCCTTTACCATCTTCTACCAGCCCAGCACCACCATCAAATCGCAAGCTTTGGCCGACTTCCTCGTCGACTGGGCCGAGACCGAGTACCTGCCGCCTGCTCCAGATTCAACCCATTGGCGGATGCACTTTGATGGATCAAAGATGCGCACTGGCTTGGGAGCCGGCATCGTCCTCACCTCCCCCAAGGGCGACAAGCTCAAATACACCCTACAAATCCACTTTGCCGCCTCCAACAATATGGTCAAGTATGAGGCACTCATTCACGGGCTCCGGATGGCCAAAGAGATTAGCATCCGCCGAGTGTTGTGCTATGGTGACTCAGATTTGGTTGTCCAGCAGTCCTCCGAGGACTGGGACGCCAAGCACGCAAATATGGCGAGTTACCGTTTCCTTGTCCAGCAGATCAGTGGGCATTTTGACGGCTACGAGTTCCTCCACGTGCCACGAGCCGACAACGTGCAAGCCGACGCCTTGGCACCAATTGGCTCCACCCGCCAAGCAATACCAGCCGACGTGTCCCTCCAATGCCTGCGCAAGCCGTCTATCAAGCCATCATGAGAGTCGGAGTCAATTTTCATGCCAGCCAATCCTGGGGCAGACGGCCCAACAACCTCAGCAGCCGGCCTGAGGACTACTCCAGCAGGCGGCCTAGATACTCCAACTCCAGCAGACGGCCCAGGGGCAGCTGCACCGGTACCTGGCCCGGGGACTGCTCCAGTAGGCGGCCAAGAAGCGTCGGCTCTAGCAGACGGCTCGGGGACTACTGCAGCCGGCCTGGGGACTTCAGAAGCACAGCGGACGGCTCACCCCAGCCCTCCGCCTCCCAGCCCAATCGCCCTGGTCTCAGTGGCAGAAATAACAGGAGTCTCAGCGCCGTCCTGGGCACAACCAATCCTCAATTTCCTGCTCAGAAGAGAGTTGCCAGCAGACGATACCTTGGCACGGGAAGTTCAACGCCGAGCTTCAGCATATACAATAGTCAACAGAGAGCTTGTTAGAAGAAGTGCAACAGGCGTCTTCCAGTGCTGCGTGGAAGCAATAAAGGGTCTGGCTATTCTGAGGGATTTTCATCAAGGGGAGTGCGGCCACCACGCGGCCTCAAGATCCCTCGTTGCCAAAGCCTTCCGCCATAGCTTCTTCTGGCCGACTGCTTTGGACGACGCCATAGACTTAGTCAAGAAGTGCAATGGCTGCCAGCGCTTCAGTTCCAAGCAACACTTGCCAGCTTCTGCACTCAAGACAATTCTGATCACTCGGTCGTTTGCTGTCTGGGGACTGGACATGGTGGGTCCTTTCAAGACATCGACAACTGCAGAAATTTTGCCAAAGGCGCATTGGCCCGTTTCTGTGCACCACAGGGCATCCGACTAGACTTAGCGTCTGTTGCCCACCCGCAGTCAAACGGCCAAGTTGAGCGTGCTAACGGCCTTATCCTGTCCGGCATCAAGCCCTGGCTGGTCGAGCCTTTGGAACGATCAGCCGGCTGCTGGATCGAAGAGTTGCCGTCTGTCCTCTGGAGCCTCGGGACAACTCCGAACAAGTCAACCGGCTTCACTCCCTTCTTACTCGTCTATGGGGCTGAGGCCGTCATACCAACAGATGTTGAGTTTGACTCGCCTCGTGTTACCATGTACACATAAGCCGAAGCAAAAGAAGCACGAGAAGACGGTATGCATCTGCTGGAGGAGGCCCGGCTGGTAGCACTCCGCCGGTCCACCATCTATCAGCAGGGTCTCCGTCGCTACCACAGTCGGCGAGTCAGGCCACGCTCCTTCCGCGAGAGGGATCTTGTGCTCCGGCTGATCCAGCGAACAGCCGGACAGCACAAGCTCTCAGCCCATTGGGAAGGACCATTCATCATCAGCAAGGTGCTAGGCAACGATGCCTACTACCTCATCGATGCGCAGAAGCCAAGAGCATGCAAAAGAGACGACTGAGACAAGGAGTCGGAGCGCCCGTGGAAAGCAAACCTACTTCGCCGCTTTTAGAGCTAAAGACAGTATGTGTCATGCTATCTATTTTATTTTGAGAAACAATGGGACCCCCGAGGAGTTCTCGGGGACTGCCCAACCCTTTATCTATATGATAAGATTTATGCCTATGAATGAGTATTTTCATTCTTTCGTCCGGCACCGGGACCAAGCAGACGACCCGGAGACTTGCCGCCTGGCCCTATGTTAAAAGCTTTTTCTTCGACAGTCGGACAAGTAATGTGACGGCATCCAAGCCCTCTCCCACCTACAGTCACAGACTCGCAAAACGCGGCTGTCCGACTGGCGGGAGTCAAAGGCAGGAAGTGGTGCCCACATGAAAAATGGCTAAAGAAAAATAAACATAGGGCAAGACGACCCTTCATACAAGTTGGTCGGCTGCTGAGCAGCCGGCCAGCCGGCGTCTGGCTTAGCCAAACCGCGTTCCAGAGGGCGGGATACTTGCCTATCCGGAAAACAGCTAAGTACCTGACCCAGTCGCAGACCACAGAGTGGTTGTCTGGCTGGCAGGACGACAGTTAAAGGAAACGGCAAAAGAAAAACGCCCGAAGGAACAAAGGATGGTGCTAACTCTAGAACCCGACAAACAACATAGACATATGCAGAATTAAGAGAATATTCATAACAAAAGGCCTCGAAGGCCGCCTTCCAGCAATAGCTTACGGGTACACCCAGTGGTTGGAATTGTTCGGATTAATCCTACCAAGTCTTAAGAAAAACAGGAAATGAAAGATACACAACGACGCCTAAGGTGCAGCAGGTGGCACGACGGGGTCAACGGGGCCGGCTGCTGGGGGGCCGCCTGATGGGTCTCGGCCTGGTCGCTTCCTGCAGCAGACGGCGCCGTCCCACTGGGCCCGCTCGTAGAGGCCTGATCGGGCTGGTAGCGAGTAGACGGATCCGCCTCCTGGGAGCTGGTTTCCTCATCGTTGTCTTCCTCGTCCTCGTTGTCATCACTTGAGGCGATCTCCTCATCCAGCTCCTCCGGCGCCGCCAAGTCCAGCCCAAAGTTATCGGGTGGCACCACATGGCCGTTTTCATCCAACTCTGGGATGAAAACGGTTGTGTCGGCATAGTCGGCGAGGGAGGCGGCGCGCTTGACGAGATCTGCTCGCACTGCTGCCTGTTCGGGCTCGGCTTCTAGGCGGAAGGTCTCCAGCTGGGCAAGATCCAGGTCCAGGTACCAACCCTTGGCGAATTCCTGGGCGGTCCGCGCACCAGCCCTCGCTGCAGCGGCCTTCCAGGCCTCGAAGCGGCGGCCAGCCACCTCCAGCCAGTCGGCGGTCCCGCTGGAGTGCGGAGTACTGGGACGCCTAGCCAGAGGGCGGCCAGTACTTGGGCCCCAGCACGTTGCAGGCGGCGGAGCAAGCGGTGGGCCGGCTGGAGGCGCACCTTGACAGCAAGAAGTTGTTCGGTGGGAGTCCAAGGCGCGTTGGGCGCGATTACCCGACCCACCTCGCGCCTCTCGTCGCGCTGGGCCTCAATAGCCTGGCTGGCGGTAACAGCATGGCCAGGGAAGAATTCTGCGCCAAGAACAAGACAATGAGTCAGAAAAAGGAAAGCTGGCTGTAACAGACGGTAAGCACAAGAAAGCAGGGTAGGCAGCTTACCGTCGACCATGTCTGTAATGGCCCCGTAGCCGTCTTGCAAAGCCACAGCCTTCTCGGCCCAATTCGAGCGCTCGGTCTCGAATTCAGCCCGAAGGAGCACGTCGGCGTCCGCCAGCTTCCCAAGCTCTGCCTTGTGCGTCGCCGCCTGGTCTGCTAGTTCCTTGGCCAAGCGGTCACGGTCCTGAGCGGCAAGGATGCGCTCCTGCTCTTTGGAGGCGAGCTCAGCCTGGACCTCGCCTAGCTGATTGCGGAGGTCAGTCGCGGCTGCTGGCAAGAAAGAAGAAGAAGCATCAGCATCAACAAAAAGAAAACCTTGGAGTTTCAAGCCGCCTGCTTAGCAGCCGGCTCGGAACTCGGGGACTACACCCAGCGGGTGCGCTGACGCGCCCCCGCAAGGAGGAAAAGAAAACACTTACCCTGGCTGTCGGCCAGAGCAGTCCTCAGTTGCACCAGCTCCTGACGCTGGGAGTTGAAGGCCGCCACCCGAAGATTGTGGTAATCATACAGAAAGAAACAAGTTAGCCCACACAATGAAACCTTGGAGTTCCAAGCCGACTGCTCAGCAGCCGGCTCGGAACTCGAGGACTACACCCAGTGGGTGCGCTGACGCGCCCCCACGGAAGAAATTGAAGAAATAAAAACAAGGAGTCAACGTAACCGAACGGAAGTTCGCGTGGCCAGGAACTCCCGCAAAACCGTTTGCACGACCTTGCTCAGAAAATTGAAGCGGTTGAGGATGTCTCACGATGCGAAAATCAATGCACCGCCACCTCCGGGCGTCCAGCCTGGCGGCGCCGCGCTGGTGCCCTCGTTCTCCGGCGACGACGAGCTGGCGGTGCCGGTCTGTACTCGTCACGGCGCTGAGGCCACCCTCGTAGGACGCGGACGGCAGGGGGCTCGGGGGGTTGGCTGCGAGCCTGCCACCAGCACGCCTTTAGCCGGCGGCACCTCCGCTCCCGCGGCCCGGCTGTCCTGCGCCCCAGCAGGCAGCGCGGGAGGGGTCACCTCCGTCTCCATGGTGGCGTGGTCGTCTCCCTCATTGTTGAGAGTTGGCTGCTCGTCAGCAGCCGACACTTGCATGGACGGCTCCAGAGAGCCCATGTCCTGGGGGTTGGCGTGGTCCGCCGGCTACTGGAGGCCCGCCTCGTGCTCCTGGACTTGGGCGGCGGCGTCCGCCTGGGCCACGGTGGGCGCCTCGGCCTCCGCCTTGGCAGCGGCATCAGCCTTCGCCCGCTCACGGGCCGTGGCCTCCTGTTCCTCACGCGCCTCACAGGCGTTCCTCTCCGGCGCCTCCCGGAGCGCGGCGGCAGGATCCACGCGGCGCGGCGCAGGGGGGCATCCGAGGCCCCAACCACAGAGCCCACAGGCGCCCACGAGAGAGAAAGCGGGGTGTTGTTCAGGCATTCCCAAGAAGACAGCAAATCAGCCACGAAGGGGCGAAGGAATAAAATGAATGCAAAAAGAAATGAGAACGCGGTACTTACCCGGACACAACTGGCCTAGGTTTGGGAACCCTAGGAAGGACCGCTTTGGCGGCTGCCTCCTGGCGTTTGGTGGCGGCGGCTGATAGCCTGAGCTTCTTGGGCTTGCTGCCAGTCGGCCTAGTAGAAGACCGGCGTTTCACGCCGCGGGCTGCGGTTGACGGCCCCGCCTGGGAACTGCTGCGCCCAGGCGGGTTCACCTCTCGGACGCGAATCGGCACTTCCTCCTCCTCCTCCTCCTCATCCGGCCAGCTCTCGACGCCGCCTTCTGACGGGCCGTCTGCTGGCTGGCCCCCACCGCCTGTCACCTCCTCTTCCTCCATGGCGGCGGCCCCCAGATCAGGATCGCTCGTATCACTCTGGGAGCGGTTTGGTAGCAGAGGGCGGCCCGGATGGTCGGAGCCCGGCTCTGGCTGGTCGGGGAAGATCTGCAGGCGGCATAAGGGTCAGGTGGCTGGGACAGGCGGATGGAGAAGAAAGAAGAAGAAAGAAAGAGGGAGCTCATCGCAGGCGGCGGATTGTTGTGGCTGTATGGCGGCTTGCCGAACGCCCAGCCCGATTCGGAGAGCTTGCAATTCGAGACAGAGTTCACCAAGAGAGCCACCTCCTTGTATGTCATCTACTTGGTGCAGGTCCGGCTCGGGTCCCGGCGCCCGCTCATGTCGCTGATTATATGCGGGCGGGACTGCAATGGCAGCACCCGGCGCTCCGCAAAAGTAAGCAGGAGGTCCGAGAACACTAGGCCCTCGTTGTCCCTCAACTCCCGGAGGCGCCGCACGGCGATGGAGGCCCCTTGTGTGAGGGAGACGAGCCGGGTCTTCCAAGAGGGGCAGGGCTCAGCAGGCAGGCCGGGTGCCCAGTCCGGCAGGCCGATGAAGTCATGCGCGTGGTCGACGTTGGAGACGTAGAAGTACATCTTCTGCCACAGCTTCACCGACTGCACGAGCTGAGGCTGCGGGAAGTAGTTCTTGGCTCCGATGCGCTTCACCGCGATGCATCCACCGCACTGGGCCGCCACGCCTTGGACTGTGGTACCAAGCTTCATGTAGAAGAGCTCGGTCCACAGCTCCATCGTGGGGAGTATCCTGAAGTACGCCTCGCAAAGAATGACGAAGGCGAACAGCGTCACCACCATGTTCGGCGTGAGGTGGTGGGGCTGGATGTTGAAGAAATTGAGGAAGGAGCGGAAGAAGCTGCTGGCGGGGAGCCCGAAGCCGCACGGGAAGTGCGAGCGGAAAACGACCCGCTCGCCGAACTGCGGCGCCGGACGGATTTCCGCCGCCGGCGCCCGGCGCACGACGACCTTGTCTTCGGGGGGCAGCTTCCGCGCGTGGCTGAGGTAGAAGTTGTGCTCCTCGAGGACCTCGCTGCCGTCCCACTCGCCGGAGTGGCAGGCCTGCGGCTGCGCCGCTGTAGCCATGGCTCGGGGCAAGGGTTCTTTCCGACGGAGCGCTGCGAGCGGAGGTGGCGAGGAGCGCGAGGGAGAGCAAGGAGGAGGAAGAGAATGGAGCGGGGTGTGTGCGCGAGCGGCACTAACCCCCCTCCCCGGGCCTACTTATAGGCTCGGGGCGACGAAGCCGAAGGGGCGAGGGCGTGGGATTAACTGCTCCACGCCCCACACGATCCCCACCTTTTTCGCGCCTAATCCGTGCGCATTAAATGCGCGTGGGGAGGACAATCGATTGCCTCTGCCACATTAGATCCGCGCGCGGACCAAGGCCCTGTAGTGGCGGGCCCCAGCCCGTTGCTACGTCCCGTCGCGCGCGTGGGCTGGCAGGCTGACGTGACAGGGCGACGACGCGTGGAGTGCCGCCAACGGGCGGCAGGCCCACACCGCAGCCCGCCATCCAGGCGGTATCTTCCTCCCAAAGACTTGAAGACAGAGGCCCGGCTGCCAGAAGCCGGCCCTTTACAGAGGCCTGGCTGCCAGCAGCCGGCCCTTTTCAAAAGACGGACAAGGGGCGCCAAATCTTACTTGGAGTGGGAAGCTGCTGGAACCCCGTAGCCCCAATCGCAACCATAGAGTTCCACCAGCTTCGGGGACTACTGTCGGAGATATTGACCACGGGTGTCCTCATCGACCACCCATAGTATTTCAAGACAATTGGGGGCGCCTGTCACCCCCCGACCGCCTGCTCATCGGGCCGCCTCCTGGGGCAGTTAAGCCCAGGAGCCGGCTGCCAGCAGGCGGCAGGGGCCCGAACAGGTGACAGCCTCATGGCCAGCGACCAGCAGACGGCCCCGCGCCTCCCCCTCGGGACACGTGCTAGGGAACCACGACAAGGCTAAGGCATGGCTACAGTTGAGCATGTCCTTAGAGAATCTATAAGGGCGTGGCTACAGTGAGGGTGTATCTTACGGACGCCTCTTAAGCAGCGTATCACTGTAGCCATGCTGCCAGTGACCAAGCCACGATCAGAGGAAGCCATGATCCCACCACCCACAGGCGGCACAGCCAGCATGCGGCTGGCCCCACCGGCCAGTGGGTGAACAAGAAGCAAGCGGCCCTTGGCAGGCGGCCTGGGGGACGGTCTCCCTGGTAGCAGGCGGCTCACCGTGCCCTAGGAGTCTGAACCTCATCAAGATGACAAGACATGACGTGGTGGCAGCGTACGGCAGGAGGCGGCGGCATTGTAGCCATTCCCCTCCTGACGATGCTGCCGTCAGCAGAAGAGCGCCTACAGTGAAATGCAATCACGAGGGCCCACAGACGATGGGCCCCAGCAAACAGGCGGGAAGGCCGGCACCCGAAGACGCTGACAGTTGGGGGCCATTCCTCTTGGATTACTATCCTATATAAACCCCCCAGGGTCCTCCATGCGGGGGGGTTGGACTCCAAAAAGAAGAGAGACACAAATAGAGATAGGGAGAAACCCTAGCGACCATTCCGATTCCCTAGAGTGGAGGTAGAGAGCTAGCCTTGCCCTTCTTCCTCCTCTAGACGACACAGCTCAAGGAGCAACCTTGTAGCCACCTTATTGACATTAGCCATGACGCGGAGTCCCGCAGAGCAGGACTAGGGGTGTTATCTCTACGGAGAGCCCCAAACCTGGGTAAGATTCGCAGGCGTCCCAAGTATCGCCTTATCCCGCTTCCAGGGCCCAGCGACGTTCTATTGTCCCCATGCTTGATAAGCCACCCTTTGGCATATGTCGCACCAAAACCCCGACATTGACACTCCAAGCAAAACTCATATCATGTGACGAATGAAAACATAGCTCCAAGTAAGGTTACCGATAATGTTGGAGACGAAAGAGGGGATGCCTTCCGGGGCATCCCCAAGCTTAGTTGCTAGGGTATTCCTTGAATATTTACTTGGGGTGCCTTGGGCATACCCAAGCATAGGGTCTTGTGATTCCTTGTTCTCCTCATATCGATATCTCACCCAAAACTTGAAAACTTCAATCACACAAAACTTAACAAAACTTCGTGAGATGGGTTAGTGTGATAAAACAACTCATTCACTTTGGGTACTGTAAAATACAAGATTAATAATTATTCTCACACAATGTTTACTGTAGCATATCATTCTACAATTTATATTGATAAATATAAGCCATAGAAACTAGAAAACAAGCAAACTATGCATTGAAAATAGAATCTGTCGAAAGCAGAACAGTCTGTAATGATCTGAACATTCACCATACTTCTGCAACTCTAAATATCTTGAAACAAATATGACCACGTGGGAAATTTGTATATTAAACTTATGCAAAAATAATAAACTTAAAATCACTCCCTTGTTAAAAATAAGATTTTTTTTCTCGTCAGCGCAAAAGTTTCTATTTTTCAGCAAGATCAAATCTACTATCACCCAACAAGATCCTAAGGCTTTGCTTGGCACTTTATTGAAACAAAATCTATAAAACATGATTACTACAGTAGAATAATCATGTGAACACACAAAAATAGTAGGTATAAGTGTTGGGTTCTCTCCCGACAAGCGCTATTCTTTAATGCCTTTTAGCTAGGCATGATGATTTCAATGATGCTCACATAAAAGATATGAATTGAAACATGCAAGAGAGCATCATGAATCACATGGCAAGCAAATTTAAGTCTAACCCACTTTCTATGAATAGGGATTTTGTGAGCAAACAATTTATGGGAACAAGAATAAACTAGCATGGGAAGGCAACACAAGCAAAACTTCAAAACTTTCAAAACATACAGAGGAAACTTGATATTATTGAAATACCTACAAGCATTTGTCCCTCTCTCTTAATAATTTTCAGTAGCATCATGAATGAATTCAACAATATAGCCATCACATAAATCATTCTTTTCATGATGCAAAAGCATATTTTGCTACTCTCCACATAAGCAAATTTATTCTCATGAATAATAGTAGGAGGAAACTTAACAAAATAACTATCACGAGATTGAGAACTAAAGTCATGATGACAAGTTTCATGGTTATCATTATTCAATATAGCATACATGTCATCACCATAATCATCATAGATATCATCTTTTTTATCGTAGTCAATTGAAACATCCTCCAAATTAGTGGATTCATCACTAAATAAAGTCATGACCTCTCCAAATCCACTTTCATCAATATAATCATCATAAATATGAGGCATGCTACCATTATAAAAAAAATCCACAACAAATCTTGGGGGGCTAAAAATATCATCTTCATCAAACATAAAATCCCTAAGCTTATGGATTTGCATATCATTAGCATTATGGATATTTAAAGAATTCATACTAACAATGTTGCAATCATGCTCATCATTTATGCCAAACATTTCATAGCATTCTTCTTCTAACAATTGAGCACAATTTTCTTTCCATCATTTTCAAGAAAGATATTATAAAGATGATCAATAATATGATGCAAACTCCAGTCCATTTTTATAGTTTTCTTTTTATAAACCAAACTGGTGATAAAACAATAAACTAAAAGATTCGATTGCAAGATCTAAAGATATACCTTCAAGCACTCACCTCCGCGACAACGGCGCCAGAAAAGAGCTTGATGTCTACTACGCAACTTTATTCTCGTAGACACGTGTTGGGCCTTGATACGTCTCCAACGTATCTATAATTTTTTATTGTTCCATGCTATTATATATATGATGTTTTGGTTGTTTAACGGGCTTTATCATACACTTTTATATGATTTTTGGGACTAACCTATTAACCCAAAGCCCAATGCCAGTTTTTGTTTTTCTCCTGTTTTAGAGTATCGCAGAAAAGGAATATCAAACGAAGCCCAATTGACCTGAAACTCAACGGAGGACGTTTTTGGACCAGAAGAAGCAGAGAAAGTGCCGGAGGGAGGCCAGAAGGTCCACGGGCTGCCCACGAGGGTAGGGGTGCCCCCCCCCACTAGGCGCGCCCCCTGCCTCGTGGACAGCCCGGAGACCCCCTTTACTTGCCCCGACTCCAACACCTCCTATATATACCGAAACCTCCGGAAAATAACCTAGATCGGGATTTCCGTCGCCGAAAGCCTCTGTTGCCAACGAAAACCAATCTAGACCCGTTCTAGCACCCTGCTGGAGGGGGGAATCCCTCTCCGGTGGCCATCTTCATCATCTCGGCGCTCTCCATGATGAGGGGGGAGTAGTTCATCCTCGGGGCTGAGGGTATGTACTAGTAGCTATGTGTTTGATCTCTCTCTCTCGTGTTCTTGAGATGGCACGATCTTGATGTATCGCGAGCTTTGCTATTATAGTTGGATCTTATGATGTTTCTCCCCCTCTACTCTCTTGTAATGGATTGAGTTTTCCCTTTGAAGTTATCTTATCGGATTGAGTCTTTAAGGATTTGAGAACACTTGATGTATGTCTTGCGTGGGATAACTGTGGTGACAATGGGGTACTATATAGATTCACTTGATGTATGTTTTGGTGATCAACTTGCGGGTTCCATGACCTTGGGAATCTATGCATAGGGGTTGGCACATCTTTTCCTCTTGACTCTCCGGTAGAAACTTTGGGGCACTCTTTGAAGTACTTTGTGTTGGTTGAATAGATGAATCTGAGATTGTGTGATGCATATCGTATAATCATGCCCAAGGATACTTGAGGTGACAATGGAGTATCTAGGTGACATTAGGGGTTTGGTTGATTTGTATCTTAAGGTGTTATTCTAGTACGAACTCTATGATAGATCGAACGGAAATAATAGCTTCATGTTATTTCACTACGGACTCTTGAATAGATCGATCGGAAAGGATAACTTTGAGGTGGTTTCGTACCCTACCACAATCTCTACGTTTGTTCTCCGCTATTAGTGACTTTAGAGTGACTCTTTGTTGCATGTTGAGGGATAGTTATATGATCTAGTTATGTTATTATTGTTGAGAGAACTTGCACTAGTGAAAGTATGAACCCTAGACCTTGTTTCCTATCATTGCAACACCGTTTATGCTCACTTTTATCTTTAGTTACCTTGCTGTTTTTATATTTTCTTATTACAGAAACCTATATCTACAATCCATATTGCACTTGTATCACCATCTCTTCGCCGAATTAGTGCGCCTATACAATTTGCCATTGTATTGGGTGTGTTGTGAACACAAGAGTCTCTTTGTTATTTGGTTGCAAGGTATTTTGAGAGAGACCATCTTCATCCTACGCCTCCCACGGATTGATAAACCTTATGTCATCCACTTGAGGGAAATTTGCTACTATCCTACAAACCTCTGCACCATTAAAATTTTGCTACTATCAATAAACATCACCCTTCCTATCGGGGGAATTACAATAATATTAAAGGTAGCAAGTTACATCATTAAAAACTTTGGCACTTTTTTGGGGTTGATTTGCTATTTTTAGGGCGTTAAATGAATTTGAATGTATTATAAGAAGGTTAATTTATAGTTCAAATTTGAATTATATCCTATTAAGTACAAATTTATTCATAAAATACCTAAAAAATATAAAGTAATAAAACCTACAAAGAATAAAGCATTTTTCATACAATACCATAAAAATAGAAAACGCTAAAATAAAAAAGTAGAAAATAACTAAAAATATAAAAAAATATTGATATTGCACCAGTGAGAGGTAGAGAGCTAGGAGCCAACCACTAGTAAGACCTGCCCCATGGTTAACCTGTCCCAAGTCGAACCCATATGACCAATGGTGGTCGTGGGAAAGGGTCCGTCATAGGTACTATTATTACTAGTGGCGGGCATTTGCTACTGATAATGCATGTTGTACGGCTACCTGGAACCACACTAGCAGTGGCGAGTGCACCTTACTGCCGACCACTCTTAGTAACGGCATGCTTCCTCGTCCACCACAGGTATCTGGCCAGATTATCACTGGCGGTTGTCCTCACCTAACAGCAATTGGTGAGAGCCCACCAATAAGAAGTTCGCCCATAGTCGTCATTGTGAAAATGTTGGTGTTTCGCTCGTTTCAAATTTCGCAGTTGACCCTCGTGCGTGTCAAGAGGCAAAAGCTTCCGTTAGGGTTTCCTCCTCTCGGCGCCCGCCGCCGTTGAGAAAAACTCCGCCGCGATCTTTCCCCGTCTAGGGTTTTCTTCCTCTCGGCACCAGCGGCCGTTGAGAACGACGGATACGTTTGTTGATCCGCCTCTCTCACCCCCGCCGCAGGGGGTTTGTTGGAGAGGCCAGGATAACTGCACCGCGCCGGCCCTGGATTGACCTAGGGCTAGGATGGCGGCTCCTTCGACGTCTAGATCTCAGGAGGACAAGGAGCTGGAGGAGATGATGGCAGATCTTGGGATAGTGGAGGACGAGTGTGATGATCTGATCTTTGAAGATGAGGTTACAGATGCTGATGCCATCCCCAGGTGGCTTGCGATCGGTAGGGTTCACACTTCCAAGGATTACGGTGATTTCTGGTTCTACAAGAACATGAGGAGCGCCTGGGATCTAGCAAAACCAGTAAAGTTCAGATCACTGGGGGACAACCTGTATACAATGCAATTTTCGTGCTTGGGAGACTGGATCAAGGTGATGGAGGGTGGACCTTGGGCGTTTAGAGGACAGCCTGTGGTCCTTGCAGTTTATGATGGATTTACAAAACCATCGTTGATCGATCTGAACAGTTTCAAAATATGGATCCAAATACATGATTTGCCTGATGGCTTCGGCCCGCTGGTAAAAGCCTTAGCTGCGAAAGTGGGAGCTGTGTGCGAGGAGGATGATGATCCGGGAGATTTTGCTGGCAACTTCTACAGGGCTAGGGTTACGTTGGATGTGAGAAAGCCTCTTAAGAACCATGTTTCCATTGTGAAAAAACAGAAAAGGCAGATCTTCAAGGTTAAATACGAGCGATTACCGGACTGGTGTGCGGTCTGTGGGATGATTGGCCATCTATATATGGAGCATGGCGATGGTGTTCATGACAAAAAAGCCTTGATTTTCAAGGAGCTGAGGGCGACCTGGAGTATGAGGGGGGGAAGTAGAGGAGGAGGCAGAACCAATGAGTCTGACGAAAATTCGGCAAGACCTTTGGGGCAGTCTATTGCAATGGACTTGGATAAAAGAGCAGAAACCGTGGTTTCAGATGAAGATGTTAACAGGAAAAGGGGGGTTGATGCAGGTGCTTCAGGGCAAGCGACACCAAAGAACATCCTGTCCTTGGGTGGGCCGGGGTCAGTCCCAGCAAGCCCGCCCCCGAAAATTGACATTAAGAGAATGAAAGCGGACAACTCAAGCAAGAGCGTGGCTACAACAAGTGTTCAGAAGCAAAACCTTTCTTTGGCGGGCTCCCAGGAGGAGCGCCGCCGGGTTTAATGGATCTAATGAGCTGGAACTGCCGGGGGGGGGGGGAACCCCCGGACAGTTCGTGAGTTAGCGACGCTAGTGCAGTCGCATTCCCCCATGTTGGTGTTCCTGTGTGAAACAAGACAGAAAGAGGAAAAGATGAGAAGATTAAGAGGTAGACTTGGCTTGAAAGGGTTTACGGGTGTGGACAGCAATGGCCTTAGTGGGGGCCTTGCTCTTTTTTGGCATGAGAATTTGCTGGTGGATATTCTCGACAAGGATGACAGATATGTTGATGTGATGCTACGTTCGCATGCTGACGCGGAACCCTCAAGGATAACCTTTGTGTATGGGGAGCCTAGAGTTGAGAATCGGCATTTTATGTGGCAGAAGTTGCAGAATCTACACACAGCATCAAACCTGCCTTGGCTTGTGATCGGGGATTTCAATGAGTGTCTCTGGGATTTCGAACACCTGTCTGCTACATCAAGAACTGAAGGACAAATGATGGCCTTCAGAGACACGTTGGAGGTCTGCCAGCTGGTGGACTTAGGGTTTTCGGGAGTGCCATTCACATACGATAATAAGAGGAGTGGAACAGCGAATGTAAGAGTACGTCTGGACCGAGCGGTGGCTTCCAGTGCTTGGAGAAATATGTTCCCTTTTTCAGTAGTTACCCATGTTGTATCTCCCTGCTCAGATCACGTTGTGCTTTTCCTCAAAGGCACGTCGGACACAGGTCCAAATCGGGGCCGACGAAACCAGTATGAAATCTTTTGGGAGCGCAGTGGTGAACTACCTGAACTGGTACAACAAGCGTGGGAAGAAGCAGGCCCGATTGGAAATCTTGATCAGCTGCAGAAAACACTCAAGAAAACCATGGCAACCTTGGGACTATGGAGTAGGAAGAAGTTTGGCAACATTACTCGTGAGCTTGCTAAATCCAGAACACAATTAGAAGAACTAATGCATATGAATGCCGATCGCCGGGAGATACAGCGCGCAACTGATAGGATGAATGAGTTACTCTATCAGGAAGAGATGCTTTGGCTCCAACGATCCAGAATCAACTGGCTGAAGGAGGGGGACAGGAATACTAAATACTTCCAAAGCAAGGCAGTTTGGCGTGCCAGGAAGAATAAGATCCGCGAACTAATTGATGACAGCGGAATTAAACACTCCGATGAGGCGACGATGGGAACTATGGCAAACCAGTACTTTCAAGGAATGTTTACATCTGACCCAAACCTTATCTATGACCCGGTTTTGAACCTGTTTGACACAAGAGTGTCGGATGCGGATAACGCTAAGCTGTGTGCACCTTTCAGCGATGAGGAGATTGCTGATGCCCTCTTTCAAATAGGGCCGTTGAAGGCACCAGGCCCTGATGGTTTCCCTGCCCGATTTTTCCAACGAAACTGGGCCACTTTGAGGGACAGTGTAACCTCATCGGTGAAGGAGTTTTTTGAGACTGGTGTGATGCCAGAAGGAGTTAACACAACCACTATTGCCCTAATACCCAAAGTCTCAAATCCTTCAAGGTTAACTGAATTCAGACCCATCAGTTTATGTAATGTGATCTATAAGGTTATCTCTAAGTGTTTGGTTAACCGGCTGCGGCCACTCTTGGATGATATTATATCACCAGAACAGAGTGCCTTTATACCTGGGAGGATGATCACAGATAATGCACTCATAGCCTTCGAATGTATTCACCACATCAAGCAAGAAAAGGATCCAACAAGAAGCTTTTGTGCCTACAAGCTCGACTTATCTAAGGCGTATGACAGAGTTGATTGGGGTTTCTTGAAGCGAATGATGCAGAAGTTGGGTTTCTCTCATCGATGGGTTGATTGGATCATGACATGTGTCACATCGGTGAGGTATTCGGTAAAATTAAATGGAACCCTTCTAGATTCATTTGCACCGTCGAGAGGTCTACGGCAAGGTGACCCTTTATCACCCTTCTTATTCCTTTTTGTTGCGGACGGGCTTTCGGCCATACTAAAGCATGAAGTGGAGGTTGGCACTATCACTCCTGTTAGAATTAGCAGAAGGGCACCGGGGATATCACACCTTTTATTCGCCGATGACTCCTTACTGTTTTTTGAAGCAACACAGGGCCAAGCTAGGAGAGTCAAGGAGGTGCTAGACCTGTATGCAACTGCCACGGGCCAAAGCATAAATTTAAACAAGTGCTCTATCATGTTCGGGCGGTCTTGTTTGGGAACTGCTCAGGAAGAGGTGCGTGCTGTGCTTGAGGTTGATAAGGTTGAATTCGAAGAGAAATACTTGGGACTTCCTACACCAGAAGGGAGAATGTCAAAAGGCCGATTCCAAAATCTCCAAGCTAGCCTTACCAAGAGGCTCATACAGTGGGGGGACGGCTGGCTGGCACAACCGGGCCGTGAAGTTCTAATAAAATCAGTAGCGCAGGCGTTGCCAACTTATATTATGGGCGTTTTCAAACTACCTTTCTCTGTATGTGATGACCTAACGAGAATGGTAAGGAATTTCTTTTGGGGATCAAAGGATGGAAAGAGGAAAGTTCACTGGAAATCCTGGGACTTGTTGATGCAACCAAGTTGTAAAGGAGGACTTGGGTTTCGAGATTTCAGAATGTTTAACCAAGCACTACTTGCCCGTCAGGCCTGGAGGTTGATTGATAGGCCAGATAGTTTGTGTGCCCGACTGCTCAAAGCGCGCTACTATCCGGAGGGCCAGCTAGAGGACACGGTCTTCTCAGGCAATGCTTCTCCATCTTGGCAAGCTATAAGCTATGGTTTGGAGCTTTTGAAAAAAGGGTTGATCTGGAGAGTGGGTAACGGTGCAAGTATCCGGGTATGGAGGGATAACTGGATTCCCAGGCTGCATTCTTTCAAGCCAGTAACCCCTAGAGGCAACAGCCGTATACGTTTTGTCTCAGAACTGCTCAATGACAATGGTTCCTGGAATCTAAACCTGTTACAGAATCATTTCTGGCCTTGCGACGTGGATGAGATTCTTAAGATCAGAGCCTCGCCGAGGCTAGAGACTGATACAATTGCTTGGGGGCCAGGCAGATATGGCAATTTCTCGGTTAAATCAGCATATGATTTCGCTTTTGATGAGGCCAGCAGGGAAGTTCAGTCTGCGTCTAGCTCCAATCCGCATGGTGATCGGGCGATCTGGAAGCTCCTCTGGAAAACAAACATCCCTCCTACAGTTAAAAACTTTGCTTGGAGAGTGCTCACTGATTCACTCCCAACCTGGGTTAACAAGCATAAACGGACTCTGGAAACGACGAACATATGCCCTTTGTGTGGGTTGGAACCAGAAGATAATTTCCATCCTTTTTGCCGGTGCCCTAGAGCACGAGATCTCTGGATATTTATGTCTGAAGTATGGGATCTTCCACAGGTGGACTTTGTTGTAAATGTGGGGAAGGAATGGTTGTTTCAAGCCCTCCAACCGCTACATGAAATACAACGGTCGATGTTGCTTATGACACTTTGGCGCTGCTGGTTTATACGCAATGAAATAGTGCACTTCAAGACACCTCCGCCTCTTGAGGCATCAAGGAGATTCCTAGTCAGCTATCTTGAGTCCCTGATAGCCATCAAGATGAATGATCAGATGGACCCAGCCAAAGGGAAGTCGGTTGTATCATATGATCACATGTTGCTCAAGAAGAACACCGTGCCATCGCCATCTAAACGGGTATGGACTGCACCACCGTTGGGGTGGGTCAAACTAAACACAGATGGTTCTTATGATGATGGGAGTGCAGGTGCAGGTATGGTTCTTCGGGATCATCAGGGTCATATCTTATTCTCTTCATGTAGGACTCTCTATTCTTGCCGGGATGCTTTGGAGGCAGAATTATGCGCATGCATGGAAGGCCTGTCATTGGCGATCCAAAGAAGCGAGAATCCAGTGGTAATTGAGATGGACTCACTTGCAGCTGCAAATCAAGTTCAAGGGAAGGAGCAAGATAGATCTGTTTATGCATCTTTAGTAAAAGAGATTAGATATCTCTTATCTATCAGGGAAGCTTGTATTACTCATGTAAGTCGTGACCAAAACCAGGTTAGCGATAGCTTAGCTAAGTTTGCTCGTGTTGAGGGGAGAACCATGACTTGGCTTGGATCAGGCCCCCCGAATACGTTGCAGTTAGCTGCCATTGATTGTAACAGTTTGGTGATTTGAGTAATACAAAATTCCAACCGCAAAAAAAAAAGAGGCAAAAGCTTCCTTATGACTACTCCGCTCGTGTGAATCGTGAGATAGCGATGGCACCATCCAGGACATCACAATGGAAGAGTCTATCTCACGCTGCGAAGTCCTTGCCTAAGTACACACACCCAAGACATTTCAAGAACCATTATTCTAACCTACCCAAGGCTAAAGGTTCAATTCATAGCATGAGTATGACGAACATTCATTTCTGAGTCCAGACTTATGTGCACCCGGTCAAGACAATTCATAGCATGAGATGCGCTTCAAATTTTAGATCATTTGCACATATTAGTAGCTCTACGCAAAAATGACAAATTGGTTTAGACCAGTAATTTTTTTTATATACCCCAAAATTTGTTTTTTTTTTTTGCCAAGAGCTACTCAGGTGTCCAAACGTTCTGAAATTTTGAGCGGGCCTCGGACATCAAATTATCTACATGCAAAAAAATTACTGATTTTTTCTAGTATTTATTTTGAAAAAAAATATCAGCGCTGGTGCAGATAAGCCTAGACAGTGAATCGCTGCTCTGTGAGTATGATCGATATTGTCCTTAGAAAGCCATCTCGCTTGGATCGTCGACCACGAGCCATTTGCAGTATCACGTATACTTACTGACAAACGTAACAAACAACCAGCACTTACTGCTTTAATAGTCCCATCTGGCTTACCGAATAACAAGTTAGACTGATCTAGCGTACTATATATGTACTTATGAACTTCATAAAATATATAGTTGGTTAGGCAAGATAATTCAATTAACTGTCCCACATGATCCATGTGGATATACAGTACTTAATTGTAACCGCTACTAGTTAAGAACTTGCTCTCTCCATTTTTTTTTCCCGAGGCCCCTATGTTCATCTTCTCCGGAAAGTAACGCTAATTGGGTCACAAGGAAAACGGGGAAGAAAATTACACCCAGTTCTGTAACTTGCCGTTTCTGGCATCGACAGTCTTCGGTGGACACATTTGACTGTTAGAGTTTTGCTGCCGAAATCAACATCAATAAATTTTAGGTACCTGTCCCGTCCGGAAAAAAAAAATGGGCAGATGCTTGAGGTCAATATATATTACGTCGAACTCTATGCACAGACTAAAAAAATCATCTTAAACACGAAACCAAATGTGAAGACTTCATATACATGTATGTTTATTATCTTGTCTGAGGACCACTCTGCTTCAGTTAACCATGGAGGTAAAGTGGGTGGGCGGAAAAATGATGTGGCCCATCCATTAACCATAAAAAACATGAGGATCATGCAGTTTGCATTAACAAAACGATTTTGCGATATCTATAGAAACGGAAATCCATAGTAAATTATACTCCCTCCATCTCAAAATAAGTTACTCAACTTTATACTAATTTTAGTACAAAGTTGAGTTACTTATATTGAAATGGAATAAGTATGAGTTTGTGAGGATATATCCACACAAATAGATTTCTCAGCTCCGTATTTCTTGAACTAAAAGATACAACGGGTTATTTAGAGTTAAACCACATCTTCTGTGTCACAACTAGAGAAAAACCATCACTTTAGAGCATCTTGAATGGCAATCCGTAAATTTTCTCCCGCATCCGTTCGCGAACAGAGGGGATCAGTCCGCGAACACGGATGCAGGAGGCCACCAACGCTAGCCGCATACATCTCAAACTCTTTTTCAACAAAGCGGATGAAACTCATGCAAATGCCGCCGGATTTCGTACAAACATAATGGATTTCATACAAACATGATGGATTTAAATGCATTTTGAACATTTGGAACAAAAAAAGACCCGCCCTAAACCTATCCTACGGTGGCGGTGCCAGGCGTCCAAGCACGTGTCGTCCTTCCTTCTGCCGTCTCCATGAGCACCGGCGATAAGACCGGTGAAGTGAAGGTGTGGTCTCCAGCAAGAAAGAGTAGAACATGGGAGACAGACCGGCCCACATGGGATACCAGGCCAGCTGCCTCCCGTAGGCTACTTATCCTCGGAGGAGTCTGCGCCTTGTCCGTCGCGTGTGGACGTGAGGTCCAAGAGGGGAATGGTGGCGCCGACATTGTCGTCGTCTTATCTGGCCGAGTGATGATTCATTGGCGGTGCGTAGGAGGCGCAGCTGGCAATGTTCTCCTCCGCGATCGCCCGCAGCTGCACCTCCATGGCTGCCACTTCCATCTGAGTGGCGGCTTGAGCGCAGACGACATCCTAGATGGCACCCTGATCCGCGACAAATTTGGGTTCATCGTGTCCATAGCCGCCACGGCCTCCTCTCTCGCGCGCTCGAAGTAGATCTGGCGCTCCACCCGCCGGTGTTGCTCCAGGAGGGACAGGTTGTACCATTGCTCCTCCTACGCCTGCTGTAACGCCGATAAAGGAGCCAGCGCAGGATGGACCTCCACCATGGCATTGTTGAAGTGCGCCTGCGCCTGCACCATGGTGAAGCCGGCGTGCACATGAGACGCAGGAGTTGGGGCAGAGTCGTCGGAGCCCGTCTCCATCATGGTGCCATCCTCATCATCGGAGACCTGCGGCGAGCTAGCCGGCAAGACGGTCTTGATCCGTATGGCACGGGGGGCCACCACGTGCTTCATCTCCGGCGATGGACTGTCCCACGCTGCTTTCTCGATGACGGTCATGGCGGATGCAGTGAAAGGGAGGAGGATGTCGAGGGCTTGTGTTGTGGTGTGGAGTTAGTCGGGTGTGGCCACCTTTATGTAGCGGATTCTGGTAAGAGACGAGGCATACGGGTGTGTTAATGCGTGGTGCCAGAGTGAGTTTCTCGGTCGGCGAGCCTGCTTAATGGCGGCATACGAAGGGACAGTGGCTTTGAACGGGCGTGGTTGATATCCATCCCGTTTTGACCAGGCACGCGTGTCCGGCATTGAATAGGAGCAGACACCAGAGATGTGTTGCGGGTGGCGCCCTCGGCCGGGGTGCTGCTTCAATGGCTGATGTGGTGAGAGGTCGCGTCCGCCCTGAGATGTCTTGAATGTTTAGCGGCACGCTCTACAGTGGCATGAATATGGGCAGCTGCCGCCGGCTGGAGCGCGCGCGGAGTGATGTTGCTTGAGATGCGTCGGTATTTCCCCAAGGAATAAGGGAGGATGCAGCTCAACAATGGTAAGATATTTCCCTCAGTGATAAGAACAAGGTTATTGAACCAGTAGGAGAACCAAGCAACACTATGTAAACGGTACCTGCACACAAAGAGCAAATACTTGCAACCCGACGCATTAAAGGGGTTGTCACCCTTCTGGGTAATGATGCCAAAAAGTGACGTAAGGACAGGATAAAATTGTAGTAGATTGAAATATGCAAGTAAAATATAGTGAGGTATTTTTGGGTTTTTGATAATATAGATCTGAAGATAAAAGTTTCAAATAAATAAAAAGGAAAATGGCAATATAGATCTAAAAGTATCTCATTGGAAAATAGACCCGGGGGCTGAAGATTTCACTAGTTGCTTCTCTCGAGAAAATAACATACGATGGGTAGATAAATTATTGTTGGGCAATTGATAGAAAAGCAAATAATTATGACGATATCCAAGACAATGTTCATGTATATAGGTATCACGTCCAACATTAGTAGACCGACTCATGCCTGCATCTACTACTATTACTCCACACATCGACCGCTATCCAGCATGCATCTAGTGTATTAAGTTCATGAAAAAATGGAGTAATGCAATAAGAACGATGACATGACGTAGACAATATCTATTCTTGTAGGAATAGACCCCATCTTTTTATCCTTAATAGAAACGATACATGCCTGCCTTGTTGCCCCTTCTGTCACTGAGAAAGGACACCGCAAGATCGAACCCATTACAAAGCACCTCTTCCCATTGCAAGATAAATAAATCAAGTTGGCCAAACAAAATTCAAATATCGAAGAACAAATACGAGGCTATAATAATCAAGAATGCATATTAAATCAAGGCAAATCTAATGATAAACTCACAATTCATCGTACCCAACAAACACACTGCAAAAAGTCATTACATCAAATAGATCTCCAAGAGACCATCATATTGACATAAAAAGAGTGAAGAAGCCATCTAGCTATTGTCTACGGACCCATAGATCTGAGTTAAACTACTCACGCATCATCAGAGAGGCACCAATGAGGATGATGAACCCCTCCGTGATCATGTTCCCCTCCGGGGGAGTACCGGAAAAAGGACTATAGGTTGGATCTCATGGCTCTGGAACTTGCGGCGGCTGGAACAAAATTTTGTCAACTCCTCTAGGGTTTTTGGAGTATTGAGGTACTTATAGAGCGAAGAGGTGGTGTGGGAGGCCACCAAGGTGGGCACAACCCACCCCCAGGCGCGCCTTGGTGGGTTGTGCCCCCCTCGGGGCACCCACCAGGTGCTTCTCTGGCCCATTGGGTGTCTTCTGGTCCAAAAAAACATATAAAGTTTCGCTGCATTTGGACTCCGTTTGATATTGATTTTCTGCGATGTAAAAAATCAAGCAGAAAACAACAACTGGCACTTGTCACTATGTCAATAGTTTAGTCCCAAAAACTGATATAAAATGATTGTAAAACATCCAAGAATGATAATATGACAACATGGAACAATAAAAAATTATAGATACGTTGGAGACGTATCAGCATCCCCAAGTTTAATTCATGCTCGTCCTCGAGTAGGTAAATGGTAAAAAAAAATTGATGTGGAATGCTGCATATCATGTTCATCACATATTCTTTTCTTTATAGCATGGCCATTTGGACTTTTATATGGTTCAAAGCTATTGTCTAGTTTTGACATGATGACTTTAGTACTCAAGCATATCAACAATCAACCATGTCTTTCAAAATATCAATACTAAAGCAAGTTATCCGTAGCCCAGCATGATCAATCATTGATCCATTTACGCAACACATCCAACTATTAGCTACATCCAATGCTCAAGTGTGATAATAGTGTTCCGTAGTTGGTTCTTTATAAGAGAAGATGGAGACTCAAAATAAAAATAAAAATTGCATAAAGTAAAAGATAGGCACTTCGTAGAGGGAAGTAGGGATTTGTAGAGGTGCCAGAGCTCAAAGCTTAAGTTGAGAGATAAAATTATTTTGGGTGGCATGCTTATCTCGTCAACGAGAACGACTTAGAGTTCCCAACACTTTCCATGCTAGATATATCATAGGCGGTTCCCAAACATAAAATAAAGTTTATTACTTTTTCCACCAAACTTTCACAAGCAATGGCTAGTCGTATCCATGGTTGCCCTCCATACCAACACTTTACATGGAATTTATTATTTGACAACACAAAGTAAATTTTCTTTTTTTATTTCGGGACTGGGAATCCCTATTACCGCCATACTCTCATGCAATGACAAGTGAATAAACACTCATCTTGAGAATAACACATCTAGCATGAAAAATATTAGCCACCCCTCGCCGCTTCGTGAGCAGTATGGGCACACAAAAGAGAGATTTATTTTGAAATTAGAGTTGGCACATACAAACTTGCTTAGAACGGTAAGGAAATACCACATATAGGTAGGTATGATGGACTCATTTGGCATAACTTGGATTTTAGGATTTGGATACACAAGTAGTATTTCTACTTATGATGAACCGACCAACCAAGGAACGAAAACCATCATAAGAGAACATTAAACATAACTAATACCGAATAATGCAACACAAGTAGGATGTAATTTCATTGCATGACTATTGACTTTCATGCTTGCATAGGGAATCACAAGCCTTAACATCAATATTCTTACTATAACATAATTAATCATTAACATGGCTCACATATCACTCATCATATCTCAAAACTATTACAAAGAATCAAGTTTATTTTGTCCAATGATCTTCATGAAAGTTTTTATTATATCCCCCTTGGATATCTATCACTTTGGGACTAGTTTCATATGTTGCTTTTGATAAGCTCAAACAAATATAAGTGAAGAACATGAGAATCATATTTCTTTCTCTTAAATTAATCTAAGTGAAGCATCAGAGAATTTCTTCAAAGATAGCAAAGCACACCGTGCTCAAAAAGATATAAGTGAAGCACTAGAGCAATTTCATAGCTCTAAAAAATATAAGTGAAGCATAGGAGCAAGCATAGCATAATTTGGCTCTCTCAAATAGGTGTGTACAGCAAGGATACTTATTAAAAAATAAAAAATAAAAACAAGCAAAGACTTATATCATACAAGACGCTCCAAGCAAAACTCATAATATGTGATGAATAACAATATAGTCTCAAGTAAAATACCGATGGTCGTTAGAAGAAAGAGGGGATGCTACTCGGGGCATCCCCAAGCTTAGTTTCTTGAAACTTCTTGAATATTATCTTGGGGTGCCTCGGGCATCCCCAAGCTTAGCCTTTTGCCGCTCCTTATTCCTTCATCCATCGTGATCTCACGCAAAACTTGAAAACTTCAATCACACAAAACTCAACAAAATTCATGAGATCTGTTAGTATACGAAAACCAATATTTACTCTAAGTATTGTAGCAAACTAATTCTTATTTTGTAATTGTATTATATCTACTGTATTCTAACTTTTCTATGGCAAAAACTCATCAAAGGAAACCATAGAATCATTAAAACAAGCACATAATACAACGAAAACAGAATCTATCAAAAACAGAACAGTCTGTAAAGATGTGATTTTTAACCATACTTTTGTACCTCTGAAAATACTTCAAAATTAGGATAACGTAGAAATTTTGTATATTAATAAAGCCAAAAAATTCAAGAGTTTATCATGCTCCAGTAATCGTCAGAAATTCTAACTCTGAACGCAAAAGTTTCTGAATTTCCAACGCAATCAAATCAACTATCAACCAAATCATCCCAATGGCTTTGCTTGGCACAAACATTTATTTAAACCACAAAAACACATCAAACCATAGGTATTATTGGGTATTTTATTGAAAACAGAAAGAAAACCAAAAAGCATAAAGATACAAGTTGGGTTGCCTCCCAACGAGGGCTACCGTTTTACCCCCTTAGCTAGGCATAATACCAAGATCTCAAGTGTTGTCATCCTTGTTGGATGTTCCATAGGTTGCCCTCATTATAGATTCATAAGTCAATTTGATATTAGTTCTAGGGAAGTGTTCCATGACCTTCCTCAAGGGAAATTGAAATTTAATATCCCCTTCTTTCATATCAATCACTACACCAATAGTGCGTAAAACGGTCTACCAACTATAATAGGACAAGACGGATTGCAATCGATGTCAAGAACAATAAATTCTATGGGTACATAGTTCATATTTGCAAGAATAAGAACATCATTGATCCTTCCCAAAGGCTTTTTAATAGTAGAATCCACCAAATGCAAACTAAGAGAACAATCTTCAATATTGGTAAGACCAAGAACATCACAAAGAGATTTTGGAATTGTGGAAAACTAGCACCCAAATCACATGAAGCATTGCACTCATAATTTTTTGTCTTGATTTTGATAGTAGGTTCCGATTCATTATGTAATTTTCTAGGGATTGACACTTCCAATTCCAACTTATTTTCTAAAGCTTTCATCATATCATCAACAATATGTTTAGTAAAAGCTTTATTTCGTTCATAGGCATGAGGTGAATTTATCATAATTTGCAACAAGGAAATACAATGAATCAAAGAGCAACTATCATAATTAAAGTCCTTGTAATCCAAAAGAGTTGGCACAACACTAGTTAAAGTTTTGACCTCTCCAAACCAAGTTTTATCAATTTTCTCAACAAGATTTTCACCCTCCAAATTATCGGGAAGCCTTCTAGTTAAAGTTGACTATTCTTCAGTCCCTTTATCATCAAGTTAAACTTTACTAAACAAGGAATCAATAGAAGAGACACCAATCATTTTAAAATCTTCATCATTTTTATGAAAGCAATCACTAGAAAACGCTTTTTCTAAAAATTCTCTTTTATCTCTAAGCATAGCGGTTCTTTTCTTACTTTCATCCATAGAAACATAAAGAGCCTTAATTGATTCCTCAGCCTTAGGCACAAAAAATTTCAACTTGAGATTTTCCACATCATGAGAAATTCTATCAATACTTCTAGACATATCATCAATCTTATTCAATTTCTCTTCTATAGAAGCATTGAAAACCTTTTGAGTATTGATAAGTTCTTTAATATTGTTCTCTAGATCAGAGGCATTCCTATTATTATAAGAAGAATTACCATAGGAATTACCATAACAATTAGAGGAATTTCCCGGAAAAGGCCTAGGATTAAAATTACCTCTATAAGCATTGTTATTGAAATTATTTCGCGAGATAAAATTCACATCTATATCATCACTATTTTGCTCAATCAAAGTAGACAAAGGCATATCATTAAGCTCAATAGGAGCATTTTTACTAGCAACCATTTTCATGAGAGCATCAACCTTTTCACTCCAAGAATCAATTTCAACCGAATTAACTTTTTTACTAGTAGGTGCCCTTTTGGTATGCCATTGCGAATAGTTTGCCATAATATTATCAAGCTATTTGGTGGCTTCACCCAAAGTAATTTCCATAAAAGTACCACCCGCTGCGGAGTACAAAATATTTCGAGAAACAAAATTCAATCCTGCATAAAAAAAATTGTATGATCATCCAAAGATTTAACCCATGAGTTGGGCAATTCCTTAGCACCAATTTAATACTTTCCCAAGATTGTGCAACATGTTCATGCTCAAGTTGCTTGAAATTCATGATCTGGGTTCTAAGAGCATCTCCACTAGGGCCCCTAGGACGCCCCCAAACGCCTGTTTTAGCATCGGCGGTAAAAAAAGGTCCAGCCAGGCCCCCAAGACATCATTTCGCGCCAGATTTGGCGTTATTTATGGTCGGTGCGCCCACCCCATGTCCAGCTCCCTGGGGGCAGCTGGGGACGCCGGTGTTTGTCTTTTGCATGCGCAGGCCCACCTGCAGCCCCTCTCTCTCCCCTCTCTCTCCTCTCTCCTCTCCTTTCTCTCTTCATTCCACCACCGCCCAGCACACATATCGCGTGGTCGATGCAGCCCCGACGCCTCCCTAGCCTGGCGTCACCGGCCCTGCCCCGCATCTCCTCGCTCGCCGCCTTGCTCCTCTCCTTGCCGCGCGGCGGAGTCCAAAAGATTTTGATAAACAAAATGAAGCCCCGCATAAAAAAATTGTATGGTCATCCAAAGATTTAACCCATGAGTTGGGCAATTACTTAGCATCAATTTCAGCCTTCCCAAGCTTGTGCAACATGCTCATGCTTAAGTTGCATGAAATTCATGATCTGGGTTCTAAGGGAAATAACTTTTGCGGGCGGAAAATACTTAGTAATAAAAGCATCTTTGCACTTATCCCAAGAATCAATACTATTGCGAGGCAAAGATGAAAACCAAATTTTAGCACAATCACGCAAAGAGAACGGAAATAATTTCAACTTCACAATATCATTGTCCACATATTTTTTTCTTTTGCATATCGCATAACTCCACAAAGGTGTTAAGATGGGAAGCGGCATCCTCATTAGGAGTGCTGGAAAATTGATCATTCATGACATGATTCTACAAAGCAGCATTAATATCACAAGATTCCGCACTAGTGGTGGGAAGAGCAATCAGAGTGCTAATGAAGTCATTGTTATTGGTATTGGAAAAATCACACAACTTAGTGTTTCTTTTGCGTCGTCTTGAGAAATTGTAAACAAGAACACAAGTGGACGATAAATCTGACCGGAAAACGGCGAACGAAATAGAGGGCGAATAAACACGGGAAATTTTTGTGAAGTGGGGGAGATGAAAATGAGAGGCAAATAGAAAATAATGTAAATTGCAAGGAGATGAGATTTGTGATTTGGAACCTGATAGATGTTGATGATGTCTCCCCAGCAACGGCGCTAGAAAGTTCCTTTGATGTCGCTTGAGATGCGTAGGTATTTCTCCAAGGAATAAGGGACGATGCAGCACAACAATGGTAAGGTATTTCCCTCAGTGATGATACCAAGTTTATCGAACCAGTAGGAGAACCAAGCAACACTATGTAAACGGTAGCTGCACACAAAGAACATATACTTGCAACCCGACGCGTTAAAGGGGTTGTCAATCCCTTCTGGGTAACGATGCAAAAAAGTTACATAAGGATAGGATAAAATTGTAGTAGATTGAATGATGCAAATAAAACAAAATAAAAGGGAGCAAGGTATTTTTTATAATATAGATCTGAAGATAAAAGTTGCAAATAAAGAAAAGGGCAAATGGCAATATAGATCTAAAAGTATATGATTGGAAAATAGACCCGGGGGCCATAGATTTCACTAGTTGCTTCTCTCAAGAAAATAACATACGGTGGGTAGACAAATTATTATTGGGCAGTTGATAGAAAAGAAAATAATTATGACGATATCCAAGATTAGTAAACCGACTCATGTGTGCATCTATTACTATTATTCCACACATCGATCGCTATCTAGCATGCATCTAGTGTATTAAGTTCATGGAAAAATAGTGAAATGCAATAAGAACGATGACATGATGTAGACAAGATCTATTCATGTAGGAATATACCCCATCTATTTATCCTTAATAGCAACGATACAGGCGTGCTTTGCAGCCCCTTCTGTCACTGGGAAAGTACACCACAAGATCGGACCCATTACAAAGCACCTCTTCCCATTGCAAGATAAATAGATCAAGTTGGCCAAACAAAACCCAAATATCAGAGAAAAATACGAGGCTATAATAATCAAGAATGGATACTAAATCAAGGCAAATCTTATCATAAACTCATAATTCATCGGGTCCCAACAAACACACCACAAAAAGTCATTACATCAAATAGATCTACAAGAGACCATTGTATTGAGATACAAAGAGAGAAGAAGCCATCTAGCTACTGCCTATGGACCCGTAGGTCTGAGGTAAACTACTCACGCATCATCGAAGAGGCACCAATGAGGATGATGAACCCCTCTGTGATCGTGTTCCCCTCCGGCAGAGTGCCAGAAAAAGGGCTCCTGGTTGGATCTCGTGGCTCTGGAACTTGCGGCGGCTGGAACAAAATTTCGTCGACTCCTCTAGGGTTTCTGGAGTATGGAGGTATTTATAGAGCGAAGAGGTAGTGCGGGAGGCCACCGAGGTGGGGAGAACCGACCTGGGCACGCCTGGGGGCCTAGGCGCGCCTTGGTGGTTGTGCCCCCCTCAGGGCACCCCCCTGGTGCTTCTTTGGCCCATTGGATGTCTTGTGGTCCAACAAAATCCACAAAAAGTTTCGCTGCATTTGGACTCCATTTGATATTGATTTTCTGCGATGTAAAAAAAAGTAGAAAACAGCAACTGGCACTTGGCACTATGTCAACAGGTTAGTCCCAAAAAATGATATAAAATGATTGTAAAACATCCCAGAATGATACTATAACAACATGAAACAATCAAAAATTAAAGATACGTTGGAGACGCATCAGGGAGGTGGTAGCTTTTTTGGTAGGACAGGGTGGTCAACAACGGGCTTGGGAGCGCTCCAGACTCCCGCAAACCTCTCACGCGTTTGTCTCTCGTTTGTGGAATAAATCATGTTCAAACCGCCCTGCGGACCATTACATGACGCGTTGGATGGCTTTCGCGGTCACGATAGCACGGTCGGGACGGTCGCAGGAGGTTTGTGTGTCCGCCTTGGAGATTCCCTTACAAAACATGGCAGTTTGTGCCAAACCGAAGAATTGACAATGACAAATAACGATGAGCCATTTTCTGAGCTTGTTTGACGTGGTCGGTCACTCGCATGCCAATAGGAGTGATGACACGCCGTTAACGTTCATTTATTCGGCTGTCAGAAGCGGCTCGGTTGGACCCAACCCGAGCTCTCTCTCCCCCCTCACCCGCTCTCCCTACCCATCCCACCCCTCGAACCGGGGCGGCATGCCGGTGACGGTATCTGTAGAAGGCGGAGTTGGATCCAACGGCGACGAGGGGAAAGAGCAGGAAGAGCTAATGTGGATGGATGGCGGCGTGGTAGGGGGAATCGGCGGCGAGGACGAGGATTGTTGCGGCAGCAGCATGTTCCATTCATCGTCGACAACACAGTCATCGGGAGATGTCGCCTGTAGGATGGTAGAGGAGCTATCAACTACAAAAGCGCCCCCCTATGTGAACTACGTTCAATCTAGAGCTCTCCCATCCCCAAAAATTTACCTCTCTCCTTGAAAATAGGGTTCTAGATTTGCAATGCTAGTTGTTTGATACTCTTAACTCGGTTCATATTAATTGTTAATTGTTTGATACTCCTATTTATTATAGTTTCTGACGTATTTGAATGTTGCTATCATATTTTACTGAATTCATTCAACTACTGAATTTGGTGTTTCTGAAATAATTGAATGTTGTTGTCATATGTTTTACTGAATTCATTCAACTACTAAATTTAGTGCTTCTAGAATAATTAAATGGTTTGTCCTATTTTCTAATGAATGTAGTGTAGTGCTATTTTTTAATTGAATTTGAACTAACTGGATGTTGCTGCCCCATTTTTGATTGAGTGTAAGTTAGTACTGAATTTTGTTTTTATGAACTAACTGAATGTTGCTTCCCCATTTGACTGTAACTAAGGTTAAAGCTGACATTTGGAATGTGAGTTTTCAATTCTATGGTAGGGATAACTTAGACATGACAATGGTCAGCTCTGAAATCACTTACAACATTGTGTTGACTATTGTTGATTTGGATGGCTTTGATAGTACATATTACATTTATTATGTGAAGCAAGATGGAACTGACATAGTTGGTTTAGAGTTGCTTAACAACAATGCGATGGTTCAGGAAATGCTCAAACAGTTTGACCACATCAGATATGGTTATTTTGTTGTACCAATTTGGTAGCCATGTGATACGTCTCCAACGTATCTATAATTTTTTATTGTTCCATGCTGTTATATTATCATTCTTGGATGCTTTACAATCATTTTATATCATTTCTTGGGACTAGCCTATTGACATAGTGCCAAGTGTCAGTTGATGTTTTCTGCATGTTTCTTTACATCGCAGGAAATCAATATCAAACGGAGTCGAAACATCGCGAAACTTTTTGTGGATTTTTATGGACCAGAAGATGACCAATGGGCCAGAGCAGCACCTGGGGGTGCCCCGAGGGGGGCACAACGCACCAGGGCGCGCCTGGGGGCCCAGGCGCGCCCAGGTGGGTTGTGCCCACCTCGGTGGCCTCACGCACCCCTTCTTCGCCCTATAAAGTCCCAAATATTTCGAAACCCTTCGGGGTGAACCTAGATCAGAAGTTCCATCGCCGCAAGGCTCTGTAGTCCACGAGATCCAATCTAGAGCCTTTTCCGACATTCCACCGGAGGGGGAAATCATCACCGGTGGCCATCTTCATCATCCCAGCGGCCACCATGATGAGGAGGGAGTAGTCCACCCTCGGGGCTGAGGGTTTGTACCAGTAGCTATGTGTTTAATCTCTCTCTCTCTCTCTCTCTCTCTCTCTCGTGTTCTTGAGATGCACAATCTTGATGTATCGCGGGCTTTGTTAATATAGTCGGATCATATGGTATTTTCCCCTCTCTATCTTGTTGTGATGAATTGAGTTTTTCCCTTTGAGATTTCATTGTTATTGGATTGAATACTTTTATGGATTTGAGAACACTTGATATATGTCTTGCAATTGTATACCCGTGGTGACAATGGGGTATCGTATTGATTCACTTGATATATGTTTTGACACTCAACTTGCGGATTCCCGCGATGACATTGGGGTAATCTATGCATAGGAGTTGATGCATGTTCTTGTCTTTGTTTCTTGAGTAGAAATCTTGGGGCACTCTTCGAAGTCCTTTGTGTTGGATTGAGTATTATGAATATGAATTTGTTTTTGTGTTATTTTAGTAACAACTCTTGATAGATCGATTGGAAAGAATAACTTGTGTTATTTTAGTACGAACTCTTAATAGATCGATCGGAAAGAATAACTTGTGTTATTTTAGTACGAACTCTTAGATAGATCGATCAGAAAGAGTAGCTACAAACAATTTCTTCTTATGTTTCTGCTAGATAGGAACTTTGGAGTGATTCTTCATCGCACGTTGAGGGATGGTTATGTGATCCAATTATATTAGTATTGTTGAGAGATTGCACTAGCGAAAGTACGGACCCTTGGCCTCATTTTCAAGCATTGCAATACCGTTTGTGCTCCGTTTTATCACTTGCTACCTTGCTGTTTTTTTAATGTTACTATTACAAAAATCAATATATACTATCCATATTACACTTGTATCACCATCTCTTCGCCGAACTAGTGCACCTATACAATTTGCCATTGTATTGGGTGTGTTGGGGACACAAGAGACTTTTTATTATTTGGTTGCAGGGTTGTTTGAGAGAGACCATATTCATCCTACACCTCCCACGGATTGATAAACCTTAGGTCATCCACTTGAGGGAAATTTGGTATTGTCCTACAAAACTCTGCGCTTGGAGGCCCAACACGAGTCTACAAGAACAAGTTGTGCAGTAGACATCACCAGGCGGGAAAAAATTATCAATATATTCACATTTCGTTGTACCAATGTGGTAGCCAGGCAGGAGTCAATTTTGACAAAAACATGGTCAGAATTTTCCGGAGGTGCTACCTTGAGGTGCTCCAAAATTGGGAACATATTTGCTGCCAAATATGATTATCCGACAAACATAGTAGATTCCAAATATGGACAAACAGACAAACAAACATGACTACTTCAGATAGCACAAGAAGGAGATGTTGCCAACATTATGTTCAAAAGCATACATAATTAAGATATATAGCACAGTAGTTCCAAAACCTACAGACATTGTGTACAATACTCTAGTTCAAACTAAACAGAATCTTCTACACTAATAACTTAGAACTGCTAACTCCAGAGAGAAAATTCACTCTTTAGACTGATGAACTTCTCCGTCAAGCATAATGGCGAGCCACCGGCTGAGCACCAGTGAGGCGAGCACAACATCAGAGAGACCGCTATTTCTCCTTATTCTCCTTCTTCTGCTCTTCACAAAGGGTTGTATCTCCTCCTCCTGCTCCTTGAGTACTTCCTACTCCTCCATCTTCACCTCCACATACACATTGGGCAACGCCTCCACATCAATGGGCTTCTACCTCTCTCTTACGACAGTTGCACGTGCGACGCGAGGGCAAGCCACGACCTGGACCTCCATCTCCTTCTCATTGTCGATGGAAACAATAGGATGTGCTATAGGGGGGTGCGGACGAGGGCTTCGTACTCGTGGTCGACATGGTGTAGCACCGCGACCTTGATCACCATGTATGCAACCGTTGGATCTACCAAAAACCTGTGTTTCAACGGCCGATACATGATCCAATGGTTGTGCTACCAGACATCGTCAGACATGTACTCTAGCATGCACCAGACGAGGAGGGCTACCGTCGGCATGCCCTTGCGGCTATCACGGAAGACGTGTTCCTTCTTGTCATCCCTAAACACAGGCACGAGGCCTCTAATGTGGTTGACGAGCGCGGGGGCACTCTTGAAATGCCCGGTGAGCTCCCTGATGATTGCCTTCTTGGTTGGATCGTTGTCGGCCCAGTCGTATAAAACCCTCTCCCAACGGCACATTGACTTCGCCATCGGCGGGGGCGACGGGGGTGCTGGCGGCGTCGACGGTGAGTGGTGGGTGATGACTGGTGGGACACAAGAGGCGAGGTGGTTTTCTGTGTGAGCGACATGACGGGTGGTCAATGCGGTGGGAGGAGGAAGACAGATTTTTTTTCTATAATCAATGGGAAAATGAATGGGTGGCTCGTTAACGTGAGAACGAGCGGCGGCTAACTGACAACGAGTGAACGGCTGAGCCCGACCGTGTGCTACGGAACAAACGAGCTAGCCAACGTGTCCGACCGGCCCGCATCGGGCGCTTTCGACCCGCCCGAGTCAGCCGCTAGTCAACAGCCGTTAATGGCGTGCCATCACTGATGTCGTCCCGCGAGTGATCGGCCACATCAAAACGAGATCAGAAAGTGGCTTGGTGTTTTTCCCCACTTTAATTCTTCCATTCGGTGCAAAATGTCACGTTTTGTAAAGTGGTGGTTTTCCGCAAGTTGTGACACGAAAGTGGTGGTTCTGTGCATTTAACTCGATTATCTTGGAAGGTATATGAAAAAAGTGCATTTCCTTTGGAAAATAATATATACATAATGCGTACATGTCTTGGGTGCATATATATACATGTCACACTATGAAGTTTTGAGTAATGTGAAGAATTTTACACACACATCATACATTTATGTGCATTGCACCTACATGATTTCCAAGAACACACAGAAGATCTACGCGCCTCTATACTAAGGATAGAAAAGGCCTAGTTTTGTTTAATGACACCATTAGAAACCCGCGGTAGCCCAAAGTCCCAAACATCCACCAGCCTTTCAGTACAACCTAGTGATGACTTAAGGCTATCATTTCCTACCAGTCTCCATTCGTTGCAATGCTCTTTGATATTGACAACAATGGTCCAAAGAAGAATAATTTTTGAAAGAATTGCACATGCATAGTTGTTTCTTCAGATTTCAATATCTCATATCAATTTTGGTTACTTTTCAAAACACTTTTTAGTGTAGATAATTCAATATTTTCTTTTTTCCTGGGAGGTAATTCAGTACACTACTTACTTGACCCTTCTTTGTTTGTTAGGGCATCTCTAACACTGACTCACAAATTTGCTCCGGCATCCATTCACCCACAGGAGAACCAGTACGCGGACACGGACGCAAGAGCCGCCACCCAACGCTGCCAGCATACATCCGACCCCAATTTTTTTTATGTCTGCATGTTCAAATAGCTGCATATATAATCTAAAATTGTTCAAATGTTCAAATTCATCGGTAGTTCTAATTAAAGAAGTTTAAGTGTTACACTCCATGATTGTTATTGCCCTTCACTGCCCACAGAAGTTCAATCAGATCTTCTTTCAAATGCGCGTGAGTTCCTCGATGCCGAATTTGTTGATGCATTTGAAGAAACTCTTCAAATTTGGCTGGGTCTTGGTCAGGAAGTTCGATAGGATCACCCATGTTCTCAAATTCAAGACCTGGGGTAGCATCATCACCCTCATCCTCCATGATCAAGTTATGCATGATCACACAACAGGTCATCACCTCCCACAAGGTCTCCAGATCTCATTGTTAAGTAGGTCCAACAACAACTGCAAAACATGCTTGTAGAACTCCAAAAGCCCTCTCGACATTCTTTCTAGCTGCCTCTTGTCTTTAGGCAAAGTGATATTTTCTATGACCAACTGGGTTAGAGATGGTGTTCACAAAGGTAGCGCAAGGAGGATAGATAATGTCAACCAGACTGTAGCACATGTTGTACTCATGCCCATTGACGGTATAGTGGCAAGGAGGAGCTTTGTCTTTAATAATCCTGGCAAACAATGGTGATCGTTGTACCACATTGATGTCATTGTAAGACCCAGACATGCCAAGAAAATTGTGTCAAATCCAAAGATCATGTAATGCAACTACTTCAATAATGATGGTGGGCTTCTTAGCATGACCCTGATATTTTCCTTTCAAAGCTTTTGGGAAGTTCTTCTATTTTTAATGTGTGACACCCCGAGACCGACGCACCAGGTGTCTTCCAGTTATTCGCTGTCGTTGCCATGTCATGTGCTTGCGTGTTGCATTTTTCCATGTCATCATGTGCATTGCATCTGCATAGTTTTCAAAACATACATCCATCCGTAGTTGTCGGGTCTCTCTGTTGTCCGTTATGAGCCCAAACAAACTTGCACGCGCCCGCGGCACCTCCGAAACCTCTTTTGTAAGTGGCCGAAAAATGTTATCGGAATGGGTTGAAACTTGGCGTGTGGTCTTATTATAGTGTAGACAGACCGCCTGCCAAATTTCGACGCATTCGGAATCCGTTTGCTAGCCCAACCGTTAAACATAGAGCAGTGTCGTTACCGTCACTACCGTCGGACATTTTCGGTCTCCGAAAACCCCGCCAGGCCACTTATCTCCTCTCCTCTCAGCCCACTCACACCCCTACATAGCCCACCTATCCACCTACCTACCCTCTCTGCTCTGAACCGTCCGACCGAGATCGAACGGCTCGAAACGGAGCAAAAATCCCTAAACCTAGAGCCCCTACCCTATATATACACCTCCCCCTTCCAAAAACTCTCGGAGTCTAGTTATGTCCGAGAGTAGGAATTCTTTTTACTCCTCAGCCCCTTCGTCGCTCTGGTGAGGAAACTAACGTAGATGTTTCGGATTATTTCTCTTCCCCTTCAAAAAATTTTAGGATCACGCAGTTAGTTTTACGTTCGTTGCGATGTCAGCACTTTTCATCCGGTGCATTTCTGGTCAAGTTGATTCGATCCTCTTCATCTTTGCAAATTCAATCCTCACTTCTTTCCAACCGGCATCGTTTTCCCTAACCGAAGTGGTCTTTCTTTTTCCCATCCGCCCACCCTTTTTCTTCTCGGAGACGGAGTCCTTAATCAAGTATCCATCCCACTCGTGCGAAGTCTTTGAATTCTTTCCTCAAAGATTTCAACTTGGTGAGTTATTGTCTAGTTCGTCATCCTTCATCTCTTTTCCTTTCCGATGGGTCCAATTCAAGTATTCGGTGTTCATCATATTCTTTTCCCTCGGCTCAAGTGTTTCCCCTTGCTCGTTTGCCTCTTGCCATTTTAATCGTTCTAGAGTTCCGAAGACATCTGAGGAGATTCGTCTGTGTTCTAACTAATTCAAGGTTGTCACCTCATTCAATTCCATCAGTCATATGCCTTCTCCAAGATCGTTTTTCAAATTCTTTTCATGCTTGGTTCAACATTTCCTACTTTCATTCTTCCGGAGTATCTCAGCAATTTTGGTGGTGTATCTCGTCATCATTTTCATCATTTGAAGACCAAAAAAGAGTTCCTATAAATCTTGTCCGATCTCTCAAAAATTCATGGAGCTAGCTTGACGCTATCCTCTTGATTGTTTCCAATCGTGCAAAAAAAATTCTTACCCATCCAGAGCATTTCATGAATTATTTCCATTGCGATCCTCCGAAGGCCACCATTTCATAAGATTTCTTCGTTCTCAGTTTTCAACTTCGTCCCCCAATTATTCTGAATTGATGTGTCTTCGTTCGTTTCCATATTCTTCCGGTGCTTTGTCAAAGTATCATTTAATCAGTTCGCGATATCTTCGTTTGTATTCTAATTCTTTCCAGAGATTCCTTCTCTTTTCCTCACTCGGCTTAAATTCTTACGATGGTTCGCTCAGAGTTCTTTTCTTTATTCATGTCAATTCATTTGCTTATTCGAATCCTACTGGTGGTTCATGAAGACTTTCCCAAGTTTTGCGCTTACCTCTCTGTAATCATTTTCAACGTGAATAAGTGGTATGCAAATCCATTGCTTCTCATCAATTTAATTGGTGGAGGATAAGCATAACATAAATCTTATTCTTTTCATCGAGTTGATTAATCCCATTCTTCAGAATTTGTTCATGATAAATAAGTTCTAATTCCAATTGTTTTCTGTTTTCTTTTCCGGAGTTCAAAGTTTCCTCGGCTATCTTGTCGGAACATCCATTGAAATCACTGCAAGGGCTTAGTCTTATTCTTTCACCCTTCATTCTACATCATCATCCTTTTCGTTACCAGAGTTCTTCATGGTGGTTCATCATGATTTGACTCATTCTTCAAGTATTCGTCAAATTCTTGTGGAGAAGCTCAAGCGTTATTCTTTTTGTGTTTCGAGATGCATATAATTCTCTGTATTCTTTTGAAGGGGAGTTTTCCATTTGTTCGTTCTTCTCAGCTATTCAAGCATTTGGTTGTGGCATAATTTCACCTCAAGTTTTGGGATGATTTACATAAGTCCACAACAAGCGTATTCTTTTGTTGTTGATTTTCTCAACAAGTCCGTTCAAGACTTTCTCTTGAGGATTCTTATTCAAATTCATTCGTTCGAATTCCTTTTCTATCTCTTCTAGCCGGAGTGGCTTCGGATTCTTCCTTGTTCCTTCAGCTTTTGTTCATATCTTTCAACCATCAAGATTCTCGTATTGTTCCTTGTTCCTCTTTTGTTACGGTGCTTCTCAATCTCGCTCATCTTCGTTTTGTTCTTTCTTTCTAGTCATTCAGCCTCCCAAGATTCTTTAGTTTCACCTTCTTCCTTTTTTTCCATCTGTCTCGTTCCTAAGATCTCGGGACGAGATCTCTTGTTAGTAGGGGAGTGTTGTGACACCCCGAGACCGATGTGCCAGGTGTCTTCCAGTTATTCGCTGTTGTTGGTATGTCATCTACTTGCGTGTTGCATATTGCCATGTCATCATGTGCATTGCATCTGCATAGTTTTCAAAACTTGCATCCGTCTGTAGTTGCCGGGTCTCTCCGTTGTCCGTTATGAGCCCAGACACACTTTCACGCTCCCGCGGCACCTCCGAAACCTCTTTTGTAAGTGGCCGATTTTTTTTATCGGAATGGGTTGAAACTTGGCATGTAGTCTTATTATAGTGTAGACAAACCGCCTGCCAAATTTCGTCACATTCGGAGTCCGTTTGCTAGCCCAACCGTTAAACATAGAGCAGTGTCGTTGCCGGTACTCACATCGGACGTTTTCGGTCTCCGAAAACCCCGCCGGGCCACTTCTCTCCTCTCCTCTTAGCTCACTCACACCTCTACACTGACCACCTAGCCACCTACCTACCCTCTCCACTCCGAACCGTCCGATCGAGATCGAATGGCTCGAAACGAAGAAAAAATCCCTAAACCTAGACCCCCTACCCTATATATACACCTCCCCTTCCAAAACAATTCGGAGTCTAGTTATCTGAGAGTAGGATTTCTTTTTACTCCTCAACCCCTTCGTCGCTCTGGTGAGGAATCTTGACGTAGATGTTTCACATTATTGCTCTTCCCCTTCAAAAAAATTATGATCACGCAGTTAGTTTTACGTTCGTTGCGATGTCAGCTCTTTTCATCCGGTGCATTTCTTGTCAAGTTGATTCGATCCTCTTCATATTTGCAAATTCAATCCTTAGTTCTTTCCAACCGACATCGTTTTCCCTATCCGAAGTGGTCTTTCTTTTTCCCACCCGCCCACCCTTTTTCTTCTCGGAGCCGGAGTCCTTAATCGAGTATCCATCCCACTCGTGCAAAATCTTTGAATTATTTCCTCAAAGATTTCAACTTGGTGAATTATTGTCTAGTTCGTCATCCTTCATCTCTTTTACTTTTCGGTGGATCCTATTCAAGTATTCGGTGTTCATCATATTCTTTTCCCTCGGCTCAAGTGCTTCCCCTTGCTCGTTTGCCTCTCACCATTTTAATCCTTCTGGAGTTCCGAAGACATCTCAGGAGATTCATCTGTGTTCTAACTAATTCAAGGTTGTCACCTCATTCAATTCTCAATCGTTCCGGTGCATCATTTCTCATTCAAATAAACACTTTCAACAGTGGTTTTCTTCAGTGGCCCCTAACCCACAGGTCTTTTCCCAGGATCTTACCTGACTCTTCTAATATTTCTGGAACTATTCCCAAATTCTTTTAAAGTGTGACGTAAGTATGGATTCCATCAGTCATATGCCTTCTCCAAGATCGTTCTTCAAATTATTTTCATGCTTGGTTCAAAATTTCCTACTTTCATTCTTCCGGAGTATCTCAACAATTTTGGTGGTGTATCTCGTCATCATTTTCATCATTTGAAGACCGAAAAAGAGTTCCTCTAAATTTTGTCCGATCTCTCAAAAATTCATGGCGCTAGCTTGACGCTATCCTCTTGATTGTTTCCTATCGTGCAAATTTTTTCTTACCCGGATCCAGAGCATTTCATGAATTATTTCCATTGTGATCCTCCGAAGGCCATCATTTCATAAGATTTCTTCATTCTCAGTTTTCAACTTCGTCCCCCAACTATTCTGAATTGATGTGTCTTCGTTCGTCTCCATATTCTTCCGGTGCTTTGTCAAAGTATCATTTAATCAGTTCGCGATATCTTCGTTCCTATTCTAATTCTTTCCAGCGATTCCTTCTCTTTTCTTCACTCGGCTTCAATTCTTACGATGGTTCCAGAGTTCTTTTCTTTATTCATGTTAATTCATTTGTTTATTCCAATCCTACTGGTGGTTCATGAAGACTTTCCCAAGTTTTGCACTTACCTCTTTGTAATCATTTTCAACGTGAATAAGTGGTATGCAATTCCATTGCTTCTCATCAATTTAATTGGTGGAGGATAAGCATAACATAATTCTTATTCTTTTCATCGAGTTGATTAATCCCTTTCTTCAGAATGTGTTCATGATAAATAAGTTATAATTCCAAGTGTTTTCTGTTTTCTTTTCCGGAGTTCAAAGTTTCCTTGGCTATCTTGTCGGAACATCCATCGAAATCACTGCAAGGGCTTAGTCTTATTCTTTCACCCTTCATTCTACACCATCATCCTTTTCGTTACCGGAGTTCTTCATGGTGGTTCATCATGATTTAATTCATTCTTCAAGTATTCGTCAAATTCTTGTGGAGAAGCTCAAGCGTTATTCTTTTTGCGTTTCGAGATTGATGTCTACACACGCTTCTACTCTTGTAGACTATGTTGGGCCTCCAAGCGCAGAGGTTTGTAGGACAGTAGCTATTTCCCTCAAGTGGATGACCTAAGGTTTATCGAACTCAGGGAAGTAGAGGTTGAAGATGGTCTCTCTCAAGCAACCCTGCAACTAAGATACAAGAAGTCTGTTGTGTCCCCAACACACCTAATACACTTGTTAGATGTATAGGTGCACTAGTTCGGCGAAGAGATGTTAAATGGCAAGTAATATGGATGGCAAAACAAAGTAATATAATTCTGTAATAAAAAGTGCAGCAAGCAAACAAGTGGTAAATGTGAGCACAAATGGTATTGCAATGGTGGAAAGAAGGCCTAGGATTCATACTTTCACTAGTGGCAACTCCCAACAACATTAACATAATCGAATCACATGATATTTCCCATAAAACATGCAAAGGGGACACACTCGGAGGTCATTCCTTCGTGGTCAAGAGAGGACGAGAATTATGTAGGGCTACAAAAGCACACCTCAAAGTTCGTAGTTCTCAATCTAAGGATTTCCCAATGTCACCGCGGCCATCCAAAGAGAGTTCCACAATCACCACAACGTATCTAAAGGATAGTCAAAGACAAGCACCAAGAGACTCTCAATCTTCAATCAACACACAAGAGAGGAAATCACTCATGAAAATACTTTTCTAATCCATGTCCAATAGACCGCTGTCACCTTGGTCTCGGAGATTATACTAGATAAAGACAAGTGAGTACATCAATCCAATACATAGAGGAAGGGGAAATATCATGGGATCACCCTAGATTAACATAGCCTATGATCACAACGAAGATCACATCATGGGAGAGAGAATTGACCACATAGCTACTGGTAAGAACCTCAGCCCCGAGGAGGAATTACTCCCGCCTCATGGTGGGAGGAAGCAACGTCGATGGAGATGAATCCGGGGGCACTTCCCCGTCCCGGCAGGGTGCCGGCGCAGGAATTCTGGTCCCCCGAAGCTTGATGGCGATGGCGGCGGAGATCGGAATCGCGTCTGGAGAAAAGGGTTCCGGAATCAGGGTTTTCTTGACGGACCTTAAATATATGCCAAAGGGGGTCACCGGGGGAGTCCTGGGGGGCCCAGGTGCCCCCCCGGCGCGGCCTAGGGTGGGCCGCCTGGAGCCCCTGTGGGTCCCCCCCGGCTGTACTTTGGCCGCACGGTAGCTCCTCGAACGCTAATTTTTTATATATTTTTTCTGGATTTTTCCTGGCAGTTCTCGTAATGTGAAAACCTGAAATACAAAAACAGCCGAAAACAGAAACTGGCACTAGGGTGCACTGAGTTAATAGGTTAGTCCAAATATGATCAAAAGTGTATGGAAGTGTATAAATATCATAGCAATATCATCCAAAAGAGGCATGGAGCAAGCAGAAATTATAGATACGTTTTGGACGTATCAGAGATGCATATAATTCTCTGTATTCTTTTGAAGGGGAAGACAATGCTACTTTGGGACAATGCACATTACACTCAGAATGACAATCATGCTCTTAGTAGTTGGTGCTTTAAAAGAAGGTGGAGACTCAACATAAAAGTAAAAGAATGGCCCTTCGCAGAGGGAAGCAGGGATTACTCATGTGCTAGAGTTTTTTATTTTGAAAACATAGAAGCAATTTTGTCAACGGTAGTAATACTTCATATGTGTTATGCATAAGACAACCTATAAGTTGCAAGCCTCATGCATCGAATACCAATAGTGCTCGCACCTTGTCCTAATTAGCTCGGATTTCCATGGGTTATCATTGCATTACATATGTTTCAACCAAGTGTCACAAAGGGGTACCTCTATGCCACCTGTACAAAGGTCCAAGGAGATAAATCACATTTGATTTCTCGTTTTTGATAGATCTCAACTTGAGGACATCCATACCGGGACAACATAGAAAATAGATAATGGACTCCTCTTTAATGCTTAAGCATTCATAAGAGGTTGAGGATTAATGTCCAAGCTAAAACTTCCACCATGATACATGGCTTTGGTTGGCGGCCCAATGTTCTTCTCTAACAATATGCATACTCAAACCATTCAACTCATGGCAAATCACCCTTACTTCGGACAAGACGAACATGCATAGCAACTCACATGATATTCAACAAAAGTGTAACAGTTGATGGCGTCCCCAGAAACATGGATACCGCTCAGCAAGCAACTTATAAGAAATAAGATACATAAGCGACATATTCTTTACCACAATAGTTTTTAAGCTACTTTCCCATGAGCTATGTATTGCAAAAATGAAGGTTTTAAGGGTAGCACATGTAAATTTACTTGGAGTGGCGGTGAAATACCACATATAGGTAGGTATGGTGGACTCATATGGCATAACTGGATTAAAAGAATGTGGATGCACAAGCAGTCAGTCCGCTTAGTACAGGTGGAGGTTAGCAAAAGACTGGGAGCGACCAACTAAAAGAGCAATGACGGTCATAATCATGCAGAGCGACAAAGCAACATTGAATCAGGCATGGTAGTTATATCGCTACTCAGAAACAAAAGATCATCAAGGCTTGACAGACTTTCTTTACAGTCTTAAATATGCGTGAGCATACGCCAAGTCAATCAAAATAAATTCTTGAAGGAAGATATTACTAAACCATACCACATCATAGGCAAACAAATCAAGTTGGTACTCCAATAACACATTGGGAATCCCCCAGCTATTTGAGACTAACCACAAGAAAACATGAACTACTAAGCGCCATTATGCACGTAGCATCTTTATCATAGACATATCAACCAATGCAACGGAAGCAAACTCTCTTAATAAGGTGAGCATGGTAATTAAAGAGAGTTCAAGCAACCAACTAAACAAAAGCTCTTTGAAAAGATAAGCATGAATACTAAGAGCTGAACATGATAGTAGCTATTAAAAGACAAAGAACACACACAGCAAAGATAAACATGAAAATTCTATGTTGTGTTCTAGGTTGAAGTGGAGCGTGTTTCTCTCCCACACAAAGAAAGTTGAGTTCCAACTCATTATGAAAAACAAGCAAAGCTAAAGAAAACTAAAAATGAAACTAAAAGCAAGACGCTCCAAGCATAGCACATAACACATGAAGTGATAAAAATATAGTGGAACGAAAGACGAACTGATAATGTTGATGGAGAAGGGGATGCACGGAGGCATCCCCAAGCTTAGACGCTTGAGTCTCCTTGAATATTTCTTGGGGGTGCACGGGGGCATCCCCAAGCTTGAGCGCTTGACACTCCTGAATCTTTTTATCATCTTCCCTCGCACACTTGAAAACTCCCTTCATACATAACTCATCATAATCTGATTAGCGAGGTTAGTACCCATAATAAAATAATTGTTCCTTGCTGGAAATAAAGATATTCTCGAAGTTCAACTGTTTCTCAAGATTGCCAAAAGGTTTTTGCAAAGAAAAAGCAAGCTCTTGGTTTGCAAAATGAAAGAAAGGCAAAACAGGACAGAATCTGTGAAAAACAGAACAGCAGGTAGTAAATGATTTGTTCGGGGCACTTCTGCAACTCTAATCAAAAAACTCAGAACAGACGCACGAAAGACAATTATATAGAGCACGCTGTCAAAAAAATTCAGACCAAAAAGATGATCTGGTGATTTTATACGAATTTTTCTATCCAAGGACAGAATATGTTTCCTGGACAGCACGTCACAACTTTTGAACTTTCTTGCAATCAGAGGCTACACTTGGCACAAAGTTGAAAAGTAAAGATACAATGATGATGCTACAGTAGTAAAAACATCAAGACACAACAAAAAGCAAAATAAAATTTTATTCGTTGTGGGCTGCCTCCCAAAAGCGCTTTCTTTTATGCCTTTAAGCTAGGCATAGGACTTTAATGATGCTCTCGTAAGAATAAGAGCTGAAGAACAAAAGAGGGCATCAAGAAGCAAATGCCAAATACATTTAAGCCTAACATGCTTCCTATTCATAGGAATATTGCAATAGAATAATTCATTGAAGCACGAAGCAACTAGCATAGGAAGGCAAAACAAGCATAACTTCAAAATATTCACCATAAAGAGAGGAAACTTCTTATTATTAAGATATTTAGAACCAAGCCTCCCTCTCTCATTATAAATTTCAGTGGCATCATGGATGAACTCAACAATATAAGCCTCACATAAAGCATTGTTACCATGATCCACATGCAAAAAGGTACTCTCACTCCCCACATAAGCATAATTTTTCTCATTGGTAATAGTGGGAGTATGACTATCATAAACAACTTGAACACTATAGATTAGTTGTATATTAGGAGGGTGGTGTTCAACAAGGGAGTAATTCCCTTCATGATTATGACAAGTTTCATAAGGATAATTTCTCCTTATGTCATAGGTACCTTTATAATCACTATAGATTGGAGTTATAACATCATCATGGTAGAGAAGAGCATTATCATTGCTAGCAACTATATTTGTAAACATGTTGTCTTTATTCTTACTAGCAAGAGAATTATCAATTATCACATCACTAGTGGGGATAGGATTTGGAATCCTATCATCCCCAAGCTTAGAGCTTCCCATATCTTCACTTTCAGAGTTGGTACCAAAAAGATTTTCAAGATCATAAGCAGCATTATCATCATTTTCCCAATCACAATAAGTAACATGCATATCATAATCAAAATCATCTTCAATAGTACCTACGGACGTATCATCAAGATGATAATTAAGGCAATAAACTTCACCTTCTTCTTTAAACTTACAACCGTTAGGATAAAAGTTGATGGGAGGAATATGCTCAGGCCAGGTTGATACCCATTCTTCTTCCTTCTTGCTCCTCCTCCTCCTCCTCTTCTTTTTCTTCTTCTTCACCTTAGGAGGGGGTGGTTGGAGATGAAGCTTCTCCACATATCCTGGTTTATCATTAGAAACAATAGGGGAAACTTGGGAGAAACTCTCCTTTTTATTAGCAAAAATATAAGAGACATTTTTATACTTTGGTAAAGTTCCCTCCTTTCTAATCTTACTTATGTAATCATTTTCATGGCAATTAACAACACAATAGAGATGGCAATTTTGCAAAGTGTTTTTTATTCCTATGGCATTATCATCCAGCCAAGAAGTCTTTTCTAAAAACTCTTCACACATCAAAAATAACGTAAGCTCCTCATAAAGATCAGAGGTGATCATGTTATCACACAACCGGTTAACAGTTATGTTTTGAAAGTTCATGCATTGAAAATTAAAGTGACCCTCTATGCAGCAAAGTTCACAAGTAAAAGGATAAAGGTCACACAATTCTCTAGCAATTTCATTTAAATCTCCGACCCAAGTGATTGTTCTTTCATGCTTATGTTGCTTACAATACTTCTCTTCTTCAATCATAGGCCTTTCACAAGGTCTATCCACTCCACAAAAATTAACAAGCTTATATAAAACTTCATTTTTAGGAATTGGATCATGCATGTTGCAATCATCATGAGCAATTTCATTTTCTTTGCAAGTCTCTTTAAAAGGTTTATGATGCTTGATCCAATCCTCCTTAGGCATATTAAGATGTGAAGCAAAAGATTTGAGGAAATCAACAAGGAGTTGAGAATCAAGCCCAAACTTAGCACTAAACTTATTAAAACTTGTAGTTTTAACAAAGGACTTAATGCAATCATACTCATAAATTATACCTGACTCTTTACCTTTGTCGATCTCCCAATCTTCAGTGTTGCGTTGAATTCTTTCAAGGAGTTCCCATTTAGCATCAATCTTTTCGTTTGTGAAAGAACCCATAGAGGAAGCATCGAGCAAATCTTTATCCTGTCGAGAGAGCCTCGCATAGAAGTTAGTAATAATAATATCTTTGGGGAGCCCATGGTTAGGACATTTTAGCATTAACGTTTTCAGTCTCCCCCAAGCTTGAGCTATGCTCTCTCCGTCATGAGGATAAAAATTATAAACATAATTCCTATTCTCATGGACTTCATGAAGAGGATAAAACTTGGAGTAAAAGAGAGAATGGATCTCTTCCCATTCCAGCAGGTGAGAGTCATTTAGTAGCCTATACCATTCCAATGCTTTTCCTTTCAGTGACAAGGAAAATAATTTCCTCATGACAAACTCCCTCGATACACCTGCAAGCTTAAATAATGAACATAGTTGTGACAGATATAGCAAGTGTTCACCGGGATGTCTGTCTCCTGCATAACGATTAGCCAAAACATAATCAATAATACCAGCCGGTATTTTATAGGGCACAATTTCAGTAGGAGGAGGAGCAACCACCACAGGTGTGGGGCGTCCTCCCGCAAGCAACGATCCAATAGCAAGGTTTTCCATAAACATAACTAGTGAAATAAAAACAAGAAACAAAAAGATTTAATTGCAAGATCTAAAGATATACCTTCAAGCACTCACCTCCCCGGCAAAGGCGCCAGAAATAGCTTGATGTCTACACACGCTTCTACTCTTGTAGACAATGTTGGGCCTCCAAGCGCAGAGGTTTGTAGGACAGTAGCAATTTCCCTCAAGTGGATGACCTGAGGTTTATCGAACTCAGGGAAGTAGAGGTTGAAGATGGTCTCTCTCAAGCAACCCTACAACTAAGATACAAGAAGTCTCTTGTGTCCCCAACACACTGATACGTCTCAAACGTATCTACTTTTCCAAACACTTTTGATATTGTTTTGACCTCATTCTTGCATAATTTGGACTAAACTAACCCGGACTGGCGCTGTTTTCAGCAGAGCTGCCTGTATGGTTTATTTGTGTGCAGGAAAATGGATTTTTAAGTATCTCAGAAAAATCCATGAAAAATCAGAGAAAATCCACGCACCCGAAGGAACCAAATACCATAAGTGGGGCCAGAGGGGGGCCAGGGGGTGCCCAGGCGCCCTATGGGCGCCCCCCCCCCTGGGCCGCGCCGGGGGGCGCCTGGGTGGGGCCCACACCCCCTGGTGCCCTACTTTAGCCCGTATTTTTCCTCCCGACGCAAAAACCCCAGATCGGAAGTCCTTTCGCAATTTTTCGTCGCGGAGCCGCCGCCACCCTCTGTTCTTCCTCGGGAGGGCTAATCTGGAGGCTGATTTGGCCCCCGGAGAGGGGAGATCGTCGCCATCGTCATCATCATCACCACTCCATCATCCCTCCTTGACTTCTCCCTTCATGTGTGAGTATTTCCCCTGCTGTAGGCGAAGGGGATGGTAGGGATTGGATGAGTTAGATCATGTAATAGTTTATCAGATTGTTGGGGGCATGTTGCCTATCATCTAGTATGGTGTTTATCATCTTTGCTGCACCTTGTTGTTCTTAATGCTTGACACTAGGGCCCGAGTGCCATGATTTCAGATCTGAACCATATGTGTTTGCATGAATATATTTGTGTTCTTGATCCTATCTATGAGTTGTATGCACCTGTTACGGTTCGGAACCGGCGATCCCAAAAGTGACAGCTTGGGACACCAAAGGGGATGGTCCGTAGTTTGAGGATTATATTTATCCATTGAGTTCATTGCTTTGTTCCGGTGCTCTTTGACAGGAGCACCTTAATATCCATTAGTTCCTTTTGGCCCCGTTCGTAGCGGGATGGTAGGACAAAAGATGTTGTGCAAGTTCTTATTGCAAGCACGTACAACTACCTACGAGATACATGCCTGATGTTTGATATTTGCCTAGATGATCATTACTTTTCCGTGTGCCGTGCCCCAAGTTAGAATCTATCTCATCCATGCAGCGCCCAACCATCCATCTCCCTAGCCTACAGTATTTTAAACCTTGCTTGTCACTAGTTGCTACTTTTGCCATTTACTGCTGCTATTTACTTTTGCTGTTTACTTTTACTATTACTATCATCACTATCATATTACTGTTACCACTTATCTTTTGTTGCAAGTAAGTATATTTCAGGTGCGGTTGAATTGACAACTCAACTGTTAAAGCTTATAAATACTCTTTGGCTCCCCGTGTGTCGAATCAATAAATTGGGTTATTCTTACCCGCGAAGACTATCTCGATCCCTTACGGTTGAGGGTTATCAAGTACCGTTTTCTGGCGCCGTTGCCGGGGAGCATAGCAATATTTACAAGTCTACTTGAGGTATCCTACCTGCTGCGCTTTATTCACTATGGGTAAGAAAGGAGACCCCAAGGTTCCGATCTTACTATCCACTACAAGAAGAGGTACTGCTCTGAGCACTAGTGCTACACTTGATTCACCTTCCTTTATGAGTAAGTTTGCCTCACCACCACCACATGATGCTCCTACTGAATCTATTATTATGTCTGATACTCTTGATGATGCTTCTACTACTTTTGATGATGATATTAGTTCGCTTGGTTATGCTCTTGAGAAACAAATTGCTGCTGCTGCTGAAAAATATGGAATTGAACTTCCTGTTGCTCGCTACCCTATTGGTGAAACTTATGATTATCCTGATTTGAGTAAACTCAAAGAGAGGCTCCTTGATGATGATTACTATATGCTTGATGAAGATCTATGCAGGGAACTGACAGAGTTTGCTGGCTCTGAACCTGAAGTTAATAAGAAAATATTTGAAAAACACTCTTTGAAAAACAAAACCATTCCTAATCCTGAGTTTGCTACATCTCCTATATGCATTGATGATCCTGATTTTGATTTCTCTGTTGATCTCTCACTTATACCTATGGTTGAAGCTGACCCCTTTTATGGCAGAGAAAATGATGATGCTATTGCACACCTGACTAAACTCGGTGAGCTAGGTAGCCTGTTTACCACAGATGAAAGGATACGCTACTTTTATGTGACCAAGCTTCTTCCTTTCTCGTTGACGGAAGGTGCCAAAGCATGGTATGATTCACTTCCATGCGGTTCCATTAAGAGTCCTCAGGACTTAGCTCACTCTTTTGTTGATAAGTACTTTCCTTCTCACATGCAACATGCTGCTTTACAAAGAATTTATAACTTTAAACAGTTGCAGGATGAGTCCCTCCCTAAAGCTTGGGGGAGGTACTACGGTCTGATTCGGGCTAGACCAGGACATGAAATTCCTAAGAATGAATTAATTGATATATTCTATGCTGGTCTAACTGATGAATCTAGGTCCTATTTGGACAGTTGTGCTGGTTGTGTTTTCAGGAAAAGAACACCGGACGATGCGGAAGATCTGATGGGCAGGATTGCCAAAAACCATGAAGATTGGTCCGTCCCTGAACCACCTCCACTAACAAAGAAGAGGGGCATGTTTGTTCTAAGCCCCGAGGATATGCAAGAAGCAAAGAAGTCTATTAAAGAGAAAGGTATTAAAGCTGAAGACGTGAAGAATCTACCCCCTATTGAGAAGCTGTGTGAGCCTACCACTCACTCTCCTATGGTAGAGGTACACTCTCTTTTAGATTTCAATGCAAGTGACATCCCTCATGGTAAGCCTCCTGATCAATGTTTAGATGAGTTTGATAATTTTATTATGAAACAGAATCATTTTAATGAGAGGATAGAAAGTCAGTTGCATGATAATTCCCTTGCTATCAAAAATTTGCTTGGTGTTTTAGATAGAACAGTTAATGATGTTCAATGTCTTGTGAAGCATTTTCATATGGTTCAAACTCAGCTTGATCAAATTTCTAATGTGCAAAGAGATTTACTTGCTAACAATGCCAAACAAGATAAATTACAGGCTTTTGGGATTAAGACCCAAGGAGGAACTAGTACTCAAGATCCTCTTTATCCAGAGGGACATCCGAAGAGAATCGAGCAAGATTCTCAAATGCAGGAAGAAGAAATTGTTGTCTCTCCAAATAAGAAGAAGAAACATAAAGAGACTGACAATTCTAATGATCCTATTGCAGATGAAGAGCCAGCTATTGATCCCAACAGTGTATCTATTTCCGATGCTGAGACTGAAGACGGTGCTGAACCTGAAGGTAATAATAATGAGAAGAATGATCCGCCTGAAGTTCGAGAAGAAGAAGCACCTGACAAACGTAAGAGGTACACTAAAGAAGACTTCATCGCAAGAAAACATGGGAAGGAGAAAGAACCATGGGTACAGAAACCCATGCCCTTTCCAGGTAAGTCCATCAAATCTAAAGAAGAAGAGCATTATAATAAGTTTTGTGAATGGATTAAACCTCTTTTTCTTCAAATCCCTTTGACTGATGCTATTAAGTTACTTCCTTATTCAAAATATATGAAAGATATTGTCACTAACAAAAGAAAAGTTCCTAATGATGCAATATCTACTATGCTTGCTAACTATTCTTTCAGTGGAAAGATTCCTGAGAAGCTCGGTGATCCAGGTATACCCACCATTCCTCGCTCCATAAAGAATAATTATGTCAAAACTGCTTTATGTGATCTTGGAGCGGGAGTGAGTGTTATGCCTCTCTCTCTTTACGAGAGGCTTTGTTTAGAGAAACTAATTCCTACAGATATCTCCCTTCAGATGGCTGACAAGTCAACCGCTGTTCCGATAGGTATTTGTGAGGATGTTCCAGTTGAAGTTGCTAATTGTTTAATTCTTACTGATTTTGTTGTGCTTGACATGCCCGAGGATGGGAGCATGCCCATTATTCTTGGTAGACCTTTCCTTAACACCGCAGGTGCTATTATTGATTGCAACAAAGGGAAGGTTACCTTTCATGTGAATGATAAAGAACACACGGTATATTTTTCGAAGAAGACCGACAGGAGGCATGCCCTCAACTCTATAGAGAATATCGAGACCGTGAAAATTGGAGAATGGGACTATCCACTACATGTGCCTCACAAATACAAAACTATCATGGTAGGGACAATGTCCATCAAGATAAAGTTCAGTGATTACTTCGTAGGAGGTGAGACTTTTTGCTCTATATATCACTTGTTTGTTGGTAAGACTTGATCAACCTTACTAGTGAACGTGTTTTATATGGATAAAAAGTTGAGCTTGCTATGTTTTCATTTGTTTTTAGTGTTGTCCTACTTGCTGTACCAAGTATCTATGTTTTTGAAGCTTCAACAATACTACTAACTGCTTCAAGTTTTCAGAGAGTTTCGCAGCTTTTTGAACTTCGAAAAAATTTCAACAGTGAAGTTTTCAGAAAAATTCCAGAAAAATTATATTAAAAATTTCCACAACGGGAGAGACCCGGAAAGTCCTGGGGCCAGCCAGGGGGGCCACCAGTGGCCCAGGCGGCCAGCTGGCGCGGCCCAGCCCCAGGTCGCGCCCATAGGGCGCCTGGGGCCCACGGGACCCCCCTCTAGGTACTTCTTCTTCCCCTCTCTCTCTCTTTTTCCAGAAACCCGAGTTCTGGTCTTGTTCTTGCTGTTCTTGCTGTTCTTGGAGGCGATTCTTCGATCTCTCTCTACAGCCCGTCATTTGAGCTGAAATTTTGAGCAAATACTCCCTGGTATGTGACTCCTCCACCCCCCCCCCAATTAGATTTTTGATTGGTGGCCTCATTTGTGAGTATTTAGTAGTTCTTGGTGCTGTAGAGATGAGCTTGCATGCATGTGTAGAAGGTTATTTTCCAAGTTTTGATGCAAGTTTATGCCTTGGGCAAGTGAGTTGAGTAGTTTGCCTTAGCTCACTTTGTTTTAATCCTCGTTTTTGTAAATTGTAAAAAAAATTCAGAAATGAGTTTGTTAGGAAGGGCAAAAGGATGGCTTGAGAAGAGGAGGCCCGCACACTCCGATCGAGTCACTAGAGCCGCGGCTTCACCATCGACTGCCAGGGTGAGCTATAATGAGGATCATGTGCCCCTGGAGTTGTTGGAAGACACAAGTCCAGCACGTGCGATGACATTTCCATGCGATGAATTTATGGAAGCTGCGGGAATCAAGGATGAGTTTTATAATCTTTGTGCTAATGCAGGTTTGGCACGGCTCGTCACCAGCCGTGTTACTCAGTATCAAAAACTCACCTCCAGTTTCATTAACAGTTTTAGATATAATCCTGATTCAGGTGCTATTGAGTTTAAAATTTATAATGATCTTATCACCATGACTTTGGCAAATTTTTGTGAAGTAATAGGTGTGCCGTACGTTGGGAGGATGGCAAGGATGGCCACTCAGCCCTCCAAGCTGAAAACCGTCATCAACTCTCTCTGCAGCATGGGTACGAGGGATATTCATCGGTCGAAGGTCTCCAGCATCTTGTTTCCTCACCTCAGGTATTTTGCATACTATATTGCTAGAGGGGTGTTAGCTCGTGACAACACGAGCAGCATTTCTGCTCCGGATATTGCTATCCTGGCAGCAGCCCTCTCAGGGAGGTCTGATTATAATCTTGGTACCTTAACTGCTCGACGCCTTGCTATGAACGGTAACAAGGGGGACTTATATGGTGGCATTTATGCCACACTTATCTTAGAGCATCTTGGAGGCACCCCACACCCTGATGATACTCCTTTTACTTATTTAAGCTTTGATCTTGCTGCTATGAAAAGGCATAAGTTTGTTACCATGGGTTCTGAACTTGATAACCTTATTTATATCTTGCGTTTCGGAACTACCGCGGAACGCGAGATCCGTCTACCTGCACCTCTTTTGTTTGATTTTTCTCGCAGGAACGGATGGTCCTTTGATGTTGTCCAGTTTGATGAGTTCATGGTCCAGCATCAGTTTCATAACCCCATGGAGGGGGTTGTGCCCGACGAGGAGAGGCACGGTGAGATACCACATTTTCAGGAAGAGACCGCCACCGAGTTTGGTGAAGGGTCTTCCTCTGTTTGGCGTTCGGAACCTTCCTCGTGGGAGACTCCGAGGAGTTCGGTGTACGCGCCAGCATCCTTCTACGACCCTTGGACTCACCACCATACCCCTGGAGCAGGAGGCTACTGGGGGCAGTAGCTGCTACCAACTTAGGCCAAAAGCCTAAGCTTGGGGGAGTATGTGCCCTCCTCACTTTTCCATTGTATTATCCGTTTGATTCACTTTGATCTTTTCGAAGTTTTTGCCCGTTCTTCTTTATTTCTCTTTGCAAAAACAACAAAAAGATTTTCTTTTGATTTTTATTCAACTTTTGAAAAACCCCAAAAGATTTCCTTTCTCTCTTTAGTTTGCTTTGTTTTCAGAGATCAGCTCGAGTCCGTGATGGCATTTGATTATATTTCCTACGTTCGATCGTGCAAGTGACAAGCAGTAATGACGAAGATCGACTGAAAGTAAGCAACAGGGAAGACCGGTATGAACTCTTATTGTTTCTACTTTTGTACATATGCCTATACTTATGATCTAGAGACCAGCTTGTAGCGACATAGTGCTATGTTTACAATGCTCTTCCAGTGGTTCATGCTTTCCTTGTGGCTAGTCTCGAATAACTAGAGTATATAATGTGTTATTGAAATGATCTACATGCATTGCACTGTTCATAGTCTGGTATACTAAGGTGGTATTTCCCTTTAGAGAATTTTTGGATTGACTTGGCACATACTTACACATGGTTAAGACTAAAAGTCTATTTTGCCTTGATGATCTTTGAGTTTTAGAATAGTTATATCACTTTCATGCCCGATTCAATGTTGCTTTGTCGCTCTGCATGATTATGACCGTTATTGCTCTCTAGTTGGTCGCTTCCCAGTCTTTTGCTAAACCTCCACCTGTACTAAGCGGAATGACTGCTTGTGCATCCAAACCCTTTAAACCAGTTATGCCATATGAGTCCACTATACCTCCCTATACATGGTATTTACCTGCCATTCCTAACGAAGACTTTCATGTACCATCTCGAAACTAATAAAAAGCATTTCTCTTTTGTGCCTATGTTTTAGCTCATGAGGAAGTAGTAGTTAATTCATGATCTCTTTAAGTTGGACAAGTTTCACCCCTGGATTGCATGTATAATGTACAAACCCCTAATATGAAAAGGAACTGGCATTGAGTGCGCCCGGCTCAAAAAGATAATATAACAAACAAACCCTCCTTCACGCTTTGTTCATGAGAAATCAGAAAACTTTGGCAGTGATAAACAAAGGAGATTAAGAGGATGTGATCGTCCTCATGCGGGAGCCGTTCCTCGAGACTTGTCTAGCTTAAAAAGTGATTGAGTTATCTACTAGCATTCGTTGACGAAATATGCACCTCTCAAAAACATATTTACCTCTGTTTTAAAACCAAGAGCTCTGGTACATGTTTATTTTTTGTTTCCGACCACGGGTTTTCAACCTTGCCAATAAAAGCCACGGTTCGAGAGTCTCACCTTCTTTCTTCAAAGTACCGACTAGGAGAGCATAATTGTCATTCTGAGTATAATGTGCATTGTCCCAAAGTATTACATTGTCTTCTGCATACTTGTGATATGATTTATTCTGAAATTCTTAGCTCTAGTCTCCTTTAAAACTCTGGAGGAGTCTCTGCATTTATGTTTTGCTTCACTCATGGAGGCTAGCGAGATACCACCTTAATATGCTCAAGCTATGTGCAATGTGATCTTGTCTTGATTCTCAGTAATATATTATTTACTCTTAATTATTTGTGACTGGTCACTTGAAAGAAGGATTGCTCCTTGCATTGTTCTCATAAGTACTGTTTTAATACTTGCTGAACTCTTTTTGTAGTACATGCTTATATACATCTAATGAAGCAAAAGAGTTTGTCAAAGTTTTCTTTGTCGCGTCCAGTTCGTTGAACTGAATTACTTGAGGACAAGCAATATGCTAAGCTTGGGGGAGTTGATACGTCTCAAACGTATCTACTTTTCCAAACACTTTTGATATTGTTTTGACCTCATTCTTGCATGATTTGGACTAAACTAACCCGGACTGACGCTGTTTTCAGCAGAGCTGCCTGTATGGTTTATTTGTGTGCAGGAAAATGGATTTTAAAGTATCTCAGAAAAATCCACGAAAAATCAGAGAAAATTCACGCACCCGAAGGAACCAAATACCAGAAGTGGGGCCAGAGGGGGGCCAGGGGGTACCCAAGCGCCCTGTGGGCGCCCCCCCCCCCCCCCGGGCCGCGCCGGGAGGGGCGCCTGGGTGGGGCCCACACCCCCTGGTGCCCTACTTTAGCCCGTATTTTTCCTCCCAACGCAAAAACCCCAGATCGGAAGTCCTTTCGCAGTTTTTTGTCGCGGAGCCGCCGCCACCCTCTGTTCTTCCTCGGGAGGGCTAATCTGGAGGCTGATTTGGCCTCCGGAGAGGGGAGATCGTCGCCATCGTCATGATCATCACCACTCCATCATCCCTCCATGACTTCTCCCTTCATGTGTGAGTAATTCCCCTGCTGTAGGCGAAGGGGATGGTAGGGATTGGATGAGTTAGATCATGTAATAGTTTATCAGATTGTTGGGGGCATGTTGCCTATCATCTAGTATGGTGTTTATCATCTTTGCTGCAACTTGTTGTTCTTAATGCTTGACACTAGGGCCCGAGTGCCATGATTTCAGATCTGAACCATATGTTTTTGCATGAATATATTTGTGTTCTTGATCCTATCTATGAGTTGTATGCACCTGTTACGGTTCGGAACCGGCGATCCCAAAAGTGACAGCTTGGGACACCAAAGGGGATGGTCCGTAGTTTGAGGATTACATGTATCCATTGAGTTCATTGCTTTGTTCCGGTGCTCTTTGACAGGAGCACCTTAATATCCATTAGTTCCATTTGGCCCCGTTCGTAGCGGGATGGTAGGACAAAAGATGTTGTGCAAGTTCTTATTGCAAGCACGTACAACTACCTACGGGATACATGCCTGATGTTTGATATTTGCCTAGATGATCATTACTTTTCCGTGTGCCGTGCCCCAAGTTAGAATCTATCTCATCCATGCAGCGCCCAACCATCCATCTCCCTAGCCTACAGTATTTTAAACCTTGCTTGTCACTAGTTGCTACTTTTGCCATTTACTACTGCTATTTACTTTTGCTGTTTACTTTTACTATTACTATCATCACTATCATATCACTGTTACCACTTATCTTTTGTTGCAAGTAAGTATATTTCAGGTGCGGTTGAATTGACAACTCAACTGTTAAAGCTTATAAATACTCTTTGGCTCCCCGTGTGTCGAATCAATAAATTGGGTTATTCTTACCCGCGAAGACTATCTCGATCCCTTACGGTTGAGGGTTATCACACACCTAATACACTTGTTAGATGTATAGGTGCACTAGTTCGGCGAAGAGATGTTAAATGGCAAGTAATATGGATGGCAAAACAAAGTAATATAATTCTGTAATAAAAAGTGCAGCAAGCAAACAAGTGGTGAACGTGAGCACAAATGGTATTGCAATGGTGGAAACAAGGCCTAGGGTTCATACTTTCACTAGTGGCAACTCCCAACAACATTAACATAATCGAATCACATGATATTTCCCATAAAACATGCAAAGGGGACACACTCAGAGGTCATTCCTTCGTGGTCAAGAGAGGACGAGAATTATGTAGGGCTACAAAAGCACACCTCAAAGTTCGTAGTTCTCAATCTAAGGATTTCCCAATGTCACCGCGGCCATGCAAAGAGAGTTCCACAATCACCACAACATATCTAAAGGATAGTCAAAGACAAGCACCAAGAGACTCTCAATCTTCAATCAACACACAAGAGAGGAAATCACTCATGAAAATACTTTTCTAATCCATGTCCAATAGACCGCTGTCACCTTGGTCTCGGGGATTATACTAGATAAAGACAAGTGAGTACATCAATCCAATACATAGAGGAAGGGGAAATATCATGGGATCACCCTAGATTAACATAGCCTATGATCACAACGAAGATCACATCATGGGAGAGAGAATTGACCACATAGCTACTGGTAAGAACCTCAGCCCCGAGGAGGAATTACTCCCGCCTCATGGAGGGAGGAAGCAACGTCGATGGAGATGAATCCGGGGGCACTTCCCCGTCCCGGCAGGGTGCCGGCGCAGGAATTCTGGTCCCCCGAAGCTTGATGGCGATGGCGGCGGAGATCGGAATCGCGTCTGGAGAAAAGGGGTCCGGAATCAGGGTTTTGTCGACGGACCTTAAATATATGCCAAAGGGGGTCACCGGGGGAGTCCTGGGGGGCCCAGACGCCCCCCCGGCGCGGCCTAGGGGTGGGCCGCCTAGGCAGGCCGCCTGGAGCCCCTGTGGGTCCCCCCCGGCTGTACTTTGGCCGCACGGTAGCTCCTGGAACGCTGATTTTTTATATATTTTTTCTGGATTTTTCCTGGCAGTTCTCGTAATGTGAAAACCTGAAATACAAAAACAGCCGAAAACAGAAACTGGCACTGGGGTGCACTGAGTTAATAGGTTAGTACAAATATGACCAAAAGTGTATGGAAGTGTATAAATATCATAGCAATATCACCCAAAAGCGGCATGGAGCAAGCAGAAATTATAGATACATTTTGGACGTATCAGAGATGCATATAATTCTCTGTATTCATTTGAAGGGGAGTTTTCCATTTGTTCGTTCTTCTCAGTTATTCAAGCATTTGGTTGTGGCATAATTTCACCTCAAGTTTTGGGATGATTTACATAAGTCCACAACAAGCGTATTCTTTTGTTGTTGACTTTCTCAACAAGTCCGTTCAAGCCTTTCTCTTGAGGATTCTTATTCAAATTCATTTGTTCGAATTCCTTTTCTATCTCTTTTAGCCGGAGTGGCTTCGGATTCTTCCTTGTTCCTTCAGCTTTTGTTCATATCTTTCAACCATCAAGATTCTCGTATTGTTCCTTGTTCCTCTTTTGTTACGGTGCTTCTCAATCTCGCTCATCTTCGTTTTGTTCTTTCTTTCTAGTCATTCAGCCTCCCAAGATTCTTTAGTTTCACCTTCTTCCTTTTTTTCCTTCTGTCTCGTTCCTAAGATCTCGGGACGAGATCTCTTGTTAGTAGGGGAGTGTTGTGACTCCCCGAGACCGATGTGCCAGGTGTATTCCAGTTATTCGCAGTCGTTGTCATGTCATCTGCTTGTGTGTTGCATTTTGCCATGTCATCATGTGCATTGCATCTGCATAGTTTTCAAAACTTGCATCCGTCCGTAGTTGCCGGGTCTCTTCGTTGTCCGTTATGAGCCAAGACACACTTGCACGCGCCCGCGGCACCTCTGAAAGCTCTTTTTTAAGTGGCCGAATTTTTTTATCGGAATGGGTTGAAACTTGGCATGTGGTCTTATTATAGTGTAGACAGACCGCCTGCCAAATTTCGTCACATTCGGAGTCCGTTTGCTAGCCCAACCGTTAAACATAGAGCAGTGTCGTTGCCGGTACTGACGTCGGACGTTTTCGGTCTTCGAAAACCCCGCCGGGCCACTTCTCTCCTCTCCTCTCAGCTCACTCACACCTCTACACTGCCCACCTAGCCACCTACCTACCCTCTCCGCTCCAAAACGTCCGATCGAGATCGAACGGCTCGAAACGAAGCAAAAATCCCTAAACCTAGACCCCCTACCCTATATATACACCTCCCCCTTCCAAAACAATTCGGAGTCTAGTTATATCTGAGAGTAGGAATTCTTTTTACGCTTCAACCCCTTCGTCGCTCTGGTGAGGAATCTTGACGTAGATGTTTCACATTATTGCTCTTCCCCTTCAAAAAAATTAGGATCACGTAGTTAGTTTTACGTTCGTTGCGATGTCAGCTCTTTTCATCCAGTGCATTTCTTGTCAAGTTGATTCGATCCTCTTCATATTTGGAAATTCAATCCTTAGTTCTTTCCAACCGACATCGTTTTCCCTATCCGAAGTGGTCTTTCTTTTTCCCACCCGCCCACCCTTTTTCTTCTCGAAGCCGGAGTCCTTAATCGAGTATCCATCCTACTCGTGCAAAGTCTTTGAATTATTTCCTCAAAGATTTCAACTTGGTGAATTATTGTCTAGTTCGTCATCCTTCATCTCTTTTACTTTCCGGTGGATCCAGTTCAAGTATTCTGTGTTCATCATATTCTTTTCCCTCGGCTCAAGTGCTTCCCCTTGCTCGTTTGCCTCTCACCATTTTAATCGTTCTGGAGTTCCGAAGATATCTCAGGAGATTCGTCTATGTTCTAACTAATTCAAGGTTGTCACCTCATTCAATTCTCAATCATTCCGGTGCATCATTTCTCATTCAAATAAACACTTTCAACGGTGGTTTTCTTCAGTGGGCCCTAACCCACAGGTCTTTTCCCAAGATCTTACCTGACTCTTCTAATATTTCCGGAGCTATTCCCAAATTCTTTTAAAGTGTGACGTAAGTATGGATTCCATCAGTCATATGCCTTCGCCAAAATCGTTCTTCAAATTATTTTCATGCTTGCTTCAACATTTCCTACTTTCATTCTTCCGGAGTATCTCAACAATTTTGGTGGTGTATCTCGTCATCATTTTCATCATTTGAAGACCGAAAAAGAGTTCCTCTAAATCTTGTCCGATCTCTCAAAAATTCATGGTGCTAGCTTGACGCTATCCTCTTGATTGTTTCCAATCGTGCAAATTTTTTCTTACCCGCATCCAGAGCATTTCATGAATTATTTCCATTGTGATCCTCCGAAGGCTATCATTTTATAAGATTTCTTCGTTCTCAGTTTTCAACTTCGTCCCCCAACTATTCTTAATTGATGTGTCTTCGTTCGTCTCCATATTCTTTCGGTGCTTCATCAAAGTATCATTTAAGCAGTTCGTGATATCTTCGTTCGTATTCTAATTCTTTCCGGTGATTCCTTCTCTTTTCTTCACTCGTCTTCAATTCTTACGATGGTTCGCTCATAGTTCTTTACTTTGTTCATGTTAATTCATTTGTTCATTCCAATCCTACCGTTGGTTCATGAAGAATTTGCCAAGTTTTGCGCTTACCTCTCTGTAATCATTTTCAACGCGAATAAGTGGTATGCAAATCCATTGCTTCTCATCAATTTAATTGGGGGAGGATAAGCATAACATAATTCTTATTATTTTCATTGAGTTGATTAACCCTTTTCTTCAGAATTTGTTCATGATAAATAAGTTCTAATTCCAAGTGTTTTCTATTTTCTTTTCCAGAGATCAAAGTTTCCTCGGCTATGTTGTCAGAACATCCATCTAAATCACTACAAGGCCTTAGTCTTATCTTTCACCCTTCATTCTATATCATCATCCTTTTCATTACCGGAGTTCTTCATGGTGGTTCATCATGATTTAATTCATTCTTCAAGTATTCGCCAAATTCTTGTGGAGAAGATGAAGCATTATTCTTTTTGCGTCTCGAGATGCATATAATTCTCCGTATTCTTTTGAAGGGGGGTTTTCCATTTGTTCGTTCTTCTCAGCTATTCAAGCCTTTTGTTGTGGCATAATTTCACCTCAAGTTTTGGGATGATTTACATAAGTCCATAACAAGTGTATTCTTTTGTTGTTGATTTTCTCAACAACTCCGTTCAAGCCTTTCTCTTGAGGATTCTTATTCAAATTCATTCGTTCGAATTCCTTTTCTAGCTCTTTTAGCCGGAGTGGCTTCGGATTCTTCCTTGTTCCTTCAGCTTTTGTTCATATCTTTCAACCATCAAGATTCTCGTTATGTTCCTTGTTTCTCTTTTGTTACGGTGCTTCTCAATCTCGCTCATCTTTGTTTTGTTCTTTCTTTCTAGTCATTCACCCTCCCTATATTCTATGGTTTCACCTTCTTCCTTTTTTTCCTTCCGTCTCGTTCCTAAATCTCAGGACGAGATCTCTTGTTAGTACGGGAGTGCTGTGACACCTCGAGACCGATGCGCTAGGTGTCTTCCAGTTATTCGCTGCCGTTGCCATGTCATCTGCTTGTGTGTTGCATTTTGCCATGTCATCATGTGCATTGCATCTGCATAGTTTTCAAAACTTACATCCGTCCATAGTTGTCGGGTCTCTCCGTTGTCTGTTATGAGCCCAGACACACTTGCACGAGCCCGCGGCACCTCCGAAACCTCTTTTGTAAGTGGCCAAAAAATGTTATCGGAATTGGTTGAAACTTGGCGTGTGGTTTTATTATAGTGTAGACAGACCGCCTGCCAAATTTCGTCGCATTCGGAGTCCGTTTGCTAGCCCAACTGTTAAACATAGAGCAGTGATGTTACCGGTACTGACATCGGACGTTTTCGGTCTCCGAAAACCCCGTCGGGCCACTTCTCTCCTCTCCTCACAGCCCACTCACACCCCTACACAGCCCACCTAGCCACCTACCCACCCTCTCCACTTCAAACTGTCCGATCGAGATCGAACGGCTCGAAACGGAGCAAAAATCCGCCGCCAGCTCACCTCTGCCCCGCCGCCCGACTCGCCCTGCGTGTCGCGTCGCCGACAGCGCCGGGCGGGAGCTCGGCGTCCGCCCGCCAGATCCGCGCCATTTGCCTCCCCTCTGGCCGGATCTGGTCGAGAACGGGATCCCCGTGCCAGGATCCGCCGCTCCCCGGTGTCCCTCTGGCATGTGCCGTCGTCCGAGCCGCCGCTAGCCATGGGATCCTCGCCCAGCTCGCCAGCCTTCCCTGCTGCCTCGCTCGGCCTCATCGAGAAGGACCACCGAGCCACTGGCCAGTGGGCCGCGCCACCGGACATGTTCGAAGGAGCCTGTACATGTCCGCCATTCGCCTCTCCGGTGTGGCTGACAGGTGGGCCCGTGCGACCCATCCGCCAGACGTGTCCGGCCAGCCCGGACAGTGTCCACCCGAGCCCGGGGTGGTTTATTTCGCCTAAGTCATTTTCTGTTTTCAACGTTTTGAAGCATTTTTGTGATGATGATATTTTTGCATGTTGATCCAAATGAAGCATATAATATGTCAAAATGTTCATCTATGAATACTCTAAATGATGGTTGCATTTGAATACATATTAGGATGCATATTGGCATGTTTATCTCTGTTGCAAAAGTGCTAAGTGTTGTTAACTGCTGAAACTTGATATAACTTGCTGATTTGTCTTTTTCATATCTTTTTGTATGATTTTTGTTTGAGCATCATGTCAACATGTTTTAGGAGCGCAATCATGTAATATTTGGTATGGTGCGATCCACTTTTCATGATATGCCTTGTGGTGAGTGTAACAAGCTTGTAAAGTGACCTACTCGTTGTTTGCTGTTTTCTGAGCATTGTTAAAAACTGCTAAGTCTGGAACTGTTATATTATGATGCCATGTTTGCTTGATGCTACAGTCATATATGTGCATGTTTTGGGATGTCCAGTGGGCATGTCTTGAATACCATGTTATGCTCTATCAATCTATGCCTTTGTTTGCAATTATAGGGTGATGTAGCTTGTCTCTTTCTTGCTCTCAAGTTTTCATTATAATGTTTGTGTCAGCATGTCAACAGCATGTTCAATTTGGCAAAGCTCATTGTAAGTAATCTATGCCTCCTATGGAGTTGTGCCAATGGAGTTATTTGCAGTATGCCATGCCTAATACATGTTCATGGCCTTTGCTTGCTTATTACACTTGCTATGCTTGCTGTTATGTGCCTCTAAAGTCAGTATCATGATGTGGTTGTTTACATTCCTAGATTTTCACTAAGTCTGAGAATCTGCTATTTCATGTTTGCATCTTGTTTTGATGAATGACATGAACCTGTTGCTCCCATGTATATGCCATCTTGTGTTCCTTGAGATCCATGTTATGTTCTAGCATGCCATGCCTTTGGTTGCCATGTTCATGCACTGTAGCTTAGTTATTTCTTGCCTCCAGCATGCCAACATATTAAGTCTGCTCATGCTGTATGCCCAGTTTTTTCACCAAGTTACAATATGTGATATAAAGTTTGCTTATTGCCTTGATCATGTTGGTTTATTCCTGATGCCTATGAACCTGATACTTGGTGATATTGGAAGCATGCAATCTATACTTTGAGTTCATGCCATGCTTGTGCCTAGCTTGTACTTGTAGCATGTTGTTTTGATGCTTGTAAGATGCATAGTTGCTGTTTTGGACAGATTGTGTTTCAAACTTGTTTCATGTGTATGTGTTGAACCGTGGCTCCGTTCAGGCATGATCTACATGAAACTTGCTTGGTTTTGCATGTAGTTGCACCATGTCATGTTGTATCCATGTTTTGAGTGTTGTGCTTGATGTTTGAGTGCCTTTTGCATCAATGCCATGTGTAGCTTGTTTTGCTCATATCTTCTAGGCCGTAGTTCCGAATTAAATGAACTTTATATGTAACTTGACTAGAATTTCATGTAGATCATCATGGTGCATATTAACTTGTTGTTTAACAACTGTAACTTAAGGTTTGTTCAGATCTGGACCAGTTTCAAAATTGCATATGAGGACTTACCGGAATTGTTATATGTTGTTTTCGGCCTCATTTAAACTTGCTTGTCGTGTGGTTCTTGTTTGCATCAGCTCTTGCCATGAGTTGCATCATGTAGCTTGTCATGCATCATACTTGGTTGAGCATCTTGTCTAGTTTATATGTGGTGTATTTACCACGTTGTTTGCTTCTTCTCGTTAGTTCCTGTTTCGTTGCGATCGTGAGGATTCGTTCGACTACACTTGGTTCGTCTACGTCGCTTCATCTTCTTCATGGACTCGTTCTTCTTCCTAGAGGGATCTCAGGCAAGATGACCATCACCTTGGACCTCGTTACTATCATTGCTATGCTAGTTGTCTTGATGCTATCGCTATATGTCGCGCTACCCACCATTTGTTTGTCAGCCTCTCTTTGTTGCCATGAAACCTCTAACCTTTGACACCATCCCAGCAAACCATTGAATGGCTATGTTACCGCTTGGTCAGCACCTCTTATAGCGTTGTTAGTTGCAGGTGAAGATGAAGATTGCTCCATGTCGGATCTTAGATATTTTGGGAATATCACAATATCTTACTTAAATTAATGCACATATATACTTGGAAATGGGTGGAAGGCTTGTCCTTTTGCTCGGTGTTTTGTTCCACTCATGCCGCCTTAAGAACCAATAAACCGGTCTTATGTTCCTTGATTTTGCGTTCCTAACACGGTTGGGCTTATGGGAACCCCTTGACAGTTAGCTTTGAATAAAACTCCTCAAGCAAGGCCCAACATTGGTTTTGCCATTTGCCTAATAACTAAAACTTGCATAGGGAGTTAGCGCTACCCGCGGACTTAATTTACAAAACGGGCCAGTGCTCCTCATGAGTGTTGGTCCAAACTAGAGCACCTTGCGGCGCCAACCCTTGGCAACTTGGGGTATTTGGTCGCTGTACGCTTAGCTCATCCGGTCCTGGCGTGAGACGAGATACGCGCGGCTACTATCAGGGTGTCGGCACGCTGGGAGGTCTTGCTGGACTTGTTTTACCATTGTCGAAATGTCTTGTGCACCGAGATTCCGAGTCTGATCGGGTTGTCCCTAAGATAAGAGGTTTTACCTCTGTTGATCGTGAGAGCTTGTGATGGGCTAAGTTGGAACACCCCTGCAGGGTTATGATCTTTTGAAAGTTGTGCCCGCGGTTATGTGGCAGATTGGAATTTGTTAATATCCGGTTGTAGAAAACTTGGCAGAAGATCCGAAATAAAATACACCAACCGCGTGAGTAACCGTGACTGTCTCTTTTCAATTTGAGAAGAGAACACGGTGGGGTTATGTTTGACTCGTAGGTAGTTCAGGATCACTTAGTCATCATTACTAGCTTGCGATCGTTGAGTAGATGCTCTTCTTATTCTTACAATCGTAAGTTAGCCACCATACACTGCTTAGCCGCTGCTGCAACCTTACCACTTATCCTTCTCCCTACCCATTAAGCTTTGCTAGTCTTGATACCCATGGTTATGGGATTGATGAGTCCTCGTGGCTCATAGTTACTACAACAACAGTTGCAGGTGCAGGTTTTCCGACGACTTGACGTGAGAGCGATGTTTACTTGTGTTGGAGTTCTTTCTTCTTCTTCTTCGTCGATCTTGGGATAGGTTCATGGTCGGCAGCCTGGGATAGCAGGATGGATGTCGTTGTGTTTTTCATGTTTTCATCCATAGTCGGATGTCTTGTGTATGTTGTTGTTGTATGACTTGTATGTATCCCCATCTATTAATGTAATGGTACGATGTAATGATATCCATCTTGCTAAGAGCCCGAAATGCGGTTGTGCCCCAATCACGAGTTCTTCACGTCATCGGGATAGAATCTCATCTTGGGCGTGACACAATGCATGCAGTCAAGTGATCCGAGCAAACCTGGCCACCCTCTTGCTTCTTAGATTGCCAAGAGCCTCCCGGTGTCTGCCACAGTTGATCTCTTAGGTAATGAGGTCCAAACACCGAGACCACGACATTTGCAAACCTGACCATGGAATCTCCACATTTTCTCTCGGACATCCGCAGGTACTCATCCTACGAATCAATGGTCGTGCCATATGCAAGCATCTGCAGTGCGGCCGTGCCCTTCTGGTAAGCAGAGAAACCAATCCCTCCCACGGCGTCCTTCTTCAATATGAAGTAGTCATCAAAGGACCGGACACCATGGTAGAGACGCTCGAACACATTTTAGCGCACCCGAAAGCGCGAGCAAAAATTGTTAGTGAAGAGGGCATTGGGGGCAAAGTAGTAGTCCATCAGAGAGAAATGGCTGTGCACCCGGTTGCGGTTGATCACTCGACTACACACTTGATCTATCCCTTGAAATTGAGAATGTGCTCCTTCGCACGCTCCGCGGTTGCAAGCACCGCTGATACGTCCAAAACGTATCTATAATTTCTGCTTGCTCCATGCCACTTTTGGGTGATATTGCTATGATATTCATACACTTCCATACACTTTTGATCATATTTGGACTAACTTACTAATCCAGTGCACCCCAGTGCCAGTTTCTGTTTTCGGCTGTTTTTGTATTTCAGGTTTTCACGTTTCGAGAACTGCCCAGAAAAATCCAGAAAAATTATATAAAAAATCAGCGATACGGAAACAAGACTGCGTCTGAAGGGCAGCCTGGGGGGGCCACAGGGGCTCCAGGCGCCCTGTGGGCGCGCCCCCCCGGGCCGCGCCGGGGGGGCGCCTCGGCCCCCCGAGAGTCCCCCGGTGCCCTACTTTGGCATATATTTAAAGGGTTCCTCGTAACCCTCGAAACATGACTTTTTTTCGCGATCCCATCTCTGTTCCGCCGCCGCCGCCGCTTCCAAGATCGGGAGCACCAGGAGAACTCTTCCCGGCACCCTGCCGGAGGGGAGGATCACCACCGGGAGCTTCTCCACCACCATGGACGCCTCCCGGATGACTCGTGAGTAGTCTCCCTTGGACCATGAGTCCATGATCAGTAGCTATGTGATGTTCTCCTCCCGTTCTTGTGCTTCACTAATTAGTCCTCGTGAGCTGCCCTACATGATCGAGGCACCTATGTAATCCTTATGTTGTTGCTATGTTGAGTTTGCTGGGATCCGATGGATTATGAGATTATGTTCAGATTGATCTTGAGTAATATATTTGATTCACCTCTTTTATATTTTAGTTCATAAGTAATTCTTGCATGTTCTCCGTTGTTATTTATTGCTTTGGCCGAGTAATAGGTAGTGACTCCAAGAGGGAACGTTATGCTCGATTGTGGGTTCATGCCCCTCGATGACTAGCTTGAGTGACAGAAATATGAGTCTAGGGGATGTGATGTTGCCACAAGGGGGAAAACAACGGTGCTTGTGCCCGCGGGTGCAAGGATTGTTTACTTTACGCAAAGTTCTTTTAATGCAGTTGTCTGTTGCATTGAGTTTACACTATGGGTGGGACTCGCAACTTAATACCAGCGAGATGTTCGGGATAGATATCTCAAGGTGGATGATTAGTAGTAGATATTGATGGATTTCGGTCTACTTACTTTGGCGTACCGCCCATGCTTTGAACCTCAACCTTTCTTGCAATGTAGTCAGCATTGGTTTGCGTTCGTGGTCCTGTCAATTGCCCAGCTGTAATTTGTTTACCTCACATAGCTGTTTTATCGTCTTTTGGGAGAGAGACATCACTAGTGAACATCATGAGACTCCGGTCCATATTACTATCATTGATCACATACACTATTTACTTTCCGCTATTTTATTTACTATTGCAAAAACACTATCTATCACTACTATCATATTGCTTTTAACCCTTTGTGAACTACAAGGCCGGAGAGATTGACAACCTCTCTGTACTCGTTGGGAGTAAAGTTATTTGTATCTGTGTGCAGGTCCACGTTGATTGCTAATTGCGCCGTTAGCAGTTGACACCTACCTGTTGAACCTAGGAGTCTCTGGGGATTCGATCCTTGGCATCTTTGCTAGGGGAAAACACTTCTACTTACTGCATCTTACACCTTCCACTTGGGGTAACCAACGAGGGGTTCGAGGCCCATCAAGGAGTATTTTCTGGCGCCGTTGCCGGGGACTCCACTCTTCAGGATAGGGGAGTTGCATGCTATCTTTTACCTTTGCTTTTTAGTCTTGTTAGTTTACCTTTCATATTTGCTTTAGTACCTTTTTATCGAAAATCACAAAAATAGTTATCTTGCTTGCTTGCTACTATGGGTTCCACCGAGAACACCAAGTTGTGTGACTTCACTAGTCACAACAACGATGACTTTATCAGTACACCTATCACTACACCTGCCACTTCAGCACCTTCATATGAAATTAAACCTCCTTTATTGAACTTAGTCATGAGAGAACAATTCTCCGGTGCTGGAGATGATGCTGCTTTACACTTGAACAACTTTGTAGAACTTTGTGACATGCTAAAGTACCAAGAAATAGATGGTAATATTGTTAAGCTTAAGCTTTTTCCTTTCTCTTTGAGAGGAGGAGCTAAAATTTGGTTTCAGTCTTTGCCTAGAAATAGCATAGATTCTTGGGACAAGTGCAAAGATGCTTTTATCAGAAAATACTATCCACCTGCTAAAATTATCCAACTTAGAAGTAACATCATGAATTTTAAACAATTGGATAATGAACACGTTGCCCAAGCTTGGGAACGTATGAAAACTCTTATCAAAAACAGCCCTACTCACGGTTTGACTACTTGGATGGTTATCCAAACTTTTTATGCAGGCTTGAACTTTACCTCGCGGAACTTGTTAGATTCGGCCGCGGGAGGAACTTTTATGTCAACTACACTTGGTGCTTCCACGAAGCTTCTCGATGAGATGATGACCAACTATTCCCAATGGCACACCGAACGCGCTCCAACAGGTAGGAAGGTAAACTCTGTCGAGGAGATTTCCTCCCTCAATGAAAAAGTTGACTTGATTATGTCTCTACTTTCGAAGCAATCTAATGTTGATCCTCATGATGTTCCTTTAAATTCTTTGATTGCTCAAGAACAAGTAGATGTGAACTTTATCTCTAGAAACAATTTCAACAACAATGCTTATAGGAGTAATTTTGGTAACAATTCTAGACCGTTCCCCTCTAACTCTTATGGGAACAACAATGCTTATCCTAGTACCAAGAACTTCAATACTGAACTAGAGACCATGCTTAGAGATTTCATCACTACCCAAAAAGCCTTTAATAAGAATGTAGAAGAGAAACTACATAAATTAGATGATCTTTCTTTTAAGGTAGACCACTTAGCCAATGAGTTAAAATTGCTAAAAATTGAAACTTCTTCTCTTAAGGAGAAGGAAGTCATCCCTATTAATGATACTCAAGTACAAATTAATGAAAATATTAGGATGATGGCTAAGCTAAAAGAAAGATGGGCTAGAGAAAGGGAGGAAGAGGAAAGAATTAAGAGCCTCCCTACCCACCACACTGTTGCTACTATCCAAGTTACTAGATCATCGATGGTGCGCGTTGCCGCACCCGTCCGTTATGGCGATAGAATTATAGGAATTTAAATATATGAACGGAATAAACAATAAATGCTAGAATCAAAAGTAAGCACAAATCTAGAGCAGAAGGGTGTAGTATTTCAACTAATCATGCTAAGATAACCTCTCCATTTCCACAATAATAATGACATAGCATCCCAATTGTTTACTAAAATGTTGTTGCAGATAATGTTTTTCACAAAGATCTGAACTGATGGTTCCTTCATAACCTCCATACTTTTATTCGAATGTGTTTTTGAACTTCAGGATGATTTTTGGAAGAAGATAGATTAACCACACATAACAGAATAACCAAACCAGAAAAATGAGAACCCCCTGGGAAGAAGCTACATCTTGAGATGAAATTCATCACAAAGCACAAGTTATAATAGTGTACAAAAACCAAAATATTCTTCCTAGACTATCACTCTTGATGCCGTCATTCACTTAAGGAATGAAGGTGTACATGCATCCAGGCGTGCTGAAGGCATGCATAGAAGTATTGCACTCTAAAAGAATCTTCATTTGGCACCACTGAAAAGGGAAAGAAATCGCATGGCGCAACATGGTTAAACAATCAAATTTCCTCCTTTCCACGAGCGAGGCAATTAGAAAAAGCTTTCTGCACAACACAAAAATGTAGGTGATAAGTAGCATGATGTAATAGTTCCTATGCATTACTGCAACACATTTTAGGAAATAGGGAACCCCTAAATCCTCCTCCGCCAGCTCCCTCACCCTTCCTCCCCCCCCCCCTCCCTTGCCGCCGTAACGGGGCTTGGTTGGGCAAAGCTCGACGGGAGCCGCCGGCGGCGAGGATTCCGCGTCCCCTCGCGTGCAGGAGCTAGCGTGGTGGAGCTCCTTTGTGCAGAATATTAAACAGTGTGTTCTCTATCTCCAAGGTGCCAGTAATAATATGCCAAAAACGACAATGGGAGTAACTCCATATTAATGACAATAGAATAAAAAGAAACAAAAAACAACACAAAGACATTTTCATTGTAAAATGCAAAGAGAAAATTCGTGTACACAGGTCTAATGTGGACTTACAGAGTCAACAAACAAACACTCTGTCTTACTGATCTTGAAAAGCACCAGCTGAAACTCCTGAACCATGCCAAGGCACAACCATCACAAGTCAGGTTATTTCTCTCTCGTGATATACACAAACACGTACAAACAGAATGATGATATATTTACCTCAACGAGATGGATGTTTATCCACTAACCTTGTTAATCATCACGTCATGATCACAACACTGCACTGCTGATTTCTTGAACAGATCGTACAACAGTTCGATCTCAGTCTAAGGCAGACCACCCAGTGCCAGAGCACAATCAATTGCGACTTGGGCTAGCAAGAGAAGTCTTCTTAGACATCTTCCATATTATCATGCAATCCAAGAATCAGCTCAAAACTCACATAAGTAGGCATTCCCTATAAATTAAGAAGAGATGCATATGACCGACCGTATAAGGGTATGGTAGTATATTTCTTCGGGTCACTACTTTCTTTGCCGAATACAAAGCATTTATTCTATCCATCCATTCCTTGCAAGAAAAAAAATGTCCATACCTAACTCCAAAACAGATGACGCAAAACTAACACTTGATAAATGGTGATCTCGAAGTCAGGAACTGAACTGGCGCCCTTCTTAATCTCCTCCGTAAGGGTCACAACGTGTTCCCAGGTCAAGTAGTACCTGCAAATAAACATAAAATTGAGCAGTCAGATCAATAAGCTAAGCTAGGCAAAAGAGGAGAATCCCGATTCCGTGCTGGGGCTCCGACTGCGGCGGCGCGGGTCGCGGTCGCGCTTCTCGCCACGGCCATCCTTCCCGTCGTCAGAGGCCCTAGGACGCCTCCGCCCGCGGTCGTCCTCCTTGTTGTCAGAAGCCCTAGACCACCTCGTCCGGTGGCCATCCTCGTCGTCGTCGTCGAAACCATAGCGCGTGAGCGCAGCGGGTCATCGACATTACTGGGCTTGGGAAGCCCGCTATCTTCCGAGGGCTTGGGGTCGTGGCGTGGCCGGCGGTCCGGGTCGGGCGGGGATGAAGGTAATGGGGATCCGGCGCTCCACTGGAGGGCAGCGGTGATCCGGCGCTCCTAGGGCCCGAAGACTGCGGCGAGCGTGGGAAGCTGATGCGCCGCGTGTCCCGTCCCCATTGTCGTCTGCGTCGAAGGCGGAGAGGCTCAAGAGGAGGCAGGTCGGGAGGTGTGGGGTTGGTTTAGGTTATCCAGCGACACACATTATCCTGGCTTGGTTAGATGGGCCGGCGGCCCAGTTTACCAAAGGGCGCCGTTTTGGCCTGTGGAGCAGCTGCCCAAAGGACAGTAGGCCCAATAACGCATTTGACAGAGATCCAACGACCAGTAACACTCAGATCGTGGAAACGGACGGCCAAAAACGCGAAGCGCTGAGAGGGCTCGCTTTAGGTGCGGTTATACTGTCCTTAATTGAGGATGTTCATACTCTTAGCACCCAATGTACTCCTGGTCCCAATGGACCTATTAATGGTGATGCTATAGAAACTACCAAACAGGTGAGCCTTGAGGACACCACCACCACTTTACTTGATGCTCGTGACCTTGATTTTGATAATTGCACTCTTACAGAAGTTGTTGATTTCCTTCACAAGATGTCTAGAGATCCCCGCACTAGCACGCTTAACCTTGCCTTCACAGAGCATATCACTAATGCTCTCATCAAAGCTAGGGAGGAGAAACTCAGAGTAGAAGCCTCCATACCTAGAAAGCTAGAAGATGGTTGGGATCCTATGATAAAAATTAATTTGAATGACTTCTCTTGTTATGCATTATGTGATGTTGGTGCTAGTACCTCTGTTATGCCCAAAAGGATATATGATATGCTTAAAATGAAACCTTATGATTCTTGTTCTTTTGGTGTTCGTCTCGTTGATTCTTCCATAAAGAAACCTTTGGGGAGGATCGACGATGTTCTTATTGTTTTCAATGATAAATATGTGCCCGTTGATTTTACTATTATGGATATTGAATGTGATCCTTCATGTCCAATTATTTTGGGACGTCCCTTTTTGTGCACCGTTGGTGCTGTCATTGACATGAAAGAGGGTAATATAAAATTTCAGTTTCCTCTCAAGAAAGGGATGGAACACTTCCCTCGTAAGAAGGTCAAGTTACCTTTTGAGTCCGTTGTACGGGCTAGCTATTCTTTTACTCTTGATAAAACTTGATCTATGCATTATGCCTAGCTTAAAGGCATAAAAGAAAGCGCTTTTGGGAGGCAGCCCACATGAATAAATTTTTGCTTTTGTTGTGTCTTGATGTTGTTTACTGCTGTAGCATCATCATTGTATCTTTGCTTTTCATATTTGTGCCAAGTATAGCCTCTGATTGCTAGAAAGTTCAAAAGTTGTGAGGTGCTGTCCAGGAAACAGATTCTATCCTTGGATAGAAAAATTCGTATAAAATCACCAGATCATCTTTTTGGTCTGAATTTTTTCGACAGAGTTCTCTATATAATTGTCTTTCGTGCGTAAGTTCTGAGTTTTTTTATTTGAGTTGCAGAAGTATCCCGAACAGGTCAATTACTGCCTGCTGTTCTGTTTTTCACAGATTCTGTCTTGTTACCTTCACTTTGCAAATTAAGAACTTGCTTTTACTTTGCAAAAACCTTTTGGCAATCTTGAGAAACAGTAGAACTTCAAGAATATCCTTATTTCCAGCAAGGTATAATTATTTTATTAAGGATACTAACCTCGCTAATCAGATTATGATGAATTGTGTATGAAGGGAGTTTTCAAGTGTGAGAGGGAAGATGATAAAAAGATTCAGGAGTGTCAAGCGCTCAAGCTTGGGGATGCCCCCGTGCACCCCCAAGAAATATTCAAGGAGACTCAAGCGTCTAATCTTGGGGATGCCCCCGTGCATCCCCTTCTCCATCAACATTATCAGTTCGTCTTTCGTTCCGCTATATTTTTATCACTTCATGTGTTATGTGCTATGCTTGGAGCGTCTTGCTTTTAGCTTTCCTTTTTAGTTTTTCATAACGAGTCGGAACCCAGCATTACTTTATGTGGGAGAGAAACACGCTCCACCTCTACCTAGAACATTACATAGAATTTTCATGTCTATCTATGCTGTGTGTGTTCTTTGTCTTTTAAATAGCTACTATCGTGCTCTGCTCTTCGTATTCATGCTTATCTTTTCAAGAGCTTTTATTTAGTTGGTTGCTTGAACTCTATTTAATTACCATGCTCACCTTATTAAGAGAGTTTGCTTCCGTTGCATTGGTTAATGTGTCTATGATAAAGATGCTACTTTCATGATGGTGCTTAGTAGTTCAGGTTTTCTTTTGGTTAATCTCAAATAGCTGGGGGGGTTCCCAATGTGTTATTGGAGTACCAACTTGATTTGTTTGCCTATGATATGGTATGGTTTAGTAATATCTTCCTTCGAGAATTTATTTTGATTGACTTGGCGTATGCTCACGCATATTCAAGACTGTAAAGAAAGTCTGTCAAGCCTTGATGATCTTTTGTTTCTAAGTAGCGATATAACTACCATGCCTGATTCAATATTGCTTTGTCGCTCTGCATGATTATGACCGTCATTGCTCTCTTAGTTGGTCGCTCCCAGTCTTTTGCTAACCTCCACCTGCACTAAGCAAATTAACCATGCAATACATAGCTCATGGGAAAGTAGCCTAAAAACTATTGTGGTAAAGAATATGTTGCTTATGTATCTTATTTCTTATGAGTTGCTTGCTGAGCGGTACCATGTTTCTGGGGACGCCATCAACTGTCACACTTTTGTTGAATATCATGTGAGTTGCTATGCATGTTCGTCTTGTCTGAAGTAAGGGTGATTTACCGTGGGTTGAATTAATATTCATATTGTTAGAGAAGAACATTGGGCCGCCAACCAAAGCCATGCATCATGGTGGAAGTTTTAGCTTGGACCTTAATCCTCAATCTCTCATGAGAATATGCTTATGCATTAAAGAGGAGTCCATCATCTATTTTCTATGTTGTCCCGGTATGGATGTCCTCAAGTTGAGATTTATCAAAAACGAGAAATCAAATGCGATCTATATCCTTGGACCTTTGTACAGGTGGCATAGAGGTACCCCTTTGTGACACTTGGTTAAAACATATGCAATACAATGATAACCCATGGGGATCCGAGCTAATTAGAACAAGGAGCGAGCACTATTAGTATTCGATGCATGAGGCTTGCAACTTATAAGACGTTTTATACATGACACATATGAAGTACTACTACCGTTGACACAATTGCTTCCATGTTTTCAAATAAAAAGCTCTAGCACTTAACCTTTCTTTTACCTTTATGATTGAAGCACCAACTACTGAGAGCATGATTGTCATTCGGAGTGTAATGTGCATTGTCCCAAAGTAGCATTGTCTTTTGCATGATTGTGATATCGTTTATTCTGAAATGATTGTATCTAGTCATCACTTAAACCTTGAAGGTGCCCCTGCATTTATGTTTTGCATCACTAAAGGGGGCAAGCTAGATATCACTTGATCATATTTGCACATCATGTTCATTGCAAATCTTTTTGATGTTTCAGTTTCATGTTGTAAAACTTTCAGCCATTTGTGATTTTCTCTTGAGACAACTTAATTGCTTCAGAATCATTGTCTCAGTAAGCTTTTGTCATATGACTATGAGAAAGTCCTATATGGTTAATAGCATGTCACCACAGAAATTATTCTTGTTATCATTTACCTACTCGAGGACGAGCAGGAATTAAGCTTGGGGATGTTGATACGTCCAAAACGTATCTATAATTTTTGCTTGCTCCATGCCACTTTTGGGTGATATTGCTATGATATTCATACACTTCCATACACTTTTGATCATATTTGGACTAACTTACTAATCCAGTGCACCCCAGTGCCAGTTTCTGTTTTCGGTTGTTTTTGTATTTCAGGTTTTCACGTTTCGAGAACTGCCCAGAAAAATCCAGAAAAATTATATAAAAAATCAGCGATACAGAAACAACACTGCGTCCGAAGGGCAGCCTGGGGGGGGGGGCCACAGGGGCTCCAGGCGCCCTGTGGGCGCGCCCCCCCTGGGCCGCGCCGGGGGGGCGCCTCGGCCCCCCGAGAGTCCCCTGGTGCCCTACTTTGGCATATATTTAAAGGGTTCCCCGTAACCCTCGAAACAGGACTTTTTTTCGCGATCCCATCTCTGTTTCGCCGCCGCCGCCGCTTCCAAGATCGGGAGCACCAGGAGAACTCTTCCCGGCACCCTGCCGGAGGGGAGGATCACCATCGGGAGCTTCTCCACCACCATGGACGCCTCCCGGATGACTCGTGAGTAGTCTCCCTTGGACCATGAGTCCATGACCAGTAGCTATGTGATGTTCTCCTCCCGTTCTTGTGCTTCACTAATTAGTCCTCGTGAGCTGCCCTACATGATCGAGGCACCTATGTAATCCTTATGTTGTTGCTATGTTGAGTTTGCTAGGATCCGATGGATTATGAGATTATGTTCAGATTGATCTTGAGTAATATATTTGATTCACCTCTTTTATATTTTAGTTCATAAGTAATTCTTGCATGTTCTCCGTTGTTATTTATTGCTTTGGCCGAGTAATAGGTAGTGACTCCAAGAGGGAACGTTATGCTCGATTGTGGGTTCATGCCCCTCGATGACTAGCTTGAGTGACAGAAACATGAGTCTAGGGGATGTGATGTTGCCACAAGGGGGAAAACAACGGTGCTTGTGCCCGCGGGTGCAAGGATTGTTTACTTTACGCAAAGTTCTTTTAATGCAGTTGTCTGTTGCATTGAGTTTACACTATGGGTGGGACTCGCAACTTAATACCAGCGAGATGTTCTGGATAGATATCTCAAGGTGGATGGTTAGTAGTAGATATTGATGGATTTCGGTCTACTTACTTTGGCGTACCGCCCATGCTTTGAACCTCAACCTTTCTTGCAATGTAGTCAACATTGGTTTGCGTTCGTGGTCCTGTCAATTGCCCAGCTGTAATTTGTTTACCTCACATAGCTGTTTTATCGTCTTTTGGGAAAGAGACATCACTAGTGAACATCATGAGACTCCGGTCCATATTACTATCATTGATCACATACACTATTTACTTTCCGCTATTTTATTTACTATTGCAAAAACACTATCTATCACTACTATCATATTGCTTTTAACCCTTTGTCAACTACAAGGCCGGAGAGATTGACAACCTCTCTGTACTCGTTGGGAGCAAAGTTATTTGTATATGTGTGCAGGTCCACGTTGATTGCTAATTGCGCCGTTAGCAGTTGACACCTACCTGTTGAACCTAGGAGTCTCTGGGGATTCGATCCTTGGCATCTTTGCTAGGGGAAAACACTTCTACTTACTGCATCTTACACCTTCCACTTGGGGTAACCAACGAGGGGTTCGAGGCCCATCAACCGCATGCATCATCACCGTCTCACCCATGTAGTCCTCCTTGTCAGACGACTCAACATAGTGCTCGTATATGTACTCCATATCCGAATTCGTTGCTTCAAATAAGAAGGGACAAAAAATTTAGCTCAGTCAATTCACAGAACAACTGTTGGGCATGGCGAGCATCGTAGGAGAAGATGGTACTTGGGCGGCGGTCCATGGACAGGCTTGTCCAGGCGAGGGAGGAGAAGTGATACGTCTCCAACGTATCTATAATTTTTTATTATTCCATGCTATTATTTATGAAGTCTTGGATGTTTAATGGGCTTTATCATTCACTTTTATATCATTTTTGGGACTAACCTACTAACCCAAAGGCCTAGTCCAGATTGCTGTTTTTTTTGCCTATTTCAGGGTTTTGCAGAAAAAGAATATCAAACGGAGTCCAAACGGAATGAAACCTTCGCGAGAGATATTTTTGGAGGAAATCACACACGATGAACTTGAGAACCACGTCAGAAGATCCACGAGGGGCCCATGAGGGTGGGGGAACGCCCCCCTTCCCAGGGCGCGCCCCCTGCCTCGTGGAGCCCCCGTGACTCCCCCGATGCCCTCCTTCTTACTATATGTCTACATACCCCAGAAACTTCGAGAACAGAGAGAAAACCCTAATTCCACCGCCGTAGCTTCTGTTCCTGTGGAGATCCCATCTTGGAGCCTGTTCCGGAGCTCCACTGGAGGGGATCCATCACGGAGGTCTTCATCATCATCATCATCGCCCTCACCATGAGTTATGAGTAGTTTACCACAGACCTTCGGGTCCATAGCTAGTATCTAGATGGTTTCTTCTCTCTCTCTCTCTCTGGATCTCAATACAAAGTTCTCCTCGGTCTTCGAGGAGATCTATTCGATGTAATCTTTTTTTGCGGTGTGTTTGTCGAGATCTGATGAATTGTGAGTTTATGATCAAGGTTATCTATTGAAGATATTTGGTTCTTCTCTGAACTTTTTATGTGTGCTCATAATATCCTTGCAAGTCTCTTCGAATTATTGGTTTGGTTTGGCCTACTAGATATATAGTTCTTGCAATGGGATAAGTGCTTGGCTTTGGGTTCAATCTTGCGGTGTCTATTCCAAGTGACAGTAGGGGAAGCAAGGCACGTATTGTATTGTTGCCATCGAGGATAAAAAGATGGGGTTTATATCATATTGCTTGAGTTTATCCCTCTACATCATGTCATCTTGCTTAAGGCGTTACTCTGTTCTTATGAACTCAATACACTAGATGCATGCTGGATAGCGATCGATGTGTGGAGTAATAGTAGTAGATGCAGAATCATTTCGGTCTACTTGTCTCGGACGTGATGCCTATATACAATGATCATGCCTAGATAGTCTCATAATTATTCGCTTTTCTATCAATTGCTCGACACTAATTTGTTTACCCGCCGTAGAATATCGCTATCATGAGAGAAGCCACTAGAGAAAACTATGGCCCCGGGTCTATTCTCAACATATCAATCTATATCTACTTTACTTTTACAACTTTTATTTGCTGTTTTATTAAACTAAAAATACCAAAAATATAAACTATCATCTCTATCAGATCTCACTTTCGTAAGTGACCGTAAAGGGATTGACAACCCCTTATCGTGTTGGCTGCAAAGTTCTTATTTGTTTGTGCAGGTGCCAGGGACTCGCGCGTGGTCTCCTACTGGATTGATACCTTGGTTCTCAAAAACTAAGGGAAATACTTATGCTACTGTGCTGCATCTCCCTTTCCTCTTAGAGGGAATACAACACAAGCTCAAGAGGTAGCAAGAAGAATTTCTGGCGCCGTTGTCGAGGAGGCTTACGCAAAAGTCATATACCAAGTACCTATCACAAACCCTTATCCTTCGCATTGCATTTATTTGCCTGTCGTTTTCCTCTCCCCCACTTCACCCTTGCCATTTTATTTGCCCTCCTTCCATCGTGTGTTTATTGTTCGCTTGCTTTTTGTTTGCTTGTGTGTGATGCTTGCTTGCTTGTCATCATGTCTAGCACACCTATCATTATCACCACTCCCGAGAGTGAGGTCCTCAACTTTAAACAAAGGGAGGAAGAAAAATTAAAAGATGCCTGGTATAGAATTTGCAATGCTCAAAATAGATCTAATAGGAAGCTTTTCACTTCCGTGCTTCTTTGCAATTTTTATGTTGGCATAACTCCGTGGAATAGATTTATCCTAGATACCACTACCAGAGGGAATTTCTTGGGTAGCCACACCGTTGATTCTTATAATGCTATGACTGAATTATTTGGCTCACCACCTCTTATGGTTAATGGGACCGTTTTAACTTTGGAGCATGTTATGCAAAGATTAGAAATTATTGAAAACAAAGTTGCTACGGTAGAACTTGTAGAGAACTTGGATAGAAAAATTCATAATGAAATCACCCAATATGGATCCAAGGTAGGAGTTGTTCTGAAAAATCTTAAGGAAAAGGAGCCCATAGTTAAAGAAAAGCTAGATCAGGATTCTACTAGAATCAATAAGCTTGAGGATGTTATCACTAATGTGGGTTCTGCTCTTTCCGCTATAAAAACTACTCCAAATACCTCTACTAAATTATCTAAGTTCATGTATGTCCCTAAAGACAAGGATGAAACATCTAGACTTGCGGATCTCAAATCCATAAGTGTTCACCCTAATTTTCTTACTTTTGCAAGAGACCCTTTTGACACCTTAGAATTTCTTGATTTATTGACCAAGAGTTTGATTATTCATAGGGACAAAGAAGTGCCCAAGAATCATAAGTGCTTAATCAAATAATTGCCTTCCAAGGATGGCAATTCCTAGATCTATCTTGTATCGTGCTTAGCTAGGGGCGTAAAACGATAGCGCTTGTTGGGAGGCAACCCAATTTTATTTTTTTGTTTTTGTTGCAGTTAGGGAATAAATATTGCATCTAGCCTCCGATTGGATGTGGTTTCATGTTTTGTTTAGTGTTTGTGTCAAGTAGAACCTTTGGGAAGACTTGTGTGAAGTTTATGTGATCTTGTTGTGAAAAACATAATCGTTAGTGCTCGCAAAAGTAGTCGTGACATTTTACTGGAGCGTGCTTTTTAGTTGATTCTTTTTGCAGATGATTGGTGGACAAATTCCGCAAATTCACCAATTTAGTTTGAATTTATTGGAGTTCCAGAAGTAGGCCAAACCTACAGATTACTACAGACTGTTCTGTCTTTGACAGATTCTGTTTTTCATGTGCTGTTTGCTTATTCCGATGCATCTATGAGTAGTATTGGAGGATATGAACTATAGAGAAGTTGGAGTACAGTAGGTTTAACACCAATATAGACAAAGAATGAATTCATTGCTGCACCTTTGAGTAGTGGTTTTCTTTCTTATACTAACGGAGCTCACGAGAATTTTTGTCTAAGTTTTGTGTTGTGAAATTTTCAAGTTTTGAGTATTACTTTGATGGACTACGGAACAAGGAATAGCAAAGGCCTAAGCTTGGGGATGCCCATGGCACCCCAAGTAAATTCAAGATAATCAAAAGCCTAAGCTTGGGGATGCCCCGGGAAGGCATCCCCTCTCTCGTCTTCATCCATCGGTAACTATACTTGGAGCTATATTTTTATTCGCAACATGTTACGTGTTTTGCTTGGAGCGTCTTGTATAATTTGAGTATTTGCTTGTTAGTTTTCCACAATCATCCTTGCTGGACACACCTATTTGATAGAGTTAAATATGGCCTAGAAATCGTTAGAACACTCTTTGTGCTTCACTTATATCTTTTGAGTTGAATAGTTTTTGCTCTAGTGCTTCACTTATATATTTTAGAGCATGGTGGTGGTAATATTTTGTAGAAATTGTTGAACTCTCATGCTTCACTTATATCTATTTGAGAGTCTATTAAAACAGCATGGTAATGTGTTTAGGCTAAAGAAACTAGTCTTCACATGATGGACATTCAATGTCAATGTAGTAAAAAAATCACAGAAAGTGCATTGAATAGAATGAGATGTTGGATGCTTGATAATTGTTTTGAGATATGAGGATAGTGATATTAGAGTCATGCTAGTGGAGTTATTATGAAATTGAGAAATACTTGTGTTAAGGTTAGTGATTCCCATATCATGCACGTATGGTGAACCGCTATGTGACGAAGTTAGAGCATGAGGTATTTGTAGAGTGCCAACCTTTGTGTGGAGGTCGGGGGCGCGCGATGATTAACTCCTACCAACCTCCCCCCTAGGAGCATGCGTTGATTGCTTTGTTTTGATGACTCGTAGATTTTTGCAATAAGTATATGAGTTCTTATGACTAATGTTGAGTCCATGGATTATACGCACTCTCACCCTTCCACCATTGCTAGCCTCTCTTGTACCGCCCAACTTTCGCCGGTGCCATAAACCCACTATATATCCTTCCTCAAAACAACCACCATATTGTTCCTCAAAACAGCCACCATACCTACCTATCATGGCATTTCCATAGCCATTCCGAGATATATTGCCATACAACTTTTCACCATTCCGTTCATATGACACGCATCATATTGGCATATTGCCATTGCATGATCATGTAGTTGACATCATATTTGGGGCAAGGCCACCATGCATAATTTTTATACATGGCACTCTTGTTTCATTGCACATACCGGTACACCGCTGGAGGCATTCATATAGAGTCATACTTTGTTGTTGTAGTATCGAGTTGTAATGAAAGTGTGGTGATCATCATTATTAGAGCATTGTCCCATGGGAGGAAAGGCTAAATCTATAAAGCCCCTCCGCAAAAAAAAAAGAAAAAAGAAAGGCCAAAGAAAAAAAAGGCCCCAAAAAAGGGACAATTGCTACTATCTTCTTTCCACACTTGTGCTTCAAAGTAGTACCATGTTCTTCATTGTAGAGAGTCTCATGTTTAGTCACTTTCATATACTAGTGAGAATTTTCATTATAGAACTTGGCTTGTATATTCCAACGATGGGCTTCCTCAAATGCCCTAGGTCTTCGTGAGCAAGCAAGTTGGATGCACACCCACTAGTTTCTTTTGTTGAGCTTTCATTCATATTTAGCTCTAGTGCATCCGTTGCATGGAAATCTGTAATGCCCAGGATGGGACTATACCTCCTACGTGTCGAGGCACGACTTAAAGGTATAAGCCCATCCTAGAATGATCTCAAGTTTGGTATCTTTGCACGACTCATGTAAAAGAGGGATTAAAAAGCAAAAGGAGATAGTTGGCTTACACTCGCCACTTCACACAATACATTACATAAACAAAACATCATTCAAAACATCACAACCCGACTACGGGCGAAGTTCAAAAGAAAGATACCAAAACAACATAAAGCCACAGGCCTAGATCGAATCCTAGTAGAAACCGCTACTGATCGTCGAAACGTCACAAGCATACGGCCAAACTCTTCATCGAGCTCCCGGTGAAGAACTGAACCAGCTCTTGCATCAAACTCGGCTGAACCTGCATCTGGTGTTGTAGTATCTGTGAGCCACGAGGACTCAGCAATCCCATAACCATGGGTAACAAGACTAGCAAAGCTTTATGGGTAGGAAGAGGTAAAGTGGTGAGGCTGCAGCAGCGGCTAAGCATAATATGGTGGCTAACTTACGACTACAAGAATAAGATGAGCATCTACGCAACGGTCGCAAAAGTAGTGATCGCTAAAGATCCTGAACTACATACGAGTCAAACATAACCCCACCGTGTTCTCTTCTCAAAGTGAAAAGAGACAGTCACGGTTACTCACACAGTTGTGTGTTTTACTTCGGATCCTCTGTCAAGTTTTCTACAACCGGACATTAACAAGCTCCAATCTGCCACATAACCGCGGGCACGGCTTTCGAAAGATCATAACCCTGCAGGGGTGTTCCAACTTAGCCCATCACAAGCTCTCACGATTAGCTGAAGTGATAAATATAATATCATCACTCCTTATCTTAGGGAAAATCCGATCAGGCTCGGCATCCCGGTAGCACAAGTCATTTCGACAATGGTAAAACAAGTCCAGCAAGACCTCCCGGTGTGTCGACACCCTGATAGTAGCCGCGCGTATCTCATCTCAGGACACTACCGGATGGGCGAAGCTACGGGTTATACCAGATACCTCGGGTTTCCCCAAGGCGGCCCCGCAGGCTCCCCGTTTGGGACCAACACCATCAGCACTGGCCCCCCCTGCTATGTAGAATTAAGAATCCTCGGGTAGCGCTAACTCCCTATGCAATTTAATTATTTAATTAAGTTGTTATTATGAGCAAATTAAAACCAATGTTGGGCCTTGCTGGAGGAGTTTTATTCAAAGTCGAACTGTCAAGGGGTCCCCATTTCACCCATCGTGTAAGGAACGCAAAATCAAGGAACATAATGCCGGTTTATCGGCGCCTAAGGTGGCATGAGTGGAACAAAACACCGAGCAAAAGGCCAAGCCTTCCACCCATGCCCAGTATATAGGTGTGTTAAAAATAATAGTTATAGATATATTGATATATCCAACAACAAGTTCCCTCCTGGAACGAACTTCATCTTCACCTGCAACTAACAACGCTATAAGAGGAACTGAGCAAGCGAGGCTGAGCAAGCGGGTAACATAGCCAAACAGTGGTTTTGCTAGGAAGGTGTCAAGGTTAGAGGTTTCATGGCAACAAGGAGAGGCTGACATAAGAATGGGTAGCGCGACATGTAACGATAGCATCGAGACAACTAAGCATGGCAATGGTAGTAAAGGTATCCAAGGGTATGATCATCTTGCCTGGGATTCCACAAGGGAGAAGAACGGATCCATGAAGTAGACGGAGCAACATAGTCGAGCGAATCCTCACAACTCCGGAACGAAACCGAAGCTAACAAGAGAAGCAACCAGAAAGAAGCAAAACAACACGGTAAACACACAAGTATAAGCATGGCATACGATGCACACCCAAATATGATGCATGTCCGGTTTAAATATGCATGTCATGGCAAAGTGCACAAACAAATCTACAAGTTAAGTGGAGATCAATATGCAACGAGTTGCATATTGACAAAACACCACATTTTAATTATTTAATTGACTCTTGTTATTTACAAGACAAGATTAAATGTTTTTAACATGGCAAGAGGTGAAGCATAATAAAACTACACTATTTAGGCATTTTAAATGAGGCCAGAAATAACAACAACATATCCGGAAAATCCCCATGAGCATGTTTAGTAATTATAAGCAAACAACAATTAAACATATAATGTTGTTAACATGATGCAGATGACATAATCAAGTTTATGTAAGTTTTATTAAAAGGTTAACAAGAAGAAGATAAGAAGCATTTGTCACTGTGGTGGAACGAAAGGGTGCCACGGCAACGAACCGAAAATGATGCAACACAACATATCGGTTCCGGTAACTCATCGAGAGACCGGTGCAAAAGGAAAGATGGCGTGAGCGAGTCAAACGAGATGAAAGGTGGGGCGATCCCGTTACTGGGTTCCCACGAGTCGGTGACGAGGCAACCGAGGAACATGACAAAAGGGACGAAACGGACACGGAGCACACACGGGAAACATTTCATACAACCACAACAAGCATCACACGGGTCATCGCCTCGGGGTTATACCTTCGGAACAAACGTTCACGGGGCGGTTCGAGAGCGTCGAGGAAGTAGTAGAAGTAGTGGTACACGGGTCGTAGAGGAAGTAGTTGTTCACGTTTCCGAAGAGGAAGAAGTCGTTCCGTAGAGGTACACGTGTAGTCGTTCACATTCGTAGATGTACTCGTCATCGTAGCCGTTCGGGACGTCGGTAGAGGTACTTGCGGTCTCGACGACGGTAGTGGTACTTGTCCATGAAGTCGTTCTCGTTCGTAGTCGTTCATGTCATCGATGTCGGGGTACTTGGTCGTATCGTCGTGTAGCCGTACTCGTCACGGTTCGTAGATGTTCGGGTTTTCCGTAGAGGAACTTGATGCATCCCCGTTCTTCAGTCTCCACTTGGCAAACGAAACGGTTCCTGGACACTTGCAACAGCACACGGCAACATAACAAAACAAACAAAACAGCACGGGAGCGGCGAGGCCATGGCAGCAGCAAAAACATCCATGGCAAAGGAGGCAGCAGGGGGCGACGGCGGCGCCCAAACTTGGCGAGGCAGAGGGATGACCCAAGGCGCGCTGGGGATGGAGGAGGCAGAGCCGTGCTCGGGCCGTCGCAGGGACTGGGCGCGGTCGCAGGGACTCGCGAGGAAGGTGCGCGGCGAGCTCCTGTCGCGGAAGGAGGAGGGCCCGAAAGAACGGAGGGAGCGCGCGTCGGGCGCGGGATCCGGCCGGCCCTGGCGCTCGGGGGAACGGCCGGCGGCACGGTCATCGCGGAGATGGACGGATCCAGGCGTCCGCGCGGGGTCCTGGCCGGAGGGGTGCGACGCCTGGGGCGACGGGAGGGAGATTTCGCTCGGGGCGGCCGGCTCCGGCTAGGGTAGATCGAGGGGAGATCGGTAAGAGGGAAACGGCATCGAAGGAATCAGGGGGGCTCGAGGAGATCGAGCGGGACGTCCTGGCGATGGGGTTCGAGAGGGGAACGATGGGAGTGACGGCGGCGTGCGGGAGATGAGAGCGAGCGATGGTTGAGGTCGAGCCAGGGAGTTAGGGTTAGGATTGGGCCTTGAGGGGAGGTTCGGGCCTGAAGGGAAGTAATGGGCCAGGGGATGGAGAGGGAGGCTGAGGCTGGCTAGAAGGGCCTGCGGCTGCTCTCTTATTTCCCTTTTAAAACAAACTAGAAAAAAAGAAAGAGAAGGTAGGGGAGGAATTTGTGCATGGGGATAAATTCCCTAGACTCGCAAAAATGCAAGGAATTTAAAAAAAAAATGGCTGGAGGGTTTTGGAAGGACCTCGAAAAACGGGAAAAGAATTATTGGCAAGGTTTTTGTAGGAGAACTCGAAGTGAAAAAGACATGGGGAAATTTGCAAGTGTGTTATGGTGATTCCGGAGCAATGGAATATTTATTATATAGCTCCCTAAATATTGAGAGGCTTTTATATGTTTTAAAGAGAAGACATTCTTCCCTCGATTTAAATGGACCGAAGGTCCACACGATTTATTTAGGTTGAGATGCAAAAATAAAATATGACATGATGGCATGATGACATGATGCAATGCAAAATAAATAACACAAGCACAAAGAACACACGGGCAACCCGGAACATCTGGAATCTTCTGGAATCTTCTGGGACGTCGGTCTCGGGCGTCACAACTCTCCCACACTAACAGAGGATCTCGACCCGAGATCCTAGAGATAGCACCGGGTAGAAACGAAAAAGAAGAGGTAAACAAAGTTGCTTCTTTGACAGACGAGTGAAACCACGAACCTTGAGAGGTTGAACAACTTGAAAGAAAAATACCACAGAGATGAACGAAGATGAAAACCCTCCGTTAGAAAGAGGAACAAGGAACATTATAAGAACCTTGTAGGTTGAAAGACATGAAACAAGAGCTCACGGACCAAAAGAATAAGAAACCGCAATGGTATAGCCAAGGAATAAGAATGACAGAATTTGGGCAGCACTCCGACTGAAAAAAATGGAAGGAATTAACAAGAACTTGACAAGTTGGAATGATACTCGATGAAAACAACAACACACAGCCTCCGGAACAATAGAAAGAATGGCACAAGAGGTAAGAAAAGATTTAGACAGCACTCCGGTTAAAAGAGAGGCAAACTTGATAAGATGAGGAAACTTGAATGAAGAATACAACACTCCGGTTAAAAGATAAGCAAGGAAAAGAACATGATCTCGATAAAACGATATGATGGTTTGGAGAGAGCAACATCACAACGCCTCCGGAATGAAAGAATATATGCTAGAACGTTGGAAAGAAAAGAACAGAGAAGAAAATGACAACTTCTCTCAAAATTAAATTTGAAAGAGCATCCTTACAAAGAAGGGTTGAACGGAGTTGATTGAAAAATCAACAACGAAACGAATAAGCTTTATGTGGGCTTATGGAAAACATCTCAAAATTATGAGGTGACAACCAGCCACTAGCTTAAACAATTTTGATTGGATTGATATCAACAAGGGGACGATAAACTTATTTCACCGGAATGATAAAAGAAGAATTTGGGTCATTTATAAGCACCAATATAGCAACAATTCTCAAGGAAAGCTTTTAGGTGCATTATAACCCAAGATTACTCCAATGAATAAATTGAAGGGTTGGAAAGATCTCCTGAACAAAGAAAATGATGGGTTTAAATATTTCATTCCTGACAACTCGTGAATCATGAAACATGAAGGAATTGTCAAGAATAACATAACACCATCTGAAAAGATGAGGTAGAAGGATTGCAATTGGAAGCATGATGAAGAATGCTTGATCTCCAACAAGAATCCTGATGAAGACTTCGAGGATGAATTAAATCTTGATGAACCACCATGAGAACTCCGGTAATGAAAGCATGAGAAGTGAAAGATGAAAAGAATAAGATTCAAGGCCCGCGATGAATTAGATGGAGCTTTGAAATGATATAATTGAAATAACATGGAACTCCGGAAAACAGGATGAAGAATTTAGAACTGAGAATATGATATGATGAACAAGCTCCGAAGGAAGGAATTAAATCCCCTTGAAGGAATAAGAATAAGAATTATGTCATGCATCTCCCTCACCAATTAAGTTGATGACAACCAAAGGATTTGGCATACTACTTATTCTCGTTGCAAAGAATTAAAGAGAGATCTCGCACAAGCTTGGATAAATCTTCAACAAGGCACCGGTAGGATTGTGAAAATAACAAATGAATTAAAACGATAACAACGAAAGAGTAAACTTGAAAGAACCATCGTAAAAATATGGAGACGAACGAAGAGACATCAATGAAGAATATTTGGAGGACGAAGTTGAAAACTGAGAGCGAAGAAATCTTCTGAAATGATGGCCTTCGGAGGAACACAAAGAAAGAATTCATGAAATGCTTCGGGTGGGTATGAAAATGATTCCTCACAATCGGAACAATAATGAGGATGGCATGAAGCTAGAACCATGAATCTTCAAGAAGACGGGCCAAGATTTAAGAGAAACACTTCTCCGGTTTCCAAATGTTGAGAATGAAGACGAGAAATGTCATAAGAATTGTTGAGCTCTCCGGAATGAAGAATTAAAAGGTTGAAACAATGATGAAAAGAATTTGAAAACGATCTTGGAGAAGGCATGTGAGTGATGGAAATCATTCTTACGTCACACTTTGAAAAGAATTTTAGAATAACTCCAGAAAAATTAGAAGAGTCAGGTAAGATCCTGGAAAAAGACCTATGGGTTAGGGTCCACTCAAAAGAAATCACCGTTGAAAAAGATTTATCAAGAGATATTGCACCGGTTGAATTAAATGGCTTGAATAAGAAGACAATCCTCAAAATAATTTGAACGGATTAAGAATGGAATTATGAATCTTCTGAGATACCTTGAACACTCCGGATATGAATAGCAAGAGGAGAATGATTAATTGGTGCACCGGAATAAGAAAGCATTGTGAAATGAGGAAAAGGATAAGATCAACACCGAAATCTTGAATTACATCCACCGGCAGAATCTGAGAACAAAAGAATGATGAACTTGAAGCTCTTGAGCATCTTCATGATAAAATCACCGGATAAGAACATTGAAGGAAAAGAATGAAGAAATATCACATGAATAAAATGGATACTTGATCTAAGAATTCTTGCTCCGAGAAGAAAAAGGGTGGGAGGGTGGGAAAAACAAAGACAACTTGGCACGAATGAAACAGACAAATCGTCAGATTTCTCAACGCGTCCGTATGGAATAACTTGACGAGAAGGCACACCGGTTGAAAAGAATTAACATGAAGATCTTGATGATAAGAAGAATTAGCACTCCCATAAAGATATGAGAACACCGATTAAGAAAGGTATGGAATCAACATTTGACATCGAAGCAACTCGAATACCAGAATCAAAACAAGAACAAAGGATAGATGTGTAGCAGCCTAATCTTCACAATATCATTCGAACAGCGACTTGAACGAATGAATTCCGCAGGTACATCAACTTGTGGAGAAGCCACTTGGGAGAACAAAAGAAAATAAAAAGGAACAAGGAACAGATAGAACAAATACAGGATAGAAGCTTCGTTCGACATATTCGTGCTGAAAGCTCATGGAACGTGTTACAAAAGGGTTTTGCAATCCCCGGATCAGCATAGCCAAGGACCCTTTAAGATGCAACTCCCGATCAGAACAAGTCCATAAAACCACTTCACTCAATGTAGAACCCCAAACTTCATATCGAGCATCCGTTGGAAGAATGCCTAGAACTACTGGATGAACCCACCTATAGATTTCCGAAAGTTTCCAGTTATGCAATCGGGTGTTGGGGATACACGGGAAGCACCGCGCAATCAACTCTAAACCTACATCCAGGTGTATCCATCCTTCAACACATAACCAGTCTTTCTCGGAAACTGTTTACCTCGGACCTTCGAAACGCATCCACTATACAAGCTATGGCAATACTCCCGAACTACCTCCCCAGTACTGGGTGATGTCGGGGTTATCTTGCCACTAACCGCATAGGAGAGTTTTCGATGTCGGCCATCTTAAGTATTCTAGTACTGCCGCGATGGATTTGTGACGACAACACCTCGGAGCTCAACTCCCCGGGACACTGCCACAACCCCTAATGACAGGAGGCATCGAGAACAATGTTCTCGTCACAAAGACATCGAAACAATCCAAACAATACTCGCGAGATCCTAAAAAAAATTGGTGCATTTTTTGAAAGTAGAAAAGACAGAGTAATCGTCAGGAGTCCTCACCAGAGAGAAAGGGGATGAGAAGCAAAGAAATCATACTCTCCGATATAATATATAGGACTCAAAACATTTTCAGTGTGTGCCTAGACTCAACCGTCAATGATTCGATCAATCAGTGGGGGCTTCTAGGTCGGAGAAGGCTCTGATACCAACTTGTAATGCCCAGGATGGGACTATACCTCCTACGTGTCGAGGCACGACTTAAAGGTATAAGCCCATCCTAGAATGATCTCAAGTTTGGTATCTTTGCACGACTCATGTAAAAGAGGGATTAAAAAGCAAAAGGAGATAGTTGGCTTACACTCGCCACTTCACACAATACATTACATAAACAAAACATCATTCAAAACATCACAACCCGACTACGGGCGAAGTTCAAAAGAAAGATACCAAAACAACATAAAGCCACAGGCCTAGATCGAATCCTAGTAGAAACCGCTACTGATCGTCGAAACGTCACAAGCATACGGCCAAACTCTTCATCGAGCTCCCGGTGAAGAACTGAACCAGCTCCTGCATCAAACTCGGCTGAACCTGCATCTGGTGTTGTAGTATCTGTGAGCCACGAGGACTCAGCAATCCCATAACCATGGGTAACAAGACTAGCAAAGCTTTATGGGTAGGAAGAGGTAAAGTGGTGAGGCTGCAGCAGCGGCTAAGCATAATATGGTGGCTAACTTACGTCTACAAGAATAAGATGAGCATCTACGCAACGGTCGCAAAAGTAGTGATCGCTAAAGATCCTGAACTACATACGAGTCAAACATACCCCCACCGTGTTCTCTTCTCAAAGTGAAAAGAGACAGTCACGGTTACTGTAATGCCCCGGATGTAATATTTTCCCTTTTGGGCTTATAATATATCTCCGGCTTCATCTAATTCCATTTCGGGTTCTTTGTCTTTCGGGCTTTCGTCGTTTTGTTGTGTGTGTGTGTGGCATTCATTCATATCATGTAGACATGTGCATTGCATTGCTTTTGTGTTGTGGGTTGCATCCGGTTCGTGGCGTTTCTTCCCGTTGTCCGTTTCGTGTTCCGGAGCTCCCTCACGTGTCCGTGACGTCCCGTAGGCCTACTTTGTTGTTCGGGCGTTTTTCGTTACCGGTGTGCCGCGAGGTTGTGTTGTGTGTTGTTGTTTTGTTGTGTGCAACCCGCCTCTCAAATCTCGTCTCGTTTGGACTCCGTTGACTTTTCCCTCCGTTGTCCGTGTGGGTCCGAAGTGCCCTTACTTCGTGTCCCGGAAATACCCCTGTTGCATTCTTTCATCTCCGTCTAGTCCTTTTAAATCATCCTCGCGATCGGATCCGTTGGATCACGATCGGAGGGCTCCTAAACAACCCTAGTCTCCAAACCCTAGTCTAAAAAACTGCTACATATAGGCCCCCTAGCCTATTGTGGTTTCCCCTTCTTCTTCCCCTTCTCCACCATTTCGTTTTTTTTTCCTTTTTCGTTCAGATCCAAACCACTCCGCAGAGATCTCAGATCCCGAGGGGATCCGCTGGATCCTTCCAGCGCGCCGCCGACCGACCGGGTTCCTCGAAGGAACCGCCACAGTCACGTCCACCGCTCCCGCGTCGGCCTCGTCGACCGACCGGGCCGTCCCCTGCGCCCGCATCGCCACTTGGCGCCAGGTTCGCCGCGTCGGCCAGGGCCCGGGGGGACCAGTTCCCCGAGCCGCCTCGTCGCGCCAAGGCCGCGCTCCCCCGACGATCCGTCGCCAGCGCCTGGGTTCGGGCCTTACAGCAGCCGCCAGCGCCGGCCTGGACCACTTCGCTGAAGTGCCAGCTGGGCCGGCCCACGCGCCCAGCTCCTCCCCCGGCCACCGCAGGCCACCGCGTCGCCCCGCGCGCCGGATCGGGCCGCCGCACCGCGGGCCGTACGCCTCCAGCCTCCCGCGCCTCCCCGAGGCCCGTCCGCGCCGGCCCAGATCCACGCGCCGGCTGGGCCTCCCGCTCCGCCTCGCCGGGCCGCACAGTACCACCGCCTGGGCCGCCGCCGCTGCAGATCGCCGGGCCCATCTACCTTTTTTTTTTCAGATCTGCTCAGGTTGACCCCAAAAATCCACTAAGTCCCTGTTTTACTTGTTCTGTGATGCAAAGTTTGACCATGCATAACTTTCTCTGTGATGCTCCGTTTTGCGCGTGTAGCATGTCCAGATGTTCGTGGAGATGCCCTCTACGTTTTACCTGTTGTAGTCATGCATGTTAGAGGTCATCTAGGGGCTTGTTTTGCTGTTGCAAGAGTGCATGATGATATAAACTGCTGTTATGTGTTATTTTTGTGCCACCTTTGACATGTGATATCTTTTAGCTCGTTTGTCCAAACGATGCAAATGACATGTCCACGTGTTCGTCTTGCCACGAACTACGTGTTGAGTGTGATAGGTTGCATGGTAGTTTTATTGTTTCCTTGTTATCATCGTTGCAAGATGCCATGTTCACATGTTGTGTTTTCACTTGTTATGAAATGCCATCTTGTTGAGCTCGTTGTAATCGGTGTGTTCACCACTTTGATGCATGCTTGTGTGTTTCGGGGTCACCGTCATATGTATTTTGATGAGGTGCTTACCCTTTGCCATGTTTAGATTCGAGGTGACTTAAACATGCTCTTTTTGTTGCTATGATGATGTTGCTGTTTTAGGACTTAGTGAAATTTCACTAAGTCTGAAATCTGTAACGTTCCGATGCCATGTTCGGGTGATGTTGTAGGACAAAGCATGATAGTTTTGGGGTGGATTTTGATTGTTCCTTGAAGTATATATTGTTGTCTTTCCATCCATGTCCTCACATGTCCATTTGAGTGGCTGTATCATGTTTATCTTTTGCTCCAAACTTTCAATAAAATTCTGCTGCCAGAATTTTACTTCAAAGTTCAATATGTCCAAGATCATTGCTATTGATCCGTGACTCCGTTGGGGGTGCACTTTGGACCTAGTTGCTGTACATGATATCTAGTTTATGTTCAGGTCCTTTGCCATGCTTTTTGGGTGCTGTAGATTAATTATTTTGAGCTCCCAAGATGCTATGTTGCTGTAATTTGCAGTTTCGCTCAAATCTTGTTTCGGGCATAACTTTTAGCCCGTAACTCCGATTTCAGCGAATCTTATATCAAACTTGGGTGTTTTTCTGTGTAGATTAATAATATCAGCTTGTTATCTTGTTTTGAGGTGTTTTGCTTGAGTGATGTTTTACGTGCTCCATGTGCATCACTAGTGCATCCATCATGCATACATGTTTTTCGAGTGCGCATTGCATCGTGTTGATTGGTGCTTGGTGTGTTTGTCTTGTTTAGAGCCGGAAGTTGAGCACGAGTTTTCCAACGAGGTTGAGCACGAGGTTTCCAACGAGTTTGAGCACGAGGACCCTTCTTTCGATCCGAACGTCTTCTCTTCAGGCAAGATGACCGAACCCCGATAACTTTACTATCTTTGCCTATTGCTAGTAGTCTCGATCTATAGTTTTGCCTCGATGCTCATGTTCTTCTTGTCAGCCTCCTACTTGTAACCAATTGCCATGTTTAACCACCCTACCTATGCAAACCGTTGCTTGGCTAAGTACGCTTCGCTCAGCCCTTCTTATAGCGTTGCTAGTTGCAGGTGAAGTGAAGATGCTTGCTCCATGTTGAAGTTTGGTTGGGTTATATCACACTATATAAATGCTTTAATTGAAATCATCTATATATTGGCAAGGGTGGAAGGCTAAGCCTTTTGCTTGGTGTTTTGTTCCACTCATGCCGTTAGGATCCGTATAAGCCGGTTTTATGTTCCTTGATTATGCGTTCCTAACACGGTTGGGGTGTATGGGACCCCCTCGATAAACCGCTAAGTGCTAAGTCTTTTCCAGCAAATCCCAACATTGGTTCTATTTGCCTAATAACAAACTAAACTCGCATAGGGAGTAATTAACCCTCTTTCTTAATCAACTACCCCGGGCCAGTGCTCCACATGAGTGTTGGTCCGAAACGAGCGGACTGCGGGGCCGCCTTGGGGCAACCTGAGGTATTTGGCATACACCTGTAGGATGTCTCATCCGGTCGTGTCCTGAGACCTAGATACGCGCGGCTACTATCAGGGTGTCGACACGCCGGGAGGATTTGCTGGATTAGCCTTACCTTAGTTCGGTTTAACTTGAGCACGGGATTCCGAGGATACTCGGGTCTTCCCACTTTGGAGTTGCGACTCCGCGGATCGTGGGCTTGTAATGGGTCAAGTTGGAACACCCCTGCAGGGTTTTTGAACTTTCGAAAGCCGTGCCCGCGGTTATGTGGCAGATGGGAGCTTGTTAATTCTGGTTGTAGATAACTTGACACAATGATACTAATACACTACCAGCGTGTGTTCCGTGACTGTCAATTTCCGAATAGGGATTCGGGAGTTGAACACGGAGGGGTTATGTTTGTGAGCTTGTAGCTAGGATCACTTCGTGATCACTTCTCGCCGATGCCTTCTCTTCTCGCTCTCTCTTGCGTAAGTTAGTGCTAGTTGCTGCTGCAGACTCTTTGTTGTTCCTTCACCTCATTTCTTTCTTCAGCCTTTCCCTCACCTAAAGGTTTAAATAGTTCTGTTACCCGGGAACGGGATTGCTGAGTCCTCTGTGGCTCACAGTTACTTCACACACCAGATGCAGGTCCAGCTGTGAGCTATCCAGGTGATGGCACCGAACTGGATTGGGAGTACGACGAGGAGCGTAGTCGTTACTACGTGCGCTACCCGGACGATCAGTAGTGGAGTCTCTTACTAGGATTCGATCCGCCTGTGGTTGTTTTATTTATCTGAGTTTGGTACTTTGACTTTTGGTTTTTGCCCTTAGAGGGTTGTAGTGATCTTATTGTATGATGTTTGAGACTTGTACTGTTATTCTGTGACGTGGCGATTGTAAGCCAACTATTTTTAAGTTTACTATCCCCTCTTTTACATGAGTTGTGCAAAGTTTTCCAGACTTGAGATCATTCTAGGATGGAATTATGCCTTTAAGTCGGGCCTCGACCCGTAGGAGGTATAACTCCATCCTGGGCATTACAAGTTGGTATTCAGAGCCTTCTCCGACCTAGGAGCCCCCACTGTTTGATCGAACCGTTGACGGTTGAGTCTAGGCACACACTGAAAACTTTTTGAGTCCTATATTATATCGGAGAGTAGGATTTCTTTGCTTCTCATCCCCTTTCTCTCTGGTGAGGACTCCTGACGTCTACTCTTGTCTCTCCTATCTTCAAAATGTGCACAAAATTTTTTTTTAGGAATCCCGCGAGTATTCTGGGATTGTTTCGATGTTCTTGTGACAAGGATATTGTTCCTGATGCCTCCTGTTACCGAGGAGTTGAGCTTCGGGGTATCATTGTAACAAGCATATCGTGACAGTACTAAATACTTAAGACGGCCGACATCGAAAATCTCCCCTATACGGCCAGTGGCAAGATAACCCCGACATCACCCAGTACTGGGGAGGTAGTTCGGGAGTATTGCCATAGCTTGTTATAGTGGATGCTTTTCGAAGGTCCGAGGTACACAGTTTCCGAGAAAGACTGGTTATGTGTTGAAGGATGGATACACCTGGATGTAGGTTAGAGTTGATTGTGCGGTGCTTCCCGTGTATCCCCAACACCTGATTGCATAACTGGAATCTTTCGGAAAGCTATAGGTGGGTTTTATCCAGTAGATCGTAGGCATTCTTCCAACGAATGCAGGTTAGTGAGTTCGGGGTTCGACATTGAGTGAAGGAGTTATATGACCGAGGTTACTATCAGGAGTTGCATCTTAAAGGGTCCTTGGCTATGCTGATCCGGGGATTGCAAAACCTTTTCGTAACGCGTTCATATGCTTTCAGCACAAAGATGTTAGAACGAAACTCCTTTCTTGTGTTTGTTCCTTTCCGTACCTTGTTGTTTTTATTATTTATCCTTTTGATCCCTATGTGGCTTCTCGTGAAGACTGATGTTATCAATTAACTGAGAAATTCATTCGTTCCTCTTGTTCGGATGATTTCATTCGTTCTTATTGTTCGAATGATTATTGTGAAGACTTGTTGCAATTCATTCCATTGATTCAGCTTATTCCTTTTGTCAATCAATTGCTGATTCGTGGTCATCTCTTACAGGATGGCTCCGAAAAAGGTTCCGAATGCCAACCCAGAGGTGGAAGAGGTCCCAGAGCGTCCTCCTTCCCCTCCTCCTCCGCCTGAGGCTTGGAGAGCAATTATGCAGACTACTGCTCAGAACACTCAGTTGATGATGCAGATGATGCAGCAAATGCAGGCTATGCAAGCTAATCAAGCTAATCAGGGCGTTCCAATGAACCAAGGCAACTTCTTCCAGCAGCACCATGCTACTCTCAACCAGTTCCTGGCTAACAATCCTAAAGCTTTCAGTTACTGTGTCGACCCTCTTGATGCTGAGGATTGGTTGACCGACATAAAGAAGCATTTTGAGTGCAGTAACGTGAAAGAAGATGACTATGTGAAGTTTGCAGCCTTCCAACTGAAAGATCAAGCAGCTGACTGGTGGCAGCAGTACAAAGACTCAAGGCCGGGTCAAGTGATCTCTTGGGAGAATTTCTGCAAGGATTTCCGCTCGCATCACATTCCTACAAGTGTTATCGAGGGTATGCGTGAGCAATTCCGCAACCTCAAGCAGGGCTCCATGACAGTCTATCAGTATAATGTCAAGTTCCAAAACCTCGCTCGCTATGCAAAGCAAGACATTCCTGATGCAAAGAGTAAAATCTATCAGTTCCGTGGAGGTCTCAAAGATGAACTTCAGCTTGCTCTCACTTTGTTCGAGCCAGACGAATTCGATAAGTTCTATAACATGGCTTTGAAACAAGAAGTAGCTCAGCTTAAGATGGAGGCTTCTAAGAAGAGAATTCGAGATGCTGTTCACTCTTCCTCATCGTCTCAGTTGGCTGCGAAACAACAGAAATTCTGGCTTCCTCCTCCTCCAGTGATTCGAGCTCCATACAACAACTCCAGCAACTTCAACAACTCCAACAACAAGAACTCTAGTGGTCGTGGTTTCTCCCACCCACCCAACCCAAGCAACCAGTCGAAGAAGCAGTTTCAGTCTCAAGGCTCCAAGTCCAGTGGCTCTCAGTTCCGTCCTCCCTCAGAAGTGACTTGCAACAAATGCACTCAGAAAGGTCACTATGCCAACAGATGTCCGAATCCGAAGCGTCTTCCTCCTCCTCCTCCTGTCGGTACCGCTATGGTCAAGCATGATCCAAAGGCAGCAAGGGTTAATCTGATGAATGCAGCACAAGCAGAGGCTTCTTCTGATGTCATTCTGGGTAACCTTCCAGTGAACTCTTTTCCAGCTAAAGTGTTATTTGATTCGGGTGCATCATGCTCTTTCATGTCTCAACCATTTGCATCCAAGCACAATATTGCCACTTCAAATTTGCCTCAGAAGTTGCAAGTTGTTTCTCCGGGCAAGATTATGACTTCTAGTGTTTATGCTCCGGATGTTTCTATTCGCATGGGAGATTATCGTTTTCTGGCTAAACCGGTGATTCTTGGTCATTCTGATATTGACCTCATTCTCGGAATGGATTGGCTTTCTCAGCATGATGCTCACATTGATTGTGCTCAAAAGGAAGTCAAGTTGACTCATTCTGATGAAGATGTGATTATCTTCGCCTCCAGGGATAATACTATTCGGCTTTTCTCTCTTAATGATAAGGGTGAAATTAATGCCATAGAGCAAATTCCAGTGGTGAATGAATATCAAGACGTCTTTCCAGAAGATCTTCCAGGCATGCCTCCACACCGTCAGGTGGAGTTTGTCATTGAACTCGAGCCGGGCACCGAACCTGCTTGCCGGCGTCCATACAAGCTCTCTCCGGATGAATTGAAGGAATTGAAGAAGCAGCTTGATAAGCAGGAGAGTATGGGTCTCATCAGACCGAGTACATCTCCGTGGGGCTGTGGTGTCTTATTTGTCAAGAAGAAAGATGGCACAGAGCGTCTCTGTGTTGACTACCGGCCATTGAACAAGAAGACGATTAAGAACAAGTATCCGCTCCCCAACATCAACGAACTCTTTGAGCAGCTCAAAGGAGCAAAAGTGTTCTCTAAGCTTGACCTCCGAATGGGCTATCATCAAATTCGCATTCGCGAGGAAGACATTCCCAAGACGGCCTTCAGAACGAGCTACGGTTCATACGAGTATACCGTCATGTCCTTCGGTCTCGCCAATGCTCCTCCTACCTTTTCAAGGATGATGCATTACATCTTCAACCCCTATACTGGCGAGTTTGTGCTTGTGTATCTGGATGATATTCTGGTGTTTTCCAAGAATGAAGAAGATCACGAAAAGCATTTGCGTCTGGTTCTTGATCGACTCCGAGAGCATAAATTCTATGCCAAGTTCTCCAAGTGCGAGTTTTGGCTCGATAAGGTTTTGTACCTGGGCCACATTATCTCAGCTGACGGTATTGCGGTTAATCCCGAGAAAGTTGAAGCAATTGTCAACTGGGAAGCTCCTCAGAACGTCAAGCAGCTCCGCAGTTTTCTGGGTCTTGCCAGCTATTGCAGAAGATTTGTTGAAAACTTCTCCAAGATTGCCAAGCCTCTTTCCAACCTGCTTCAGAAGAATGTCAAATACTTTTGGTCTCCCGAATGTGAAGTGGCATTCAAAACTCTCAAAGATAAGCTTGTCTCTGCTCCAGTTCTGACTCCTCCGGATGAAACCAAGCCCTATGAAGTATTCTGCGATGCTTCTCTTCAAGGTCTTGGTGGTGTGCTTATGCAAGATAAGAGAATTGTGCCATACACTTCTCGTCAGCTCAAGCCAAGTGAGAAGAACTATCCCACACATGATCTCGAGCTAGCAGCTGTGGTACATGCTCTGATTACGTGGAGACATCTGTTGTTGGGCAGAAAGGTCGACATCTTCACTGATCACAAGAGCTTGAAGTACATCTTCACACAGCCGCATCTGAACCTCCGCCAGACTCGTTGGGTCGAAATGATCCAAGAGTACAATCCCAGCATTGAATACACTCCAGGCAAGGCGAATGTGATTGCAGATGCTTTGAGCAGAAAGGCATATTGCAACAGCCTTCTTATCAAGCCGTACCAGCCTGAGCTTTGTGAAGCATTCAGGAAACTCAACCTCCAAGTTGTTCCGCAGGGTTTTCTTGCAAATCTCCAAATTGCTCCTACCTTGGAAGATCAAGTCCGTGAGGCCCAGCTCAGTGATACCATGGTGAAGAAGGTGAAACATGGGATTGCAAAGGGCACTCCAAAATACAAGTGCTTCCGTGTTGATGAGAGAGATACCTTGTTCTTCGAGGACAGACTCGTTGTTCCCAAAGGTGATCTCAGGAAGCTCATAATGGAAGAAGCTCATGATTCTCTCCTTTCCATTCATCCTGGCAGTTCCAAGATGTATCAAGACCTCAAGCAATCTTACTGGTGGACACGCATGAAAAGGGAAATTGCCCAGTTCGTGAATGAATGTGATGTATGCAGAAGAGTGAAAGCAGAACATCAACGTCCAGCCGGTCTTCTCCAACCTCTTCCTATTCCTGAGTGGAAGTTCGACCACATTGAAATGGACTTCGTCACTGGCTTTCCTAAATCCAAGCGAGGCAATGATGCTATCTTTGTGGTGATTGACAAGCTTACCAAAGTCGCTCACTTTCTTCCAGTCAAAGAATCAATCAGTGCAGCTCAACTTGCAGAGCTGTACACTTCCAGAATTGTGTCCCTACATGGCATTCCTCAAGTGATATCCTCAGACCGTGGCAGCTTGTTCACATCAAAGTTCTGGGACTCCTTTCAGTCCGCCATGGGCACGAAGATCAGGTTCAGCACTGCCTTTCACCCTCAGACTAGTGGTCAAGTCGAGCGTGTGAATCAGATCCTTGAAGATATGCTCAGAGCCTGTGTCATCTCCTTCGGTATGAAATGGGAAGACTGTCTTCCATTTGCAGAGTTCTCTTACAACAACAGCTTCCAAGCAAGTGCAGGCAAAGCACCGTTTGAAATTCTCTATGGCAGAAAGTGCCGTACCCCTCTCAACTGGTCTGAAACAGGTGAACGTCAACTTCTTGGCAATGATTTGATCTCTGAAGCCGAAGAAATGTGCAAAGTCATACGTGAGAATCTCAAGGCCGCTCAGTCGCGTCAGAAGAGCTACTATGATGGAAAGCATCGTGATTTGGCTTTCGACATCGGTGATCATGTCTATCTCCGAGTTTCTCCGACGAAAGGAACCCAAAGGTTCGGTATCAAAGGAAAGCTTGCTCCTAGATACGTCGGGCCTTTCAGAATTCTTGGCAAAAGAGGCGATCTAGCCTATCAGCTCGAGCTCCCTTCCAACTTTGCAAATGTTCATGATGTCTTCCATGTGTCTCAGCTTCGCAAATGCTTCAAGGCACCTGAGCGCATGATTCCGTTTGAGGAGATTGATCTTCAACAAGACCTTTCCTACCGAGAGCATCCAATTGCAATTCTCGAAGAAACCGAACGCAAGACTCGCAACAAGACCATCAAGTTTCTGAAAGTCAAGTGGTCACATCACACAGACCGAGAAGCTACCTGGGAACGAGAAGATCATCTTCGTTCCGAGTACCCTTCCTTTTTCCAGTCCTAGATCTCGGGACGAGATCTTTTTGTAGTAGAGGAGAGTTTGTAATGCCCCGGATGTAATACTTTCCCTTTTGGGCTTATAATAAATCTCCGGCTTCATCTATTTCCATTTCGGGTTCTTTGTCTTTCGGGCTTTCGTCATTTTGTTGTGTGAGTGTGTGGCATTCATTCATATCATGTAGACATGTGCATTGCATTTTGTTTGTGTTGTGGGTTGCATCCGGTTCGTGGCGTTTCTTCCCGTTGTCCGTTTCGTGTTCCGGAGCTCCCTCACGTGTCCGTGACGTCCCGTAGGCCTTCTTTGTTGTTCAGGCGTTTTTCGTTACCGGTGTGCCGTGAGGTTGTGTTGTGTGTTGTTGTTTTGTTGTGTGCAACCCGCCTCTCAAATCTCGTCTCGTTTGGACTCCGTTGACTTTTTCCTCCGTTGTCCGTGTGGGTCCGAAGTGCCCTTACTTCGTGTCCCGGAAATACCCCTGCTGCAGTCTCTTTTCTCCGTCTGGGCCTTTTAAAATCATCCCGCGATCGGATCCGTTGGATCCAGATCGGAGGGCTCCTAAACATCCCCTAGTCTCAAACCCTAGTCCAGATTGCTATATATAGACCCCTAGGTCTATTGGGGCATCCCTCTTCTTCTTCCCCTTCTCCTTTTCCTTTTTTTTCCTTTTTTTCTCAGATCCCGCACTGTTCTTTGGGATCCCGAGGATCCCCTCGATCCAGCGCGCCGCCGACCGACCGGGTTCCTCGAAGGAACCGCCACAGTCACGTCCACCGCTCCCGCGTCGGCCTCGTCGACCGACCGGGCCGTCCCCTGCGCCCGCATCGCCACTTGTCGCCAGGGCCCGGGGGGACCAGTTCCCCGAGCCGCCTCGTCGCGCCAAGGCCGCGCTTCCCCGCCGAGCGCCGATCGTCATCTCCTCCTTCGCGCGCGAACCGGCCCGCTCGTCGCGTCCTCTGCCTCGCCTCACTAGGCCCAGGGCCGCGTGGGCCACCGCGCGCCGAGCAGCAGCCTCCCCGGCCCAGCGGGGGACCAGTTCGCCGCCTCCTCGCTCCACTTGGCGCCAGATCGCCTTCGCCCGCACCGCGCAGCGCGTGGGCCGCCGCCTCCTGGCGGGCCGCGCCGGCCAGGCGGGCTGCCGCGTCGCCAGCCGCCGGGAAGTGGGCCGCCACCGCACCGTTTCGGCCTGCCTCGCCCGGGCCGCGCCTCCCGCACTGTTCACCAGACCGCCGGCACTGTAGATCGCGGGCCACTTCTACTGTTCATCCTCAGATCCAGATCTGAGAGGTCCAAATTTCAAACCCTAGCCCCTGTTTTTCCTGTTCTGTTATGCCTACTTTGACCATGCATAACTTTTTACCTGTTGCTCCGTTTTGAGCGTGTGATATGTCCAGATGTTCGTGGAGATGCCCTCTACGTTTTACCTGTTGTAGTCATGCATGTTAGAGATCATCTAGGGGCTTGTTTTGCTGTTACAAGAGTGCATGTTGATATAAACTGCTGTTATGTGTTATTTTTGTGCCACCTTTGACATGTGATATCTTTTAGCTCGTTTGTCCAAACGATGCAAATGACATGTCCACGTGTTCGTCTCGTCACGAACTACGTGTTGTGTGTGATAGGTTGCATGGTAGATGCATTGTTTCCTTGTTATCATCGTTGCAAGATGCCATGTTCATATGTTGTGTTTTCACTTGTTATGAAATGCCATGTTGTTGAGCTCGTTGTAATCGGTGTGTTCACCACAATGATGCATGCTTGTGTGTTTCGGGATCACCGTCATATGTATTTTGATGAGGTGCTTACCCTTTGCCATGTTTAGTTTCGAGGTGTCTTAAACATGCTCTTTTTGTTGCTATGATAATGTTGCTGTTTTGGGACTTAGTGAAATTTCACTAAGTCTGAAATCTGTAACGTTCCGATGCCATGTTCGTGTGATGTTGTAGGACAAAGCATGATAGTTTTGGGGTGGATTTTGATTGTTCCATGAAGTATATATTGTTGTCTTTCCATCCATGTCCTCACATGTCCATTTGAGGTGCTGTAGCATGCTTATCTTTTGCTCCAAACTTTCAATAAAATTCTGCTGTCAGAATTTTATTTCAAAGTTCAATATGTCCAAGATCATTGCTAGTGATCCGTGACTCCGTTGGGGGTGCACTTTGGACCTAGTTGCTGTACATTGTATCTAGTTTATGTTCAAGTCCTTTGCCATGCCTTTTGGGTGCTGTAGATTATTTATTTTGTGCTCCCAAGATGCCATGTTGCTGTAATTTGCAGTTTTCGCTCAAATCTTGTTTCGGGCATAACTTTTAGCCCGTAACTCCGATTTCAGCGAACTTTATATCAAACTTGGGTGTTTTTCTGTGTAGATTAATAATATCAGGTTGTTATCTTGTTTTGAGGTGTTTTGCTTGAGTGATGTTGTACGTGCTCCTTGTGCATCTCTAGTGCATCCATCATGCATACATGTTTTTCGAGTGCGCATTGCATCGTGTTGATTGGTGCTTGGTGTGTTTGTCTTGTTTAGAGCACGAAGTTGAGCACGAGTTTTCCAACGAGGTTGAGCACGAGGTTTCCAACGAGTTTGAGCAAGAGGACCCTTCTTTCGATCCGAACTTCTTCTCTTCAGGCAAGATGACCGAACCCCGATAACTTTACTATCTTCGCCTATTGCTAGTAGTCTCGATCTATAGTTTTGCCTCGATGCCCATGTTCTTCTTGTCAGCCTCCTACTTGTAACCAATTGCCATGTTTAACCACCCTACCTATGCAAACCGTTGCTTGGCTAAGTACGCTTCGCTCAGCCCTTCTTATAGCATTGCTAGTTGCAGGTGAAGTGAAGATGCTTGCTCCATGTTGAAGTTTGGTTGGGTTATATCACACTATATAAATGCTTTAATTGAAATCATCTATATATTGGCAAGGGTGGAAGGCTAAGCCTTTTGCTTGGTGTTTTGTTCCACTCATGCCGTTAGGATCCGTATAAGCCGGTTTTATGTTCCTTGATTATGCGTTCCTAACACGGTTGGGGTGTATGGGACCCCCTCGATAAACCGCTAAGTGCTAAGTCTTTTCCAGCAAATCCCAACATTGGTTCTATTTGCCTAATAACAAACTAAACTCGCATAGGGAGTAATTAACCCTCTTTCTTAATCAACTACCCCGGGCCAGTGCTCCACATGAGTGTTGGTCCGAAACGAGCGGACTGCGGGGCCGCCTTGGGGCAACCTGAGGTATTTGGCATACACCTGTAGGATGTCTCATCCGGTCGTGTCCTGAGACCTAGATACGCGCGGCTACTATCAGGGTGTCGACACGCCGGGAGGATTTGCTGGATTAGCCTTACCTTAGTTCGGTTTAACTTGAGCACGGGATTCCGAGGATACTCGGGTCTTCCCACTTTGGAGTTGCGACTCCGCGGATCGTGGGCTTGTAATGGGTCAAGTTGGAACACCCCTGCAGGGTTTTTGAACTTTCGAAAGCCGTGCCCGCGGTTATGTGGCAGATGGGAGCTTGTTAATTCCGGTTGTAGATAACTTGACACAATGATACTAATACACTACCAGCGTGTGTTCCGTGACTGTCAATTTCCGAATAGGGATTCGGGAGTTGAACACGGAGGGGTTATGTTTGTGAGCTTGTAGCTAGGATCACTTCGTGATCACTTCTCGCCGATGCCTTCTCTTCTCGCTCTCTCTTGCGTAAGTTAGTGCTAGTTGCTGCTGTAGACTCTTTGTTGTTCCTTCACCTCATTTCTTTCTTCAGCCTTTCCCTCACCTAAAGGTTTAAATAGTTCTGTTACCCGGGAACGGGATTGCTGAGTCCTCTGTGGCTCACAGTTACTTCACACACCAGATGCAGGTCCAGCTGTGAGCTATCCAGGTGATGGCACCGAACTGGATTGGGAGTACGACGAGGAGCGTAGTCGTTACTACGTGCGCTACCCGGACGATCAGTAGTGGAGTCTCTTACTAGGATTCGATCCGCCTGTGGTTGTTTTATTTATCTGAGTTTGGTACTTTGACTTTTGGTTTTTGCCCTTAGAGGGTTGTAGTGATCTTATTGTATGATGTTTGAGACTTGTACTGTTATTCTGTGACGTGGCGATTGTAAGCCAACTATTTTTAAGTTTACTATCCCCTCTTTTACATGAGTTGTGCAAAGTTTACCAGACTTGAGATCATTCTAGGATGGAATTATGCCTTTAAGTCGGGCCTCGACCCGTAGGAGGTATAACTCCATCCTGGACATTACAAGTTGGTATTCAGAGCCTTCTCCGACCTAGGAGCCCCCACTGTTTGATCGAACCGTTGACGGTTGAGTCTAGGCACACACTGAAAACTTTTTGAGTCCTATATTATATCGGAGAGTAGGATTTCTTTGCTTCTCATCCCCTTTCTCTCTGGTGAGGACTCCTGACGTCTACTCTTGTCTCTCCTATCTTCAAAATTTGCACAAAATTTTTTTTTAGGAATCCCGCGAGTATTCTGGGATTGTTTCGATGTTCTTGTGACAAGGATATTGTTCCTGATGCCTCCTGTTACCGAGGAGTTGAGCTTCGGGGTATCATTGTAACAAGCATATCGCGACAGTACTAAATACTTAAGACGGCCGACATCGAAAATCTCCCCTATACGGCCAGTGGCAAGATAACCCCGACATCACCCAGTACTGGGGAGGTAGTTCGGGAGTATTGCCATAGCTTGGTATAGTGGATGCTTTTCGAAGGTCCGAGGTACACAGTTTCCGAGAAAGACTGGTTATGTGTTGAAGGATGGATACACCTGGATGTAGGTTAGAGTTGATTGCGCGGTGCTTCCCGTGTATCCCCAACACCTGATTGCATAACTGGAATCTTTCGGAAAACTATAGGTGGGTTTTATCCAGTAGATCGTAGGCATTCTTCCAACGAATGCAGGTTAGCGAGTTCGGGGTTCGACATTGAGTGAAGAGGTTATATGACCGAGGTTACTATCAGGAGTTGCATCTTAAAGGGTCCTTGGCTATGCTGATCCGGGGATTGCAAAACCTTTTCGTAACGCGTTCATATGCTTTCAGCACAAAGATGTTAGAACGAAACTCCTCTCTTGTGTTTGTTCCTTTCCGTACCTTGTTGTTTTATTATTTTATCCTTTTGATCCCTATGTGGCTTCTCGTGAAGACTGATGTTATCATTTAACTGAGAAATTCATTCGTTCCTCTTGTTCGGATGATTTCATTCGTTCTTATTGTTCGAATGATTATTGTGAAGACTTGTTGCAATTCATTCCATTGATTCAGCATATTCCTTTTGTCAATTAATTGCTGATTCGTGGTCATCTCTTACAGGATGGCTCCGAAAAAGGTTCCGAATGCCAACCCAGAGGTAGAAGAGGTTCCAGAGCATCCTCCTTCACCTCCTCCTCCGCCTGAGGCTTGGAGAGCAATTATGCAGACTACAGCTCAGAACACTCAGTTGATGATGCAGATGATGCAGCAAATGCAGGCTATGCAAGCTAATCAAGCTAATCAGGGCATTCCAATGAACCAAGGCAACTTCTTCCAGCAGCACCATGCTACCCTCAACCAGTTCCTGGCTAACAATCCTAAAGCTTTCAGTTACTGTGTCGACCCTCTTGATGCTGAAGATTGGCTGACCGATATCAAGAAGCATTTTGAGTGCAGTAACGTGAAAGAAGATGACTATGTGAAGTTTGCAGCCTTCCAACTGAAAGATCAAGCAGCTGACTGGTGGCAGCAGTACAAAGACTCAAGGCCGGGTCAAGTGATCTCGTGGGAGAATTTCTGCAAGGATTTCCGCTCGCATCACATTCCTACAAGTGTTATCGAGGGTATGCGTGAGCAATTCCGCAACCTCAAGCAGGGCTCCATGACAGTCTATCAGTATAATGTCAAGTTCCAAAACCTCGCTCGCTATGCAAAGCAAGACATTCCTGATGCAAAGAGTAAAATCTATCAGTTCCGTGGTGGTCTCAAAGATGAACTTCAGCTTGCTCTCACTCTGTTCGAGCCAGACGAATTCGATAAGTTCTATAACATGGCTTTGAAACAAGAAGCAGCTCAGCTTAAGATGGAGGCTTCTAAGAAGAGAATTCGAGATGCTGTTCACTCTACCTCATCGTCTCAGTTGGCTGCGAAACAACAGAAATTCTGGCTTCCTCCTCCTCCAATGATTCGAGCTCCATACAACAACTCCAGCAACTTCAACAACTCCAACAACAAGAACTCTAGTGGTCGTGGTTTCTCCCACCCACCCAACCCAAGCAACCAGTCGAAGAAGCAGTTTCAGTCTCAAGGCTCCAAGTCCAGTGGCTCTCATTTCCGTCCTCTCTCTGAAGTGGTGTGCAACAAGTGTGGCCAGAAGGGTCATTATGCCAACAGATGTCCGAATCCGAAGCGTCTTCCTCCTCCACCACCTGTGGGTACCGCTATTGTCAAGCATGATCCAAAGGCTGCAAGGGTCAATCTGATGAATGCAGCACAAGCAGAGGCTTCTTCTGATGTTATTCTGGGTAACCTTCCAGTGAACTCTTTTCCAGCTAAAGTGTTATTTGATTCGGGTGCTTCACATTCTTTCATGTCATTCCCTTTTGCATCCAAGTATAATGTGGGCACTATGCCTTTGCCAAGGGAGTTGCAAGTGATTTCCCCGGGAAGATGCATGGCTTCTAGATTATATGCTCCGGATGTTTCCATTCGCATGGGTGATTATCGATTTTTGGCTTCTCCGGTGATTCTTGGTCATTCTGACATCGACCTCATCCTCGGAATGGATTGGCTTTCTCAGCATGATGCTCACATTGATTGTGCTCAAAAGGAAGTCAAATTGACTCATTCTGATGAAGATGTGATTATCTTCGCCTCCAGGGATAATACTATTCGGCTTTTCTCTCTTAATGATAAGGGTGAAATTAATGCTATAGAGCAAATTCCAGTGGTGAATGAATATCAAGACGTCTTTCCAGAAGAACTTCCAGGCATGCCTCCACACCGTCAGGTGGAGTTTGTCATTGAACTCGAGCCGGGCACCGAACCTGTTTGCCGGCGTCCTTACAAGCTCTCTTCAGATGAATTGAAGGAATTGAAGAAACAGTTGGATGAACAGGAGCGTATGGGTCTCATCAGACCGAGTACATCTCCGTGGGGCTGTGGTGTCTTATTTGTCAAGAAGAAAGATGGCACGGAGCGTCTCTGTGTTGACTACCGGCCACTGAACAAGAAGACGATTAAGAACAAGTATCCGCTCCCCAACATCAACGAACTCTTTGAGCAGCTCAAAGGAGCTAAAGTATTCTCTAAGCTTGACCTCCGAATGGGCTATCATCAAATTCGCATTCGCGAGGAAGACATTCCCAAGACGGCCTTCAGAACGAGCTACGGTTCATATGAGTATACCGTCATGTCATTCGGTCTCGCCAATGCTCCTCCTACCTTCTCAAGGATGATGCATTACATCTTCAACCCCTATACTGGCGAATTTGTGCTTGTGTATCTGGATGATATTCTGGTGTTTTCCAAGAATGAAGAAGATCACGAAAAGCACTTGCGTCTGGTTCTTGATCGACTCAGAGAGCATAAATTCTATGCCAAGTTCTCAAAGTGCGAGTTTTGGCTCGATAAGGTTTTGTACCTGGGCCACATTATCTCAGCTGACGGTATTGCGGTTAATCCCGAGAAAGTTGAAGCAATTGTCAACTGGGAAGCTCCTCAGAACGTCAAGCAGCTCCGCAGTTTTCTGGGTCTTGCCAGCTATTGCAGAAGGTTTGTGGAGAACTTCTCCAAGATTGCCAAGCCTCTTTCCAACCTCCTTCAGAAGAATGTCAAATACTTTTGGTCTCCCGAGTGTGAAGTGGCATTCAAAACCCTCAAAGAGAAGCTTGTCTCTGCTCCAGTTCTGACTCCTCCGGATGAAACCAAGCCCTATGAAGTGTTCTGTGACGCTTCTCTTCAAGGCCTTGGTGGTGTGCTTATGCAAGATAAGAAAATTGTGGCATATACTTCTCGGCAGCTCAAGCCCAGTGAGAAGAACTATCCCACACATGATCTCGAGCTAGCAGCTGTGGTACATGCTCTGATCACGTGGAGACATCTGTTGTTGGGCAGAAAGGTCGACATCTTCACTGATCACAAGAGCTTGAAGTACATCTTCACACAGCCGCATCTGAACCTCCGCCAGACTCGTTGGGTCGAGATGATCCAAGAGTACAACCCCAGCATCGAGTACACTCCAGGCAAGGCGAATGTGATTGCATATGCTTTGAGCAGAAAGGCATATTGCAACAGCCTTCTTATCAAGCCACACCAGCCTGAGCTTTGTGAAGCATTCAGGAAGCTCAACCTTCAAGTTGTTCCGCAGGGTTTTCTTGCAAATCTCCAAATTGCTCCTACCTTGGAAGATCAAGTCCGTGAGGCCCAGCTCAGTGATACCATGGTGAAGAAGGTGAAACATGGGATTGCGAAGGGCACTCCAAAATATAAGTGCTTCCGTGTTGATGAGAGAGATACCTTGTTCTTCGAGGACAGACTCGTTGTTCCCAAAGGTGATCTCAGGAAGCTCATAATGGAAGAAGCTCATGATTCTCTCCTTTCCATTCATCCTGGCAGTTCCAAGATGTACCAAGACCTCAAGCAATCTTACTGGTGGACACGCATGAAAAGGGAGATTGCCCAATTCGTGAATGAATGTGATGTATGCAGAAGAGTGAAAGCAGAACATCAACGTCCAGCCGGTCTTCTCCAACCTCTTCCTATTCCCGAGTGGAAGTTCGACCACATTGAAATGGACTTCGTCACTGGCTTTCCTAAATCCAAGCGAGGCAATGATGCTATCTTTGTGGTGATTGACAAGCTTACCAAAGTCGCTCACTTTCTTCCAGTCAAAGAATCAATCAATGCAGCTCAACTTGCAGAGCTGTACACTTCCAGAATCGTGTCCCTACATGGCATTCCTCAAGTGATATCCTCAGACCGTGGCAGCTTGTTCACATCAAGGTTCTGGGACTCTTTTCAGTCCGCCATGGGCACGAAGATCAGGTTCAGCACTGCCTTTCACCCTCAGACTAGTGGTCAAGTCGAGCGTGTGAATCAGATCCTTGAAGATATGCTCAGAGCCTGTGTCATCTCCTTCGGCATGAAATGGGAAGACTGCCTTCCATTTGCCGAGTTCTCTTACAACAACAGCTTTCAAGCAAGTGCAGGCAAAGCACCGTTTGAAATTCTCTATGGCAGAAAGTGCCGTACCCCTCTCAACTGGTCTGAAACAGGCGAACGCCAACTTCTTGGCAATGATTTGATCTCTGAAGCCGAAGAAATGTGCAAAGTCATACGTGAGAATCTCAAGGCCGCTCAGTCGCGTCAGAAGAGCTACTATGACGGAAAGCATCGTGATTTGGCTTTCGACATCGGTGATCATGTCTATCTCCGAGTTTCTCCGATGAAAGGAACCCAGAGATTCGGTATCAAAGGGAAGCTTGCTCCTAGATACGTCGGGCCTTTCAAAATTCTTGGCAAAAGAGGCGATCTAGCCTATCAGCTCGAGCTCCCTTCCAACTTTGCAAATGTTCATGATGTCTTCCATGTGTCTCAGCTTCGCAAATGCTTCAAGGCACCTGAGCGCATGATTCCGTTTGAGGAGATTGATCTTCAACAAGACCTTTCCTACCGAGAGCATCCAGTTGCAATTCTCGAGGAAACCGAACGCAAGACTCGCAACAAGTCCATCAAGTTTCTGAAAGTCAAGTGGTCACATCACACAGACCGAGAAGCTACCTGGGAACGAGAAGATCATCTTCGTTCCGAGTACCCTTCCTTTTTCCAGTCCTAGATCTCGGGACGAGATCTTTTTGTAGTAGAGGAGAGTTTGTAATGCCCCGGATGTAATATTTTCCCTTTTGGGCTTATAATATATCTCCGGCTTCATCTAATTCCATTTCGGGTTCTTTGTCTTTCGGGCTTTCGTCGTTTTGTTGTGTGTGTGTGTGGCATTCATTCATATCATGTAGACATGTGCATTGCATTGCTTTTGTGTTGTGGGTTGCATCCGGTTCGTGGCGTTTCTTCCAGTTGTCTGTTTCGTGTTCCGGAGCTCCCTCACGTGTCCGTGACGTCCCGTAGGCCTACTTTGTTGTTCGGGCGTTTTTCGTTACCGGTGTGCCGCGAGGTTGTGTTGTGTGTTGTTGTTTTGTTGTGTGCAACCCGCCTCTCAAATCTCGTCTCGTTTGGACTCCGTTGACTTTTCCCTCCGTTGTCCGTGTGGGTCCGAAGTGCCCTTACTTCGTGTCCCGGAAATACCCCTGTTGCATTCTTTCATCTCCGTCTAGTCCTTTTAAATCATCCTCGCGATCGGATCCGTTGGATCACGATCGGAGGGCTCCTAAACAACCCTAGTCTCCAAACCCTAGTCTAAAAAACTGCTACATATAGGCCCCCTAGCCTATTGTGGTTTCCCCTTCTTCTTCCCCTTCTCCACCATTTCGTTTTTTTTTTCCTTTTTCGTTCAGATCCAAACCACTCCGCAGAGATCTCAGATCCCGAGGGGATCCGCTGGATCCTTCCAGCGCGCCGCCGACCGACCGGGTTCCTCGAAGGAACCGCCACAGTCACGTCCACCGCTCCCGCGTCGGCCTCGTCGACCGACCGGGCCGTCCCCTGCGCCCGCATCGCCACTTGGCGCCAGGTTCGCCGCGTCGGCCAGGGCCCGGGGGGACCAGTTCCCCGAGCCGCCTCGTCGCGCCAAGGCCGCGCTCCCCCGACGATCCGTCGCCAGCGCCGGGGTTCGGGCCTTACAGCAGCCGCCAGCGCCGGCCTGGACCACTTCGCTGAAGTGCCAGCTGGGCCGGCCCACGCGCCCAGCTCCTCCCCCGGCCACCGCAGGCCACCGCGTCGCCCCGCGCGCCGGATCGGGCCGCCGCACCGCGGGCCGTACGCCTCCAGCCTCCCGCGCCTCCCCGAGGCCCGTCCGCGCCGGCCCAGATCCACGCGCCGGCTGGGCCTCCCGCTCCGCCTCGCCGGGCCGCACAGTACCACCGCCTGGGCCGCCGCCGCTGCAGATCGCCGGGCCCATCTACCTTTTTTTTTCCAGATCTGCTCAGGTTGACCCCAAAAATCCACTAAGTCCCTATTTTACTTGTTCTGTGATGCAAAGTTTGACCATGCATAACTTTCTCTGTGATGCTCCGTTTTGCGCGTGTAGCATGTCCAGATGTTCGTGGAGATGCCCTCTACGTTTTACCTGTTGTAGTCATGCATGTTAGAGGTCATCTAGGGGCTTGTTTTGCTGTTGCAAGAGTGCATGATGATATAAACTGCTGTTATGTGTTATTTTTGTGCCACCTTTGACATGTGATATCTTTTAGCTCGTTTGTCCAAACGATGCAAATGACATGTCCACGTGTTCGTCTTGCCACGAACTACGTGTTGAGTGTGATAGGTTGCATGGTAGTTTTATTGTTTCCTTGTTATCATCGTTGCAAGATGCCATGTTCACATGTTGTATTTTCACTTGTTATGAAATGCCATCTTGTTGAGCTCGTTGTAATCGGTGTGTTCACCACTTTGATGCATGCTTGTGTGTTTCGGGATCACCGTCATATGTATTTTGATGAGGTGCTTACCCTTTGCCATGTTTAGATTCGAGGTGACTTAAACATGCTCTTTTTGTTGCTATGATGATGTTGCTGTTTTAGGACTTAGTGAAATTTCACTAAGTCTGAAATCTGTAACGTTCCGATGCCATGTTCGGGTGATGTTGTAGGACAAAGCATGATAGTTTTGGGGTGGATTTTGATTGTTCCTTGAAGTATATATTGTTGTCTTTCCATCCATGTCCTCACATGTCCATTTGAGTGGCTGTAGCATGTTTATCTTTTGCTCCAAACTTTCAATAAAATTCTGCTGCCAGAATTTTACTTCAAAGTTCAATATGTCCAAGATCATTGCTATTGATCCGTGACTCCGTTGGGGGTGCACTTTGGACCTAGTTGCTGTACATGATATCTAGTTTATGTTCAGGTCCTTTGCCATGCTTTTTGGGTGCTGTAGATTAATTATTTTGAGCTCCCAAGATGCTATGTTGCTGTAATTTGCAGTTTCGCTCAAATCTTGTTTCGGGCATAACTTTTAGCCCGTAACTCCGATTTCAGCGAATCTTATATCAAACTTGGGTGTTTTTCTGTGTAGATTAATAATATCAGCTTGTTATCTTGTTTTGAGGTGTTTTGCTTGAGTGATGTTTTACGTGCTCCATGTGCATCACTAGTGCATCCATCATGCATACATGTTTTTCGAGTGCGCATTGCATCGTGTTGATTGGTGCTTGGTGTGTTTGTCTTGTTTAGAGCCGGAAGTTGAGCACGAGTTTTCCAACGAGGTTGAGCACGAGGTTTCCAACGAGTTTGAGCACGAGGACCCTTCTTTCGATCCGAACGTCTTCTCTTCAGGCAAGATGACCGAACCCCGATAACTTTACTATCTTTGCCTATTGCTAGTAGTCTCGATCTCTAGTTTTGCCTCGATGCCCATGTTCTTCTTGTCAGCCTCCTACTTGTAACCAATTGCCATGTTTAACCACCCTACCTATGCAAACCGTTGCTTGGCTAAGTACGCTTCGCTCAGCCCTTCTTATAGCGTTGCTAGTTGCAGGTGAAGTGAAGATGCTTGCTCCATGTTGAAGTTTGGTTGGGTTATATCACACTATATAAATGCTTTAATTGAAATCATCTATATATTGGCAAGGGTGGAAGGCTAAGCCTTTTGCTTGGTGTTTTGTTCCACTCATGCCGTTAGGATCCGTATAAGCCGGTTTTATGTTCCTTGATTATGCGTTCCTAACACGGTTGGGGTGTATGGGACCCCCTCGATAAACCGCTAAGTGCTAAGTCTTTTCCAGCAAATCCCAACATTGGTTCTATTTGCCTAATAACAAACTAAACTCGCATAGGGAGTAATTAACCCTCTTTCTTAATCAACTACCCCGGGCCAGTGCTCCACATGAGTGTTGGTCCGAAACGAGCGGACTGCGGGGCCGCCTTGGGGCAACCTGAGGTATTTGGCATACACCTGTAGGATGTCTCATCCGGTCGTGTCCTGAGACCTGGATACGCGCGGCTACTATCAGGGTGTCGACACGCCGGGAGGATTTGCTGGATTAGCCTTACCTTAGTTCGGTTTAACTTGAGCACGGGATTCCGAGGATACTCGGGTCTTCCCACTTTGGAGTTGCGACTCCGCGGATCGTGGGCTTGTAATGGGTCAAGTTGGAACACCCCTGCAGGGTTTTTGAACTTTCGAAAGCCGTGCCCGCGGTTATGTGGCAGATGGGAGCTTGTTAATTCCGGTTGTAGATAACTTGACACAATGATACTAATACACTACCAGCGTGTGTTCCGTGACTGTCAATTTCCGAATAGGGATTCGGGAGTTGAACACGGAGGGGTTATGTTTGTGAGCTTGTAGCTAGGATCACTTCGTGATCACTTCTCGCCGATGCCTTCTCTTCTCGCTCTCTCTTGCGTAAGTTAGTGCTAGTTGCTGCTGCAGACTCTTTGTTGTTCCTTCACCTCATTTCTTTCTTCAGCCTTTCCCTCACCTAAAGGTTTAAATAGTTCTGTTACCCGGGAACGGGATTGCTGAGTCCTCTGTGGCTCACAGTTACTTCACACACCAGATGCAGGTCCAGCTGTGAGCTATCCAGGTGATGGCACCGAACTGGATTGGGAGTACGACGAGGAGCGTAGTCGTTACTACGTGCGCTACCCGGACGATCAGTAGTGGAGTCTCTTACTAGGATTCGATCCGCCTGTGGTTGTTTTATTTATCTGAGTTTGGTACTTTGACTTTTGGTTTTTGCCCTTAGAGGGTTGTAGTGATCTTATTGTATGATGTTTGAGACTTGTACTGTTATTCTGTGACGTGGCGATTGTAAGCCAACTATTTTTAAGTTTACTATCCCCTCTTTTACATGAGTTGTGCAAAGTTTACCAGACTTGAGATCATTCTAGGATGGAATTATGCCTTTAAGTCGGGCCTCGACCCGTAGGAGGTATAACTCCATCCTGGGCATTACAGTTACTCACACAGTTGTGTGTTTTACTTCGGATCCTCTGTTAAGTTTTCTACAACCGGACATTAACAAGCTCCAATCTGCCACATAACCGCGGGCACGGCTTTCGAAAGATCATAACCCTGCAGGGGTGTTTCAACTTAGCCCATCACAAGCTCTCACGATTAGCTGAAGTGATAAATATAATATCATCACTCCTTATCTTAGGGAAAATCCGATCAGGCTCGGCATCCCGGTAGCACAAGTCATTTCGACAATGGTAAAACAAGTCCAGCAAGACCTCCCGGTGTGTCGACACCCTGATAGTAGCCGCGCGTATCTCGTCTCAGGACACTACCGGATGGGCGAAGCTACGGGTTATACCAGATACCTCGGGTTTCCCCAAGGCGGCCCCGCAGGCTCCCCGTTTGGGACCAACACCATCAGCACTGGCCCCCCCTGCTATGTAGAATTAAGAATCCTCGGGTAGCGCTAACTCCCTATGCAATTTAATTATTTAATTAAGTTGTTATTATGAGAAAATTAAAACCAATGTTGGGCCTTGCTGGAGGAGTTTTATTCAAAGTCGAACTGTCAAGGGGTCCCCATTTCACCCATCGTGTAAGGAACGCAAAATCAAGGAACATAATGCCGGTTTATCGGCGCCTAAGGTGGCATGAGTGGAACAAAACACCGAGCAAAAGGCCAAGCCTTCCACCCATGCCTAGTATATAGGTGTGTTAAAAATAATAATTATAGATATTGTGATATATCCAACAACAAGTTCCCTCCTGGAACGAACTTCATCTTCACCTGCAACTAACAACGCTATAAGAGGAACTGAGCAAGCGAGGCTGAGCAAGCGGGTAACATAGCCAAACAGTGGTTTTGCTAGGAAGGTGTCAAGGTTAGAGGTTTCATGGCAACAAGGAGAGGCTGACATAAGAATGGGTAGCGCGACATGTAACGATAGCATCGAGACAACTAAGCATGGCAATGGTAGTAAAGGTATCCAAGGGTATGATCATCTTGCCTGGGATTCCACAAGGGAGAAGAACGGATCCATGAAGTAGACGGAGCAACATAGTCGAGCGAATCCTCACAACTCCGGAACGAAACCGAAGCTAACAAGAGAAGCAACCGGAAAGAAGCAAAACAACATGGTAAACACACAAGTATAAGCATGGCATACGATGCACACCCAAATATGATGCATGTCCGGTTTAAATATGCATGTCATGGCAAGGTGCACAAACAAATCTACAAGTTAAGTGGAGATCAATATGCAACGAGTTGCATATTGACAAAACACCACATTTTAATTATTTAATTGACTCTTGTTATTTACAAGACAAGATTAAATGTTTTTAACATGGCAAGAGGTGAAGCATAATAAAACTACACTATTTAGGCATTTTAAATGAGGCCGGAAATAACAACAACATATCCGAAAAATCCCCATGAACATGTTTAGTAATTATAAGCAAACAACAATTAAACATATAATGTTGTTAACATGATGCAGATGACATAATCAAGTTTATGTAAGTTTTATTAAAAGGTTAACAAGAAGAAGATAAGAAGCATTTGTCACCGTGGTGGAACGAAAGGGTGCCACGGCAACGAACCGAAAATGATGCAACACAACATATCGGTTCCGGTAACTCATCAAGAGACCGGTGCAAAAGGAAAGATGGCGTGAGCGAGTCAAACGAGATGAAAGGTGGGGCGATCCCGTTACCGGGTTCCCACGAGTCGGTGATGAGGCAACCGAGGAACATGACAAAAGGGACGAAACGGACACGGAGCACACACGGGAAACATTTCATACAACCACAACAAGCATCACACGGGTCATCGCCTCGGGGTTATACCTTCGGAACAAACCTTCACGGGGCGGTTCGAGAGCGTCGAGGAAGTAGTGGAAGTAGTGGTACACGGGTCGTAGAGGAAGTAGTTGTTCACGTTTCCGAAGAGGAAGAAGTCGTTCCGTAGAGGTACACGTGTAGTCGTTCACATTCGTAGATGTACTCGTCATCGTAGCCGTTCGGGATGTCGGTAGAGGTACTTGCGGTCTCGGCGACGGTAGTGGTACTTGTCCATGAAGTCGTTCTCGTTCGTAGTCGTTCATGTCATCGATGTCGGGGTGCTTGGTCGTATCGTCGTGTAGCCGTACTCGTCACGGTTCGTAGACGTTCGGGTTTTTCGTAGAGGAACTTGATGCATCCCCGTTCTTCGGTCTCCACTTGGCAAACGAAACGGTTCCTGGACACTTGCAACAGCACACGGCAACATAACAAAACAAACAAAACAGCACGGGAGCGGCGAGGCCATGGCAGCAGCAAAAACATCCATGGCAAAGGTGGCAGCAGGGGGCGACGGCGGCGCCCAAACTTGGCGAGGCAGAGGGATGACCCAAGGCGCACTGGGGATGGAGGAGGAAGAGCCGTGCTCGGGCCGTCGCAGGGACTGTGCGCGGTCGCAGGGACTCGCGAGGAAAGTGCGCGGCGAGCTCCTGTCGCGGAAGGAGGAGGGCCCGAAGGAACGGAGGGAGCGCGCGTCGGGCGCGGGATCCGGCCGGCCCTGGCGCTCGGGGGAACGGCCGGCGGCACGGTCGTCGCGGAGATGGACGGATCCAGGCGTCCGCGCGGGGTCCTGGCCGGAGGGGTGCGACGCCTGGGGCGACGGGAGGGAGATGGCGCTCGGGGCGGCTGGCTTCGGCTAGGGTAGATCGAGGGGAGATCGGGAAGAGGGAAACTGCATCGAAGGAATCGGGGGGCTCGAGGAGATCGAGCGGGACGTCCTGGCGATGGGGTTCGAGAGGGGAACGATGGGAGTGGCGGCGGCGTGCGGGAGATGAGAGCGAGCGATGGCTGCGGTCGAGCCAGGGAGTTAGGGTTGGGATTGGGCCTTGAGGGGAGGTTCGGGCTTGAAGGGAAGTAATGGGCCAGGGGATGGAGAGGGAGGCTGAGGCTGGCTAGAAGGGCCTGCGGCTGCTCTCTTATTTCCCTTTTAAAACAAACTAGAAAAAAAAAGGTAGGGGATGAATTTGTGCATGGGGATAAATTCCCTAGACTCGCAAAAATGCAAGGAATTTTAAAAAAAATGGCTGGAGGGTTTTGGAAGGACCTCGAAAAACGGGAAAAGAATTATTGGCAAGGTTTTTGTAGGAGAACTCGAAGTGAAAAAGACATGGGGAAATTTGCAAGTGTGTTATGGTGATTCCGGAGCAATGGAATATTTATTATATAGCTCCCTAAATATTGAGAGGCTTTTATATGTTTTAAAGAGAAGACATTCTTCCCTCGATTTAAATGGACCGAAGGTCCACACGATTTATTTAGGTTGAGATGCAAAAATAAAATATGACATGATGGCATGATGACATGATGCAATGCAAAATAAATAACACAAGCACAAAGAACACACGGGCAACCCGGAACATCTGGAATCTTCTGGAATCTTATGGAATCTTCTGGGACGTCGGTCTCGGGCGTCACACAATCCCTACTCACTCACATTGATATCTATTGATGGGCATCTCCATAGCCCGTTGATACGCCTAGTCGATGTGAGACTATCTCCCTCCTTTTTGTCTTCTCCACAACCACCTCTATTCCACCCATAGTGCTATGTCCATGGCTCACGCTCATGTATTGCGTGAAAGTTGAAAGGTTTGAAAATATAGAGTATGAAAACAAATGCTTGGCTGAAATCAGGATTGTGCATGATATGAATATTTTGTGTGATGAAGAAGGAGCATAGCCAGACATTTGATTTTGTAGGGATAACTTTCTTTAGCCATAGTATTTTGAGAAGACATGATTGCTTTGTTAGTATGCTTGAAGTATTGTTATTTCTTATGTCAATATAGACTTTTATCTTGAATCTTTCAGATCTGAACATTCATGCCACAATTAAGAGAATTACATTGAAAAACTATATTGGTTAGCATTCCACGTCAGAAATTCTTTCTTTATCATTTACTTACTCGAGGACGAGCAGGAATTAAGCTTGGGGATGCTTGATACATTTCCAACGTATCTATAATTTTTTATTGTTCCATGCTACTCCCTCCGTCCCAAAATAAGTGACGCAAAAATGACTCAACTTTGTACTAACTTTAGTACAAAGTTGAGTTAATTTTGAGTCACTTATTTTGGGACGGAGGGAGTATTATTTATGAAGTCTTGGATGTTTAATGGGCTTTATCATTCACTTTTATATCATTTTTGGGACTAACCTACTAACCCAAAGGCCCGGTCCAGATTGTTGTGTTTTGCCAATTTCAGGATTTTGCAGAAAAAGAATATCAAATGGAGACCAAACGGACTGAAACCTTTGCGAGAGAAATGTTTGGAGGAAATCACGCACGATGAACTTGAGAACCACGTCAGAAGAGCCACGAGGGGCCCACGAGGGTGCCCCCCCTTCCCAAGGCGCACCCCCTGCCTCGTGGAGCCCCCGTGACTCCCCTGGTGCCCTCCTTCTTCCTATATAAATCTACGTACCCCATAAACTCCGAGAATAGAGAGAAAACCCTAATTCCACCGTCGTAGCTTCTGTTCTCGTGGAGATCCCATCTTGGAGCCTGTTCCGGAGCTCCACCGGAGGGGGATCCATCATGGAGGCCTTCATCATCATCATCATCGCCCTCACCATGAGTTGTGAGTAGTTTACCATAGACCTTCGGGTCCATAGCTAGTATCTAGATGGCTTCTTCTCTCTCTCTCTGGATCTCAATACAAAGTTCTCCTCGGTCTTCGAGGAGATCTATTGGATGTAATCTCTTTTTGCGGTGTGTTTGTCGAGATCCGATGAATTGTAAGTTTATGATCAAAGTTATCTATGAAAGATATTTGGTTCTTCTTTGAACTTTTTATGTGTGCTCATAATATCCTTGCAAGTCTCTTCGAATTATTGGTTTGGTTTGGCCTACTAGATCTATAGTTCTTGCAATGGGAGAAGTGCTTGGCTTTGGGTTCAATCTTGCGGTGTCCTTTCCCAGTGACAGTAGGGGCAGCAAGGCACGTATTGTATTGTTGCCATCGAGGATAAAAAGATGGGGTTTATATCATATTGCTTGAGTTTATCCCTCTACATCATGTCATCTTGCTTAAGGCGTTACTCTGTTCTTATGAACTCAATACACTAGATGCATGCTGGATAGCGGGCGATGTGTGGAGTAATAGTAGTAGATGCAGAATTGTTTCGGTCTACTTGTCTCGGACGTGATGCCTATATACAATGATCATGCCTAGATAGTCTCATAATTATTCGCTTTTCTATCAATTTCTCGACACTAATTTGTTTACCCGCCGTAGAATATCGCTATCATGAGAGAAGCCACTAGAGAAAACTATGGCCCCGGGTCTATTCTCAACATATCAATCTATATCTACTTTACTTTTACCGCTTTTATTTGCTGTTTTATTAAACTAAAAATACCAAAAATATAAACTATCATCGCTATCAGATCTCACTTTCGTAAGTGACCGTAAAGGGATTCACAACCCCTTATCGTGTTGGCTGCGAAGTTCTTATTTGTTTGTGCGGGTGCGAGGGACTCGCGCGTGGTCTCCTACTGGATTGATACCTTGGTTCTCAAAAACTGAGGGAAATACTTACGCTACTGTGATGCATCTCCCTTTCCTCTTCGAGGGAATACAACGCAAGCTCAAGAGGTAGCAAGAAGCAGCGTGGAGCCCGGGTGTACCCTTGGACGTGGCCAACTCGTTGAGTTCCGGCAGGGGTGTGGCGTGGAGGACGGGGTGGTGGAGCGGTGATACGTCCAAAACGTATCTATAATTTCTGCTTGCTCCATGCCTCTTTTGTGTGATATTGCTATGATATTTATGCACTTCCATACACTTTTGATCATATTTGGACTAACCTATTAACTCAGTGCACCCCAGTGCCAGTTTCTGTTTTCTGCTGTTTTTGTATTTCAGGTTTTCCCATTACGTAAATTGCCAGAAATATCCCGGGAAAAATATATAAAAAATCAGCGTTCCGGAAGCTTCCATGCGGCCAAAGTAGGGCCAGAGGGGGGCCACCAGGGCTCCAGGCGACCAGAGGGGGCGGCCCCCCTCCTGGCCGCGCCGCTAGGGCGCCTGGGCCCCCCTGGCCTCTTCTGACGCCCCCCTTTGGCGTATATTTACACCGCGTCCCGAAACCCTCGAGGACGGAACCCTTTTTCGCGATCTCATCTCTGTTCCACCGCCGCCGCGCTTCCAAGATCGGGAGCACCAGGAGAACTCTTCCCGGCACCCTGCCGGAGGGGAGGATCACCACCGGGAGCTTCTCCACCACCATGGACGCCTCCCGGATGAGTTGTGAGTAGTCTCCCTTGGACCATGGGTCCATGACCAGTAGCTATGTGATGTTCTCCTCCCCTCTTTGTTCTTCACCGATTAGACCTCGTGAGCTGCCCTACATGATCGAGGCACATATGTAATCCTTATGCTGTTGCTGTGATGAGTTTGCTGGGATCCGATGGATTATGAGATTATGTTCAGATTGTGTGTGAGTAATATATTTGATTTACCTCTTTTATATTTATGTACTTGAGTAATTCTTGCATGTTCTTCATTGCTGTTTATTGCTTTGGCCAAGTAGTAGGTAGTAACTCCAAGAGGGAACGTTATGCTTGATTGTGGGTTCATGCCCCTCGATGACTAGTTTGAGTGACAGAAACATGAGTCTAGGGGATGTGTTGTTGCCACAAGGGGGAAAACAACGGTGCTTGTACCTGCGGGTGCAAGGATTGTTTACTTTACGCAAAGTTCTTTTAATGCAGTTGTCTGTTGCTTTGAGTTTACACTATGGGTGGGACTCGCAACTTAATACCAGCGAGATGTTCTGGATAGATATCTCAAGGTGGATGATTAGTAGTAGATGCAGATGGATTTCGGTCTACTTGCCTTGGCGTACCGCCCATGCTTTTGAGCCTCTACCTTTCTTTGCAGCATAGTTAGCATTGGTTTGCGCACATAATCATGTCAATTGCCCAGCTGTAATTCGTTTACCTCGCTTAGCTGTTTTATCGTCTTTTGGGAGAGAGACATCACTAGTGAACATCATGGGACCCCGGTCCATATTACCATCACTGATCACATCCGCTATTTACTTTCTGTTCTTACTTACTAGTTGCAGTCATACCTATCACTATTATCTCTTGTGTTTGATCCTTTGTAAATGACAAGGCCGGAGGGATTGACAACCTCTCTGTACTCGTTGGGAGCAAAGTTATTTGTATCTGTGTGCAGGTCCTATCAATCGCTAAGATGCGCCGCTAGCAGTTGACACCTTCTTGTTGACCCTCGGAGTCTCAGGGGAATTCGATCCTTGGTATCTTTGCCAAGGGAAAACTACCGCTACACTGCATCTCAAACCTTCCACTTGGGGTAACCAACAAGGGGCGAGAAGCCATCAAGCGGCGACGAAGACAAGAGAGAAAAAGGAAAGGAGAGAAAATAAGAAGGATGGAGGCGTGGGGTCCGGGAGGGGTTGGTGTGACGCCCGAAGACCGACGTCCCAGAAGATTCCAGAAGATTCTAAATGTTCCGGGTTCTCCCGTGTGTTTCTTTTGTCTTGTGTTATTTATTTTTGCATTGCATCATGTCATCATGCCATCATGTCATATTCCTTTTGCATCTCAACTTAAATAAACCGTGTGGACCTTCGGTCCATTTAAATCGAGGGAAGAATGACTTCTCTTTAAAACATATACTCCCAATATTTTAGGGAGCTATTATAAATAAATATTCCATTCTTTGGAATTAAGCATAACACACTTGCATAATTTCCCCATGCCTCTTAATTCTAGTTTCACCGTCAAACCTTGCCAATAATTCTTTTCCGTTGTTTCGAGATTCCTCCGAAAATTCGAACATTTTTGGACACTTCAATAATCAAGTCTTAGTTCAAACCCATTTGAATTAAATTCAAATATGTTTGAATTATTTTTCGATCATGCCTTTTTCTATTTTCTCGGACCGTGCTCATTTTTATGAGCCCGAGAAAATTAGTCCCGTGTGCTAACTATTTCCCTAACCCCCCTCCTCATTTTTTTCTCTTCTCTTATTTTGGTTTCTGCAAAAAAATCAGTTAAGAGAGAGCCAGCTCGCAGCCTTCCCTCCTCCTGGCCCATCTCTCCCTCTAGGCCCAGGCCATCCCAGCCTTAGCCGGCCCAAGGCCCAGGCAACCTAACCCTAGCGTCCCAGACTCCCGCACCGATCGCTCGCTCCCTCCCCGATTACCCTCAGCGCGCCGCCACTCCCTCTCCCCATCTCCTCGACCCCGCATCCTCTTCTCTCTCGATCCCCTGCGCCAAGTCCCCATTCCCTCCATCGCCGCTTCTCCTTCGCGCCAGAGGCCGCACCCCAGCTGCATCTCCAGCGCCAGGCCGCAGCGCCTCCAGGCAGCAGCGCCCCGATTCCCCCCGAGCCTTTTCCCCAGCACGCCCACGCCCGCGCCATGGCGCCCTTCCAGCGCGCGGAGCCGCGCGTGCCTCTCCTACGCGCCCCTCCTCCATCGTTTCCCGTCGCCAAGGCAGCGCCGATGCCGCGCCGCTGCATCTCTTCTCCAGCGTCCTCCAGCGAGGCCCTTCCTCCTGTCGACTCTAGCGGCCGTCCTCAGGCAGCCACCTGGCCCGAGCAGCGCCGCCCTGCGCGCCGACCCCGACCCCTCCATGCGCGAGCACCGCAGCAGCCCCGAGCGGCCTCTGCCTCGCTCCGATTCCCAAGCGCCGAGTCGCCCGTCCTCGTTCCGCAGCACCGAGCGCGCGCCTCGCCTCCTCCGATTCCAGCACCGCAGCCGCGGCCGCCCGTCCTCCAGCACCGGCGCCGCCCTGCGTCATCTCCAGCGCCACTCTCCGTCCTCCAGCTCGCCGGCCAGAGCCACCGCACCTCTGCCTCGTCTCCTCGCCATGGCTTGCCTGTGGTTGTTTTTTTTGTGTTGCCTTTGCTGTTGTCTTGACAGAGAACCATGTACGACTATGCTACGAACCACCAAGTACCTCTACATGACCCGACAAGTACCATGACCAAGTACCCCGACGACCGCCGTCTTCGGAATCGCCAAGTACCACGACATGACGGCACGAACATCTACAAAACGACCTCGTGAACAACTACCGTCTCGGAGACGCACCAAGTACCACTACATACGAACATGTACCACTACTTCAACTACCATCGCTCGACGACCGCGAGTACCACTACCGTCGCCCGGAAACGATGGATGCGCCAAGTACATCTACGAACTCGACGCCCGAACGACTACCGTCGCCCCGAAGATGTTGGATTCATCATGTCCCTCTCCGAAACGAACGTGTACCACTACTTCCACTACCGTCGCCCCGTGTACGACTACGAACGAGAAGAACTACTTCCTCTACGGAACGTGAACGTCTACTTCCACTACTTCCACTACGATCTCGAGCCCCTCCGAGACGAATGCTCCGAAGGTGTAACCCCGAGACGATGACCCGTGTGATGTTGTGGTTGTATGAGATGTTTCCCTTGTGTGCTCCGTGCCCGTTTCTTCCTTTGTCATGTTCCTCGGTTGCCTCGTCACCGACCCGTGGGAACCCGGTGACGGGATCACCCCACCTTTCATCTCATCCGTCTCGCTCACGCCATCCTTCTTTTGCAACGGTCTCTCAACGAGTTACCGGAACCGATATGTTGCTGTGGCATCATTTTCGGAATTGTTGCCGTGGCACCTTTTTCCTTCCACCACGGTGACAATACTTCATATCTTCTTCATGTCAACCTTCTAATAAAAACTTGCATAAACTTGATCATGTCATCCGCATCATGTTAACAACATTAATATGTGTGAATTGTTGTTTGCTTAATAATTGCTAAACATGCTCATGGGGATTTTCCGGATATGTTGTTGTTATTTTCCGGCCTCATTTAAAATGCCTAACTAGTGTAGTTTTATTATGCTTCACCTCTTGCCATGTTAAAAACATTTAATATTGTCTTGTAAATAAACGAGAGTCAATTAAATAATTAAATGTGGTGTTTCGTCAACATGCAACTCGTTGCATATTGAGCTCCACTTAACTTGTAGTACTTGTTTGTGCACTTTGCCATGCCATGCATAATTAAACCGGACATGCATCATACTTGGATGTGCATCGTATGCCATGTTTATGATTTGTGTGTTTACCGTGTTGTTTGCTTCTTTCCGGTTGCTTCTCTTGTTAGCTTCGGTTTCGTTCCAGAGTTGTGAGGATTTGCTCGATTGTTGCTCCGTCTTCTTCATGGATCCGTTCTTCTCCCTTGTGGAATCCCAGGCAAGATGATCATACCCTTGGATACCTTTACTACCATTTCCATGCTTAGTTGTCTCGATGCTATCGTTACATGTCGCGCTACCCATCTTTTATTGTCAGCCTCTCCTTGTTGCCATGAAACCTCTAACCTTTGACACCTTCCTAGCAAAACCACTGTTTGGCTATGTAACCCGCTTGCTCAGCCCCGCTTGCTCAGCCCCTCTTATAGCGTTGTTAGTTGCAGGTGAAGATGAAGTTCGTTCCAGGAGGGAACTTGTTGTTGTTATATCACAATATCTATAATTATTATTAACACACCTATATACTGGGCATGGGTGGAAGGCTTGGCCTTTTGCTCGGTGTTTTGTTCCACTCATGCCACCTTAGGCGCCGATAAACCGGCATTATGTTCCTTGATTTTGCGTTCCTTACACGATGGGTGGATGGGGACCCCTTGACAGTTCGACTTTGAATAAAACTCCTCCAGCAAGGCCCAACATTGGTTTTAATTTGCCTCATAATAACAACTTAATTAAATAATTAAATTTGCATAGGGGGTCGCGTCCTCGAGGATTCTTAATTCTACATAGCAGGGGGGCCAGTGCTGATGGTGTTGGTCCCAAACGGGGAGTCTGCGGGGCCGCCTTGGGGAAACCCGAGGTATCTAATATACCTGTAGAATCGCCCATCCGGTCGTGGCCTGAGACGAGATACGCGCGGCTACTATCAGGGTGTCGGCACGCCGGGAGGCCTTGCTGGACTTGTTATACCATTGTCGAAATGACTTGTGCTACCGGGATGCCGAGCCTGATCGGGTTTTCCCTAAGATAAGGGGTGATGATATTATATTTATCACTTCAGCTAATCGTGAGAGCTTGTGATGGGCTAAGTTGGGACACCCCTGCAGGGTTATGATCTTTCGAAAGCCGTGCCCGCGGTTATGTGGCAGATTGGAATTTGTTAATGTCCGGTTGTAGAAAACTTGACAGATGATCCGAAGTAAAACACACAACTGTGAGAGTAACCGTGACTGTCTCTTTTCACTTTGAGAAGAGAACACGGTGGGGTTATGTTTGACTCGTATGTAGTTCAGGATCTTTAGCGATCACTACTTTTGCGTCCGTTTGCGTAGATGCTCTTCTTATTCTGGTACTCGTAAGTTAGCCACCATATTATGCTTAGCCGTTGCTGCATCCTCGCCACTTTACCTCCTCCTACCCATAAAGCTTTGCTAGTCTTGATACCCATGGTTATGGGATTGTTGAGTCCTCGTGGCTCACTGATACTACAACACCAGATGCAGGTTCAGCACCGAGTTTGATGCAGGAGCTGGTTCAAGTTCTTCGCTGGGAGCCCGATGAAGAGAGTTTGGCCGTATGCTTGTGATGTTTCGACGATCAGTAGTGGTTTCTACTAGGATTCGATCCTGACCTGTGGCTTTATGTTGTTTTGGTATCTTTCTTTTGGATCTTACCCTTAGATGGGTTGTGATGTTTTGAATGATGTTTTGCTTATGTAATGTATTGTGTGAAGTGGCGAGTGTAAGCCAACTATTATTTTGCCATTTAATCCCTCTTTTACATGAGTCGTGCAAAGATACCAAACTTGAGATCATTCTAGGATGGGCTTATACCTTTAAGTCGTGCCTCGACACGTAGGAGGTATAGTCCCATCCTGGGCATTACAAGTTGGTATCATAGCCTTCTCCGACCTAGAAGCCCCACTGATTGATCGAATCGTTGACGGTTGGGTCTAGGCACACACTGAAAATGTTTTGAGTCCTATATATATATATCAGAGAGTAGGATTTCTTTTGCTCCTCATCTCTTTTCATTCTGGTGAGGACTCCTGACGACTGCTCTTGCCTCTTCTACTTTCAAAAAATGCACCAAATTTTTTTAGGATCTCGCGAGTATTGTTTGGATTGTTTCGATGTCTTTGTGACGAGAACATTGTTCTCGATGCCTCCTGTCATTAGGGGTTGTGGCAGTGTCCCGGGGAGTTGAGCTCTGAGGTGTTGTCGTCACAAATATATCGCGGCAGTACTAGAATACTTAAGACGGCCGACATCGAAAACTCTCCTATGCGGTTAGTGGCAAGATAACCCCGACATCACCCAGTACTGGGGAGGTAGTTTGGGAGTATTGCCATAGCTTGTATAGTGGATGCGTTTCGAAGGTCCGAGGTAAATGGTTTCCGAGAAAGACTGGTTATGTGTTGAAGGATGGATACAGCTGGATGTAGGATTAGAGTTGAGTGCGCGGTGCTTCCCCTGTATCCCCAACACCTGATTGCATAACTGGAAACTTTCGGAAATTAATAGGTGGATTCATCCAGTAGTTCTAGGCATTCTTCCAACGGATGCACGATATGAAGTTCGGGGTTCTACATTGAGTGAAGTGGTTTTATGGACTTGTTCCGATCGGGAGTTGCATCTTAAAGGGTCCTTGGCTATGCTGATCTAGGGATTGCAAAACCCTTTTGTAACACGTTCCATGAGCTTTCAGCATGAATATGTCGGACGAAGCTTCTATCTTGTATTTGTTCTATCTGCTCCTTGTTCCTTTTTATTTATCTTTTGTTCTCCAAGTGGCTTCTCGTCAAGTTGATGTACCTGCGGAATTCATTCATTCAATTCTCTGTTCGGATGATATTGTGAGGATCATGTTGCATATCTAACCTTTGTTTCGTTTTGATTCTGGTATTCGAGTTGCTTCGATGTCAAATGTTGATTCCATACCTTTCCTAATCGGTGTTCTCATATTTCTATGGGAGTGCTAATTCTTCTTGACCATTAAGATCTTCATGTTAATCCTTTTCAACCGGTGTGCCTTCTCTTCAAGTTACTCCTTACAGACGCCGTTGAGAAATCTGACGATTTGTCTGTTTCAATCATCTCAAGTTGTCTTTGTTTTCCCCACCCTCCCACCCTTCTTCTTCTTAGAGCAAGAAATTCTCAGATGAAATATCCATTTTATTCATGTGATATTTCTTCATTCTTTTCCTTCAATGTTCTTATCCGGTGCTTTATCGTGAAGATGCTCAAGAGCTTCAAGTTCATCATTCTTAATTCCAATATTCTTCTCCGGTAGATTAATTCAAGCCTTGGTCATGATCATATCTCTTCCTTTTGTTTAACATATTTTTTTCCCATGTTGAAATTTCTTACCCGAAGTCTCTCTTGTTTATTCATCTCTTTATTCATATCTGGAGTGCTGAAGATTCATAATTCCATTCTTAATCCATTCAAGCTATTTTGAGGATTATCATCTTACTCAAGCCATTTAATTTAACCGGTGCAATATCTCTTAAGCAATCTTTTCAATGGTGATTTCTTTAGTGGGCCCTAACCCACAGGTCTTTTCCCAGGATCTTACCTGACTCTTCTTTTTCCGGAGTTATTTTGAAATTCTTTTCAAAGTGTGACGTAAGAATGATCTCCATCAGTCACATGCCTTCTCCAAGATCGCTTTCAAATTCTTTTTCATCATTGGTTCAACCTTTTAATTCTTCATTCCGGAGTGCTCAACAATTCATGGTGGTGTATCTCATCGTCTTCTCAGTTTTTGAAGACCCGAAGACGAGTTTCTCTTAAATCCTTACCCGGTCTTCTAAAGATTCGTGGTTCTAGCTTCATGTCATCCTCATTATTGTTTCGATTGTGAGGAATTCTTTTATACCGTCCGAAGCATTTCATGAATTCTTTTCTTTGTGTTCCTCCAAAGGCCATCATTTCAGCATATTTCTTCGCTCTCAGTTTGCAACTTCGCCCTCCAAATATTCTTCATTGATGTCTCTTCGTTCGTCTCCATATTCTTACGGTGGTTCTTTCAAGATTACTCTTCCTTGTTATCGTATCAATTCATTTGTTCTTTTCATAATCCTACCGGTGGTTCGTTGAATATTTATCCAAGCTTGTGCGAGATCTCTCTTTAATTCTTTCCAACGAGAATAAGTAGTATGCCAAATCCTTTGGTTGTCATCAATTTAAATTGGTGAAGGAGATGCATAACATAATTCTTATTCTTATTCCTTCAAGGTGATTTAATTCTTTTGTCTGGAGCTTGTTCATCATATCACATTCTTGGTTCTAAATTCTTCATCTTGTTTTCCGGAGCTCCAAGTTATTTCAAGCATCATTTCAAAGCTCCATCTAATTCATCGCAGGCCTTGAATCTTATTCTTTTCATCTTTCGCTTCTCATGTTTTTCTTTACCGAAGTTTTCATGGTGGTTCATCATGTTTTAATTCATCCTTGAAGTCTTCATCAAGTTTCTTGTTGGATCTCAAGCATTCTTCATCATGCTTTCCAATTGCAATTCTTGCTACCTTATCTTTTCAGATGGTGTTATGTCATTCTTGACAATTCCTTCATGTTTTATGATTCACGAGTATCAAGAATGAGATATTTAAACCCATCATTTTCTTTGTTCAAGAGATCTTTCCAACCTTTCAATTTATTTGTTGGAGTAATCTTGGGTTGTATTTCACCTAACAGCTTTCCATAAGGATTGTTGCTATTATGGTGCTTATAAATGACCCAAGTTCTTCATTTATCATTCCGGTGAAATAAGTTTATCGTCCCTTTGTTGATCTCAATCCAATCAAATGTTTTTCGTCAGTGGCTGGTTTTCACCTCTTAATCCTGAGATGTTTTCCATAAGCCCACATCGAGCTTATTCTTTTCGTTGTTGATTTTTCCAACAACTCCGTTCAACCCTTCTTCGTAAGGATGCTCTTTCAAATTCAATTTTGAGAGAAGTTGTCATTTTCTTCTCCGTTCATTTCTTTCATGGATCTTTATTCTATTCTTTCATTCCGGAGGCATTGTGATATTGCTCTCTTTAACCATCATCTCGTTTTATCGAGATCATGTTCTTTTCCTTGTTTATTTATTTAACCGGAGTGTTGTATTCTTCTTTCAAGTTACGTCATCTTATCTAGTTTTTCCTATCTTTTCAACCGGAGTGCTGTCTGAATCTTTCTTACCCCTTGTGCCATTCTCTCAATTGTTTCGGAGGCAATATGTTGTTCATTTCTTCAAGTATCATCCCAACTTGGCAAGCTCTTGTTAATTCCTTCCATTTTCAGACGGAGTGCTGCCCAAATTCTGTCATTCTTATTCCTTGGCTATACCGTTATGGTTTCATATTCTTTTGATTCGTAAGCTCTTGTTTCATGTCTTTCAACCTTCAAGGTTCTCTTAATGCTCCATGTTCCTCTTTTCTAACGGAGTGTTTCATCTACGTTCATCTCCGTTGTATTCTTCTTTCAATTTGTTCAACCTCTCAAGGTTCGTGGTTTCACTCGTCTGCCAAAGAAGCAACTTTGTTTTACCTCTTCCTCTTCCGTTTTTACCCGGTGATATCTCTAGGATCTCGGGTCGAGATCCTCTGTTAGTGTGGGAGAGTTGTGACGCCCGAAGACCGACGTCCCAGAAGATTCCAGAAGATTCCAGATGTTCCGGGTTCTCCCGTGTGTTTCTTTTGTCTTGTGTTATTTATTTTTGCATTGCATCATGTCATCATGCCATCATGTCATATTCCTTTTGCATCTCAACTTAAATAAACCGTGTGGACCTTCGGTCCATTTAAATCGAGGGAAGAATGACTTCTCTTTAAAACATATACTCCCAATATTTTAGGGAGCTATTATAAATAAATATTCCATTCTTTGGAATTAAGCATAACACACTTGCATAATTTCCCCATGCCTCTTAATTCTAGTTTCACCGTCAAACCTTGCCAATAATTCTTTTCCGTTGTTTCGAGATTCCTCCGAAAATTCGAACATTTTTGGACACTTCAATAATCAAGTCTTAGTTCAAACCCATTTGAATTAAATTCAAATATGTTTGAATTATTTTTCGATCATGCCTTTTTCTATTTTCTCGGACCGTGCTCATTTTTATGAGCCCGAGAAAATTAGTCCCGTGTGCTAACTATTTCCCTAACCCCCCTCCTCATTTTTATTCTCTTCTCTTATTTTGGTTTCTGCAAAAAAATCAGTTAAGAGAGAGCCAGCTCGCAGCCTTCCCTCCTCCTGGCCCATCTCACCCTCTAGGCCCAGGCCATCCCAGCCTTAGCCGGTCCAAGGCCCAGGCGACCTAACCCTAGCGTCCCAGACTCCCGCACTGATCGCTCGCGCCCTCCCCGATTTCCCTCAGTGCGCCGCCACTCCCTCTCCCCATCTCCTCGACCCCGCATCATCTTCTCTCTCGATCCCCTGCGCCAAGTCCCGATTCCCTCCATCGCCGCTTCTCCTTCGCGCCAGAGGCCGCACCCCAGCTGCCTCTCCAGCGCCAGGCCGCAGCGCCTCCAGGCAGC
>LR738709.1:118677170-118694155 GCA_902687465.1 Secale cereale | reverse complement strand
GCGCGTCCACGCCCGCGCCATGGCGCCCTTCCATCGCGCGGAGCCGCGCGTGCCTCTCCTTCGCGCCCCTCCTCCATCGTTTCCCGTCACCAAGGCAGCGCCGATGCCGCGCCGCAGCATCTCTTCTCCAGCGTCCTCCAGCGAGGCCCTTCCTCCTGTCGACTCCAGCGGCCGTCCTCAGGCAGCCACCTAGCCCGAGCAGCGCCGCCCTGCACGCCGACCCCGACCCCTCCATGTGCGAGCACCGCAGCAGCCCCGAGCGGCCTCTGCCTCGCTCCGATTCCCATGCGCCGAGCCGCCCGTCCTCGTTCCGCAGCACCGAGCGCGCGCCTCGCCTCCTCCGATTCCAGCACCCCAGCCGCGGCCGCCCGTCCTCCAGCACCGGCGCCGCCCTGCGTCATCTCCAGCGCCACGCTCCGTCCTCCAGCTCGCCGGCCAGAGCCACCGCACCTCTGCCTCGTCTCCTCGCCGTGGCTTGCCTGTGGTTGTTTTTTTTGTGTTGCCTTTGCTGTTGTCTTGACAGAGAACCATGTACGACTATGCTACGAACCACCAAGTACCTCTACATGACCCGACAAGTACCACGACCAAGTACCCCGACGACCGCGGTCTTTGGAATCGCCAAGTACCACGACATGACGGCACGAACATCTACAAAACGACCTCGTGAACAACTACCGTCTCGGAGACGCACCAAATACCACTACATACGAACATGTACCACTACTTCAACTACCGTCGCTCGACGACCGGGAGTACCACTACCGTCGCCCGGAAACGATGGATGCGCCAAGTACATCTACGAACTCGACGCCCGAACGACTACCGTCGCCCCGAAGATGTTGGATTCATCAAGTCCCTCTCCGAAACGAACGTGTACCACTACTTCCACTACCGTCGCCCTGTGTACGACTACGAACGAGAACAACTACTTCCTCTACGGAACGTGAACGTCTACTTCCACTACTTCCACTACGATCTCGAGCCCCTTCGAGACGAATGTTCCGAAGGTATAACCCCGAGACGATGACCCGTGTGATGTTGTGGTTGTATGAGATGTTTCCCTTGTGTGCTCCGTGCCCGTTTCGTCCTTTGTCATGTTCCTCGGTTGCCTCGTCACCGACCCGTGGGAACCCGGTGACGGGATCACCCCACCTTTCATCTCGTCCGTCTCCCTCACGCCATCCTTCTTTTGCAACGGTCTCTCAACGAGTTACCGGAACCGATATGTTGCTGTGGCATCATTTTTAGAATTGTTGCTGTGGCACCTTTTTCCTTCCACCACGGTGGCAATACTTCATATCTTCTTCATGTCAACCTTCTAATAAAAACTTGCATAAACTTGATCATGTCATCCGCATCATGTTAACAACATTAATATGTGTGAATTGTTGTTTGCTTAATAATTGCTAAACATGCTCATGGGGATTTTCCGGATATGTTGTTGTTATTTTCCGGCCTCATTTAAAATGCCTAACTAGTGTAGTTTTATTATGCTTCACCTCTTGCCATGTTAAAAACATTTAATATTGTCTTGTAAATAAACGAGAGTCAATTAAATAATTAAATGTGGTGTTTCGTCAACATGCAACTCGTTGCATATTGAGCTCCACTTAACTTGTAGTACTTGTTTGTGCACTTTGCCATGCCATGCATAATTAAACCGGACATGCATCATACTTGGATGTGCATCGTATGCCATGTTTATGATTTGTGTGTTTATCGTGTTGTTTGCTTCTTTCCGGTTGCTTCTCTTGTTAGCTTCGGTTTCGTTCCGGAGTTGTGAGGATTTGCTCGACTGTTGCTCCGTCTTCTTCATGGATCCGTTCTTCTCCCTTGTGGAATCCCAGGCAAGATGATCATACCCTTGGATACCTTTACTACCATTGCCATGCTTAGTTGTCTCGATGCTATCGTTACATGTCGCGCTACCCATCTTTTATTGTCAGCCTCTCCTTGTTGCCATGAAACCTCTAACCTTTGACACCTTCCTAGCAAAACCACTGTTTGGCTATGTTACCCGCTTGCTCAGCCCTGCTTGCTCAGCCCCTCTTATAGCGTTGTTAGTTGCAGGTGAAGATGAAGTTCGTTCTAGGAGGGAACTTGTTGTTGTTATATCACAATATCTATAATTATTATTAACACACCTATATACTGGGCATGGGTGGAAGGCTTGGCCTTTTGCTCGGTGTTTTGTTCCACTCATGCCACCTTAGGCGCCGATAAACCGGCATTATGTTCCTTGATTTTGCGTTCCTTGCACGATGGGTGGATGGGGACCCCTTGACAGTTCGACTTTGAATAAAACTCCTCCAGCAAGGCCCAACATTGGTTTTAATTTGCCTCATAATAACAACTTAATTAAATAATTAAATTTGCATAGGGGGTCGCGTCCCCGAGGATTCTTAATTCTACATAGCAGGGGGGGCCAGTGCTGATGGTGTTGGTCCCAAACGGGGAGTCTGCGGGGCCGCCTTAGGGAAACCCGAGGTATCTGGTATACCTGTAGAATCGCCCATCCGGTCGTGGCCTGAGACGAGATACGCGCGGCTACTATCAAGGTGTCGGCACGCCGGGAGGTCTTGCTGGACTTGTTTTACCATTGTCGAAATGACTTGTGCTACCGGGATGCCGAGCCTGATCGGATTTTCCCTAAGATAAGGGGTGATGATATTATATTTATCACTTCAGCTAATCGTGAGAGCTTGTGATGGGCTAAGTTGGGACACCCCTGCAGGGTTATGATCTTTCGAAAGCCGTGCCTGCGGTTATGTGGCAGATTGGAATTTGTTAATGTCCGGTTGTAGAAAACTTGACAGATGATCCGAAGTAAAACACACAACTGTGAGAGTAACCGTGACTGTCTCTTTTCACTTTGAGAAGAGAACATGGTGGGGTTATGTTTGACTCGTATGTAGTTCAGGATCTTTAGCGATCACTACTTTTGCGTCCGTTTGCGTAGATGCTCTTCTTATTCTGGTACTCATAAGTTAGCCACCATATTATGCTTAGCCACTGCTGCATCCTCGCCACTTTACCTCCTCCTACCCATAAAGCTTTGCTAGTCTTGATACCCATGGTTATGGGATTGCTGAGTCCTCGTGGCTCACAGATACTACAACACCAGATGCAGGTTCAGCACCGAGTTTGATGCAGGAGCTGGTTCAAGTTCTTCGCTGGGAGCCCGATGAAGAGAGTTTGGCCGTATGCTTGTGACGTTTCGACGATCAGTAGTGGTTTCTACTAGGATTCGATCCTGACCTGTGGCTTTATGTTGTTTTGGTATCTTTCTTTTGGATCTTACCCTTAGATGGGTTGTGATGTTTTGAATGATGTTTTGCTTATGTAATGTATTTTGTGAAGTGGCGAGTGTAAGCCAACTATTCTTTTGCAATTTAATCCCTCTTTTACATGAGTCGTGCAAAGATACCAAACGTGAGATCATTCTAGGATGGGCTTATACCTTTAAGTCGTGCCTCGACACGTAGGAGGTATAGTCCCATCCTGGGCATTACAGTTGGGGTGTCCAAATCCTACGTGGCTGCTATCCGTACTACAACAACCCTACCCCCACTTTGTCTCATGTTTGCTGAAAAAACTATGCTTGAACTGCTCGGCGTGATACAGATCCGTGTTGCATGGCATAACACGTCCGGATCACAGAGTCCGGACGATTGCCGGCAGTTTGAGGGTCCTTTGGAGATGTCCTTAGAGCAACTCCTGCCGCTCCCCCAACAGGTCCCCGGGCGGCTTTTTATGCGTCGGCGCCAAAAAAAGCCCAGTCGGGCCCCCAAGACTACAAAATCTGCCGGCTCGGCCCGTTTTTGGGCCCGGCGACCGCAGGACGAAAACGTCGCACTGGGGGCGCTTGGGGGCTCCGGCGCAAGGGGAAAACACGCCTGGCCCACACTGTCATGCGAAAAGGCAAGCCAATCGTCTAGAGTCGACCCCCGCGCGCTCGGCCGCCAGCCTGCCGATCCCGGCGCCGCCCACCGCCCACCACCGCTAGATAGGTTGTTCCCCGCCGGAAAAGAGAAGAGGTTTCGTCGTGACAGACTCTCCACCACCGCCAGGGTGATTTTTCCGGTGGTCCGGAAGCGCAGGGCAGTGTACCGGTGGGTGTGCGCCCACCACGCCCGCAAGGTGTTCGGCTGTGACGCCCGAAGACCGACGTCCCAGAAGATTCCAGATGTTTCGGGTTCTCCCGTGTGTTTCTTTTGTGCTTGTGTTATTATTTTTGCATTGCATCTTGTCATCATGCCATCATGTCATATTTCTTTTGCATCTCAACTTAAATAAATTGTGTGGACCTTCGGTCCATTTAAATCGAGGGAAGTGTGACTTCTCTTTATAACATATAAAAGCCTCTCAATATTATTAGGGAGCTATATTAAAAATATTCCAATTGTTTGGGATCACCGTAACACACTCGCTTTTATTCTCCAGACCTCTTTTGCTTCGAGTTTCACCGCCAAACCGTCTCTTCTATCCTTTTCCCTTTTGTCGAGGCTCCTCCTAAAGTCTAGACTCCTTTCAAACTCCTTAAGGCAAGCTAATTATTTTAGTTTGCACTTCCCTATTTTGTTGGAACCACTTTTGTTGGGTTGGTAATATTCCTTAAAGCCTTACAAAAATGTTCCATCATTTTATTCTTGTTCTTTGCCTCTTTTCTTATTACTTTTGACTCTCTCTATTTTATTTCTGCTAAAGAAATAAATAGGAGATCCCAGGCCGCAGCCTCGCCTTGGAGCTCTCAGCCCATCAGCCAACCGCCCCGGCCCAATTCCTCCTGGCCCAAGGCCCAGCCACCCCGTAACCCTAGCTCGAGCAGCCTCTCCCCTCGCTCTCCTCCCTCAGCGCCGCACGCCAGCCACCTGCCCCATCTCCCACGGTCCCATCTTCCCCATCTATCGATCTCCCTTTCCCCTCGTCCCCATTTTTTCCCTTCGCCTGATCCCCTCGCGACCCCGTGCGCGCCTTCCTCCTGCGCCTCCCCTCGAGCGGCTGGCCAGGCAGCAGCCGGCGGCCCCTGCGTCCGTCGTCAGCCACGCAGCCTCGAGCGCCCCGTTCCCTCGCACGCCCTCTGTCTCCAGGCCACAGCCCGGCTGGCCAGGTGCTGCTCCTGCTGCAACCTCCAGCGCAGCGCCAGCCCGCGCCTCCTCGACCAGAAGCTGCGCGCCCAGGCTCCTGCCTCGTCCTCCGCCATGGCTCTGCCCCTGCCTCGTGTTGCTGCTGCTGCCGCAAGTCCACGGTGATAGCCCCTGTCAAGGCATGTGACCCTGAGGAGCCGAAGACGCCTCCATGTTTTGCTCCTCCGCCGATGCCAAGTCCCCTGCCTCGACCCCCGAACCGAGACGCCAGGACTAGTACCCGAACCTTCAAGCATCTTCTCCGAGAATTTTGCCAAGTACCAAGACGGGCCTCGAAGAGTTCGGCTTTGGCAAGACCGACTACGCTCCTATACAACTACGTGGCCGAGACCAAGACCGGCAAGTACCACGACGACCCGCCAAGTACCTCTTCGGAGACGTGAACGACTACGAACGGGAACAACTACACGGTGATACGTCAAGTACCACTACGTCCGATGCCGCGACAAGTACCCCTACCGATGATTGTGTACCACTACTTCCTCGACGAACGGAACGCCTACTTCCTCTATGAATCGCGAGAACGGCTACATAACGAGTACCTCTATGGAACGTCTACTTCGACTACTTCCCTCTACGAACGTGTACCACGACTCACGAGAAGATCTACGTCCCTCGACGACTCGAACCGCCCCGAAACGAGTGTTTCAAAGGTATAACCCCGAGATGTGCCCGTGGACGAATGCTTGCATGTGTTGTATGAAATGTTTGCCCTTGTGTGCACCATGCCCGTTGTGCCCTTCTTTTGTCATGCTCCTTGGTTGCCTCGTCGCCGACTCGTGGGAACCCGGTGACGGGATCACCCCACCTTTCAACTCGTTCGACTCGCTCTTGCTCACGCCATCTTTCTTTTTCACCGGTCTCTCAACGAGTTACCGGAACCGAGATGTTGCCGTTGCATCATTTTCGGATCGTTGCCGTGGCACCCTTTTCCTTCCACCACGGTGACAAGTGCTTCATATCTCTTCATGTTCCCTTTTAATAAACTTGCATAAAACTTGATCATGTCATCCGCATCATGTTAACAACATTTAAAATGTGTGAATTGTTGTTTGCTTTATAATTGCTCAACATGCTCATGGGGATTTTCCCGGAATTGTTGTTGTTTTCCGGCCTCATTTAAAATGCCTAAATAGGTAGTTTGCTCTTGCTTCACCTCTTGCCATGTTAACAAACATTTAATCTTGTCTTGTAAATAAACGAGAGTCAATTAAATAATTTAAATGTGGTGTTTCGTCAATATGCAACTCGTTGCATATTGAGCTCCACTTAACTTGTAGTACTTGTTTGTGCACTTTGCCATGCCATGCATAATTAAAACCGGACATGCATCATACTGGATGTGCATCGTATGCCATGTTTATGCTTGTGTGTTTACTGTGTTGTTTGCTTCTTTCCGGTTGCTTCTCTTGTTAGCTTCGGATTTTTTCCGGAGTTGTGAGGATTCGCTCGCCTATGTTGCTCCGTCTACTTCATGGATCCGTTCTTCTTCTTGCGGAATCCCAGGCAAGATGATCATACCCTTGGATACCTTTACTACCATTGCCATGCTTAGTTGTCTCGATGCTATCGTTACATGTCGCGCTACCCATCTTTTATGTCAGCCTCTCCTTGTTGCCATGAAACCTCTAACCTTTGAAACATTCCTAGCAAAACCACTGTTTGGCTATGTTACCCGCTTGCTCAGCCCCTCTTATAGCGTTGTTAGTTGCAGGTGAAGATGAAGATCGTTCCAGGAGGGAACTTGTTGTTGGAATATCACAATATCTATAATTATTATTAACACACCTATATACTGGGCATGGGTGGAAGGCTTGGCCTTTTGCTCGGTGTTTTGTTCCACTCATGCCACCTCAGGCGCCGATAAACCGGCATTATGTTCCTTGATTTTGCGTTCCTTACACGATGGGTGGATGGGGACCCCTTGACAGTTCGACTTTGAATAAAACTCCTCCAGCAAGGCCCAACATTGGTTTTAATTTGCTCATAATAATAACTTCATTAAATTAATTAATTGCATAGGGGGTCATGTCCCCGGGTTCTTAATTCTACATAACAGGGGGGGCCAGTGCTGATGGTGTTGGTCCCAAACGGGCAGACTGCGGGAACCACCATGGGGAAACTCGAGGTTTGGGTCCAGTAGGATGTCCCATCCGGTCGTGGCCTGAGACGAGATACGCGCGGCTACTATCAGGGTGTCGGCACGCGGGGAGGTCTTGCTGGACTTGTTTTACCATTGTCGAAATGTCTTGTGCACCGGGACGCCGAGCCTGATCGGATTTCCGTAAGATAAGGGGTGATGATATTATATTTATCACTTCAGCTAATCGTGAGAGCTTGTGATGGGCTAAGTTGGGACACCCCTGCAGGGTTATGATCTTTCGAAAGCCGTGCACGCGGTTATGTGGCAGATTGGAATTTGTTAATGTCCGGTTGTAGAAAACTTGACAGAGGATCCGAAGTAAAACACACAACTGTGTGAGTAACCGTGACTGTCTCTTTTCACTTTGAGAAGAGAACACGGTGGGGTTATGTTTGATTCGTATGTAGTTCAGGATCTTTAGCGATCACTACTAGTTTGCGACCGTTTGCGTAGATGCTCATCTTATTCTTGTACTCGTAAGTTAGCCACCATATTATGCTTAGCCGCTGCTGCAACCTCACCACTTTACCTCTTCCTACCCACAAAGCTTTGCTAGTCTTGATACCCATGGTTATGGGATTGCTGAGTCCTAGTGGCTCACAGATACTACAACACCAGATGCAGGTTCAGCCGAGAATGATGCAGGAGCTGGTTCAGTTCTACACTGGGAGCTCGATGAAGAGAGTGGCCGTGTGCTTGTGACGTTTTCGACGATCAGTGGTGGTTTCTACTTGGGGCGATTCTAACCTGTGGCTTTATGTTTTGGTATCTTTCTTTTGGATCTTTGCCCGTAGTCGGGTTGTGATGTTTTGAACGATGTTTTGCTTATGTAATGTATTGTGTGAAGTGGCGAGTGTAAGCCAACTATCTCCTTTTGCATTTTAATCCCTCTTTTACATGAGTCGTGCAAAGATACCAAACTTGAGATCATTCCAGAATGGGCTTATACCTTTAAGTCGTGCCTCGACACGTAGGAGGTATAGTCCCATCCTAGGCATTACAAGTTGGTATTCAGAGCCTTCTCCGACCTAGAAGCCCCTACTGATTGATCGAATCATTGACGGTTGAGTCTAGGCACACACTTAAAATGTTTTGAGTCCTATATATATATCGGAGAGTAGGATTTCTTTTGCTTCTCATCTCTTTTCACTCTGGTGAGGACTCCTGACGATTACTCTTATCTCTTCTACTCTCAAAAATGCACCAAATTTTTTTTAGGATCTCGCGAGTATTGTTTGGATTGTTCCGATGTCTTTGTGACGAGAACATTGTTCTCGATGCCTCCTGTCATTAGGGGTTGTGGCAGTGTCCCGGGGAGTTGAGCTCCGAGGTGTTGTCGTCACAAACATATCGCGGCAGTTCTAGAATACTTAAGACGGCCGACATCGAAAACTCTCCTATGCGGTTAGTGGCAAGATAACCCCGACAATCACCCAGTACTGGGGAGGTAGTTCGGGAGTATTGCCATAGCTTGTATAGTAGATGCGTTTCGAAGGTCCGAGGTAAACGGTTTCCGAGAACAACTAGTTATGTGTTGAAGGATGGATACAGCTGGATGTAGGATTAGAGTTGAGTGCGCGGTGCTTCCCCTGTATCCCCAACACCTGATTGCATAACTGGAAACTTTCGGAAATTAATAGGTGGGTTTCATCTAGTAGTTCTAGCATTCTTCCAACGAGTGCATGATATGAAGTTCGGGGTTTTGCATTGAGTGAAGTGGTTTTATGGGCGTTGTTCCGATCGGGAGTTGCATCTTAAAGGGTCCTTGGCTATGCTGATCCGGGGATTGCAAAACCCTTTTGTAACACGTTCCATGAGCTTTCAGCACGAACATGTCGGACGAAGCTTCTATCGTGTATTTGTTCTATCTGATCCTTGTTGCTTTTATTTACCTTTTGTTCTCCCAAGTGGCTTCTCGACAAGTTGATGTACCTGTGGAATTCATTCGTTAAATTCTTTGCTCGGATGATATTGTGAAGATTCTGTTGCTACATATCTATCCTTTGTTTTGATTTGATTCTGGTATTCGAGTTGCTTCGATGTCAAATGTTGATTCCATACCTTTCCTAATAAGTGTTCTCATATTTCTATGGGAGTGCTAATTCTTCTTGACCATCAAGATCTTCATGTTAATCCTTTTTCAACCGGTGTGCCTTCTCTTCAAGTTATTCCATACGAACGCCGTTGAGAAATCTGACGTTTTGTCTGTTTCATTCATTCCAAGTTGTCCTTGTTTTCCCCACCCTCCCACCCTTCTTCTTCTCGGAGCAAGAAATTCTCAGATGAAGTATCCATTTTATTCATGTGATGTTTCTTCATTCTTTTCCTTCAATGTTCTTATCCGGTGATTTATCGTGAAGATGCTCAAGAGCTTCAAGTTCATCATTATTTTGTTCTCAAATTCTTCCGGTGGATGTAATTCAAGATTTCGGTGTTGATCTTATCCTTTTCCTCATTTCACAATGCTTTCTTATTCCGGTGCACCAATTAATCTTTCTCCTCTTGCTATTCATATCCGGAGTGCTGAAGATTCATAATTCCATTCTTAATCCGTTCAAACTATTTTGAGGATTGTCATCTTACTCAAGCCATTTAATTCAACTGGTGCAATATCTCTTCAGCAATCTTTTCCAACGGTGATTTCTTTAGTGGGCCCTAACCCATAGGTCTTTTCCCAGGATCTTACCTGACTCTTCTTTTTCCGGAGAATTCTTTTAAAGTGTGACATAAGAATGATTTCCATCAGTCACATGCCATCTCCAAGCTTGTTTTCAATCATTTCCATCTTTAGCTCCACCTTCCTCTTGTCATTCGTCCGGAGTATCTCGAAATTCTTCATGGCATTTCTCGTCTTCGCTCTCAACATTTGAAGATCGGAGAAGAGTTTCTCTTAATTTTGACCCGTTCTCTTGATGAGTTGTGGTTCTAGCTTCATGCCATCCTCATTATTGTTCCGATTGTGAGGAATTCTTTTATACCCATCCGAAGCATTTCATGAATTCTTTTCTTTGTGATCCTCCGAAGGCCAACATTTCAAAATATTTCTTCGTTCTCAGTTTTCAACTTCGTCCTCCAAATATTCTTCATTGATGTCTCTTCGTTCGTCTCCATATTTTTTACGGTGGTTATTTCAAGATTACCCTCCTGTTGTTATCGTTTTAATTCATTGGTTCTTTTCATAATCCTACCGGTGCTTCGTTGAATATTTATCCAAGGTTGTGCTACACCTCTCTTTAATTCTTTGCAACGAGAATAAGTAGTATGCCAAATCCTTTGGTTATCATCAATTTAATTGGTGAAGGAGATGCATGACATAATTCTTATTCTTATTCCTTCAAGGTGATTTAATTCTTTTGTATGGAGCTTGTTCATCATATCATATACTCGGTCCTAAGTTGTTCATCTTGTTTTCCGGAGCTCCAAGTTATTTCAATTATCATTTCAAAGCTCCATCTAATTCATCGCAGGCCTTGAATCTTATTCTTTTCATCTTTCACTTCTCATGCTTTCATTACCGGAGTTTTCATGGTGGTTCATCAAGATTTAATTCATCCTCGAAGTTTTCATCAAGATTCTTGTTGGAGCTCAAGCATTCTTCATCATGCATTCCAATTGCAACCCGTTCTACCTTATCTTTCAGATGGTGTTATGACATTTTTGACAATTCCTTCATATTTCATGATTCACGAGTTGTCAGGAATGAAATATTTAAAACCATCATTTTCCTTGTTCAGGAGATCTTTCCAACCCTTCAATCTATTCGTTGGAGTAATATTGGGTTGTATTTCACCTAAAAGCTTTCCTTGAGGATTGTTGCTATTATGGTGCTTATAAATGACCCAAGTTCTTCATTTATCATTCCGGTGAAATAAGTTTTTCGTCTCCTTGTTGATCTCAATCCAATCAAATGTTTTTCGTCAGTGGCTGGTTGTCACCTCTTAATTGTGAGATGTTTTCCATAAGCCCACTTCAAGCTTATTCATTTTCGTTGTTGATTTTTTCCAACAACTCCTTTCAACCCTTCTTCATAAGGATGTTTTCATATTCTTTTGTCGGAGAAGTTGTCTTTTTCTCTCCGTTCAATTCTTCTTTGATTTAGATGCTATTCTTTCATTCCGGAGGCATTGTGATATTGCCCTCTTTGTACCATCATAGCGTTTTATCGAGATCATGTTCTTTCCCTTGCTTATCATCAACCGGAGTGTTGTGTCCTCTTTTCAAGTTCTCTCATCTTTTCATGTTTTGCATCTCTTTTCAACCGGAGTGTTGTATGAATCTTTCTTACCCCTTGTGTCATTCTTTTAATTGTTTCAGAGGCAGTGTGTTGTTGATTTCATCAAGTATCTTCCCAACTTGGCAAGTTCTTGTTCAATTCCTTCCATTTTCAGACGGAGTGCTGTCCAAATTATGTCATTCTTTTTCCTTGGCTATACCATTGCGGTTTCATATTCTTTTGGTTCGTAAGCTCTTGTTTCATGTCTTTCAACCTACAAGGTTCTTGTAATACTCCTTGTTCCTCTTTTCTAACGGAGTTTTCATATTCGTTCATCTCTGTTGTATTCTTCTTTCAACTTGTTTAACCTCTCAGGTTCCTGGTTTCACCCGTTTGTCGAAGAAGCAACTTTGTTTTACCTCTTCCTCTTCTGTTTTTACCCGGTGCTATCTCTAGGATCTCGGGTCGAGATCCTCTGTTAGTGTGGGAGAGTTGTGACGCCCGAAGACCGACGTCCCAGAAGATTCCAGAAGATTCCAGATGTTCCGGGTTCTCCCGTGTGTTTCTTTTGTGCTTGTGTTATTTATTTTTGCATTGCATCTTGTCATCATGCCATCATGTCATATTTCTTTTGCATCTCAACTTAAATAAATTGTGTGGACCTTCGGTCCATTTAAATCGAGGGAAGTGTGACTTCTCTTTATAACATATAAAAGCCTCTCAATATTATTAGGGAGCTATATTAAAAATATTCCAATTGTTTGGGATCACCGTAACACACTCGCTTTTATTCTCCAGACCTCTTTTGCTTCGAGTTTCACCGCCAAACCGTCTCTTCTATCCTTTTCCCTTTTGTCGAGGCTCCTCCTAAAGTCTAGACTCCTTTCAAACTCCTTAAGGCAAGCTAATTATTTGAGTTTGCACTTCCCTATTTTGTTGGAACCACTTTTGTTGGGTTGGTAATATTCCTTAAAGCCTTATAAAAATGTTCCATCATTTTATTCTTGTTCTTTGCCTCTTTTCTTATTAATTTTGACTCTGTCTATTTTATTTCTGCTAAAGAAATAAATAGGAGATCCCAGGCCGCAGCCTCGCCTTGGAGCTCTCTGCCCATCAGCCAACCGCCCCGGCCCAATTCCTCCTGGCCCAAGGCCCAGCCACCCCGTAACCCTAGCTCGAGCAGCCTCTCCCCTCGCTCTCCTCCCTCAGCGCCGCACGCCAGCCACCTGCCCCATCTCCCTCGATCCCATCTTCCCCATCTATCGATCTCCCTTTCCCCTCGTCCCCATTTTTTCCCTTCGCCCGATCCCCTCGCGACCCCGTGCGCCCCTTCCTCCTGCGCCTCCCCTCGAGCGGCTGGCCAGGCAGCAGCCGGCGGCCCCTGCGTCCGTCGTCAGCCACGCAGCCTCGAGCACCCCGTTCCCTCGCACGCCCTCCGTCTCTAGGCCACAGCCCGGCTGGCCAGGTGCTGCTCCTGCTGCAACCTCCAGCGCAGCGCCAGCCAGCGCCTCCTCGACCAGAAGCTGCGCACCCAGGCTCCTGCCTCGTCCTCTGCCATGGCTCTGCCCCTGCCTCGTGTTGCTGCTGCTGCCCCAAGTCCACGGTGATAGCCCCTGTCAAGGCATGTGACCCTGAGGAGCCGAAGACGCCTCCATGTTTTGCTCCTCCGCCGATGCCAAGTCCCCTGCCTCGACCCCCGAACCGAGACGCCAGGACTAGTACCCGAACCTTCAAGCATCTTCTCCGAGAATTTTGCCACGACGGGCCTCGAAGAGTTCGGCTTTGGCAAGACCGACGACGCTCCTATACAACTACGTGGCCGAGACCAAGACCGGCAAGTACCACGACGACCCGCCAAGTACCTCTTTGGAGACGTGAACAACTACGAACGGGAACAACTACACGGCGATACGTCAAGTACCACTACGTCCGATGCCGCGACAAGCACCCCTACCGATGATTGTGTACCACTACTTCCTCGACGAACGGAACGCCTACTTCCTCTACGAATCGCGAGAACGGCTACATAACGAGTACCTCTACGGAAAGTCTACTTCGACTACTTCCCTCTACGAACGTGTACCACGACTCGCGAGAACATCTACGTCCCTCGACGACTCGAACCGCCCCGAAACGAGTGTTTCGAAGGTATAACCCCGAGACGTGCCCGTGGACGAATGCTTGCATGTGTTGTATGAAATGTTTGCCCTTGTGTGCACTGTGCCCGTTGTGCCCTTCTTTTGTCATGCTCCTTGGTTGCCTCGTCGCCGACCCGTGGGAAACCGGTGACGGGATCACCCCACCTTTCAACTCGTTCGACTCGCTCTCGCTCACGCCATCTTTCTTTTGCACCGGTCTCTCAACGAGTTACCGGAACCGAGATGTTGCCGTTGCATCATTTTCGGATCGTTGCCGTGGCACCCTTTTCCTTCCACCACGGTGACAAGTGCTTCATATCTCTTCATGTTCCCTTTTAATAAACTTGCATAAAACTTGATCATGTCATCCGCATCATGTTAACAACATTTAAAATGTGTGAATTGTTGTTTTCTTTATAATTCCTAAACATGCTCATGGGGATTTTCCCGGTATTGTTGTTGTTTTCCGGCCTCATTTAAAATGCCTAAATAGGTAGTTTGCTCTTGCTTCACCTCTTGCCATGTTAACAAACATTTAATCTTGTCTTGTAAATAAACGAGAGTCAATTAAATAATTAAAATGTGGTGTTTCGTCAATATGCAACTCGTTGCATATTGAGCTCCACTTAACTTGTAGTACTTGTTTGTGCACTTTGCCATGCCATGCATAATTAAAACCGGACATGCATCATACTGGATGTGCATCGTATGCCATGTTTATGCTTGTGTGTTTACCGTGTTGTTTGCTTCTTTCCGGTTGCTTCTCTTGTTAGCTTCGAATTCGTTCCGGAGTTGTGAGGATTCGCTCGCCTATGTTGCTCCGTCTACTTCATGGATCCGTTCTTCTTCTTGCGGAATCCCAGGCAAGATGATCATACCCTTGGATACCTTTACTACCATTGCCATGCTTAGTTGTCTCGATGCTATCGTTACATGTCGCGCTACCCATCTTTTATGTCAGCCTCTCCTTGTTGCCATGAAACCTCTAACCTTTGAAACATTCCTAGCAAACCACTGTTTGGCTATGTTACCCGCTTGCTCATCCCCTCTTATAGCGTTGTTAGTTGCAGGTGAAGATGAAGATCATTCCAGGAGAGAACTTGTTGTTGGAATATCACAATATCTATAATTATTATTAACACACCTATATACTGGGCATGGGTGGAAGGCTTGGCCTTTTGCTCGGTGTTTTGTTCCACTCATGCCACCTTAGGCGCCGATAAACCGGCATTAAGTTCCTTGATTTTGCGTTCCTTACACGATGGGTGGATGGGGACCCCTTGACAGTTCGACTTTGAATAAAACTCCTCCAGCAAGGCCCAACATTGGTTTTAATTTGCTCATAATAATAACTTCATTAAATTAATTAATTGCATAGGGGGTCATGTCCCCGGGTTCTTAATTCTACATAACAGGGGGGGCTAGTGCTGATGGTGTTGGTCCCAAACGGGCAGACTGCGGGAACCACCACGGGGAAACTCGAGGTTTGGGTCCTGTAGGATGTCCCATCCGGTCGTGGCCTGAGACGAGATACGCGCGGCTACTATCAGGGTGTCGGCACGCCGGGAGGTCTTGCTGGACTTGTTTTACCATTGTCGAAATGTCTTGTGCACCGGGACGCCGAGCCTGATTGGATTTCCCTAAGATAAGGGGTGATGATATTATATTTATCACTTCAGCTAATCGTGAGAGCTTGTGATGGGCTAAGTTGGGACACCCCTGCAGGGTTATGATCTTTCGAAAGCTGTGCCCGCGGTTATGTGGCAGATTGGAATTTGTTAATGTCCGGTTGTAGAAAACTTGACAGAGGATCCGAAGTAAAACACACAACTGTGTGAGTAACCGTGACTGTCTCTTTTCACTTTGAGAAGAGAACACGGTGGGGTTATGTTTGATTCGTATGTAGTTCAGGATCTTTAGCGATCACTACTAGTTTGCGACCGTTTGCGTAGATGCTGCTAGGCTTCTCGCCCCTCGTTGGTTACCCCAAGTGGAAGGTGTGAGATGTAGTGTTGCGGAAGTTTTTCCCTTGGCAAAGATACCAAGGATCGAATCCCCAGAGACTCCTAGGTTCAACAAGAAGGTGTCAACTGCTAACGGCGCCAGATATTAGCAATCAACGTGGACCTGCACACAGATACAAATAACTTTGCTCCCAACGAGTACAGAGAGGTTGTCAATCCCTCCAGCCTTGTCGCTTACAAAGGATTAAACGCAAATGATAGTAGTGATAGATAATGTTTGCAATAGTAAATAAAAGCGAAAAGTAAATAGCGGATGTGATCAATGATGGTAATATGGACCGGAGTCTCATGATGTTCACTAGTGATGTTTCTCTCCCAAAAGACGATAAAACAGCTATGTGAGGTAAACGAATTACAGCTGGGCAATTGACAGGACCACGAACGCAAACCAATGCTGACTACATTGCAAGAAAGGTTGAGGTTCAAAGCATGGGCGGTACGCCAAAGTAAGTAGACCGAAATCCATAAATATCTACTACTAATCATCCACCTTGAGATATCTATCCAGAACATCACGCTGGTATTAAGTTGCGAGCCCCACCCATAGTGTAAACTCAAAGCAACAGACAACTGCATTAAAAGAACTTTGCGTAAAGTAAACAATCCTTGCACCCGCGGGCACAAGCACCGTTGTTTTCCCCCTTGTGGCAACATCACATCCCCTAGACTCATGTTTCTGTCACTCAAACTAGTCATCGAGGGGCATGAACCCACAATCGAGCATAACGTTCCCTCTTGCAATCACTACCTACTACTTGGTCAAAGCAATAAATAACAACGGAGAACATGCAAGAATTACTTATGAACATAAATATAAAAGAGGTAGATCAAATATATTACTCAAGCACAATCTGAACGTAATCTCATAATCCATCGGATCCCAGCAAACTCATCATAGCAACAGCATAAGGATTACATATGTGCCTCGATCATGTAGGGCAGCTCACGAGGACTAATTAGTGAAGCACAAGAACGGGAGGAGAACATCACATAGCTACTGGTCATGGACTCATGGTCCAAGGGAGACTACTCACAACTCATCCGGGAGGCGTCCATGGTGGTGGAGAGGCTCCCGATGGTGATCCTCCCCTCCGGCAGGGTGCCGGGAAGGGTTCTCCTGGTGCTCCCGATCTTGGAAGCAGCGGCGGCGGTGGAACAGAGATGGGATCGCGAAAAAGAGTTCCTCCTTCGAGGGTTTCTCGGGACGCTTTAAATATATGCCAAATGGGGGCATCGGGGGAGCCTCGGGGGGCCCAGGCGCCCGCCCGGCGCGGCCCAGGGGGGGCGCGCCGCCAGGGCGCCTGGAGCCCTGGTGCC
>LR738709.1:118606925-118663206 GCA_902687465.1 Secale cereale | reverse complement strand
TTTAGGCGTCATACAGATACATCATGTTTTCCTTGTATTTCGCTTTTTTTATATTTTTTATTTTAAGGAGAGGATGTTGTTTGTCTGTGTGCATCTTAACTATGCAGAGGCCGGGTGTAATGCTTAAATCTTTTAAGTAATAAAGCGGCCCTTTTCGAAAAAAATGAATAAAGGAGAAGTTTATATAAAAACAAAGTGGTCTATGGACCTAGTTATATTATTATTTTTACTTCTAACGTTCTTTGTACTGTCATGACAATGATAAATAGTACTCCGTCCGGAAATACTTGTCATCAAAATGAATAAAAGAGGATGTATCTAGATGTATTTTAGTTCTAAATACATGTTTTTTTTAGGCCAAGTATTTTCGGACGGAGGGAGTAGATTGAAGGTTCCCGTAAAACAAAGTTGACGACATAATCGTTCACGTAGCCAAATATAACTAATAAGTACAGTACTTGACTAGTTAAAGTGTCATCCCAACACTAACAATCTCAGATGCTGGAGGGTTTCACCACACACACGATAATTCAAGCAGCCAGCCCAGGCCCAGCAATGGACAACGAACAACTGCTACCAGCCACTTGATTACTGCAGAAAGCACAAGTCGCTCCACCACCATTTCCCTCTACTTAATTAGGGTCGGTTCTAGAGGAGCCGTAGTAGTGTTGAGCAGCTCAACGGCGTCTCTTGCTCGCCTTGAACAGCTTGATGGCATGCTGGACTGCTTCCTTGGATTTTGCTTTCCTCCCCTCCCTCTTGTTCCATAGCTCCCGGAAAGGAACCCTACTGCCGCTGCCGCTACCGCTGCCATTCAGCTCAATCAGCGCCGTCACCACTGCAGCATATGCTTCCTCGCCGTACTCCTCTTTCAGTTCCTTGAGCTTCATGTCATCCTCATTGATCACTTCCTACAAAGAATATGCACCAGGTGCAGCATCAGCAATCCTAATAAATGTTTATATGCAAGATGTAGAAAGCTCAGAAATCCAGAAGCACCAACCAGGTGAGATAATTGAAGGTGCAACAAAAACAAATGGTGTTGCACTTGTCAATTGCACAAAGACTAAATACGCAATCACAAGGATTTAGGGATGCAAGCGGGCATGTCCATGTTGTCCACGACTGTCCGCAAAGGCGAAAATAAGCTAATCACTGCTGCTTTAAAAACCAAGCTAATACAAAAATCATAAAATGCGGACGCATCCGCCCGCATCCCTACAAGGATTGCTAAGCGGTTTGGAATCCTCTTTTTTTCTTCAAGAAAACGCAAAGGACCTTTGCTTTGCGTTTCATTTCATTGAAAAGATAGAACAGTCCTCCTAGGAGGTGAGCGTTACAGTGTCATGTGTCCGATCAATGGACGTCCCAGGATGTGACCAACATCGGGCCTCGTCTTTGATCCTATCCACTAGCGATTCAATGAATGTTGTGGCATTGTCGAAGACCCAAGTGTTCCTATGCTTCTTATTATCATGCTACTCATAATTCAGTATGTTTGGTTGCAAATTGCAATAACTTCCTGATGCAATCTATCTGGTCAACATTGACCTTGCAGCACAAACTCAAATTCCTTGTCAGCAAGAGTTGTGGTAAAAAAATCTCATGGATAAGCGCACACCATGATTGGGTATAGGTAGGAAGACACTGCTGGCCATTTAGTGTGCTAGAAACAGACACACAATTCCAGCTGTTTAAAAGCTGCTTCATCTATAACCAATCAACAATCATGGTGCACGCAAGATGTATGATGTATCACTTTGTTCTAATCAAATAAAGTAAGGCATCACATACACAATTCAAGTTGTTTAAAAGCTGGTCCATTTATAACTCTTGCATACAAGAGTGTGTCCAGTTATAATGTTCCAATGAATCAAAAAGGAAAAATGTTCCAAAGAGTATATAAGTAAACAATAGCATCAAGTGGCTACAGATCAGTCATGATATAAGGCCTACCATACAGAGTCATATGCTTTTCCATTTTCCAAGACTTCCTATCCTATTTCTCCTTTTTCTTGGCAGTATAAAATAACCATCACTGATTTCAGTTTTTCATATCAGAAGTTTTAGGGGACGAGGACAATGTGCGCACGGTTTACGTATTCCATGTGGGCGTTATGAGTTTGAAAATCTCAAAATAATTTTCGAATTGTGGGATTAACAAGGTGCCAGAATTTCCGGTAGAAGGAAGGGCCACACCATAAATCGTTTTGTCATTGTCTTTCCCATCCTCTTTACCCACACCACAAATCGTTTTGTCAGAGTGGCGACCATACTTGAACTTCTGTTTAGAAAACTGCCTGCAGAAGCGTCTATCTAATGCTGCCTCCGCGGAACTGGCTTCTCTTTCATCTTTATTGCAGGACTTCCAACTATCTACGGATCATGATGTGCACTTCCTCCAAGGTGGTTGAGACTTCTCTACCCGCTCGATGTATGGTCTCATCATGACAGAAGCCGACATCGACACTCATGCTAGGAGAATCTGGTCCTCTAAGGTCCCGAACCGAGTCAAGATCTTTGCATGGCATGATCTATTCAGGGACAGGCTAAACTCCAAGGCCAACCTTCTTCACAAACACATCTCCAGCGATGCCATATACCCGAGATGCAGCCATATCTCTGAGGCTTTGTACAAGGCAAGGTGCTTAGGGAAGATGCTTAGAAAAATAAACAAGTTTTTCTTAAGCACCGGTGCTTATTTGTCGAGGGTAGACGTTTAATTAGGCACCTCTCCTATAGAGATAAGCACTGGTGCTTGAGAAAAACTCGGTTTATTTTACCAACCACCTCCCCTAAGCACATTGCATTGCACTTGTACAAGGCCTGAGGATGCTCTCCATATCTTCATACTGTGCCCACACGCAGCCCTCCTTGCTGCATCGACGACTTATGGGCATGCAGGATGCCCATCGGACTTGACCTCTCTATTTGGTCAACCGTTGGTCTCGTCATCCTATGGAAATTTTGGGTGTCCCGAAACACCATGGGCTTCGACAAGATTGATCACCACAGCTCCAGCACCCTTCCACTTATTATTGAGGACTTGACATTATGGTCACACCCGCTAAAGAAGCTGGCTCACACGGGCTCCGCTTCCTCGTGGCGGACATACCTCGCTGAAAGAACTAATCGTTTGTACGATGCTTACAGCCTTGAGCGGAGCCTTCAGTAATATATTCAGGTGGGGAAACTCCCTCATGTTTGGCACTAGTAACTTTATAAGTAAGCTACTAAATATCTAGGTATACGGTAACAAACAGAGAAGGATTTCTTACCGATTCTTTTCCGTTTACCATAGCAATCATAAAAGGATGCCATTCTGGATTTTTAATTTCGTTCTGCCACTTTGAACAAATCTTGATACTTTCAACTTCCGCATCATCTTTTGGAAAATATTTCCTGCACACATTTAAAAATGCCTTGGAGTCAAGCTCACCCATCATCCTGATGCCTATGTGTGCTTTGTCACTGGTCTGACCGCCCAAGTCCTGTAGATTCTGCAATCGAACAAAACATGAATACACAAACTAACAAGTGCACTCACTCAAATACAGTAGAGCAAAAGAAGCATCATACATCTAACACCAATTTCCGAGCTTCTTGCAACTCAACAGCAGCCTTTTTTTCTTTCAAGATCAGACCTTGGTTGTAGGTTTCTGTATATTCCATCTCATCGATCTTATCTTGCAGCTCCTCTGTCAGTTCAGCTATTTTTTTCCCTATTTCTGAAGTTTCATTGCCTGGTGTGAGCTTTATCACTTGCAATTTTCCTGTCAGGTGCTTTATTTCTAGTTGAAGATTGTGCTTCACATGAAACTGTTCCTCCAACTTCTTAGCATTGTTTAATGCAGTTTCTTTCTCTTTCTGCAGTTTATACACAGGATAGACATCTTTAAAACTTGTGTCATCGAAAACAAACAGCTTGAAAACGTATTCGCACAGCAGGGAGTAACCTGTTGTTGTTCGAGAAGCTTGCGAACATTCTCATTAGCTTTCTGATACTCCATTTCTGCCAGCATAAGATGATTGGACTTTGTCGCATTCTGTACAAGAATAAAACACAACTTACATGACATTTTAATGAAAGCGATTTAGTTACATTACTATGATGCCATCCTCAGATGGTAGGTTCAGTTACATTAGTTATATACTAAAAGAACATGATGGGTCAACCAGGAAAAAGAGAGGACGACTAGAAAATAACACAACAAAAGCAAAAATCAGTTCAATAATCTACATTATCATTAATATGGGACTCCACTTGACTTGGCCCATCAAGCCCTGCTACCTCTAAGTAGAAAAGAAAACCAACTACATGTACTGAAAACTAAACCAATTAGTGACTTAAGCCTAAACCTGCTTCTGCTTATTTGAGTTACATATCATGTCATATTTGAGTGTTAGATGGATACTCCCTCCGTCCGGTGAAGAGTGTACATCTAGCTCCAAAAGTTGTCCACAAAAGAATGTACACTCTTCACCGGACGGAGGAAGTATTTAAGTAAAAGAATATAAAAGTATGACACTAACAAAAAAAGACATGATCTTATTGAACAAAGGCCGAGTATGCCACTACAAATAAGACTAACACACCACGTATTCTCGTAACTAACTGGAAATAAAATGATTGAATTATGAAGTATATGTAGTTACTTAAACTCGAACGATAAAAAAGAAAATTGCACCTGGTGTATGTATGGTAACAGGAAAAATCTATAAATTTAACAAAGAACTAAGACTAAACAAGAGGAGGCATGCCATATTGGACCCGAACATTGGCACATAGCAATATTAACCTGGGCTCCCGAGAAACAATCCAACCAGGCAACCACTATGCGGCTCCGAGTGACACCCATCCCATTCATACAGTTGCCTCCAGTAATAATACCAGTAATAATATCAAACAAAAATAGTTTCCCCTGTACAATTGCCACCTAGTTTCTCTTATTTCTTCACTTTGACTATCTAATCATGTTCTGCACCAATTTTGGCCATGTCTTAGCCACTCCAGCCCACCGGTACAAATTAAGTGTCTTTTTGAAGTTTATGACTTCCTTATAAATTATCATTTTTTACATGCTCAATCTTGCAACCAAAATGGCACAATATTGAAACAAAAATTTCAACAAGTCACGGAGCATCGAGTTCTCAGGGAACTAATGACACCACCGGGTTGGGTATAACAATTTCATATCTTACCATGGACAGAAAATCCAAGAAAAGTTCGGTAGAACCAAGGGAACAGGGCTCCACACGTGGTGGCCGTCCAATCTCGCATAAGAATCTATGCGATGCATGGTTAATTAAGTTCACTAATAATTTTTACAAGGTTGTTTTATTTCCATCTAGTATATTGATTTTCCACGAAAGGATACTACTCTTTCAGAAAAATATACACATTAAAGAAGTTGCACGCGCATTTGTGTGGACAGCATGCTAGTTCTGTATAACAATCCAAACACCAGAAGTTCTGCTCCATGATATCTGGAACAAAAGGTGACGCCCAATGCCAGTTTTTCTTTAAGTCAACAAAGAATATACTAAAATAGTTTTATTTTTATGGAATGCCAGTTGAAGATCCGATAGTAACCGACAGCTGTAAGTCGCTATACTGTCTTGTTGATTGAAAAATATCATACGAAGGCAAGATATGTCTCACCCTTTGCTTCTCCAGTTCAAGCTTCCTTCTATCGCAATCAGTCTGTGCAGCCAACTCATCAAGTTCTTTGGACCTTGCATCAAGCTCATGCGTCATAGACTGAAGATCAAGGCGCGGCTTCTTGTTCTCGTCAACAATCTTTCGTGTATGTTCGACAGAGCACTGTCGCATCTTTTGGATTTCTAAGACAGATGAAATTCAAAACATCCATCAGCCTTTTTGTAACGCTTAAACACCGCATGATCTACAAGAGGATAGAAACCAGCCGGTGCAAATAGTTACTTGTCATTGATAATGTATCACACATAAATTACAAGAAGATTAGCAAGCACCTTGACTGTATGACTGGAGCTGATGTTCCCTCTGTTCCATCATCCTTTGCAATGACACAGTTCTCTCCTGATACTCACATTCAAGTGCTTCTAAATGCATATTCTTCTCAATAACCTTAGAAGATAAACTGGCCACAAGTTTCTTATTTTTATTTTTTTTTCTTCATTCTCGACGGCGTCAACCGTCTTCAAATCGCCATTTTTTTTAGAAAGTCCCCTATTGCTCCTGGAGCATTGTAATCATCTGCCCTAGCGATCCATCCAAAAGGCTCTGACCCTCCACGCTCTTTTTCCTGCCAGCCCATTTTCCCATACCCATTCTTCTCAAACTGATTCTCAAATATTAGTGCAGTCCTAAACCCACCAAAGTCCTTGCCAAACTCAACGATAGCGTTACCTGTAGGAAAACCTTTACTGTACACATGATGCGCTTTAACTGGATGAAAACAGGAGAAATGCTCCTTCAGCCTGTTTGCACTTTTTCCAACATATTCAGAAGGCATATTGACTATGATACCCATCCAGGGCCAGACAAACAGCTCATCCCTCTTATGTTGAGGAGGTTGTGGATCCATAATAATTGGCCTCAGCAGTGGACTATGTGATTTAGCTGGTTCATCCTTCAAATGCTTGGCAAGGGCTCGATGGTCTACCTTCTGTTTTGCTTCCTGGTCATGGGCAGCCCCACACTCAAGGCATGCTGCAGTAATTCATGTATGTTATAATCACCGTTTCCAACCGAACAAAACGGGCATTTATATGAACTCTCATCCTGCATCACTTTTATATCTCCTGATAGCAGAAGTGCACAAGTGTCAGGACCATAAGCTTCAAGCTCTGAATCTCCATCCGATGTATAGTCCATTGTGAAGGGACGTGAAAAGACCAACAACCTTGAGAGAAATAAAGAAAGGGAAAGTGTGTTCATCAAGTTATATTAAGAAGTGCTACTAATAAATATTACAGAAAGCTAAAGATGTAGCTGCATATACATGAGCAATATACTAAAATGACGCCTAACACGGGAAACAAGAGACAAAAAGAGAAGCTGGGTACATGTTCAGTCACACATTCCATACAAGCCTCTTGCCATACTAAATCTAAGCATAGCACAAACTTGATGAACTCAATAATCTGTATTCCGTACTACAGCAAGCATTAATGTGGTTGTAATCACTTACGTATACAGTTAACATTACATTGGTGTCTGTTCCAACAAGGTTTAACAAGTTTGACACTGTGTAAGTCATGTGATTTAATAAGATGTGTGTGGATAATATTGTACAATCTTACAATATGCAGCATATACCATGAGCAACAGTCAATACTAGAATAACACCCAGTGCCTGTATTCCACAAGCCTCTTTCAGAAATCAAAGGAAGCTTAATCCGTATTGTGTACTCCAGTGCCCGGCGACGAGGTAGCAATAGCTTATGCAAACAGCCAGTCATCCATGTTGTTTAAGTCCTAATATAGGTTTCTGGTCCAACAAGGTTTAACAAGTGTGGTGATGCAATTGATTAAGCTACAGGACAAGTTCAGCATGCACGAGGGTTTGTGTAACAGGGCTCCTCCCAAACTGAAGAACAGAGGAGCCGGCCGGAAAGAAGAAAATAAACACAGCCCCGCAAAATTTGGGGCGCTGATCCTGCTGCATTTGTTCGTTTCTTGCAAGCCCCCCCAATCCCGTCAATCATGCGACATAAAAAAGTTGAAAAAAAAAGAAAAAAAAAGAAGTTGATGAACCGAGCTCCCCCGAAAGGGATCGAGGAGAGTGCAAGAGCCAGGAATCAAAGTACAGAAGGAGATACCGAAAGGGAAGAGATGAAATCCACCGTAGCCGTGTCCAAAATCGCACGCAGACCAGACAAAAAAAAGAGGAAGCGATTGCGGCGGCCGGTTCGATTGCACCACCACACCCCGAACGAGGCAAATGTTCTTGAAGAGGGAAGGAAGGAAGAACCTCCCGGGCTCAAGAGTAAAAGGTAGGGTTTGAGGGTTTTGCGCCAATGCTAGAGGGGGTTGGTAATGCGGTGTCGAGGGAGGAAGGGGAGAGGTTCCGTCCGTCCGTCCGTTCTCACCTGCGGCGAAGCAGAGCGGCGCGACCGGGCTCTGCGCGTGCGTGGCCTCGTCGCGCGACCGATGAGCTTTCTTGGCCGGAAGGGGAACAGACTGGAAGCGAGCAGGGGAATTGCTGCGGACTAGCCAAGGTGGTGGGAAGGGGATGGGGAGGCGTTGGTGTGGTAAATTGGGGGACGGAAAGAGGAGGGGAGCCGCACGTGGGCTCTGCGCTTGAAATTCCATCGACCTTTTGCCACTGGAATTAATACTCTCCATTTTCCACCCAGAGAAGATTTTTGCTGACTTTCTCTCTGCGGACTTCGCAGAATTGCCCTTCTCAAAGATTTTCTTATCAACCCGGATTCTCAATCACGCAAATTGCTGGAAAAACTAAGCAACTACCATCATATTTCTATACAACTGCATCCAGCGATTCAAGCAACAAAAAACATCCTATGCCCCGGTCAGATGCATCGCCTTACCCTGCCCCTCCATCTCGCAAATTGCAGGAAAAACTAAGCAACTACCATCATATTTCTATGCAACTGCGTCCGGGATTCAAGCTACAACAAATAAAACGCCTAAAAACTTCGCAGTGCAGATCACCAGAAGCATCACCAAACGCCTAAAACTTCATAAGCTAGCCCTGCCTACCGGACACCACAGTACAACTCACAAATCAACTAATTTTGCAGCAGAAAATTGCAATTTGCATTCAACCAAATGAAATGGCGTGGAGAGAATAACTCGCACACGTGCTGGACGGTGAGAGAAGGTTAGGCGCCGACGCGGCCGTACCCATCAGATCAGGTCGGGAAGGGACTGTGGGCGTCCGCTCAGTTGTGTGGGGAGAGAGCATTGTGCCGCCGCGTCCGTCCGTTGGGGGTGGGGAGCGAGCGCTGCGCCTCCACGCCCTATACAGCCGGTCAGAGATGTGCGCTGGGGTCGGATCGAGGGCGGATCACCGTTGTCGTTCGCTCGGGGTAGCGCGGGGAGGGACCGATGTGAGCGGCTCACTTGTCGGCTAGGGGCGGTGAGGGAGAGCGGCGCCGCTATAGCTTTACCTCAGCGCGAGTAGGATCACCGCCGCCACCGTTGCGTAGCACTGAAGCAGAGGACATGGCCGTAAGCCGCAACGACGACCCAGGGGTGGTGCCTCGTAGATCTCATAGCACCGCCGCATCACCTGCTTGATTTGGAAGCCCGCGTGCGAGGGAGAGAGGGTGCGAAGAGGAGGGAGATGGTGCGGCGGCGCATCAAGAGAAGAGCGAGAGAGGAAGAAGCTCCCGCACCGGGAGGGTGAGAGAGAGGAGGTGGGTGGGGTGGTTTCCGACCGTGCAACACCTAACGTTCCAAATCTAGATCTGACGGCTTTTGTGGTGTGCGCTCGCGACAACGATCCAGCGCAGCTGCGCGATTGAGAATCCGGGTTGATAAGAAAATCTTTGAGAAGGGCAATTCTGCGAAGTCCGCAGAGAGAAAGTCAACAAAAATCTTCTCTGGGTGGAAAATGGAGAGTATTAATTCCAGTGGCAAAAGGTCGATGGAATTTCAAGCGCAGAGCCCACGTGCGGCTCCCCTCCTCTTTCCGTCCCCCAATTTACCACACCAACGCCTCCCCATCCCCTTCCCACCACCTTGGCTAGTCCGCAACAATTCCCCTGCTCGCTTCCAGTCTGTTCCCCTTCCGGCCAAGAAAGCTCATCGGTCGCGCGACGAGGCCACGCACGCGCAGAGCCCGGCCACGTCGCTCTGCTTCGCCGCAGGTGAGAACGGACGGTCAGACGGAACCTCTCCCCTTCCTCCCTCGACACCGCATTACCAACCCCCTCTAGCGTTGGCGCAAAACCCTCAAACCCTACCTTTTACTCTTGAGCCCGGGAGGTTCTTCCTTCCTTCCCTCTTCAAGAACATTTGCCTCGTTCGGGGTGTGGTGGTGCAATCGAACCGGCCGCCGCAATCGCTTCCTCTTTTTTTTGTCTAGTCTGCGTGCGATTTTGGACCCGGCTACGGTGTATTTCATCTCTTCCCTTTCGGTATCTCCTTCTGTACTTTGATTCCTGGCTCTTGCACTCTCCTCGATCCCTTTCGGGGGAGCTCGGTTCTTCAACTTCTTTTTTTTTCATTTTTTTCAACTTTTTTATGTCGCATGATTGACGAGATTGGGGAGGGCTTGCAAGAAACGAACAAATGCAGCAGGATCAGAGCCCCAAATTTTGCGGGGCTGTGTTTATTTTCTTCTTTCCGGCCGGCTCCTCTGTTCTTCAGTTTGGGAGGAGCCATGTTACACAAACCCTCGTGCATGCTGAACTTGTCATGTAGCTTAATCAATTGCATCACCACACTTGTTAAACCTTGTTGGACCAGAAACCTATATTATGACTTAAACAACATGGATCACTGGCTGTTTGCATAAGCTATTGCTACCTCGTCGCCGGGCACTGGAGTACACAATACAGATTAAGCTTCCTTTGATTTCTGAAAGAGGCTTGTGGAATACAGGCACTGGGTGTTATTCTAGTATTGACTGTTGCTCATGGTATATGCTGCATATTGTAAGATTGTACAATATTATCCACACACATCTTATTAAATCACATGACTTACACAGTATCAAACTGGTTAAACTTTGTTGGAACAGACACCAATGTAATGTTAGCTGTATACGTAAGTGATTACAACCACATTAATGCTTGCTGTAGTACGAAATACAGATTATTGAGTTCATCAAGTTTGTGCTATGCTTAGATTTAGTATGGCAAGAGGCTTGTATGGAATGTGTGACTGAACATGTACCCAGCTTCTCTTTTTGTCTCTTGTTACCCGTGTTAGGCGTCATTCTAGTATATTGCTCATGTATATGCAGCTACATCTTTAGCTTTCTCTAATATTTATTAGTAGCACTTCTTAATATAACTTGATGAACACACCTTCCCTTTCTTTATTTCTCTCAAGGTTGTTGGGCTTTTCACGTCCCTTCGCAATGGACTATACATCGGATGGAGATTCAGAGCTTGAAGCTTATGGTTCTGACACTTATGCAGTTCTGCTATCAGGAGATATAAAAGTGATGCAGGATGGGAGTTCATATAAATGCCCGTTTTGTTCGGTTGGAAACGGTGATTATAACATACATGAATTACTGCAGCATGCCTTGAGTGTGGGGGCTGCCCATGACCAGGAAGCAAAACAGAAGGTAGACCATCGAGCCCTTGCCAAGCATTTGAAGGATGAACCAGCTAAATCACATAGTCCACTGCTGAGGCCAATTATTATGGATCCACAGCCTCCTCAACATAAGAGGGATGAGCTGTTTGTCTGGCCCTGGATGGGTATCATAGTCAATATACCTTCTGAATATGTTGGAAAAAGTGCAAACAGGCTGAAGGAGCATTTCTCCTGTTTTCATCCAGTTAAAACGCATCATGTGTACAGTAAAGGTTTTCCTACAGGTAACGCTATCGTTGAGTTTGGCAAGGACTTTGGTGGGTTTAGGACTGCACTAATATTTGAGAATCCGTTTGAGAAGAATGGGTATGGGAAAATGGGCTGGCAGGAAAAAGAGCGTGAAGGGTCAGAGCCTTTTGGATGGATCGCTAGGGCAGATGATTACAATGCTCCAGGAGCAATAGGGGACTTTCTAAAAAAAATGGCGATTTGAAGACGGTTGACGCCGTCGAGAATGAAGAAAAAAATAAAAATAAGAAACTTGTGGCCAGTTTATCTTCTAAGGTTATTGAGAAGAATATGCTTTTAGAAGCACTTGAATGTGAGTATCAGGAGAGAACTGTGTCATTGCAAAGGATGATGGAACAGAGGGAACATCAGCTCCAGTCATACAGTCAAGGTGCTTGCTAATCTTCTTGTAATTTATGTGTGATACATTATCAATGACAAGTAACTATTTGCACCGGCTGGTTTCTACCCTCTTGTAGATCATACGGTGTTTAAGCGTTACAAAAAGGCTGATGGATGTTTTGAATTTCATCTGTCTTAGAAATCCAAAAGATGCGACAGTGCTCTGTCGAACATACACGAAAGATTGTTGACGAGAACAAGAAGCTGCGCCTTGATCTTCAGTCTATGACGCATGAGCTTGATGCAAGGTCCAAAGAACTTGATGAGTTGGCTGCACAGACTAATTGCGATAGAAGGAAGCTTGAACTGGAGAAGCAAAGGGTGAGACATATCTTGCCTTCGTATGATATTTTTCAATCAACAAGACAGTATAGCGACTTACAGCTGTCGGTTACTATCGGATCTTCAACTGGCATTCCATAAAAATAAAACTATTTTAGTATATTCTTTGTTGACTTAAAGAAAAACTGGCATTGGGCGTCACCTTTTGTTCCAGATATCATGGAGCAGAACTTCTGGTGTTTGGATTGTTATACAGAACTAGCATGCTGTCCACACAAATGCGCGTGCAACTTCTTTAATGTGTATATTTTTCTGAAAGAGTAGTATCCTTTCGTGGAAAATCAATATACTAGATGGAAATAAAACAACCTTGTAAAAATTATTAGTGAACTTAATTAACCATGCATCGCATAGATTCTTATGCGAGATTGGACGGCCACCACGTGTGGAGCCCTGTTCCCTTGGTTCTACCGAACTTTTCTTGGATTTTCTGTCCATGGTAAGATATGAAATTGTTATACCCAACCCGGTGGTGTCATTAGTTCCATGAGAACTCGATGCTCCATGACTTGTTGAAATTTTTGTTTCAATATTGTGCCATTTTGGTTGCAAGATTGAGCATGTAAAAAATGATAATTTATAAGGAAGTCATAAACTTCAAAAAGACACTTAATTTGTACGAGTGGGCTGGAGTGGCTAAGACATGGCCAAAATTGGTGCAGAACATGATTAGATAGTCAAAGTGAAGAAATAAGAGAAACTAGGTGGCAATTGTACAGGGGAAACTATTTTTGTTTGATATTATTACTGGTATTATTACTGGAGGCAACTGCATGAATGGGATGGGTGTCACTCGGAGCCGCATAGTGGTTGCCTGGTTGGATTGTTTCTCAGGAGCCCAGGTTAATATTGCTATGTGCCAATGTTCGGGTCCTATATGGCATGCCTCCTCTTGTTTAGTCTTAGTTCATTCTTTGTTAAATTTATAGATTTTTCCTATTACCATACATACACCTGGTGCAATTTTCTTTTTTATCGTCCGAGTTTAAGTAACTACATATACTTCATAATTCAATCATTTTATTTCCAGTTAGTTACGAGAATACGTGGTGTGTTAGTCTTGTTTGTAGTGGCATACTCGGCCTTTGTTCAATAAGATCATGTCTTTTTTTGTTAGTGTCATACTTTTATATTCTTTTACTTAAATACTCCCTCCGTCCGGTGAAGAGTGTACATTCTTTTGTGGACAACTTTTGGAGCTAGATGTACACTCTTCACCGGACGGAGGGAGTATCCATCTAACACTCAAATATGACATGATATGTAACTCAAATAAGCAGAAGCAGGTTTAGGCTTAAGTCACTAATTGGTTTAGTTTTCCGTACATGTAGTTGGTTTTCTTTTCTACTTAGAGGTAGCAGGGCTTGATGGGCCAAGTCAAGTGGAGTCCCATATTAATGATAATGTAGATTATTGAACTGATTTTTGCTTTTGTTGTGTTATTTTCTAGTCGTCCTCTCTTTTTCCTGGTTGACCCATCATGTTCTTTTAGTATATAACTAATGTAACTGAACCTACCATCTGAGGATGGCATCATAGTAATGTAACTAAATCGCTTTCATTAAAATGTCATGTAAGTTGTGTTTTATTCTTGTACAGAATGCGACAAAGTCCAATCATCTTATGCTGGCAGAAATGGAGTATCAGAAAGCTAATGAGAATGTTCGCAAGCTTCTCGAACAACAACAGGTTACTCCCTGCTGTGCGAATAAGTTTTCAAGCTGTTTGTTTTCGATGACACAAGTTTTAAAGATGTCTATCCTGTGTATAAACTGCAGAAAGAGAAAGAAACTGCATTAAACAATGCTAAGAAGTTGGAGGAACAGTTTCATGTGAAGCACAATCTTCAACTAGAAATAAAGCACCTGACAGGAAAATTGCAAGTGATAAAGCTCACACCAGGCAATGAAACTTCAGAAACAGGGAAAAAAATAGCTGAACTGACAGAGGAGCTGCAAGATAAGATCGATGAGATGGAATATACAGAAACCTACAACCAAGGTCTGATCTTGAAAGAAAAAAAGGTTGATGTTGAGTTGCAAGAAGCTCGGAAATTGGTGTTAGATGTATGATGCTTCTTTTGCTCTACTGTAAAATTTGAGTGAGTGCACTTGTTAGTTTGTGTATTCATGTTTTGTTCGATTGCAGAATCTACAGGACTTGGGCGGTCAGACCAGTGACAAAGCACACATAGGCATCAGGATGATGGGTGAGCTTGACTCCAAGGCATTTTTAAATGTGTGCAGGAAATATTTTCCAAAAGATGATGCGGAAGTTGAAAGTGTTAAGATTTGTTCAAAGTGGCAGAACGAAATTAAAATCCAGAATGGCATCCTTTTATGATTGCTATGGTAAACGGAAAAGAATCGATAAGAAATCCTTCTCTGTTTGTTACCGTATACCTAGATATTTAGTAGCTTACTTATAAAGTTACTAGTGCCAAACATGAGGGAGTTTCCCCACCTGAATATATTACTGAAGGCTCCGCTCAAGGCTGTAAGCATCGTACAAACGATTAGTTCTTTCAGCGAGGTATGTCCGCCACGAGGAAGCGGAGCCCGTGTGAGCCAGCTTCTTTAGCGGGTGTGACCATAATGTCAAGTCCTCAATAATAAGTGGAAGGGTGCTGGAGCTGTGGTGATCAATCCTGTCGAAGTCCATGGTGTTTCGGGACACCCAAAATTTCCATAGGATGACGAGACCAACGGTTGACCAAATAGAGAGGTCAAGTCCGATGGGCATCCTACATGCCCATAAGTCGTCGATGCAGCAAGGAGGGCTGCGTGTGGGCACAGTATGAAGATATGGAGAGCATCCTCAGGCCTTGTACAAGTGCAATGCAATGTGCTTAGGGGAGGTGCTTGGTAAAATAAACCGAGTTTTTCTCAAGCACCAGTACTTATCTCTATAGGAGAGGTGCCTAATTAAACGTCTACCCTCGACAAATAAGCATCGGTGCTTAAGAAAAACTTGTTTATTTTTCTAAGCATCTCCCCTAAGCACCTTGCCTTGTACAAAGCCTCAGAGATATGGTTGCGTCTCGGGTATATGGCATCGCTGGAGATGTGTTTGTGAAGAAGGTTGGCCTTGGAGTTTAGCCTGTCCCTGAATAGATCATGCCATGCAAAGATCTTGACTCGGTTCGGGACCTTAGAGGACCAGATTCTCCTAGCATGAGTGTCGATGTCGGCTTCTATCATGATGAGACCATACATCGAGCGGGTAGAGAAGTCTCAGCCACCTTGGAGGAAGTGCACATCATGATCCGTAGATAGTTGGAAGTCCTGCAATAAAGATGAAAGAGAAGCCAGTTCCGCGGAGGCAACATTAGATAGACGCTTCTGCAGGCAGTTTTCTAAACAGAAGTTCAAGTATGGTCGCCACTCTGACAAAACGATTTGTGGTGTGGGTAAAGAGGATGGGAAAGACAATGACAAAACGATTTGTGGTGTGGCCCTTCCTTCTACCGGAAATTCTGGCACCTTGTTAATCCCACAATTCAAAAATTATTTTGAGATTTTCAAACCCATAACGCCCACATGGAATACCTAAACCGTGCGCACATTGTCCTCGTCCCCTAAAACTTCTGATATGAAAAACTGAAATCAGTGATGGTTATTTTATACTGCCAAGAAAAAGGAGAAATAGGATAGGAAGTCTTGGAAAATGGAAAAGCATATGACTCTGTATGGTAGGCCTTATATCATGACTGATCTGTAGCCACTTGATGCTATTGTTTACTTATATACTCTTTGGAACATTTTTCCTTTTTGATTCATTGGAACATTATAACTGGACACACTCTTGTATGCAAGAGTTATAAATGGACCAGCTTTTAAACAACTTGAATTGTGTATGTGATGTCTTACTTTATTTGATTAGAACAAAGTGATACATCATACATCTTGCGTGCACCATGATTGTTGATTGGTTATAGATGAAGCAGCTTTTAAACACCTGGAATTGTGTGTCTGTTTCTAGCACACTAAATGGCAAGCAGTGTCTTTCTACCTATGCCCAATCATGGTGTGCGCTTATCCATGAGATTTTTTTACCACAACTCTTGCTGACAAGGAATTTGAGTTTGTGATGCAAGGTCAATGTTGACCAGATAGATTGCATCAGGAAGTTATTGCAATTTGCAACCAAACATACTGAATTCTGAGTAGCATGATAATAAGAAGCATAGGAACACGTGTGTCTTCGACAATGCCACTGCATTCATTGAATCGCTAGTGGATAGGATCAAAGACGAGGCCCGATGTTGGGCACATCCTGGGACGTCCATTGATCGGACGCATGACACTGTAACGCTCACCTCCTAGGAGGACTGTTCTATCTTTTCAATGAAATGAAACACAAAGCAAAGGTCCTTTGCGTTTTCTTGAAGAAAAAAAGAGGATTCCAAACCGCTTAGCAATCCTTGTAGGGATGCGGGCGGATGCGTCCGCATTTTATGATTTTTGTATTAGCTTGGTTTTTAAAGCAGCAATGATTAGCTTCTTTTCGCCTTTGCGGACAGTCGTGGACAACATGGACATGCCCGCTTGCATCCCTAAATCCTTGTGATTGCGTATTTAGTCTTTGTGCAATTGACAAGTGCAACACCATTTGTTTTTGTTGCACCTTCAATTATCTCACCTGGTTGGTGCTTCTGGATTTCTGAGCTTTCTACATCTTGCATATAAACATTTATTAGGATTGCTGATGCTGCACCTGGTGCATATTCTTTGTAGGAAGTGATCAATGAGGATGACATGAAGCTCAAGGAACTGAAAGAGGAGTACGGCGAGGAAGCATATGCTGCAGTGGTGACAGCGCTGATTGAGCTGAATGGCAGCGGTAGCGGGAGTGGCAGCAGGGTTCCTTTCTGGGAGCTATGGGACAAGAGGGAGGGAAGGAAAGCAAAATCCAAGGAAGCAGTCCAGCATGCCATCAAGCTGTTCAAGGCGAGCAAGAGACGCCGTTGAGCTGCTCAACACTACTACGGCTCTTCTAGAACCGACCCTAACTAAGGAGGACACCTCCTTTCCATGTTTGCTCATGTATTAAGTAGAGGGAAATGGTGGTGGAGCGACTTGTGCTTTCTGCAGTAATCACGTGGCTGGTAGCAGTTGTTCGTTGTCCATTGCTGGGCCTGGGCTGGCTGCTTGAATTATCGTGTGTGTGGTGAAACCCTCCAGCATCTGAGACTGTTAGTGTTGGGATGACACTTTAACTAGTCAAAAGAATCGGCAGGTAAGTATCATCTATCTTCTCTAGAGCGTAACACACAGTCAGTCATGGCCAACTAAAACGGATCTCAATCATTGGACACTAAGAAAACTAGAGAGCAAGGATGCCAACTGACTGACTCAACCAAAGAGAATATGTTCACACAGCCCCGCTCACCAAGCCAATGGTAAGCTGCCCGCAAACAGGAAACAACACAGAGAACCAGGGAGTGATGGATCTCCGAGCAGCACAGTGAAACGGATGCCATGAGAAACTGAGGCATAGCCTGCCATTTTGCTCGGCTAAAACTCTCACTCACCAGCCCAGGGTAAGTGGCCAGCAAACGACGTGAACTGCAAAAACGTCTTACATTTTGGTATGGAGGGAGTAGCTACGAGCAAGCAAACAGCCACTGTCTGAACATGTCAACAAACAAATTTTATCTTCTCTAGAGCATAAAACAGTCAGCCATGGCCGCTAAAACGGATCTCAATCACTGGACACTAAGAAACTGGAGAGCAAGGATTCCAACTGACTGACTCAACCAAAGAGAATATGTTCACACAGCCCCACTCACCAGGCCCATGGTAAGCTGCCCGCAAACCGGAAACAACAGAGAGAACCAGGGAGTGATGGATCTCCGAGTAGCACCGTGAAACCAGCTAAAACTCTCACTACTTCTACATTAGTCACAAATCAGACCGTAATCAAACAGCGAGAACCACAAACCCCTCAAGCACTAGATAATCAGCTCAATGGCCGGGGCAGAGCACAGTACGGCCATAACTCAAAGGTTAGGTCCACAAGCAGACAGAGGAGAGACCAACGACTCACCTAAGTGGTGGTAGCCGAGGAGGCAGTCACAGGAGCCGATGCTGAGGTTATGGAGCGACAACACAGCCATCTCGTCGGCGCCGGAACCAAGCGGCACACCGCTGTCGCCAGAAACCAGCCCATCAGCTACAATCTCCTGTAATGTTGAAAGAACTGATTCATGTCTCTCTCACAAGACAAAGGTGCAAGCTAACAAAAAAATAAGTGATGAAATTTCCATGGCCATGAAGAATGTAAACAGATATTCAGGGTGGATCAACACTGTACACAAGCACGGCACAGATACTTGGTAACAGGAGCTACTCCAGAGCAGTACAAATAATTTAAGTAATCATACCATTGACCAAACTAGAATTAAAACACTAACGCAGTTCTCAATCACTCAAGAAGAAGAGAACATCCCTGATCATCGACAAAATACACATTGTACATCACCTAAAATACGAATGCTTTGGAAAAAAGGATACGCGTGCCTTGGAAAAAAGGACTTTAAATCAAACATCCTCTAGTAGTGCCATGTTCATGAACAGAGAGCATATCACTAAGCCTAACCATGACATTCAGTTAATCCGAGCATAACAATCCACAAGCCAAAGGCCATGATAATTAAACAAGCAGCATATCACTAAGCCTGAGCATGGCAATAGTAACAACATAGCACCATAGGCACTGGCGACCAGAAGCACTATATCATCAGCTCGATGGCCAGAGCAGAGCACACAGCATAGCTCAAAAGTTAGTTCCCAGAGCACACATGGGAGGAAGGAGAGTCCAGGACTTACCTCAGCAGTTGTAGCCGAAGAGGCAGTCATGGTTGCATAGACATCACACCATGTACGGACCGCTGGATTTTCTCTATGTAGAGCGCCTTCAGCTTGACAACCGACTCCATGTGTCCCATGAGTGTCTCAAGTTCCCTCAGCCTGTAACAACCAAGTCAGGTCTCTCTCGAATGGACACAAAACAAAATGATAGCATAGCAACATTTGAGAACAACACATAGCCATGCTACAGAAAAAATGGAACCTTTATTCCATCATGAACCCAGATAAGCTAGACCAAGACCACGCATAATAAATCTGGTATCAATAATATTACTAGAGATAGATAATATCATGCCAAAGGTAAAATAAAAAAATCAAAACCCTATCAACTAAGAATCATAGTAGCATGACTAAATAAAGACTCTCCAATGAGCATGAGCAAAACATTGGTTCTAGGAGCAACTAGGCGCTCTTCAAGCAGCCTAAAATTACCAAAACATGTCATACTGATCAAATTACCCAAGTAAACATCTGGGAAAGTAATAGCTCGAAGACTATCATCATCCAAATCTTAACAGTCCACCATCACATAATCACCGATGAGTCAATGTCCGGCACACACAGCGGCCATAGCTCGTAGGCTAGGTCCCGGAGCAAGGGGCGGGGGGGGGGGGCGATGAAAGCAAGGAACTTACAGAATAGTTGTAGCCAAGGCCATACAGTACCACCGTCGCCGTTGCACAGTAGGAGGCCCACGCAAACGAGGCCACGGGAGCCGAACAGAGCATTCAACAGCACACTTGGGAGGCCACGGCGATGGCCCAGCAACTGCAGGCACGCGACACCAGGACCAACCTGGTCATACATAGATTAGTTTATGCAAACATCCTATACAGCAAGACAAATAAATGAAGAATATGTCAAAAACATTCAAGGCAGGCGTTGAAAATTGCAAAGACAAACAAAACATAATAGTCAATTCGACAAACATGAAAGGACTAGAGAAGCTAAATGGTCCATGTAACTAACCAAGTGTCAAAACAAACCAGAAAAACACAAAAGAAATGCAGGTTAGAAATAGCATCTCCAGGGGTAGGTAGCAAACCACTCTCTTAACATCAACCAAAAAAATAAAAATAAACAGCAGATGAGTATCATCTATCTATCTTCTCTAGAGCACAAAACAGTTAGGCAAGGCCAATAGAAACATATCGCAATCACTCAACATGCAGGAGCAAGGATGGCACGCTGACTAACTCAACCAAGATCAAATATGTTCACCCAGCCTTACTCACCAGCCCCAGGGTAAGTGGCCAGCCAACAGCGTGACAACCAGGAGAAATTGATCTCCGAGCAGCACAACAACCCAGATATCATAACTCACTAAAGGACAAACCCAGTGCATAGAAGCTCCCACACAAGGTGGGGTCTGGGGAGGGATTATAGGAACCTAGTCTTACCCCTGCAAAGTGCAATGCATAGAGGCTAGTTCGAACCCAGGACCTTTTGGCACAAGTGGGGAGGACTTCACCACTGCGCCAAGCCTGCCCTCGCTCGCATACTCACTACTTACACTAATCACAAATTAGACAGAAATCCAACAGCGAGAACCACAAACCAAGAATAGAACTTCAATTACAGGCTCACTGTACTTTGAGGTCGTTTCACTTCTGGCTTAGTTGAGCAGAACCTTATCAGGTAGGTAATCTACTTCATCACCATCAACGATGGAAACATCAGGGAACCTGTGTGAGGAAACATGCAAACTCAATAACAGAGATACAACGAGCTACTGATTTCAATTGACAGAACATGTCATAACTATGTACTCCCTCCGTCCCAAAATAAGTGACTCAACTTTGTACTAACTATGCACTAGAGTTAGTACAAAGTTGAGTCACTTAATTTGGGACGGAGGGAGTAGATAGCAGCAAGAAAGCAGCCAAAGTCTGAACATATCAACAAACAAAATCAAAAGAATCGGCAGGTAAGTATCATCTATCTTCTCTAGAGCATAAAACACAATCAGCCATGGCCGACTAAAACGGATCTCAAAAACTGGACAGTAAGAAAACTGGAGAGCAAGGATGCCAGCTGACTGACTCAACCAAAGAGAATATGTTCACACGACCCCGCTGACCAGGCCAATGGTAAGCTGCCAGCAAACAAGAAACAACACAGAGAACCAGGGAGTGATGGATCTCCAAGCAGCACAGTGAAACTAGTGCCATGATAAACTGAGGCATAACCTGCCATTTTGCTCGGCTAAAACTCTAACTACTTCTACATTAGTCACAAATCAGACCGTAATCAAACAGCAAGAACCACAAACCCCTCAAGCACTAGATAATCAGCTCAATGGCCGGGGCAGTGCACAGTACGGCCATAACTCAAAGGATAGGTCCCCGAGCAGACAGAGGAGAGACCAACGACTCACCTAAGTGGTGGTAGCCGAGGAGACATTCAAAGGAGCCAATGCTGAGGTTATGGGGCGACAACACAGCCATCTCGTCGGCGCCGGAACCAAGCGGCGAAACACTGTCGCCAGAAACCAGCCCATCAGCTACGATCTCCTATAATATTGAAAAAACTGACTCATGTCTCTCTCCAACCAAAACAACACAAGACAGAGGTGCTAGCTGACGAAAATAAGTGATGCAATTTTCATGGTCAAAAAGAATGTAAACAGATATTCAGGGTGGATCAACACTATGCACAAGCACGGCACATACACTTGGTTTAAGTAATCATACCATTGACCAAACATGAATTAAAACACTAGCACTGTTCTTAAACTCACTCAAGAAGAGAACATCCCTGATCATCTAAAAAATACACATTGTACATCACCTAAAATACGGATGCTTTGGAAAAAAGGATACGCATGCCTTGGAAAAAAGGACTATAAATCAAACATCCTCTAGTAGTGTCATGTTCATGAACAGAGAGCATATCACTAAGCCTAACCATGACATCCAGTTAATCCGAGCATAACAATACACAAACCAAAGGCCATGATCATTAAACAGGGAGCATATCACTAAGCCTGAGCATGGCAATAGTAACAACATAGCACCATAGGCACGGGTGACCAGAAGCACTATATCATCGGCTCGATGGCCAGGGCAGAGCACACAGCATAGCTCGAAAGTTAGTTCCCAGAGCAAACATGGGAGGAAGGAGAGTCCAGGACTTACCTCAGCAGTTGTAGCCGAAGAGGCAGTCATGGGAGCCTAGACATCACACCATGTACGGACCGCTGGATTGTCTCGATGTAGAGCGCCTTCAGCTTGACAACCGACTCCATGTGTCCCATGAGTGTCTCGAGTTCCCTCAGCCTGTAACAACCAAGTCAGGTCTCTCTCAAATGGACACAATACAAAATGATAGCATAACAACATTTGAGAACAACACATAGCCATGCTACAGAAAAATGGAACCTTTATTCCATCATGAACCCAGAGAAGCTAGACCAAGACCACGCATAATAAATCTGGTATCAATAATATGACTAGAGATAGATAATATCATGCCAAAGGTAACATAAAAAAATCAAAACTATATCAACTAAGAATCATAGTAGCATGACTAAATAAAGACTCTCCAATGAGCATGAGGAAAACATTGATTCTAGGAGCAACCCAAAGACAACTAGGCGCTCTTCAAGCAGCCTAAAATTACCAAAACATGCCATACTGATCAAATTACCCAAGTAAACATCTGGGAAAATAATAGCTCGAAGACTATCATCATCCAAATCTTAACAGCCCACCATCACATAATGACCCACGACTCAATGTCCGGCACACACAGCGGCCATAGCTCAAAGGCTAGGTCCCAGAGCAAGGGGCGGAGGGGTGACTGATGAAAGCCATGAACTTACAGAATAGTTGTAGCCAAGGCCATACAGTACCGCCGTCGCCGTTGCATGGTAGGAGGCCCACGCAAACGAGGCCACAGGCACCAAACAGAGCATTCAACAGCACACCTGGGAGGCCACTGCGATGGCCCAGCAACCACAAACGACAACCACCAGGTCGCGCCGATGAGAGAAGCAGGTCTGCTTGCACGCGGCACCAGGACCAACCTGGTCATACATAGATTAGTTCATGCAAACATCCTAGACAACAAGATATAAATGAAGAATATGTCAAAAAATTCAAGACAAGCGTTGAAAATTGCAAAGACAAACAAAACATAATAGTTAATAATGCGACAAACATGGAAGGACTCTAGCAGCTAAATGCTCCATGTAACTAACCAAGTGTCAAAACAAACCAGAAAAACACATAAGAAATGCAGGTTAGGAATAGCACCTCCAGGGGTAGGTAGCAAACCACTCTCTGAACATCAACCAAAAAAATAAAGAGAAACAGCAGATAAGTATCATCCATCTATCTTCTCTAGAGCACAAAACAGACCAAGGCCAACAGAAACAGATCTCAATCACTCAACATGCAGGAGAAAGGATGGCACACTGACTAACTCAACTAGGAGTGATTGATCTCCGAGCAGCACAACAACCGAGATATCATGAGAAACTAAGGCAGAGGGTAGCATGCCATTTTGCTGGCATACTCACTAAAGGGCAGACCCAGTGCATAGAATCTCCCACACAAGGTGGGGTCTTGGGAGGGATTATAGGAACCTAGTCTTACCCCTGCAAAGTGCAATGCAGAGAGGCTGGTTCGAACCCAGGACCTCTCTCGCCACTGCGCCAGGCCTGCCCTCGCTCGCATACTCACCACTTACACTAATCACAAATCAGGCAGAAATCAAACAGCGAGAAGCACAAACCAAGAACAGAAATTCAATTACAGGCTCACTGTACTTTGAGGTCGTTTCACTTCTTCCTTAGTTGGGCAGAACCTTATCAGTTAGGTAATCTACTTGATCACCGTCAACGTTGGAAACGTCTGTGTAAGGAAACATGCAACGAGTACTCAATAACAGAGATACAACGAGCTACTGATTTCAATTGACAGAACATGTAATAACTATGTAGATAGCGGCAAGCAAGCAGCCAAAGTCTGAACATAACAACAAACAAAATCTAAAGAATCGGCAGGTCATCTATCTTCTCTAGAGCATAAAACACAATTAGCCATAGCCGACTAAAACGGAACTCAATCACTGGACAGTAAGAAAACTGGAGAGCAAGGATTCCAGCTGACTCACTCAACCAAAGAGAATTTGTTCACACGGCCGCGCTCACCAGGCCCATGGTAAGCTGCCAGCAAATAGGAAACAACACAGAGAACCAGGGAGTGATGGATCTCCGATCAGCACAGCAACTCCGATGCCATGAGAAACTGAGGCATAGGGTAACCTGCCATTTTGCTCGGCTAAAACTCTCGCTACTTCTTCACTAATCACAAATCAGAACGTATGCAAACAGCGAGAACCACAAACCAAGAAAACAACTTCAATTGCAGGCTCACGTAATGTCATTTCCCCCTAAGGGGCCAGCAAGCAAATAGAAGCTCAATTTGCATGTACTCTGTAATTCTGTATTAAACGAGGACAAATAAATAACAAGTTCAAAGTAGAACAAAGAAAAAATAGAGGAAAATAAGCTACAATATTTGATAGCAAACGGCATTATATCAACATCAACCGACAAAATCAAGACATCTTTCAGGCAGATTCTGAACAGTAAGAACACATCGAATGCAACCGCAAAACCAGAACTGCCTGACCAAATAGACAAGGAGAGAAAAATAAAGGTTCACCTAGCTCCTACCGGGCCAGCGATGGAAAAGGTGGCCAGCAAACAATGGAGAACCAGGATATCAATCTTTGAGCAGTACAACGACTCCAATGTCATGAGAAACAGAAGGAAATGGTAACCAGCCAATTTGCTCGGACAAACCTCACCAACTGTCTTTCTTGCCTAACCAGAAATCAATCAAATAGAGAAGGACCTCTGGTTGACAGTTCAGTTAAAACCATTTTACAAAGATAAGATATAAAAAGGGCAGCCCGGTGCATGTAGCTCCCACTTGCGCAGGGTCCGGGGAAAGGTCCAACCAATTTGGGTCTATTGTACGCAATCTTTCCCTACATTTCTGCAAGAAGCTGTTTCCAGGACTTGAACCCGTGACCTCATGGTCACAAGGCAGACACTTAACAAAGATAAGATCAACAAGAAAATTGGAATTCAACCAACGCAACATTTTCCAAGATACTGACACACAAACTCAGAGAACGCCACGAACATACTTATTTTCCTTGTTAACGTAGGCCTTAAAGAATTGAAGTAGTAAATACTAATACAGAGATCCTGAAGTAACAGCATAACATCAGTTATACACAAGCAGTGGGTTCTTTACTCTTAGGAACAGGGTAATCATATCACCATTCAAATAATGTAGATGTTCAGAATACAGAAACATCACAGGCTCTTCCAGCATGCAAACTGTGCAGGCAACATAAAGCGTACAGAAGCATCATTTCATTTACCTATGCAGAAACTTGCGGTGGAAACCATTTACGATGGTGTCATTGATGAACCGTTCCGGTGTCATGGTCTCTCCATGGGACTGGTTCTTGAATACAACATCATGATCCCATCTGCGACATACACATGTACCAACCATGATTAACCTCACCATAAAGCATGGCAGCATTACTTTCTTCAAAAAGGATAGCTGCAACATAAAAAAGAAGCATGGAATATAATACATTAGGCATCACTGTTCCTGACCTTCTCTTCATGTTTTAGGAGACAAAGTTATTCATATTGATCAGCGAGTTTCATCACATCAGCTCAGCCTCCTTCATATTGGCCTCTGCTTCAGCTTGTTGGCGCTCCTGCAGCAAACAGATATTACTCCACATTAATTCCCCAAATCTAAAGAAAACAGAACCTCAAAATGATAATTGAGAGAAGAAAGCAACAAACCTTTCTAAGAGCATCTCCAACAGGCGCTGAAAAAGGCGCGCGCGCGCTAAACCGGCGATTTCGCGCGCGCGGGAAAAAAAACGCGCTCCAGCGGCGGCGGGAAAGACGCGCGCGCGGGAACCGCTTGCGCGCGCGCGCGAAACGGCAGCCTCCCGCGCGCCTTTTTTGCGGCGGCGCGCCCCGCGCGCGCCTATAAAACGCCGCGCGCGCGCCCGTCCTTGCTGCACCGCTCCCTCTCCCTCTCTTCTCCTCTCTCTCGCGCCCGCTGACCCCGACCGCCGCACCGGAGCACCGCCGCCGCCCCCGACGCGCCACCATGCCGCCGCGCCGCCGTTCTTCGTCGGGCTACCGCGAGCGCCCGAACGGCGGCGGCTTCTACGCCGAGATACGCTCCGGCGATCTCCGGCTCCCCCTCGGCACCTACGAGACGGCGCACGAGGCCGCCCGCGCGTATGACGCGGCGGCGTGGCGCCTAGGCAGGCCGCGTCGTCAGATGAACTTCGACGACGCCCGCACCCTCGAGCAGGCGTTGGAGCTCGCCCCGCCGCCTCGTCTACACACCACACGAGATCGTGCGGAGCACACGGCGGCGCAGAACCGCCTCCTCGTCGCCCAGGAGGACGAGCGGCGCATGGCGGAGTGGCGCCGCCTCCACCCGGAGGACGTCGTCGCCGAGCATCAGTTCTGGGAGCGTCGCCGCGAGGACAGGCGTCGTCGGAGGGAGTTGGTGTGTCAGCAGAGCGCCATTCGCGATGCCGGCGGCCAATCGATCTTCGCTGATGAAGATGACCGCTGGTTCGACATCTGGCTGTCGACCTCCTCCGACAGCAACAACGAAGGCGATGATGATGACTGGAGTGATTAGTTTTTTTTTATGTTTTCGAACTATATATCTATCTATCTATGTTTTACTATCTATCTATGTTTTACCTATGTTTTAGAACTATGTTTTTTATTATCTATGTTGAACTATCTATCTTTGTATAAAATGCAATTTTTATTAGTATGGAAAAAAAAAGTGTGCGCGCGCTGTATTTTTTGGGCACCGCTGGAGCAGCACGCGCGCGCTGCAAAATAGCGCTGCTGCTGGAGCCAGCACTGCGCGCCGCAGCAAAACAGGCGTTGCGCGCGCGGTAAATGCTTTTTTTGGGCGCGCCGCTTAGCGCGCCTGTTGGAGATGCTCTAAGCATGTCCTCGGCTCTTTCTCTTTTAATCTTTTCGAGCTCTGCCATTAGAGCCTCAGTGTCATCGTCGTCGTCGCTAAATACATGTTCCAATTTGGTGAGTAGAAGAAATAATTAAATTGACATAATTGGCTGAACTAGAAAATAATAAGAGCTCAAGGGTCTAAATGTTCCACATCAGCTACTCAGCAAATTTAGTGCGTACTCCCTCCGTCCGGGTTTATTAGGCCTAAAGACAACTTCTCTTAGACCAAGACACATAGTAATTTGCTCACATTAATTCTTCCATTCCACTCCCAATGCACTCTCTCACATGCATGCAACCAATGAAAAAGCACGCATGAAGTATATTAATTCCCTAGCTATGGCACCAACAACAATGGCTTTCAATGCAACCAATGAAATGGTTGCATGCATGCATCTTTCCAAAGTAAGGCCTTATAAAAAGGGACATACTTGTGATGCTAATAGGCCTAATTAGGACTGTGCATTTTGAAACCGAACCGAAAAACCATACCGAAAATAAACCGAACCGAACCAATTTTATGATTTTTATGGTTTATGGTTTTGGTATGGTATGGAATTTTCATACCGATTTGAACTTTGGTTTTTATGGTATATACCGAAAAACCGAACGGTTAACCGAATAAACCGAAGTAAAAAATAAATTTATATCTTGAGACAAACAACCATACAATTTGTCATTTTTCTTGTACATGAGTCAAATTCACTACTAAGCATGTACATTTTTCTTGTAACATAGTTATTTTTCTCTTTAAAAGATGCTAAGCACGTCCATAGTTATTAAGGGATGAATATATGCATGCATATATACTTATATATATAGTTATATACTATTTATGTAAAATAGTATGTGTTTTGATTGGTTTTGAGTCATAAATTTGTAAATTATTATTACGTCATTTTCAAATTTGCGTCAACTTTGGTTTTTATGGTATATACCGAAACCATATCGAAATAATTTGGTATATACCGAAACCGAACCGTATTTTCATTTCATACCGTATTTACCGAAGTATTAATACCGTACAAACCGAAAAACCGTATAAACCGAACCATGTAAACCGAACGCACAGAGTGAGGCCTAATAAACCCGGACGGAGGGAGTATCATCTAAGCGGCCAACAAATCCAGGAAAAAAATATTGAGGCGCCGGCCTGGTGGGTTTGCTGTCATGATCTTCATACAAGCAATTGCTTGAAAGGCATATGCTCTGCAGGTGAAATGGACATCTAATTCTAGGAGACACAAGAAATTCCTGAGGTTTGACACTACACTACCAACAGCCAGAGCAAATATATAGACTACTAGTCCAGAAAAAGTAATGAATCTCTCCCATGACACAAACTAAGCTGTTAACGGTAGCCAGCATTAAGATATATAAAATTTTCATACCAAAGATGTATTTTTAGTCGTACCAAAGACATACAGTCGGCCTTAAGATTCTTTTTTTCGTACCAAAGATATATTATTAGTCGTACAAGAGATATACAATCAGCCTTAAGATATATTTTTTCAGTACCAAAGATATATTTTTAGTCGTAACAAAGATATACAGTCAGCCTTAAGAAATACAACCTCCATTCCAAAATATAAGATGTTTTGGTAGGAAGCCTACCAAAACATCTTATATTTTGGAATGGAGGTAGTATTTGTTTCATACCAAAGATGTATTTTTAGTCATACCAAAGATATATAGTTAGCCTTAACATATATTTGTTTCATACGAAAGACGTGTTTTTAGTTGTACCAAAGATATACAATCAGCCTTAAAATATATATTTTTCGTACCAAAGATTTATTTTTAGTCGTAACAAAGATATATAGCCAGCCTTAACCAACCATCCGCTTATGGTAATACAAATAAATCTTCTTAAGTGCTAAACAAACATATCAACATGGTGTCAGATTACTGAGACAGCTAGCTAAACATATCCAGTCCAGCGACCCAATAATAGAGACAGCTAACTAAATATGTGTGTCGGGTTAATAAAACACCGGCCTTTGAATTTTTGGAAAGTGGCGTGAATCTTATGGGGGGGCAGATTAGTGACACTCGCCGATCACTGACAAAACAAGCAATGCGAAAAGCTAATGCATTGGGGCTCATGACTGCATGACCAGAGTGGTTAGATCATGTACCAGCCTGCATATTGCACAGAGCAGCAGCCGTATATCACTGTTGTTGCAAATTTATGGCTACCCGTATTGAAGAAATCGCCATTTTAAGCACTGATCGTGAAGTGCCTGACGACAGATCAGATAAAAGGGGCATATACCGTCAGGAAGGAAATGTCCGCGTCCGAACTGCGGGTCAGATATAACCTCATAAGGTCGCGCATCTGAAAACATGTTGAAATAATTATTGCAGGAACCAATTACTGTGTATAACAAGCTAAAGCCATCTTTTTTTTAGCAAACAGCTGAAGCAAGTTGTCGCAACGAACCAATTCACCTTACAAATAGTAAGGTGAATAGAGCAGAAATGATTCACCGCAATTCCAAATCCTCTCAAGAGAAGATAACCTTTAAAAACAGACTAGCCAAACAGAATTGGAGTTTGACAAGGTAGGTCCCCAAGCAAAATCGTCAAGTTGGAACCAATCTGAACCATGGATGATGTCATGTACTAATTCTCAACAATAGTCAACAGCTAGAGGACATCACATTTGGGAGCCCAGCGAACCTAAGGATTCAAAAGTCTCTACTTTGAACAAGTTGATCATTTAAATGAGAGGATCATGACCTCCAGCTCCAGGAAAATTGGAGAAGTTGACTTTCAGATCTACTTGGAGCCAAAAGGTGAAATTTACACGACAGTATAACACGGTAGTAATCCGCAACCGAGAACAGGAATGATACGGGCAGCAAATGAATCCCTTTTGCAAGATAACAAGAGCAAACAGATTGGGGATTGGAAGAAGTATGCACGTACATAGGCGTACTGGTCGATCTGCGTGTTCCTCCCTCGTTGTGGAGGAAGGAGACCTTGAGGTGGGAGACGAACTTGAGGTCCCTCACCGGCTGCCTGACGCGGAACCGCACGACCTGCAACAACAGCCGTGTCGTCGTGGTCGACCGCACGGCTGGCTGCTCGAGGATGCTCTCCTCTTTCGGTTCTAGACGGCGGAGGAACCTCCCCACCCTCCTTCCGGGCGCGAGGGTGAAGAAGGCCGCCCTCGGCCGCGCGAGCGCAGATCCGGCAACCCTTGGTCGCGGCCAGGTCGAAGGCGTGCCTCCTTGACGAGCACCTGGCCGTCAGCCGCGACGACGATGCGTCGCGGATCTTGGAGCGCCGCCGCCTCTCCTCTCCTGCTCGCCCGATCAGGAAGCGCGACAGGATCGGGAGATTGGGCGGCGGCGCATCGGGAGATTGGGCGGCGGCGGCGGCGGATCGGGGGAGGTGGGGGTGGGGTGGGGTGGGGTGCGGCGTGTTTCTCGTTTCCATTTTCGTTTTGAACCTTGGAATGGGTTTTGGTTTTGGGCCGAGCGAGCGGCTTGCTTCTCATTGGTCCAACGCGAGCTGCCACGGATCGATGCCTTTCTTCAACCCATCCGAACCGTCCCTCCACATCCGAAGGTCACTCTGCGACTACTGGAATCAGGAGTGGATCCAATTGTTTCACGGGCGCGCGGGGGAGCGGACCCCAATCAATTATTCCCGCGCCAACTGCGGGCGGGAAACCAAAATATTTCGTGGGTAAAGTCAATCGAGCCACACGACAAAAAGAACAGTGGCTGCACCGGCCCATCACGACTAGGTTAGTTTACGGCTATTATTTTCATTTCAAATCACAAACAGGGAATGGACACCGAAATACTCCCTCCGTTTGTTTTCTATAAGTCTGTATATAAAATTTGTTCAAAGTCGAACTTCGTAAAGTTTGACTACCTATACTAGGAAAAAAAATATCCACATTCAGGCTATGAAATCGATATCATTAGACGCATCATGAAATTACTTTTCATACTACCTCCGTCTAGGTGTGTAAGTCATATTAGAAGGTGCATCGCGACCTAGGTGGCACCTGATTGGAGGAGAAAAAAAAATTGGACCGGTCCCCCTTCCCATTGAAGCGCTGATTTCTTTCTTCTATACGTAGCATTTAGTGACATCAATTAAGAGGATCACGTTTTAGCTACCCATACAGGCCCACATACTTATAGCATGCAAAGCCGCTTTGTTTCCTGGCTAATCAACGCATAGACGCGCTGCATGCATTGGCCATTGCGTGAGAAAAAAAACGAAGGGAGGGAGTTTTCACGGGAACATAACGAGGCATAGGAGGCAAAGCTCGCTGTCGAACGAGGCTGGGAGGGAATCGAGATGGGAAATTAATAAACGGCGCCTAGACGTTTTGGGAAAATCTGATTTTCGTAAGATGACTTACACACCTAGACGGAGGGAGTACTATGTAACTTTTGTATTCTAAATGTTGATATTTTTTAAGATAAAATTGGTCAAACTTTTCGTAGTTTGACTTCAAACAAATTTTATAAGCAGACTAAAAAAGAAATGGAGGGGGTATTTCAAGACTTTGGTCCTGAGGGCGGGGACGATATCTTGGCATTAAATTCGAGTGTGATCTTAATTACTCCCTCCATTCCCTTATACAAGGCCACTATAGAAAATACATTTTGCAACTATACAAGGCCACTAACAGTAATCGAGGTAAAAATTAATGATGTTTTCTCGTATTAGCAACGTATTTAATACTTGCATGCATGTAGTCATAATGACACTGTGCTACTTTCTTCTCAATCCTTCCTTGCATGCACTAGTAAATATGCACATGCAACGCACGTCTTGTCTAATGTTATAACCATATATTCACAAAAATAACATGTGTTCGAATATTTTAATATATACTACATTTGGATTGAAATAAGTGAACAAACATACTAAAACATTATGTACATCCGATTCACAAAACATAGTTTAAAAACCATTATGTAGACAAAGAAGAAACAAAATAAAGATAATAGGAATTGAACTTTGTACGGGCATTTGCCCTTTTCTTCTTGTATCTATAAAGTTCACATGTAGTTCTCCTCCATGGTTCAAAAAAACACGGAGAAATGACTAAATAACTCATGAAAGCCCGAAACTCATCCAACATGATCTTCAACTTCTCAAAGGACATGAAAGGATGACTGTAATCTCCAACTCATTTTTGGCGACGGTCTTAAATGTAATTAGTACCATAGTGCCAACCTCATGTCATGTCTCATGAGGAACTTCTTCCATCCTTGCTTGAAGAATAAGCGATCGACAAGTGAGGTGTCATACTCGGTCTTCCTGAAGCTCTCTTTGCCCAACCTTAATCTCGCCAGCCCATGCTTCGGGGTGTTCAAACAAGAGGCAACTTCTTTTGGAATTTTCTGGGTGCCCCATAATGTACACACACACACACAATATTAGGTTCGCCATTCGGGGTGTCTAAACAAAAATACCAATTGAGGAAATAGTGAAAACATACATACCATCATCTGTAGTTTGGCGTTAGTCGTAGTGAAGCGGTGTATGAAGAATGGTCATGTGACCTATGGTGGAGCGGCAATAGGTTGCACAAGTTAGCTATGGCCTAATGACAATTAGCTAATTGAACTATGTATGACAAAATATAAGACTAAATGGGGAAAAGAGACAACAAATATATCCCAAAAAAGGACCAGCTACTGTGTGAACTGAGTTTCAAAATAATTGACAACTCTAAAACTTTCAGCTAGAATACCGATTAATGGACAAATATCAACACAAAAAATAAAATGCAAGTTCTAGGATAGGTGAAGAGCATAAAACTCGGACACAAATTCCTATGTGTGTCAATCTAGTTTGGAACACCCTAATCTGAATTTCCATCTCCGCAAGAGCACAGCTATATTTTCACAAAAATCTTCTCAAGCTGAAATTTGCCCCTTAGAAAGCGCAAGTGGAAACACATATCATAGCTGATCAACAAACATGTTATTTTGTCTACGAATACATTCAAGCATCAATCGAATGACAAATTTACAATACGGAGAATGACAACACTGGTAAATGAATAGTCATTTCTCTTAGTTCCTTTCATGCTCATCTGGTTTGACAGTCTGACAAATGAGCACTTCATCAACATCAGTAATACCAAACCCATATCCATCTCATTGTCCTCATGCATGAACAGGCCGGAGCATGCCAACTTACCTCAGGGAGAGAAAAAAGAAAGGGCAAGGATGCAAGTCGATGGGAAGTTCCAGTTGATGCTGATGGAAATGGGCTTGACCTCCTTCCGTTCAGTGGAGATAGCAGTGCCAATCCAAACACGTGCATCCATATTGTACACCTATGCCTACAATTTATGGAATGAGATCATATCATTGCAAAAAAAGAAAAAGATTGAAGAAAGAATACAGTAAGGACAGATTGTTTTTGAGGGAATATTAATAAAAACACTGATTGTCAAAGAGAAAAATAAAATAAAACAAGAGGGTCTGAAGACTGATATATAACTAAAATCTCAGGGCTGGGAGACTGAAGAATGATGCATTTGTTGTCCCAACACTTTTACATTCAGTCAAGGAAGTGTTCTCATATCTAGATACAACAGATGGATTTATTGGGCACTGAGTTCTAGCAACAGAATGGCTAACATATTAAAGAAAGTATTGTGCTGAATTGGATTTTTGGAGGCAACACGTGAACACTTATTTACTAAGTTATAACTGTTCACATTTTCACATATAATATTCTACAAAGAAGTGTTATATATGTTGATTAGGTACAAACTCCATACCATGTTACTCCTCCGATAATCTTCAGGAAACAACCAAATTTGTAATATCTTGAAATGGTGTACATGCTTGTACGTCAATGGACCTTGCTAAATGGAGTTTTCCTTGACTTCCTTCATAGATGATTTTTTTTTTACAGATGACCGATCGTGCACAAATTAAATCAAGCTCCTGCATCGTAGAGTATATCATCAAAAATATTGGTACGAAATTACATGGCAGCATAAACACAAAAAATTGGTGGTCGGGATTTATGCATAAACACAAAGACTTGATAGTCAAAATTTAGGATTTCCGTGTCCCTCCTGCAGGCGACCACCACTACCAAGGTTGCCGTCGATGGTCTTTGCTCCTCCCCTGCGTGTCGATCTGTAGCGATGGTGTCGCTGCCATGACCGTCCCTTCCATAGATCCAACTTGTCATAGCCGGATTCATGCAGATCGAGGCCACCGTCATCGGATTCGTGCAGATCGAGGTTGTGTTCACCAGATCCATGCACATCCAACTCTCCAAATGCCTCTTGACAGTGTCATTGACTACTTTTTCACACTGGATCAATTATTCCTTGTCAGAAAAATTTCAGCATGTATCACTGGTATTGATGCAGAGTTCATTTCTATCCTAGAAAGCATGCATTCTAAAGGGTAAACATGCATTTGCTTACCTGCCCTGCTCTTGGCCATCTATGAGCTGCGTGCTTGCATTGGATCGAGGCCGTGCACCCCACCTGAACAACCCATGGCTGCTATTCAGGTGATTTCTCTGCCTAATTTTTTGTTTGTCTAGGACGTAATTTTTTGGTTGATTCATTCAATTTATAGGTGCATAGAATCGATGCGCTGAGGGCACTAACGGATTTATCCTCAATTGGAATGCTCAGACAATGAAAATAGAGAATGAAAAGCTTTGTAAGCATAAACACAAACACTTCATGGTCAGATTTTTTTGGGGGATTAATCTATTTATGCTAGATCCGAGCCATGAATCAACAAAAAGAATGCCTATGCGCCAGCGCAATGATCCCAGCTCATTCCACGGGATGGTATAGTGTGTAAGATAATTTATTAATCTTCTATCTGCTTCAAAGGAAAAAAAACGTATGAAGCTACTAACCTTTCTCCGGCTAGCCGCCAGCGGGCTGAGGGCATGGATGGTGCTGGGCATGTCCAGCAGCGGGAGGAAGGAGGAGCTCGTATCAGGGAGTACGACGACAGCAGTACGGAACGCGCTGCCTTCACGCACGCGCCCACCATGCAGCCGCCATGGTAGGGCCGGCTCCCGTAGCTTCACCGCCGCGCCCCGCACCCAGCGTCGCGTCCCTGGCCGCCCATTGCGTCCTGCGCTGCCGCCGATGGTCGACGGAGGAAAGGGACCCCGCCGACGACGACCAAGGCCGAGCCCGCTGCATCCCGCGCCGCCGCCGATGGTTGAGGAGGAAAGGGACCCCATAGCCGCCACCGAAGTCCGAGCCCGCTGCATCCCGCGCCGCCGCCGCTGCTCAATGGAGGAGAGGGACCACGACGTCCCATCGACGTGGGCCGAGCTTGGTGCACCCCGCTCTGCTGCCGCTGCTCGAGGGAGGAGTGTCGTGCGCCGCCGGCCGTGTGGATTTTATTTTAGCGAGGGCGACGGCGATAGATGCGAGGAGGCGGGGCGAAAAGAGATGGGCACCCGATTTAGTTTTGTTTCCTTATCCAGCGATCAGAATTGCGTGATTACAGGGGACGCAGGATCGGAAGACAGAATATTCCTCCGCGGGTGGAGTACGGTGAGTCAATGAAAATTGCTAGGTCCACATCATGGAGTTATTAGATCAATGATGGCTGTTAGATTAAGATTTGTGAGACTAATCGTGCGGTGCTGATTGGTCCGTGCAGTGTTGTGGACAATTTGCTGGGTGCATTTAAGAAAATTCTTGTTTGATTGTTTAATAGTAGTGAAGATGTGGGTGTATTAATGATCCCGGTTAACGAGAAGAAAAGTTGGCTTGCAAACCAATCATTAAATTTTACCTTGGTACCTGTAATATGAGTTTGTGGCCTTGTATAAGGGAATGGAGGGAGTATTTTGGTTGGAAATTCAACAACATGGAGATAAGTAGTTTCACGAGATCCATCACCGCTAGTGTTTCGCTAATGTGCGTAATCTCCGTAATCTCTGGCACGAGGAAGGATTCTTTTTGTGGAATATTTCGATGGCATGGAAATGTTTCGGAAGACAACCGTGTTACTGTAAATAAAATGGTAGGAGATTCACCTAGGGTTGGTTGCGCGATATTTCAACCTCACACAAATTATTCCGGGAGATACAGGCGGGAGCGGGAATTTTTTGGCGGGAAATTCTTGTTGGGGTGGGAGGGGGGCTATTTTGAGGGTTGGAAGAATCTTTTGAGAGAGGTAGCATCTTTTGGGGGATGGGGGTATTTTGAGGGATGGGGGAGATTTCGTTGTCACTCGAACTGTTTTGGAAGATTCCCGCAAGAGGGATAACAACTTTTGGGGGCGGGGGGTATTTCTACGAGCATTTTGTCGTCGTGCAAAATATTGCGAGTGACACCGTCGGGAGAGAGAAAAATGGTGGGAAATTCTTGCGGGGCGGGTAATATTTTTGTGGAGGGGGAGATTTTAGTGCCACTCGAAATATTTGGAAAGATTTCCACGATAGGGATAACATTTTGGCTGGAAATTTTGGCCGGGCAGGAAATACTTCAGTGGGACATTGTTGTAGGCATATTTTCATCGCGTGAAATGTTTTGGGTGACTCCAACGGGCGGGAAATAATTTAGAGAGAACTGGGGTCTAGGGTTACTAGCTTTTTAGTTTCATTTGAACTCTGGAACTGGGAGGGCCTCAACAGGCGAGAGAGCCGGACATGAAATATGTCAGCACGAAATTCAGGAGGGGTTCGGAATTCTTCAATATAGCTAAGATACGCGACACGTAGAACAACAGTCGCGCTAGGGTAGACCGAGGAATATGTACATTTGTTGGCATCATCACTTGGAGAGGAAGGGGCTCGCTTCGCGGCCAAGGTGAGGCATGGCGGTCCGGTGAGGGCAGAAGAGGGAGGGACGCATGCGAGCTTTGAGCATTGGGTTCAGCCAGTGGGAATTTATCTTGAATTTCCGTTGGGGTATATTGGTGTTTTTCATTTAGTTCATATATGGAGTCTTGGTTTTGTTTAGATAGTTGAACATGACCTAATATCAATCTTTTTTGTTGATTCAAAAAATCCTATTACATTGCCCAGGTAAAGTATTTTAGTTCTTTGTTGTCAGAATTTTACATGCATGTGATAATGGTAATCGTAGTTTTGCATGCTGAGCGAGAAACATCCGGCGGCACATATCGGCTGGTAAACACATGGCATGAGAAATTAGACGGGAAACATCTGGTGAGCACATATCTGAAGGGAAACAGTGCATGTCGTGATAATTTGGGCGAGAGACTTTTGGGCACTGCATATTGGCGGGAAACTTTAGGGCGACACATATTAGATGAAAAACTTTTTTGTGACACATATTGGGCGTTAAACACGTTTTGCAAAAAATTGGGCAGGTACCTTTTGATGAGCACATATCGGACCGGGAACACATGGATCTACTGTGCCTCCATGATCGATGGTGGCAGCCGTAGGATAAATCACCTCCGGGCAAGCTATTTGTGGGGGGCCTTCCTTCGCAACACTATTGATTCACTTCTTCAAGCGTGACGTTTGCTCGGCAAGGTCATGCCTTGCACGACTTTTCGCTTCTTGTTCTCATTTCTACCGACAACTCGCTTCCTCATTTAAATGCCTGACGGTAATTAACAACCCATTTTCCAACTAAGCGAATGGTGTCCTGTTGTCCAATTAATCATGCTTCTCCGTACATATGTATGTTATACAAAACAATTAATAAACATAATAATAAAATTGCAATGGTACCACAACTAAACTCAACGAGGGGAATGCACGTGCAAATTGATAGGAAGTAATCATATTGTCACATAAAATAATAACTTATCCTAAACCATGATGGTACGACGATGAGGTCGAGAAATGCTAGTTATGAAACATTGTCTCTTCGGAGCCTTTGTTGTAAACGAGAACTCTTATCATGTGAACAATATGACGAGCGAGAATAATTTAAGAAGGTTACATGATTTGTAACATACTATTATTATATTTCGCAAACCAACCATATTCGATGATATTTGATCTAGTTCAAAATATGTCACATATATTTGAATTTCAGGAGCAACTACGCGCGCGCGTGCACACACAACACATGGCTTGAACAGTCTAGAGCTTTTGGATTTTATTATCCCAATGGAGAGAGACCTCCGTTGGTGACATATTTTTGTCAGGAAGGCACAAAATGAAAGAGATCAACAACATGAAAGTTTTCCAGCTCGTCGAGAGGTGAAAGAATCCATTTTGTACTCCCTTCGTCCGAAAACACTTGTCATTAAAATGGACAAAAAAATGTATCTATAACTCAAATACATCTAGATACATCTTCCTTTATTCATTTTAATGACAAGTATTTCCGAACGAAGGGAGTATCATATCAGGCTGAGGTACCATGCAACATTGGCAGTGGGCACTAATTCTCCGGTTCAGTACCAACTGTGACTTTGCTGCGATTAATAAGTAGCGGTCTCAATCGAGGGCGTGCTTCCACAATATTGTTGTACTATATATCTTATGCACTTCAAAATCAGTACAAAAATGCTTAGTACAGTACAAATAACCCTAAAATTTCTGAAAACAGCAACATTTGTCTGTATCTGATGTAATTCAATTGAGTTTGACGGTTTTGATTTTTTTTTTTTAAATAGCAACATATGTATATGTTTGCAATATCGCGAGGATCATTATATGGTCTCACGCCCGATGCTTGATGAAACATCTACTTCTTGTCCCACCTAGTTCCTACAGTGCTAATGCATGTATGGCATGCAGTACTACAAGTTGATCCTACAGTGCTAATGCATGCATGGCATGTACTACAAATTGACCTTTAGAAGAAAAAAGGTTTCCTCCCACTTTTTATATATAAAGCCACCATCAGCACAATATTCAAGCAAGAAGATACAAACGCAATCCACCACGGCACTCAACGCACACATTCAAGGCGAGATACAAAGGTGCGGAGCACGGAAAACACAACCCAACGACGACCAAGCACCCTAATGATAAATCGAAGACCACCATGAAGATGAGCAATCCATCGAGGAGCGGTGAGACGGAGCAGGGACTCCAAGACGATGCCTTCTGGAAGGATACGATCGTCGTGTGACCCTGAAGATCAAGTTTTCACCTTGAGTGACACGAAAGAAGTGGGAGCACCTCGACGGAGCCTGCAAGTGCAAGGAGGAGAACGACGTCCACGGGCGCCACCTCCGTCGGCCAATACCGGGACTGGGCAAGTGGTGAACCCCGAGGCCCCTACCCCTTCGTCACAACCCTGCTCCGCCAACCACCCGCATCCATGCCACCCAAGTGACCATGGTTGCCTGCCTGCGCGTGAGGCGCGTGATCAGGCCACGACCAACGCGCCTCCCGCAGCTAGAGTCGCCGCCCGAGGAGCCACCAAAGGTCGTGACCCTTAGACATTGTCATGACGTGCCACTCTCTCTTTCTCCTTGAAGAATGCATGGCATTCTTCCCTTCTCTCTCCATGCATGGAAGCCGGGCCGCGGGGCAATGTAAGCATGCATGCATGCATGCGTGTGCTTTCTTTGGTTTGAAGTTTGAACACAAGTAGAATCAATGGGATCATGTAAGCATGCATGCATGCGTGCGTGTGCTTTCTTTGTTTTTCACTCCCTCCGTTCCTAAATATAAGTCTTTGTAGAGATTTCACTATGAACCACATACGGATGTATATAGATGCATTTTAGAGTGTAGATTCACTCATTTTGCTCCGTATGTGGTCTATAGTGGAATCCATCCAAAGACTTATATTTAGGAACGGAGGGAGTAGTTTGAACACAAGTAGAATCAATCGGATCACTGCATGCATGTCTAGCTGCATTGTATTGAATTGAATTGACGGCGAGCGCACAACAGTGTGGCGAGAGAGGGTCGGACCGACGTGTACGCACGCAAAAAAGAATTGAATAATTTAATTCACTGACACATGCATGCAGCTAGACATAAAAGTTGATTTTCACAACCACAAACTCAAGGGATCGACTTCTTTCATGGCCTACTCTTTCTCGTCGGAGTCTGTAATTTTCACAGTGCCGACGGACGTGAGATTGACGATGAATTCGTATGGCCGGGGAGGAGCCGGCGATGTCCACCACAAGGCGGTTAGGGCGCTCGGGGTTGGGCGGGCGCCGGAGGAAGCGACCCCGGCTCGCCAACGTCCACCGCCGCCTCCCACGCCTGCATGCGGCCATTTTTACGTGGCGGACGCCCATGCGCCACCAACGAAGCAGTTGCGCATCCACCGGCGCGTTCGGGCGCTAGCTAGCTAGACGGTCTGCACATGAGGCAGCCTCCATAGTAACACCATTTGAACGGACGCAACGCAAGGAGCCCGGGCGTTTGAGACGGGTAGGAAGGGTTTGGTTGTACGTAGATGTTTATATATCAATCAATCGTATTCATGGGCTATGAGATCCGTACGTACGTACGTTGAGGTGGAACAAGGGAAAAAAACCAAGTGGATTAATAAGACAAGAAGAAGCAAAGCGAGCAGAGAATTTTTTTTAGGGGTAAAGTCCAAGTTTATTCATGAAAGTCCACATGGTGTGGGATACAACTGAGGTCATGGGACACACCAAACCAAACGTGGCGTCCCGGTCCTTTCGAAAATGAAAACTTGGCTAGACGATGTGCTTCTACATTGACAGCACGACTCTTAAAAACAAAAGGTGGAGTGGCGCGGGCTTGGAGCGACGTGAGCACGGTGCCATCTCTGTTAGTGCGGTTGGCGCCGGCATACAAAAAAAGTTTTGTACACGAGAGAATAAGCGGGTGAGTGAGTGCTTTAATTTAGGATCATGTTGGCAAGCAAATCAGACCATATTCGAACGAAGGAGTCATTCTTGAAGAAGCATCCGCAATCGAGGAGTGCTTTAATTTAGGATGGAGCATTGATCGTGGTGTGTGCATGGGCTTTCTTTCGTTTAAACACAAGTAAAATCAATTGTCGTGCCGTCCGTCGATCGGATTATAGCATGCATATACCCAGCTCCATTGAATTGAATTGAATTGAATTGACAGCAAGAAAGAAAGGGAGTCGGACCCACGCAATGCATGCATGCTTCATTTTTTAGGTATATGCATGGACGACTCCTTAATTAGGCATTAGAGCATCTACGACAGCATTTGCCTAAATCCGGCCTCCAAACGCCCACGTCCGCGTACAGTGACCACAACACATAAAAAATGATTTCACATTCACAAACACAATTTTCAAATCATCGAATCTACTGTAGTATATTACTACATGCAATGTAAAACCTAATCCTAATTTAAGGCTGGTCACAATGGGGTGGAACTTAGGAGTAACATCACATATTTCAATACAACGTTGCTCATGTGGCGCATATTTAGACTAGTCATAGTGGGGATTAATTTACACTAGTAACATACACGTATTACTAGACTATGTTACTACCACCATAGTGGGTAGAAACATAGATGTGGTGTCATGCAAGAGTTCATTTATTAGTCTATAGACTCAATTTGCATTGGTATGTGTGATGTTACAGTAACATAGCTAGTTACCACAAGCACTTCTCTCCTCATTAATTACATGCCACATAAGCAAAACTGTGTTGGGATGTGTGATGTTACTAGCTATGTTACTCCCACTATGGCCAGCCTTAATGAAGAGTGAGGTGCTTGTGGTAACTAGCTAAGTTACCGGAACATCACACACTTCAAGAAACAATGAGTCTATAAGCTAATAAATGCATCGTTGCATGACACTACCTACATGTTCCTACCCACTGTGGAAGTAGTAACATAGTCTAGATAAGTGTGTATGTTACTACCTTATGTTCCTGCCCATTGGGACCAGCCTAAGAGCATCTTGGTCCACGTGCCTCTAATTCGACCCCTCAAACGTCCGCCGCGCCCCTCGAAATGTTAGTCTGGTCACCGACGAGGTAGAGCGTGACATCGACACGGACCTAGCTATGGATAGGCCGGTTGGGCGGCGTTTTTGCGTTGGAATCATGAGTGTGCGTTTGAGACGGGTATGGAGGGCGTAGTGGTAGAATGTAGGTGCTTTTTATATCAAAATAATCGTATGCATGGGTGAGGAGCTCCGTACTTACGTTGAGGTGGAGCAAGGAAAAAAAGAAGCAAAGTCGATTAACAAGAAGAAGAAGCAAAGCTTGAGTGGTGGTGCAGTGCACGTGTCCAATTTTGACCTGGAGCGAGGCTGAACGGAAGGCATGCATGGATTGAAATTGAGCGTGAACGGAAGGAGGCCAAGAAGAAACTAAACGAGCGAGTGAATCGAAAAAAAAAAAAGAGGAGGTGACGCGGCTAGCGAGCGTACGCGAGTCAAGTTCCTTTTTTCTTGTCTCTAGAAAACGAGCGGGCGAGCTCACGATGGAGCAAAGAAAATCATGTTGTGACGATCGATCCATCCATCATCCATTCCGTCGCCGCGAGTCACGGCATGCAATGCAACGCGCGAGCCGTATCTCCATTTAATCGCATGTCTCGCGCGGCGACTCTTCTTCTGCAGAGTTTCTTTTCTCAAGGGGGGCACGTACGACGCAGGCGTTGGTTTTCACGGACCAGACCAATTTAAAGAAGTTTGAACGAATATCCAAGGAGCATTATGTTTATCTAATAAGTTTATGTGCGCGCGGTGATTTGCAGTTCAATTTCGTGGGGTTCTACAACGGCTGGAACAGTAAGTAGCAAAGCTAGCACGAATTAACAAGAGATGCTATCTGGATCACCGAGAGAGTTGCTGGTAATAATCTGTACGCATCTGCAGAGTTTTTGAAGGAGGACACGACGCAGGCGTTCGTTTTTACGGACCGTGCCAAGGATGCGAGCGTGGTGGTGGTGGCGTTCCGCGGCACGGAGCCGTTCAACATGCAGGACTGGTCGACGGACGTGAACCTGTCGTGGCTGGGCATGGGCGCCATGGGCCACGTCCACGCCGGCTTCCTCAAGGCGCTGGGCCTCCAGGAGGAGGACGGCAAGGACACCGGCCGCGCCTTCCCCAAGGACGCCCCCAACGGCGCCGCCCCCGTCGGCAAGAGCATCGCCTACTACAAGCTCCGCGAGGTGATCCGCGACCAGCTCAAGGCGCACCCGCAGGCGCGGCTCGTGATCACGGGCCACAGCCTCGGCGGCGCGCTCGCCGCCGTCTTCCCGGCGCTGCTGGCGCTGCACGGGGAGACGGAGATCCTCGGCAGGCTCGGCATCGTGCAGACCTACGGGCAGCCGCGCGTGGGCGACGCCACCTTCGTCAACTTCTTCCGCGCCGAGGTGGAGAAGGCGGCCGCCTTCTACCGCGTGGTGTACCGCTACGACATCGTGCCGCGGGTGCCGTTCGACGCGCCGCCCGTGGCAGAGTTCAGCCACGGCGGCTCCTGCGTGTACTACGACGGGTGGTACGACGGGAAGGTGCTCCCCGGCGACGCGCCCAACCCCAACTACTTCGACCCGCGCTACCTGCTCTCCATGTACGGCAACGCGCTGGGGGACCTGGTGAAGGGGGCCTTCCTGTGGACGAGGGCCGGCAAGGACTACCGCGAGGGCCCCGTCTCCCTGCTCTACCGCGCCTCCGGCCTGCTCGTCCCCGGCCTCGCCTCCCACAGCCCGCGCGACTACGTCAACGCTGTCCGCCTCGGCCGCATCGCCGCAAAGTCACTCTAAATCTCTCTAAACCTAAGTCTAAGACCCACCGCCCCGCCCGGTGACGATCGAGGGGTACCCGAGAGAATTGGTAAGTGATATGATCTCTGCCTCTGCAAGTCTGGAGAGACATCATCAATAAGTTGTTGTTGTTTCGTGTCCTGTCTTGTATATGTGCACGCTATATTATGCGTACTACTGCTTACGTGTTCATGTGTGGCTTTCCTGTCTGCATGCCGCTCTGTCTCGGCAATATCGATCCAAGGCCTTTTTTATAAATAATGCAATTACTTTCATCAATCACTGTAGTACTGGTGTGTTCACTCATTATGAATAATGCAATTCAAGTACACAATTCTTGTTGGATTGGATCGCTGCTGGTTTTCAGCGGAGATTTAGTCCTCGTTTGTGTGGTCTCGCCTTGGATCCTTCCAATCCAAGATTCTTTTCGCCGGCAATATTTATTATTTTGGTGCACTGGTCCCAACAATATGATTTCTTAGGATCTAGTAACAAGGAGTGATAACTCGTGTGGTCTCGCGTTGAACCCTTTCAATCCAAGCTTCTTTTCACCGGGAGCATTTATTATTTTGGTGCACTGGTCCCAACAACATGGTTTCTTAGGATCTAGTAAGAAGGGGTGATAACTCGTGTGGTCTCGCGTTGGACCCTTCCAATCCAAGCTTCTTTTCGCCGGCAACATTTATTATTTTGATGCGCTGGTCCCAACATGGTTTTTCAGGATCTAGTAAGAAGGGGTGATAACGGCAACACACATTTGGCTCGCTCCGATGTTTGTAGTCATTACTAGGTGGTTTAGGAGCGTTTGGAAGGATAATGCCCTTGATGAGGTTATTTCTTTACTTGTAAAGGGTGCTTCTTTACCTATAAATGAATAATGTTTATTTGTAAAGGGTGCTACTACTTTACTTATGAATGAATAATGTTTATTTGTAAAGGGCGGCATGATCTTAGGATTGGCTCCCCTTCGCTTTAAGCGTCATACGGATACATCATGTTTTCCTTGTATTTTGCATTTTTTTTATATTTTTTATTTTATGTAGAGGATGTTATTTGGCTGTGTGCATTTTAGCTATGCAGAGGCCGGGTGTAATGCTTAAATCTTTTAAGTAATAAAGCGTCCTTTTCGAAAAAGAAAATGAATAAAGGAGGAGAAGTTTATATAAAAACAAAGTGGTCTATGGACCTAGTTATATTATTATTTTTTACTTCTAATGTTCTTTGTACTGTCATGACAATGATAAATAGTAGATTGAAGGTTCCCGTAAAAGACAAAGTTGACGACATAATTCGTTCACGTAGCCAAATATAACTAATAAGTACAGTACTTGACTAGTTAAAGTGTCATCCCAAGTCCCAACACTAACAGTCTCAGATGCTGGAGGGTTTCACCACACACACGATAATTCAAGCAGCCAGCCCAGGCCCAGCAATGGACAACGAACAACTGCTACCAGCCACTTGATTACTGCAGAAAGCACAAGTCGCTCCACCACCATTTCCCTCTACTTAATACATGAGCAAACATGGAAAGGAGGTGTCCTGCTTAGTTAGGGTCGGTTCTAGAGGAGCCGTAGTAGTGTTGAGCAGCTCAACGGCGTCTCTTGCTCGCCTTGAACAGCTTGATGGCATGCTGGACTGCTTCCTTGGATTTTGCTTTCCTCCCCTCCCTCTTGTTCCATAGCTCCGGGAAAGGAACCCTGCTGCCGCTGCCGCTACCGCTGCCATTCAGCTCGATCAGCGCCGTCACCACTGCAGCATATGCTTCCTCGTCGTACTCCTCTTTCAGTTCCTTGAGCTTCATATCATCCTCATTGATCACTTCCTACAAAGAATATGCACCAGGTGCAGCATCAGCAATCCTAATAAATGTTTATATGCAAGATGTAGAAAGCTCAGAAATCCAGAAGTACCAACCAGGTGAGATAATTGAAGGTGCAACAAAAACAAATGGTGTTGCACTTGTCAATTGCACAAAGACTAAATACGCAATCAGAAGGATTTAGGGATGCAAGCGGGCATGTCCATGTTGTCCACGACTGTCCGCAAAGGCGAAAAGAAGCTAATCACTGCTGCTTTAAAAACCAAGCTAATACAAAAATCATAAAATGCGGACGCATCCGCCCGCATCCCTACAAGGATTGCTAAGCGGTTTGGAATCCTCTTTTTTTCTTCAAGAAAACGCAAAGGACATTCAAGGCAGGCGTTGAAAATTGCAAAGACAAACAAAACATAATAGTTAATGCGACAAACATGAAAGGACTTGAGAAGCTAAATGGTCCATGTAACTAACCAAGTGTCAAAACAAACCAGAAAAACACAAAAGAAATGCAGGTTAGAAATAGCATCTCCAGGGGTAGGTAGCAAACCACTCTCTTAACATCAACCAAAAAAATAAAAAGAAACAGCAGATGAGTATCATCTATCTATCTTCTCTAGAGCACACAACAGTTAGGCAAGGCCAATAGAAACATATCGCAATCACTCAACATGCAGGAGCAAGGATGGCACGCTGACTAACTCAACCAAGATCAAATATGTTCACCCAGCCTTACTCACCAGCCCCAGGGTAAGTGGCCAGCCAACAGCGTGACAACCAGGAGAAATTGATCTCCGAGCAGCACAACAACCCAGATATCATAACTCACTAAAGGACAGACCCAGTGCATAGAAGCTCCCACACAAGGTGGGGTCTGGGGAGGGATTATAGGAACCTAGTCTTACCCCTGCAAAGTGCAATGCATAGAGGCTGGTTCGAACCCAGGACCTTTTGGCACAAGTGGGGAGGACTTCACCACTGCGCCAGGCCTGCCCTCGCTCGCATACTCACTACTTACACTAATCACAAATTAGACAGAAATCCAACAGCGAGAACCACAAACCAAGAATAGAACTTCAATTACAGGCTCACTGTACTTTGAGGTCGTTTCACTTCTGGCTTAGTTGAGCAGAACCTTATCAGGTAGGTAATCTACTTCATCACCATCAACGATGGAAACATCAGGGAACCTGTGTGAGGAAACATGCAAACTCAATAACAGAGATACAACGAGCTACTGATTTCAATTGACAGAACATGTCATAACTATGTACTCCCTCCGTCCCAAAATAAGTGACTCAACTTTGTACTAACTTTGCACTAGAGTTAGTACAAAGTTGAGTCACTTAATTTGGGACGGAGGGAGTAGATAGCAGCAAGAAAGCAGCCAAAGTCTGAACATATCAACAAACAAAATCAAAAGAATCGGCAGGTAAGTATCATCTATCTTCTCTAGAGCATAAAACACAATCAGCCATGGCCGACTAAAACGGATCTCAAAAACTGGACAGTAAGAAAACTGGAGAGCAAGGATGCCAACTGACTGACTCAACCAAAGAGAATATGTTCACACGACCCCGCTGACCAGGCCAATGGTAAGCTGCCAGCAAACAGGAAACAACACAGAGAACCAGGGAGTGATGGATCTCCAAGCAGCACAGTGAAACTAGTGCCATGATAAACTGAGGCATAACCTGCCATTTTGCTCGGCTAAAACTCTAACTACTTCTACATTAGTCACAAATCAGACCGTAATCAAACAGCAAGAACCACAAACACCTCAAGCACTAGATAATCAGCTCAATGGCCGGGGCAGTGCACAGTACGGCCATAACTCAAAGGATAGGTCCCCGAGCAGACAGAGGAGAGACCAACGACTCACCTAAGTGGTGGTAGCCGAGGAGACATTCACAGGAGCCAATGCTGAGGTTATGGGGCGACAACACAGCCATCTCGTCGGCGCCGGAACCAAGCGGCGAAACACTGTCGCCAGAAACCAGCCCATCAGCTACGATCTCCTATAATATTGAAAGAACTGACTCATGTCTCTCTCCAACCAAAACAACACAAGACAGAGGTGCTAGCTGACGAAAATAAGTGATGCAATTTTCATGGTCAAAAAGAATGTAAACAGATATTCAGGGTGGATCAACACTGTGCACAAGCACGGCACATACACTTGGTTTAAGTAATCATACCATTGACCAAACATGAATTAAAACACTAGCACTGTTCTTAAACTCACTCAAGAAGAGAACATCCCTGATCATCTAAAAAATACACATTGTACATCACCTAAAATACGGATGCTTTGGAAAAAAGGATACGCATGCCTTGGAAAAAAGGACTATAAATCAAACATCCTCTAGTAGTGTCATGTTCATGAACAGAGAGCATATCACTAAGCCTAACCATGACATCCAGTTAATCCGAGCATAACAATACACAAACCAAAGGCCATGATCATTAAACAGGGAGCATATCACTAAGCCTGAGCATGGCAATAGTAACAACATAGCACCATAGGCACGGGTGACCAGAAGCACTACATCATCGGCTCGATGGCCAGGGCAGAGCACACAGCATAGCTCGAAAGTTAGTTCCCAGAGCAAACATGGGAGGAAGGAGAGTCCAGGACTTACCTCAGCAGTTGTAGCCGAAGAGGCAGTCATGGGAGCCTAGACATCACACCATGTACGGACCGCTGGATTGTCTCGATGTAGAGCGCCTTCAGCTTGACAACCGACTCCATGTGTCCCATGAGTGTCTCGAGTTCCCTCAGCCTGTAACAACCAAGTCAGGTCTCTCTCAAATGGACACAATACAAAATGATAGCATAACAACATTTGAGAACAACACATAGCCATGCTACAGAAAAATGGAATCTTTATTCCATCATGAACCCAGAGAAGCTAGACCAAGACCACGCATAATAAATCTGGTATCAATAATATGACTAGAGATAGATAATATCATGCCAAAGGTAACATAAAAAAATCAAAACTATATCAACTAAGAATCATAGTAGCATGACTAAATAAAGACTCTCCAATGAGCATGAGGAAAACATTGATTCTAGGAGCAACCCAAAGACAACTAGGCGCTCTTCAAGCAGCCTAAAATTACCAAAACATGCCATACTGATCAAATTACCCAAGTAAACATCTGGGAAAGTAATAGCTCGAAGACTATCATCATCCAAATCTTAACAGTCCACCATCACATAATGACCCACGACTCAATGTCCGGCACACACAGCGGCCATAGCTCAAAGGCTAGGTCCCAGAGCAAGGGGCGGAGGGGTGACCGATGAAAGCCATGAACTTACAGAATAGTTGTAGCCAAGGCCATACAGTACCGCCGTCGCCGTTGCATGGTAGGAGGCCCACGCAAACGAGGCCACAGGCACCAAACAGAGCATTCAACAGCACACCTGGGAGGCCACTGCGATGGCCCAGCAACCACAAACGACAACCACCAGGTCGCGCCGATGAGAGAAGCAGGTCTGCTTGCACGCGGCACCAGGACCAACCTGGTCATACATAGATTAGTTCATGCAAACATCCTAGACAACAAGACAAATAAATGAAGAATATGTCAAAAAATTCAAGACAAGCGTTGAAAATTGCAAAGACAAACAAAACATAATAGTTAATAATGCGACAAACATGGAAGGACTCTAGCAGCTAAATGCTCCATGTAACTAACCAAGTGTCAAAACAAACCAGAAAAACACATAAGAAATGCAGGTTAGGAATAGCACCTCCAGGGGTAGGTAGCAAACCACTCTCTGAACATCAACCAAAAAAAATAAAAAGAAACAGCAGATAAGTATCATCCATCTATCTTCTCTAGAGCACAAAATAGACCAAGGCCAACAGAAACAGATCTCAATCACTCAACATGCAGGAGAAAGGATGGCACACTGACTAACTCAACTAGGAGTGATAGATCTCCGAGCAGCACAACAACCGAGATATCATGAGAAACTAAGGCAGAGGGTAGCATGCCATTTTGCTGGCATACTCACTAAAGGGCAGACCCAGTGCATAGAATCTCCCACACAAGGTGGGGTCTTGGGAGGGATTATAGGAACCTAGTCTTACCCCTGCAAAGTGCAATGCAGAGAGGCTGGTTCGAACCCAGGACCTCTCTCGCCACTGCGCCAGGCCTGCCCTCGCTCGCATACTCACCACTTACACTAATCACAAATCAGACAGAAATCAAACAGCGAGAAGCACAAACCAAGAACAGAAATTCAATTACAGGCTCACTGTACTTTGAGGTCGTTTCACTTCTTCCTTAGTTGGGCAGAACCTTATCAGTTAGGTAATCTACTTGATCACCGTCAACGTTGGAAACGTCTGTGTAAGGAAACATGCAACGAGTACTCAATAACAGAGATACAACGAGCTACTGATTTCAATTGACAGAACATGTAATAACTATGTAGATAGCGGCAAGCAAGCAGCCAAAGTCTGAACATAACAACAAACAAAATCTAAAGAATCGGCAGGTCATCTATCTTCTCTAGAGCATAAAACACAATTAGCCATAGCCGACTAAAACGGAACTCAATCACTGGACAGTAAGAAAACTGGAGAGCAAGGATTCCAGCTGACTCACTCAACCAAAGAGAATTTGTTCACACGGCCGCGCTCACCAGGCCCATGGTAAGCTGCCAGCAAACAGGAAACAACACAGAGAACCAGGGAGTGATGGATCTCCGATCAGCACAGCAACTCCGATGCCATGAGAAACTGAGGCATAGGGTAACCTGCCATTTTGCTCAGCTAAAGGTGCGTTTGGTTCCTCCGCAAAATCGGTTATAGCCTCGCTTGGCAAGGACTAGCATTTGGTACCGCTAAAAAAACCTGGCTTTTAGGGGCCAGCTAGCCTCGCTGGGCCAGGAAAATCTTGCCCGCCGCGGAGAGCCGAATCGGCTCGCTCTCAACGGCAAGCGCACATGCACAAAAAAAGGTCCATGCTTGACCCGCACGTACACGCACATAACTGCCAGCAAAAGTGATGTATCCAAATGCGTAGCTTGCGGCAAGGTTGGCAAAGCTGAGCTAGGCTAGCTGGGCTAGCTTAAGTATAGCCCACCCGGCAATGCAACCAAACGTTCCCTAAAACTCTCGCTACTTCTTCACTAATCACAAATCAGAACGTATGCAAACAGCGAGAACCACAAACCAAGAAAACAACTTCAATTGCAGGCTCACGTAATGTCATTTCCCCCTAAGGGGCCAGCAAGCAAATAGAAGCTCAATTTGCATGTACTCTGTAATTCTGTATTAAACGAGGACAAATAAATAACAAGTTCAAAGTAGAACAAAGAAAAAATAGAGGAAAATAAGCTACAATATTTGATAGCAAACGGCATTATATCAACATCAACCAACAAAATCAAGACATCTTTCAGGCAGATTCTGAACAGTAAGAACACATCGAATGCAACCGCAAAAGCAGAACTGCCTGACCAAATAGACAAGGAGAGAAAAATAAAGGTTCACCTAGCTCCTACCGGGCCAGCGATGGAAAAGGTGGCCAGCAAACAATGGAGAACCAGGATATCAATCTCTGAGCAGTACAACGACTCCAATGTCATGAGAAACAGAAGGAAATGGTAACCAGCCAATTTGCTCGGACAAACCTCACCAACTGTCTTTCTTGCCTAACCAGAAATCAATCAAATAGAGAAGGACCTCTGGTTGACAGTTCAGTTAAAACCATTTTACAAAGATAAGATATAAAAAGGGCAGCCCGATGCATGTAGCTCCCGCTTGCGCAGGGTCCGGGGAAAGGTCCAACCAATTTGGGTCTATTGTACGCAGTCTTTCCCTACATTTCTGCAAGAAGCTGTTTCCAGGACTTGAACCCGTGACCTCATGGTCACAAGGCAGACACTTAACAAAGATAAGATCAACAAGAAAATTGGAATTCAACCAACGCAACATTTTCCAAGATAATGACACACAAACTCAGAGTACGCCACGAACATACTTATTTTCCTTGTTAACGTAGGCCTTAAAGAATCGAAGTAGTAAATACTAATACAGAGATCCTGAAGTAACAGCATAACATCAGTTATACACAAGCAGTGGGTTCTTTACTCTTAGGAACAGGGTAAGCATATCACCATTCAAATAATGTAGATGTTCAGAATACAGAAACATCACAGGCTCTTCCAGCATGCAAACTGTGCAGGCAACATAAAGCGTACAGAAGCATCATTTCATTTACCTATGCAGAAACTTGCGGTGGAAACCATTTACGATGGTGTCATTGATGAACCGTTCCAGTGTCATGGTCTCTCCATGGGACTGGTTCTTGAATACAACATCATGATCCCATCTGCGACATACACATGTACCAACCATGATTAACCTCACCATAAAGCATGGCAGCATTACTTTCTTCAAAAAGGATAGCTGCAACATAAAAAAGAAGCATGGAATATAATACATTAGGCATCACTGTTCCTAACCTTCTCTTCATGTTTTAGGAGACAAAGTTATTCATATTGATCAGCGGGTTTCATCACATCAGCTCAGCCTCCTTCATATTGGCCTCTGCTTCAGCTTGTTGGCGCTCCTGCAGCAAACAGATATTACTCCACATTAATTCCCCAAATCTAAAGAAAACAGAACCTCAAAATGATAATTGAGAGAAGAAAGCAACAAACCTTTCTAAGCATGTCCTCGGCTCTTTCTCTTTTAACCTTTTCGAGCTCTGCCATTAGAGCCTCAGTGTCATCGTCGTCGTCGCTGAATACATGTTCCAATTTGGTGAGTAGAAGAAATAATTAAATTGACATAATTGGCTGAACTAGAAAATAATAAGAGCTCAAGGGTCTAAATGTTCCACATCAGCTACTCAGCAAATTTAGTGCGTACTCCCTCCGTCCGGGTTTATTAGGCCTAAAGACAACTTCTCTTAGACCAAGACACATAGTAATTTGCTCACATTAATTCTTCCATTCCACTCCCAATGCACTCTCTCACATGCATGCAACCAATGAAAAAGCACGCATGAAGTATATTAATTCCCCAGCTATGGCACCAACAACAATGGCTTTCAATGCAACCAATGAAATGGTTGCATGCATGCATCTTTCCAAAGTAAGGCCTTATAAAAAGGGACATGCTTGTGATGCTAATAGGCCTAATAAACCCGGACAGAGGGAGTATCATCTAAGCGGCCAACAAATCCAGGAAAAAAATATTGAGGCGCCGGCCTGGTGGGTTTGCTGTCATGATCTTCATAAAAGCAATTGCTTGAAAGGCATATGCTCTGCAGGTGAAATGGACATCTAATTCTAGGAGACACAAGAAATTCCTGAGGTTTGACACTACACTACCACCAGCCAGAGCAAATATATAGACTGCTAGTCCAGAAAAAGTAATGAATCTCTCCCATGACACAAACTAAGCTGTTAACGGTAGCCAGCATTAAGATATATAAAATTTTCATACCAAAGATGTATTTTTAGTCGTACCAAAGACATACAGTCGGCCTTAAGATTCTTTTTTTCGTACCAAAGATATATTATTAGTCGTACAAGAGATATACAATCAGCCTTAAGATATATTTTTTCAGTACCAAAGATATATTTTTAGTCGTAACAAAGATATACAGTCAGCCTTAAGAAATACAACCTCCATTCCAAAATATAAGATGTTTTGGTAGGAAGCCTACCAAAACATCTTATATTTTGGAATGGAGGTAGTATTTGTTTCATACCAAAGATGTATTTTTAGTCATACCAAAGATATATAGTTAGCCTTAACATATATTTGTTTCATACGAAAGACGTGTTTTTAGTTGTACCAAAGATATACAATCAGCCTTAAAATATATATTTTTCGTACCAAAGATTTATTTTTAGTCGTAACAAAGATATATAGCCAGCCTTAACCAACCATCCGCTTATGGTAATACAAATAAATCTTCTTAAGTGCTAAACAAACATATCAACATGGTGTCAGATTACTGAGACAGCTAGCTAAACATATCCAGTCCAGCGACCCAATAATAGAGACAGCTAACTAAATATGTGTGTCGGGTTAATAAAACACCGGCCTTTGAATTTTTGGAAAGTGGCGTGAATCTTATGGGGGGCAGATTAGTGACACTCGCCGATCACTGACAAAACAAGCAATGCGAAAAGCTAATGCATTGGGGCTCATGACTGCATGACCAGAGTGGTTAGATCATGTACCAGCCTGCATATTGTACAGAGCAGCAGCCGTATATCACTGTTGTTGCAAATTTATGGCTACCCGTATTGAAGAAATCGCCATTTTAAGCACTGATCGTGAAGTGCCTGACGACAGATCAGATAAAAGGGGCATATACCGTCAGGAAGGAAATGTCCGCGTCCGAACTGCGGGTCAGATATAACCTCATAAGGTCGCGCATCTGAAAACATGTTGAAATAATTATTGCGGGAACCAATTACTGTGTATAACAAGCTAAAGCCATCTTTTTTTTAGCAAACAGCTGAAGCAAGTTGTCGCAACGAACCAATTCACCTTACAAATAGTAAGGTGAATAGAGCAGAAATGATTCACTGCAATTCCAAATCCTCTCAAGAGAAGATAACCTTTAAAAACAGACTAGCCAAACAGAATTGGAGTTTGACAAGGTAGGTCCCCAAGCAAAATGGTCAAGTTGGAACCAATCTGAACCATGGATGATGTCATGTACTAATTCTCAACAATAGTCAACAGCTAGAGGACATCACATTTGGAAGCCCAGCGAACCTAAGGATTCAAAAGTCTCTACTTTGAACAAGTTGATCATTTAAATGAGAGGATCATGACCTCCAGCTCCAGGAAAATTGGAGAAGCTGACTTTCAGATCTACTTGCAGCCAAAAGGTGAAATTTACACGACAGCATAACACGGTAGTAATCCGCAACCGAGAACAGGAATGATACGGGCAGCAAATGTATCCCTTTTGCAAGATAACAAGAGCAAAACAGATTGGGGATTGGAAGAAGTATGCACGTACATAGGCGTACTGGTCGATCTGCGTGTTCCTCCCTCGTTGTGGAGGAAGGAGACCTTGAGGTGGGAGACGAACTTGAGGTCCCTCACCGGCTGCCTGACGCGGAACCGCACGACCTGCAACAACAGCCGTGTCGTCGTGGTCGACCGCACGGCTGGCTGCTCGAGGATGCTCTCCTCTTTCGGTTCAAGACGGCGGAGGAACCTCCCCACCCTCCTTCCGGGCGCGAGGGTGAAGAAGGCCGTCCTCGGCCGCGCGAGCGCAGATCCGGCAACCCTTGGTCGCGGCCAGGTCGAAGGCGTGCCTCCTTGACGAGCACCTGGCCGTCAGCCGCGACGACGATGCGTCGCGGATCTTGGAGCGCCGCCGCCTCTCCTCTCCTGCTCGCCCGATCAGGAAGCGCGACAGGAGATGGGGAGAGGATGAGGGTGAGGAAGAGGGTGGCTGAGCGGGGGGGACGGCGGCGCATCGGGAGATTGGGCGGCGGCGGCGGCGGCGGCGGCGGCGGCGGATCGGGGGGGGTGGGGTGGGGTGCGGCGTGTTTCTCGTTTCCATTTTCGTTTTGAACCTTGGAATGGATGGAAACGCGACTTGGTTTGGTTTTGGTTTTGGTTTTGGGCCCAGCGAGCGGCTTGCTTCTCATTGGTCCAACGCGAGCTGCCACGGATCGATGCCTTTTTTCAACCCATCCGAACCGTCCCTCCACATCCGACGGTCACTCTGCGACTACTGGAATCAGGAGTGGATCCAATTGTTTCACGGGCGCGCGGGGGAGCGGACCCCAATCAATTATTCCCGCGCCAACTGCGGGGCGGGAAACCAAAATATTTCGTGAGTAAAGTCAATCGAGCCACACGACAAACAGAACAGTGGCTGCACCGGCCCATCACGATTAGGTTAGTTTACGGCTATTATTTTCATTTCAAATCACAAACAGGGAATGGACACCGAAATACTCCCTCCGTTTGTTTTCTATAAGTCTGTATATAAAATTTGTTCAAAGTCGAACTTCGTAAAGTTTGACTACCTATACTAGGAAAAAAAATATCCACATTCAGGCTATGAAATCGATATCATTAGACGCATCATGAAATTATTTTTCATACTATGTAACTTTTGTATTCTAAATGTTGATATTTTTTAAGATAAAATTGGTCAAACTTTTCGTAGTTTGACTTCAAACAAATTTTATAAGCAGACTAAAAAAGAAATGGAGGGAGTATTTCAAGACTTTGGTCCTGAGGGCGGGAACGATATCTTGGCATTAAATTCGAGTGTGATCTTAATTATTTTGGTTGGAAATTCAACAACATGGAGATAAGTAGTTTCACGAGATCCATCGCCGCTAGTGTTTCGCTAATGTGCGTAATATCCGTAATCTCTGGCACGAGGAAGGATTCTTTTTGTGGAATATTTCGATGGCATGGAAATGTTTCGGAAGACAACCGTGTTACTGTAAATAAAACGGTAGGAGATTCACCTAGGGTTGGTTGCGCCATATTTCAACCTCACACAAATTATTCCGGGAGATACAGGCGGGAGCGGGAATTTTTTGGCGGGAAATTCTTGTTGGGGTGGGAGGGGGGCTATTTTGAGGGTTGGAAGAATCTTGTGAGAGAGGTAGCATCTTTTGGGGGGGATGGGGG
>LR738709.1:118589039-118604278 GCA_902687465.1 Secale cereale | reverse complement strand
TTTTTTTTGAAAATAGCAACGTATGTATATGTTTGCAATATCGCGAGGATCATTATATGGTCTCACGCCCGATGCTTGATAAAACATCTACTTCTTGTCCCACCTAGTTCCTACAGTGCTAATGCATGTATGGCATGTACTACAAGTTGATCCTACAGTGCTAATGCATGCATGGCATGTACTACAAATTGACCCTTAGAAGAAAAAAGGTTTCCTCCCACTTTTTATATATAAAGCCACCATCAGCACAATATTCAAGCAAGAAGATACAAACGCAATCCACCACGGCACTCAACGCACACATTCAAGGCGAGATACAAAGGTGCGGAGCACGGAAAACACAACCCAACGACGACCAAGCACCCTAATGATAAATCGAAGACCACCATGAAGATGAGCAATCCATCGAGGAGCGGTGAGACGGAGCAGGGACTCCAAGACGATGCCTTCGGGAAGGATACGATCGTCGTGTGACCCTGAAGATCAAGTTTTCACCTTGAGTGACACGAAAGAAGTGGGAGCACCTCGACGGAGCCTGCAAGTGCAAGGAGGAGAACGACGTCCACGGACGCCACCTCCGTCGGCCAATACCGGGACTGGGCAAGTGGTGAACCCCGAGGCCCCTACCCCTTCGTCACAACCCTGCTCCGCCAACCACCCGCATCCATGCCACCCAAGTGACCATGGTTGCCTGCCTGCGCATGACGCGCGTGATCAGGCCACGACCAACGCGCCTCCCGCAGCTAGAGTCGCCGCCCGAGGAGCCACCAAAGGTCGTGACCCTTAGACATTGTCATGACGTGCCACTCTCTCTTTCTCCTTGAAGAATGCATGGCATTCTTCCCTTCTCTCTCCATGCATGGAAGCCGGGCCGCGGGGCAATGTAAGCATGCATGCATGCATGCGCGTGCTTTCTTTGGTTTGAAGTTTGAACACAAGTAGAATCAATGGGATCATGTAAGCATGCATGCGTGTGCTTTCTTTGTTTTGTACTCCCTCCGTTCCTAAATATAAGTCTTTGTAGAGATTCCACTATGAACCACATACGGATGTATATAGATGCATTTTAGAGTGTAGATTCACTCATTTTGCTCCGTATGTGGTCTATAGTGGAATCCCTCCAAAGACTTATATTTAGGAACGGAGGGAGTAGTTTGAACACAAGTAGAATCAATCGGATCACTGCATGCATGTCTAGCTGCATTGTATTGAATTGAATTGACGGCGAGCGCACAACAGTGGGACGAGAGAGGGTCGGACCGACGTGTAGTCGTGTACGCACGCAAAAAAGAATTGAATAATTTAATTCACTGACGCATGCATGCAGCTAGACATAAAAGTTGATTTTCACAACCACAAACTCAAGGGATCGACTTCTTTCATGGCATACTTTTTCTCGTGGGAGTCTGTAATTTTCACAGTGCCGACGGACGTGAGATTGACGATGAATTCGTATGGCCGGGGAGGAGCCGGCGACGTCCACCACAAGGCGGTTAGGGCGCTCGGGGTTGGGCGGGCGCCGGAGGAAGCGACCCCGGCTCGCCAACGTCCATCGCCGCCTCCCATGCCTGCCTGTGGCCATTTTTACGTGGCGGACGCCCATGCGCCACCAACGAAGCGGTTGCGTATCCACCGGCGCGTTCGGGCGCTAGCTAGCTAGACGGTCTGCACATGAGGCAGCCTCCATAGTAACGCCATTTAAAACGGACGCAACGCAAGGAGCCCGGGGCGTTTGAGACGGGTAGGAAGGGTTTGGTTGTACGTAGATGTTTATATATCAATCAATCTTATTCATGGGCTATGAGATCCGTACGTACGTACGTTGAGGTGGAACAAGGGGAAAAAACAAAGTGGATTAATAAGACAAGAAGAAGCAAAGCGAGCAGAGATTTTTTTTAGGGGTAAAGTCCAAGTTTATTCATGAAAGTCCACATGGTGTGGGATACAACTGAGGTCATGGGACACACCAAATCAAACGTGGCGTCCCGGTCCTCTCGAAAATGAAAACTTGGCTAGACGATGTGCTTCTACATTGACAACATGACTCTAAAAAACAAAAGGTGGAGTGGCGCGGGCTTGGAGCGACGTGAGCACGGTGCCATCTCTGTTAGTGCGGTTGGCGCCGGCATACAATAGAAGTTTTGTACACGAGAGAATAAGCGGGTGAGTGAGTGCTTCAATTTACGATGGAGTATTGATCATGTTGGCAAGCAAATCAGACCATATTCGAACGAAGGAGTCATTCTTGAAGAAGCATCCGCGGTCGAGGAGTGATCCTGGTGTGTGCATGGGCTTTCTCTTTCGTTTGAACACAAGTAGAATCAATTGTCGTGCCGTCCGTCGATCGGATTATTGCATGCATATATCTAGCTCAATTGAATTGAATTACCCGGTAAAAAAAAGAGAATTGAATTGAATTGACAGCGAGAGAGAAAGGGAGTCGGACCGATGTGCACTCACGCAATGCATGCATGCTTCATTTTTTAGGTACTATATATGCATGGACGCTCCTTAATTAGCTAGCTAGCGGCATTACGACAGCATTTGCCTAAATCCGGCCTCCAAACGCCCACGTCCGCGTACAGTGACCACAACACATAAAAAATGATTTCACATTCACAAACACCATTTTCAAATCATCAAATCTACTGTAGTATATTACTACATGCAATGTAAAACCTAATCCTAATCTAAGAGCATCTTGGTCCACGTACCTCTAATTCGACCCCTCAAACGTCCGCCGCGCCCCTCGAAATGTTAGTCCGGTCACCGACGAGGTAGAGCGTGACATCGACACGGACCTAGCTATGGATAGGTCGGTTGGGCGGCGTTTTTGCGTTGGAATCATGAGTGTGCGTTTGAGACGGGTATGGAGGGCGTACTCTTCTTCTGCAGAGTTTCTTTTCTCAAGGAGGACACGACGCAGACGTGGTGGTGGCGTTCCGCGGCACGGAGCCGTTCAACATGCAAGACTGGTCGACGGACGTGAACCTGTCGTGGTTGGGCATGGGCGCCATGGGCCACGTCCACGCCGGCTTCCTCAAGGCGCTGGGCCTCCAGGAGGAGGACGGCAAGGACACCAGCCGCGCCTTCCCCAAGGACGCCCCCAACGGCGCCGCCCCCGTCGGCAAGAGCATCGCCTACTACAAGCTCCGCGAGGTGATCCGCGACCAGCTCAAGGCGCACCCGCAGGCGCGGCTCGTCATCACGGGCCACAGCCTCGGCGGCGCGCTCGCCGCCGTCTTCCCGGCCCTGCTGGCGCTGCACGGGGAGACGGAGATCCTGGGAAGGCTCGGCACCGTGCAGACCTACGGGCAGCCGCGCGTGGGCGACGCCACCTTCGTCAACTTCTTCCGCGCCGAGGTGGAGAAGGCGGCGGCATTCTACCGCGTGGTGTACCGCTACGACATCGTGCCGCGGGTGCCGTTCGACGCGCCGCCCGTGGCGGAGTTCAGCCACGGCGGCTCCTGCGTGTACTACGACGGGTGGTACGACGGGAAGGTGCTCCCCGGCGACGCGCCCAACCCCAACTACTTCGACCCGCGCTACCTGCTGTCCATGTACGGCAACGCGCTGGGGGACCTGGTGAAGGGGGCGTTCCTGTGGACGAGGGCCGGCAAGGACTACCGCGAGGGCCCCGTCTCCCTGCTCTACCGCGCCTCCGGCCTGCTCGTCCCCGGCCTCGCCTCCCACAGCCCGCGCGACTACGTCAACGCTGTCCGCCTCGGCCGCATCGCCGCCAAGTCACTCTAAATCTAAGACCCACCGCCCAGCCCGTAGACGATCGATCTCTGCCTCTGCCTCTCGAGAGAGACGATGAATAAGTTGTTGTTTCGTGTCCTGTCCTGTCGTGTGTGTGCGCGCGCTATATTAAGCGTAGTACTGCTTATATTAAGCGTAGTACTGCTTACGTGTTCATGTGTGGCTTTCCTGTCTGCATGCCTTTCTGTCTCGGCAATATCGATCCAAGGCCTTTATAAATAATGCAATTACTTTCATCAATCACCGTACTTGTGTGTTCACTCATTATGAATAATGCAATTCAAGTACAAAATTCTTGTTGGATTGGATCGGTGCTGGTTTTCAACGGATCCATTTGGATTCAGTCCTCGCTTGTGTGGTCTCGGGTTGGACCCTTCCAATCCAAGCTTCTTTTAGCTGGCAAGGCAACATTTATTATTTTGATGCACTGGGCCCAACAACATGGTTTCTTAGGATCTAGTAAGAAGGTGTGATAATTCGTGTGGTCTCGGGTTGGACCCTTCCAATCCAAGCTTCTTTTCGCTGGCAACATTTATTATTTTGATGCACTGGTCCCAACAATATGGTTTCTTAGGATCTACTACCTCCTTTCCGGTTTATAAGGCTTGCGCGTATATCTAGGTTGACAAATAAACCAACGACAAATAAACCAACGTAATACAAGTTATGTGTCACACAAAATATATTATTAGAAACTTCAGATCTTCTACTTTCTAATGATGTAATTTTTAGACTACATAACTCATTTTATATTGATCAAATTATAGACCTAGGGATACGCGCAAGCCTTATAAACCGGAAAGGAGGTAGTAGTAAGAAGGGGTGATAACTCGTGTGGTCTCGCGTTGGCCCCTTCCAATCCAAGCTTCTTTTCGCCGGCAACATTTATTATTTTGGTGCGTTGGTCCCAACATGGTTTTTCAGGATCTAGTAAGAAGGGGTGATAACGGCAACACACATTTGGCTCGCTCCGGTGTTTGTAGTCATTACTAGGTGGTTTAGGAGCGTTCGGAAGGATAATGCCGTTGATGAGGTTATTTCTTTACTTGTAAAGGGTGCTTCTTTACCTATAAATGAATAATGTTTATTTGTAAAGGGTGCTACTACTTTACTTATGAATAAATAATGTTTATTTGTAAAGGGCAGCATGATCTTAGGATTGGCCCCCCTTCGCTTTAGGCGTCATACGGATACATCATGTTTTTCATGTATTTCGCTTTTTTTATATTTTTCATTTTAAGGAGAGGATGTTGTTTGGCTGTGTGCATCTTAGCTATGCAGAGGCCGGGTGTAATGCTTAAATCTTTAAAGTAATAAAGCGTCCATTTTCGAAAAAAATGAATAAAGGAGGAGAAGTTTATATAAAAACAAAATGGTCTATGGACCTAGTTATATTATTATTTTTTACTTCTAACGTTCTTTGTACTGTGTTAAAGTGTCATCCCAACACTAACAGTCTCGGATGCTGGAAGGTTCCGTAAACGACGAAGTTGACGACATAATCGTTCACGTAGCCAAATATAACTAATAAGTACTTGACTAGTTAAAGTGTCATCCCAACACTAACAGTCTCGGATGCTGGAGGGTTTCACCACACACACACACACACGATAATTCAAGCAGCCAGCCCAGGCCCAGCCATGGACAATGAACAACTGCTACCAGCCACTTGATTACTGCAGAAAGCACAAGTCGCTCCACCACCATTTCCCTCTACTTAATACATGAGCAAACATAAAAAGGAGGTGTCCTGCTTAGTTAGGGTCGGTTTCTAGAGGAGCCGTAGTAGTGTTGAGCAGCTCAACGGCGTCTCTTGCTCGCCTTGAACAGCTTGATGGCATGCTGAACTGCTTCCTTGGATTTTGCTTTCCTCCCCTCTCTCTTGTTCCATAGCTCCGGGAAAGGAACCCTGCTGCCGCTACCGCTGCCATTCAGCTCGATCAGCGCCGTCACCACTGCAGCATATGCTTCCTCGCCGTACTCCTCTTTCAGTTCCTTGAGCTTCATGTCATCCTCATTGATCACTTCCTACAAAGAATATGCACCAGGTGCAGCATCAGCAATCCTAATAAATGTTTATATGCAAGATGTAGAAAGCTCAGAAATCCAGAAGCACCAACCAGGTGAGATAATTGAAGGTGCAACAAAAACAAATGGTGTTGCACTTGTCAATTGCACAAAGACTAAATACGCAATCACAAGGATTTAGGGATGCAAGCGGGCATGTCCATGTTGTCCACGTACTGTCCGCAAAGGCGAAAAGAAGCTAATCACTGCTGCTTTAAAAACCAAGCTAATACAAAAATCATAAAATGCGGACGCATCCGCCCGCATCCCTACAAGGATTGCTAAGCGGTTTGGAATCCTCTTTTTTTCTTCAAGAAAACGCAAAGGACCTTTGCTTTGCGTTTCATTTCATTGAAAAGATAGAACAGTCCTCCTAGGAGGTGAGCGTTACAGTGTCATGCGTCCGATCAATGGACGTCCCAGGATGTGCCCAACATCGGGCCTCGTCTTTGATCCTATCCACTAGCGATTCAATGAATGTTGTGGCATTGTCGAAGACACACGTGTTCCTATGCTTCTTATTATCATGCTACTCAGAATTCAGTATGTTTGTAACATCCCAAATTTTCAATTTGGATGTTTATAAATAGATCATTCATATGCATCCATGATTTATGTATTTTTTTCCCATTTGTATTATTTGATTCTGATCCAAGGAACTTTGAGCAACTCAAGGACCAAACGAGAGAGTTGGAAGTTTCCCTAAAACCCACTTTTGAAATTTCAAAATTTGGAAATTGGATCAAACTTGGTTCCATAAAAAAAGATCATTTCCATTATTCCAAAAATAAAGAGAGAAGATAAAATGACTTCTTCAAAATCAGGGGGAAAATATTGGAATTTGAATTTGGAACCAAAATATATTTGTTGGGTTTTATTTGCAATTTATTTTACTAGTTTAACAAAAATGTTTTTTTTAATTTGCATTATAGGCAGGATAAATGTTCACAAGGTCATATATAAGACCATATTATTATGTGAACATTTTTCTTCAGATCTAAATAATAATTCTGAGAGGAGCGAACATGACACTCCAAAAAAGTCAGAAGAAAACAATGCCAAAAATTTTGAATTCAAATTTGAGTTTCATTTGGATTTTTAGAAAAATGTTTTTTATAAATTTTTTTTTAGCCTCTGAAAAATAGTTCATCTTGTAGGATTTATTTTTCTGAAATTTTTGATATATATATGTCCTATATTAAAATATTTTTATTTTCTATCTATACATTTTTTTCTCTGTGTCAAAAAAAAAAAAAACAGCCACGGGCCATGAAAGGCCCAGCCTTCCTCACGACCCAACCTGGTCGTCTCCTTCCTTGGTCGTTCGTTCACAGAGAGCTCGCAGAACATCCTCCATCCAGCGCCCCACCCCTCCCCTTCCTCTCCCCCGCCCCAAAACGCCTCTGAATGGAACCCCTCGCCTCCCTCTACCCTTTCCCCTTCCTAGTGCGCCTTGGAGTCGCCTGTAATGGCCATTACGAGGCAGAGAAACAGCCACCATTAACACATCTCGCCCCACCCAACTCTAGACCTCCCCAAGCCCTATAAAAGGCACCCCGCGAGCCCCTCTCACCCCTCGTCCGAAGCCCTCTCCTTCTGGAGCTTTTCCCCCTCCCTAACCTCGCCAATTGCTCGCCGGAGTTCGTGAAGTCCGGCGACCTCTCACCATGTGTACATGAAGCTATCTACAACCACACCTTGATCAAGTGGTTCACCTCATCGTCCTCTACACCGTCTTGCACGCATCCTTCGCCGAAGCACACCGGAGCCGCCTTCTTCCTCGTCTCCGGCGACTAGTCCGGTGAACACCCTGTCCGAATTTTTTCTCTTTTATCAGTATATTTTCCAATTCAGATTCTTTACCGAATCTTGTTTCTAGTATATCTTTTAGTCTATAGATCCGATTTAGTTGATTCTTTTTCCTACGGTTTCGTAGAAATATCCTCTATCCAGAGAAACTAACGAAATATATTTTTGAAAATTTTAAATTTTGAATTCAAACAGATCTGAATTCAAACTTCATTAGGCCATAACTTGAGTTTCGTAACTCCGTTTTGGGTGATTCTTTTTGCAAATCGAAACTTGCGACATGTACCTTCTGTTAAAACCAAAACCATTTATTTTTGTTGCTGTGAAAATTATATTCTGTACAGAAACTTTATTTTGGTCTTTTTGGAGTTTTCGAAGTCTTTTATTTGTTTTCTTTTTGGATCTTTGCTTGTATGCTTATGTATGTTATTGCTTGCTTACGCTAGATCATCCGGAGTGCGAAGCTTGCTACTACGAATCTTTAGAGTTCAACGAACGTCAGCAAGGCAAGTTCACACTTTGATCATAATTTTCAATACCCAGTTTTTACTATGCATTAGATTCACCCTCAAAGATTGCATGAGTAGGATTGGGAACATGTGATTATGCTATGTAGTTTATGTGGTAGGAACCTATGACCTTTTATCACCTCGGGAATATTCGTTATGTCATATATTGCTTAGCGATGCTCGTAGACGGGGATTGGTATGTGTGATACATGCAAGTCGCGAGAGATAATAATTTTGGGACAACATAAGGTGGCAACTTTAATACACATCTGGGTGGATTGTTTGGGGCACCTGGAGAAACCAGTTCTTGCCCAAGGGGAATCCCGGAGTACCCATGTGATTACCCTAGGTCCGCCACCCAGGCTCAAAGGGATCATAAGATATTTCATGCCTAGAAACATCCGTGTGCAGCCACAAACCATTATGGGCTCTGGCATAGTTGAGTAAGTTGTGTGACCTCTTTCCGTGGTAGACTAGCTGATGTAGGGGAAAGTAGGTGTACCGGTCTACCCAGGGTTTGGAGGAAATACTTCAGAAAGACTATGTCTCGATCTTCCGATCATGGAGGTGGTCGAGTCTTGTGGGGAAAAGTGCGCAAACCTCTGCAGAGTGTACAAACAAATCATGATTAGTCGTGTCCCCGGTTACGGACAACTTGAGTATCTGGAAGTGAATTATTGGTTGATCTCATCACTCTATTTAATGAAATTATTGGGTTACTAATAACTTGGGAATTTTAGGTTTGAGTTGGAGGAACCTTCTCAATAATGGCATTTTAATTTTGTAGTAAATAAAAATTTATTCCTTTGTTGTAGGGAAAAATTGGCTTTATGCAAACATTAAACTTAGAGCCTCCACCAGCTAAATATGCATATAGAGATAGTCTTTTTCTTTATTATTATTTCTATGGTGTGACATTGCCAGCATATTCCATGTGCTGACCTACACGGCTGCAACGTCTCATGTTGCAGAGTTTTCCGACGAGGAGTAAAGGTGTGATAGGTCGTTGTTCTGCACTCAGTTTGCCGTGGAGTTGATGGACTCATTTTACTTTTGATGCTTCCGCAGTTATTTTATCCAGATGGCCTTTGGCCATATTATTGTAATAAATACTCTTTTGAGGACCTCGATGTAATAAAGTGTGTGATTGAACTCTGTTATAAATCATCGAGTACTGTGTGTGTCAGCATACCGATCCAGGGATGACACTTAAGCACAGAGACTTCGATCCTTTTGGGTCGGGTCGCTACAAGATGGTATCAGAGCACACGCTGACTGTAGGACGCGACCACTAGGAAATGGACAACCATAGGAAGAAAACTCTATTTTACCACTTCCTTATATATCTGTTGGTCTGTACTCTTCTCTATTCATTTCTATCTCTTCTCTACTTCAATTCAATAGTTGTTGAACCCCATGACCAAGTTGCTCAGCTGATGAGACCAAGACCCATGAAGACATCATTGACGAAGAAGAAGAAGCTAGAGTTGACTTTGATTTGAGAAGATTTAGTTCAGACCACCAGTACCAACGGAGTCCAACGAATGATTGCGGTAGTATGAAGAGATCATATCTCTTGTGGATATGACCTTACCTGTAGGTTTTGCTTGTGTGGTGTGATTTGTGTGAATTGCTTGATTTGAAGTTTTATTGCTATCATAAGCATATGGGTAGTGATTTCTCTCATTAGGCCCTTATTCTATTCTAATTTCTCATCCACTCTACACCTAACAGATGCCTCCGAGACGTGAACCGGAATTTCCGCCGGAACTTACCCAGTTGATCCAGAACCAGAATGCCCTCATGCAGCTACTCATCCAGAATCAGAACCAGAACAACAACAACCCACCACCGCCACCCCCGGTCGACAACCTTACCCGTTTCCTGAGGTTGAACCCACCCGTGTTCTCTAGCAGCACGGAGCCGATTGTCGCAGATGACTGGCTTCGCAAGATCGGAAGGGAGCTGACCACCGCAGGATGTACTGACGCAGAGAAGGTGCGCTTTGCCGCACATTAACTGGATGGACCAGCAGCTTCGTGGTGGGAGAATTACACCACCACATTCCCCATAGCAAATGTGACTTGGGATCAGTTCCAACAGGCGTTTCGTACTGCACATGTTTCAGCCGGAGCTATGAGTCTGAAGAAGCGTGAGTTCCGCAACTTACGCCAGGGTAATCGTTCTGTTGGTGATTATGTGGAAGAATTCAGCAAGTTATCCAGGTATGCTCCCGGAGACGTGGCTGATGATGCCGCTAAGCAGGAGAAATTTCTTGAGGGACTAAATGATGATCTGGGACTTCAGTTGACTGTGGCTACCTTTAACAATTATCAAGAGTTGGTTGACAAGGCTCTCATTCTGGAAGGCAAGCAGCAGCAGGTGGAAAACCGCAAGAGGAAGTACGGACAGGGAAAGTACAACTCTGGAGTTCAGCAGAAGCCCCGCTATACCCCGTACTCGGGAAATAATGGATCAGGATCCGGCAAGTATGGTGGACACACTCACCATAACCATGGAGGACATTCACATCATGGAGGGACTGGACACAACCATAATGGCCATAGGAATGGCAATGGAAACGGAGGAAACAACAATCAGCATCACTCCAACCCCGCTACACCGGCAAAGAAGGATCTGAGCCACATTACCTGTTTCAAGTGCGGGAAGACCGGACACTACGCCACCGAATGTCCCGAGGCGAAGAACGGGAATGGCAATGGAAGCTCTGGAAAGAAGCCAAATCCTTTTACCAGAGGTCAGGTGAACCATGTCAATGTGGAGGAAGTTTATGACCAGCCTGACGCCGTTGTTGGTAAGTTCTTGATTAATTCATTTACAGCCCTTGTTCTTTTTGACACTGGTGCATCGCATTCATTCATATCAAGGGGGTTTGTGGATAAGTTTAAGTTGCCGACCGTAGCCCTTAAAACACCAATGTTAGTGAGTTCCCCAGGAGCAGAGAATATGGCTAGTCGGGGATGTTTTCAGTTGCCATTAACCATAGGGAGACATGTTTTTCCCATAGACCTCATCATCCTAGAATCACAAGGATTGGACGTAATTCTAGGCATGGACTGGTTATCCAAGTATGAAGGGAATATTGATTGTGCTAGTAAGTCGATTCTTCTCACCACCCCAGAGGGGAAACGGATCAAGTATGTGTCGAGGCATACGCCAAGGAGGACTCAAGTGAATTCTCTTTCAGGAGTTGTTCAGGAAGAAGTACCAGTTGTGAAGGATTATCCCGATGTTTTTCCGGAGGAATTACCAGGCATGCCACCGGATCGAGACATAGAGTTTTTGATTGAATTGTTACCAGGCACCGGACCAATATCCAAGAGACCGTACCGGATGCCCGCAAATGACCTGGAGGAAATTAAGAAGCAGATTAAGGAATTATTGGAGAAAGGTTATATTCGACCGAGTTCATCACCTTGGGGAGCCCCAGTGCTTCTAGTTGAGAAGAAGGATGGATCCTTGAGAATGGTTGTGGATTACCGTGCGTTGAATGAGGTGACGATCAAGAACAAGTACCCTCTGCCGATGATCAATGATTTGTTTGACCAGCTACAAGGAGCAAAAGTTTTCTCAAAAATCGATCTTCGATCTGGATATCACCAGCTGAAGATTCGAGAACAGGATATACCCAAGACAGCCTTTACCACGAGATATGGGCTTTATGAGTATACAGTCATGTCTTTTGGTTTGACTAACGCCCCTGCCTATTTTATGAATATGATGAATAAGGTATTCATGGAGTTCTTGGATAAGTTTGTTGTGGTATTCATTGATGATATATTGATTTACTCAAAGAATGAAGAAGAACACAAGGAACATTTGCGCTTGGTTCTTGAGAAGCTCAGGGAACATCAGTTATATGCAAAGTTCGGCAAGTGTGAATTCTGGTTGAAGGAAGTTGGATTTCTCGGACATGTTATATCAGGGGAAGGAATAGCAGTGGATCCTTCGAAAGTTGAAGCTGTCACCGAATGGAAGGCACCCACCTTAGTCGGAGAGATTCGTAGTTTCCTTGGACTCGCAGGATATTACCGAAGATTTATTGAGAATTTCTCCAAGATCGCAAAGCCCATGACAGAGTTATTGAAGAAAGACACCAAGTTTAATTGGACCGAGGAATGTGAGGCCAGTTTTCAGGAGTTGAAGAAACATTTGGTCACAGCCCCAGTACTAATTCTTCCGAATATACGCAAGGATTTTCAGGTATATTGCGACGCTTCTCGTCAGGGACTTGGAGGTGTTCTTATGCAAGAAGGAAGAGTTGTTTCATATGCCTCACGTCAACTTCGACCTCATGAGCGGAATTATGCCACGCATGATTTGGAGTTAGCAGCCGTAGTGCATGCGCTCAAGACCTGGAGGCATTTTCTTATTGGAAATCATTGTGATGTTTACACGGATCACAAGAGTTTGAAATACATCTTCACGCAAAAGGAGTTGAACCTCAGGCAGAGAAGATGGTTGGAGCTCATAAAAGATTATGACATGAAATTGCACTATCACCCAGGAAAGGCAAATGTTGTGGCAGATGCTTTGAGCCGCAAGAGTTATGTCAATACCCTCACAGCAGGAGGATTATCTCAAGAGTTAATTGACGATCTCAGAGATCTCCGATTGGAGATAGTACCACGAGGTTTTGTTACCGCAATGGAAATTCAATCCACCTTGCTGGGAAATATTCGAGAAGCCCAGAAGTTAGACAAAGGTATTGCAGAAATAAAGGAAAGGATGAACCAAGGAAAGGCAGAAGGATTTCGTGAGGATGAACACGGAACCATATGGTTTGAGCAGCGTATTTACGTACCCAATGACACAGAGATCAGGAAGTTGATTCTTCAGGAGGCTCATGATTCGCCTTATTCGATACACCCAGGAAACACCAAGATGTATTTGGACTTGAAGGAAAGTTTCTGGTGGACAGGTATGAAAAAGGATATTGCCGAGTATGTCGCAGTATGTGATGTATGTCAAAGGGTTAAGGCAGAGCACCAGAAACCAGCAGGATTACTTCAGCCTTTGCCGATACCGGATTGGAAGTGGGACAAGCTTGGCATGGACTTCATTACAGGATTACCCAAGACCCGATCAGGCTATGATTCTATTTGGGTAGTAGTTGATCGCTTGACCAAGGTAGCTCACTTCATCCCCGTGAAAACCACATATACAAGTGCTAAATTGGCCAAGATATACATGACCAGGATCGTATGTCTGCATGGAGTTCCGAGGACCATCGTATCAGATAGAGGAACACAATTTACCTCAAAGTTTTGGCATCAGTTACACGAAACTTTGGGTACCAGGCTAGAGTTCAGTACAGCCTTTCATCCGCAGACAGATGGGCAGACCGAGAGAGTCAATCAGATTCTGGAGGACATATTGAGAGCTTGTGCGCTAGATTATGGATCTAGTTGGGATGGTAATTTGCCATAGGCAGAATTCTCATATAACAACAGCTATCAAGCTAGTTTGAAGATGGTCCCTTTCGAAGCTTTGTACGGAAGGAGGTGCAGGACATCATTAATGTGGGATGGAGTTGGAGACCGTAAATTATTTGGTTCCGACCTTATCAGAGATTCAGAGGAGAAAGTCAAGTTGATCCGTGACAGACTTAAGATAGCCCAATCCAGACAAAAGAGTTATGCCGATACTAAACGCAAGGAAGTAACTTATGAAGTCGGAGATAGAGCATATCTTCGTGTGTCTCCACTTCGAGGAGTTAAACGATTTGGAGTTAAAGGCAAACTAGCACCACGATTTGTGGGGCCATACAAAATTTTGGAACGCAGAGGAGAAGTTGCATATCAGTTGGAGTTACCCGAAGCCTTGTCTGGAGTTCATAATGTGTTTCATGTTTCTCAGTTGAAGAAGTGCCATGCAGAGATGGCTGATATTCCTTTGAGAGATACAGTGCCACTGGAGGCCATACAGTTGGATAGTGATCTGACCTATGAGGAGAAGCCCATCAAGATTCTCGAAACAGCAAGCAGGGTTACCCGCAGCAAGGTCATCAAGTTTTGCAAGGTTCAGTGGAGTCATCATACTGAGGAAGAAGCCACCTGGGAACGCGAAGAAGATCTTCGACAAGATCACCCACACCTTTTTGCTAGCCAACCCGAATCTCGAGGGCGAGATTCATCTTAAGGGGGGTAGGTTTGTAACATCCCAAATTTTCAATTTGGATGTTTATAAATAGATCATTCATATGCATCCATGATTTATGCATTTTTTTCCCATTTGTATTATTTGATTCTGATCCAAGGAACTTTGAGCAACTCAAGGACCAAAAGAGAGAGTTGGAAGTTTCCCTAAAACCCACTTTTGAAATTTCAAATTTTGGAAATTGGATCAAACTTGGTTCCATAAAAAAAGATCATTTCCATTATTCCAAAAATAAAGAGAGAAGATAAAATGACTTCTTCAAAATCAGAGGGAAAATATTGGAATTTGAATTTGGAACCAAAATATATTTGTTGGGTTTTATTTGCAATTTATTTTACTAGTTTAACAAAAATGTTTTTTTTAATTTGCATTATAGGCAGGATAAATGTTCACAAGGTCATATATAAGACCATATTATTATGTGAACATTTTTCTTCAGATCTAAATAATAATTCTGAGAGGAGCGAACATGACACTCCAAAAAAGTCAGAAGAAAACAATGCCAAAAATTTTGAATTCAAATTTGAGTTTCATTTGGATTTTTAGAAAAATGTTTTTTATAATTTTTTTTAGCCTCTGAAAAATAGTTCATCTTGTAGGATTTATTTTTCTGAAATTTTTGATATATATATGTCCTATATTAAAATATTTTTATTTTCTATCTATACATTTTTTTCTCTGTGTCAAAAAAAAAACAGCCACGGGCCATGAAAGGCCCAGCCTTCCTCACGACCCAACCTGGTCCTCTCCTTCCTTGGTCGTTCGTTCACAGAGAGCTCGCAGAACATCCTCCATCCAGCGCCCCACCCCTCCCCTTCCTCTCCCCCGCCCCAAAACGCCTCTGAATGGAACCCCCTCGCCTCCCTCTACCCTTTCCCCTTCCTAGTGCGCCTTGGAGTCGCCTGTAATGGC
>LR738709.1:118569790-118589021 GCA_902687465.1 Secale cereale | reverse complement strand
AATCGGTTCCCCTCGCCTTCCTCTACCCCTTCCCCTTCCTAGTGCGCCTTGGAGTCGCCTGTAATGGCCATTACGAGGCAGAGAAACAGCCACCATTAACACATCTCGCCCCACCCAACTCTAGACCTCCCCAAGCCCTATAAAAGGCACCCCGCGAGCCCCTCTCACCCCTCGTCCGAAGCCCTCTCCTTCTGGAGTTTTTCCCCCTCCCTAACCTCGCCAATTGCTCGCCGGAGTTCGTGAAGTCCGGCGACCTCTCACCATGTGTACATGAAGCTATCTACAACCACACCTTGATCAAGTGGTTCACCTCATCGTCCTCTACACCGTCTTGCACGCATCCTTCGCCGAAGCACACCGGAGCCGCCTTCTTCCTCGTCTCAAGCGACTAGTCCGGTGAACACCCTGTCTGAATTTTTTCTCTTTTATCAGTATATTTTCCAATTCAGATTCTTTACCGAATCTTGTTTCTAGTATATCTTTTAGTCTATAGATCCGATTTAGTTGATTCTTTTTCCTACGGTTTCGTAGAAATATCCTCTATCCATAGAAACTAACGAAATATATTTTTGTAAATTTTAAATTTTGAATTCAAACAGATCTGAATTCAAACTTCATTAGGCCATAACTTGAGTTTCGTAACTCCGTTTTGGGTGATTCTTTTTGCAAATCGAAACTTGCGACATGTACCTTCTGTTAAAACCAAAACCATTTATTTTTGTTGCTGTGAAAATTATATTCTGTACAGAAACTTTATTTTGGTCTTTCTGGAGTTTTCGAAGTCTTTTATTTGTTTTCTTTTTGGATCTTTGCTTGTATGCTTATGTATGTTATTGCTTGCTTACGCTAGATCATCCGGAGTGCGAAGCTTGCTACTACGAATCTTTAGAGTTCAACGAACGTCAGCAAAGCAAGTTCACACTTTGATCATAATTTTCAATACCCAGTTTTTACTATGCATTAGATTCACCCTCAAAGATTGCATGAGTAGGATTGGGAACATGTGATTATGCTATGTAGTTTATGTGGTAGGAACCTATGACCTTTTATCACCTCGGGAATATTCGTTATGTCATATATTGCTTAGCAATGCTCGTAGACGGGGATTGGTATGTGTGATACATGCAAGTCGCGAGAGATAATAATTTTGGGACAACATAAGGTGGCAACTTTAATACACATCTGGGTGGATTGTTTGGGGCACCTGGAGAAACCAGTTCTTGCCCAAGGGGAATCCCGGAGTACCCGTGTGATTACCCTAGGTCCGCCACCCAGGCTCAAAGGGATCATAAGATATTTCATGCCTAGAAACATCCGTGTGCAGCCACAAGCCATTATGGGCTCTGGCATAGTTGAGTAAGTTGTGTGACCTCTTTCCGTGGTAGACTAGCTGATGTAGGGGAAAGTAGGTGTACCGGTCTACCTAGGGTTTGGAGGAAATACTTCAGAAAGACTATGTCTCGATCTTCCGATCATGGAGGTGGTCGAGTCTTGTGGGGAAAAGTGCGCAAACCTCTGCAGAGTGTACAAACTAATGATGATTAGCCGTGTCCCCGGTTACGGACAACTTGAGTATCTGGAAGTGAATTATTGGTTGATCTCATCACTCTATTTAATGAAATTATTGGGTTACTAATAACTTGGGAATTTTAGGTTTGAGTTGGAGGAACCTTCTCAATAATGGCATTTTAATTTTGTAGTAAATAAAAATTTATTCCTTTGTTGTAGGGAAAAATTGGCTTTATGCAAACATTAAACTTAGAGCCTCCACCAGCTAAATATGCATATAGAGATAGTCTTTTTCTTTATTATTATTTCTATGGTGTGACATTGCCAGCATATTCCATGTGCTGACCTACACGGCTGCAACGTCTCATGTTGCAGAGTTTTTCGACGAGGAGTAAAGGTGTGATAGGTCGTTGTTCTGCACTCAGTTTGTCGTGGAGTTGATGGACTCATTTTACTTTTGATGCTTCCGCAGTTATTTTATCCAGATGGCCTTTGGCCATATTATTGTAATAAATACTCTTTTGAGGACCTTGATGTAATAAAGTGTGTGATTGAACTCTGTTATAATTCATCGAGTACTGTGTGTGTCAGCATACCGATCCAGGGATGACACTTAAGCACAGAGACTTCGATCCTTTTGGGTCGGGTCGCTACAATGTTTGGTTGCAAATTGCAATAACTTCCTGATGCAATCTATCTGGTCAACATTGACCTTGCAGCACAAACTCAAATTCCTTGTCAGCAAGAGTTGTGGTAAAAAATCTCATGGATAAGCGCACACCATGATTGGGTATAGGTAGGAAGACACTGCTGGCCATTTAGTGTGCTAGAAACAGACACACAATTCCAGGTGTTTAAAAGCTGCTTCATCTATAACCAATCAACAATCATGGTGCACGCAAGATGTATGATGTATCACTTTGTTCTAATCAAATAAAGTAAGGCATCACATACACAATTCAAGTTGTTTAAAAGCTGGTCCATTTATAACTCTTGCATACAAGAGTGTGTCCAGTTATAATGTTCCAATGAATAAAAAAGGAAAAATGTTCCAAAGAGTATATAAGTAAACAATAGCATCAAGTGGCTACAGATCAGTCATGATATAAGGCCTACCATACAGAGTCATATGCTTTTCCATTTTCCAAGACTTCCTATCCTATTTCTCCTTTTTCTTGGCAGTATAAAATAACCATCACTGATTTCAGTTTTTCATATCAGAAGTTTTAGGGGACGAGGACAATGTGCGCACGGTTTAGGTATTCCATGTGGGCGTTATGAGTTTGAAAATCTCAAAATAATTTTTGAATTGTGGGATTAACAAGGTGCCAGAATTTCCGGTAGAAGGAAGGGCCACACCACAAATCGTTTTGTCATTGTCTTTCCCATCCTCTTTACCCACACCACAAATCGTTTTGTCAGAGTGGCGACCATACTTGAACTTCTGTTTAGAAAACTGCCTGCAGAAGCGTCTATCTAATGCTGCCTCCGCGGAACTGGCTTCTCTTTCATCTTTATTGCAGGACTTCCAACTATCTACGGATCATGATGTGCACTTCCTCCAAGGTGGCTGAGACTTCTCTACCCGCTCGATGTATGGTCTCATCATGACAGAAGCCGACATCGACACTCATGCTAGGAGAATCTGGTCCTCTAAGGTCCCGAACCGAGTCAAGATCTTTGCATGGCATGATCTATTCAGGGACAGGCTAAACTCCAAGGCCAACCTTCTTCACAAACACATCTCCAACGATGCCATATACCCGAGATGCAGCCATATCTCTGAGGCTTTGTACAATGCAAGGTGCTTAGGGGAGATGCTTAGAAAAATAAACAAGTTTTTCTTAAGCACCGATGCTTATTTGTCGAGGGTAGACGTTTAATTAGGCACCTCTCCTATAGAGATAAGCACTGGTGCTTGAGAAAAACTCGGTTTATTTTACCAAGCACCTCCCCTAAGCACATTGCATTGCACTTGTACAAGGCCTGAGGATGCTCTCCATATCTTCATACTGTGCCCACACGCAGCCCTCCTTGCTGCATCGACGACTTATGGGCATGCAGGATGCCCATCGGACTTGACCTCTCTATTTGGTCCACCGTTGGTCTCGTCATCCTATGGAAATTTTGGGTGTCCCGAAACACCATGGGCTTCGACAGGATTGATCACCACAGCTCCAGCACCCTTCCACTTATTATTGAGGACTTGACATTATGGTCACACCCGCTAAAGAAGCTGGCTCACACGGGCTCCGCTTCCTCGTGGCGGACATACCTCGCTGAAAGAACTAATCGTTTGTACGATGCTTACAGCCTTGAGCGGAGCCTTCAGTAATATATTCAGGTGGGGAAACTCCCTCATGTTTGGCACTAGTAACTTTATAAGTAAGCTACTAAATATCTAGGTATACGGTAACAAACAGAGAAGGATTTCTTACCGATTCTTTTCCGTTTACCATAGCAATCATAAAAGGATGACATTCTGGATTTTTAATTTCGTTCTGCCACTTTGAACAAATCTTAACACTTTCAACTTCCGCATCATCTTTTGGAAAATATTTCCTGCACACATTTAAAAATGCCTTGGAGTCAAGCTCACCCATCATCCTGATGCCTATGTGTGCTTTGTCACTGGTCTGACCGCCCAAGTCCTGTAGATTCTGCAATCGAACAAAACATGAATACACAAACTAACAAGTGCACTCACTCAAATTTTACAGTAGAGCAAAAGAAGCATCATACATCTAACACCAATTTCCGAGCTTCTTGCAACTCAACAGCAACCTTTTTTTCTTTCAAGATCAGACCTTGGTTGTAGGTTTCTGTATATTCCATCTCATCAATCTTATCTTGCAGCTCCTCTGTCAGTTCAGCTATTCTTTTCCCTGTTTCTGAAGTTTCATTGCCTGGTGTGAGCTTTATCACTTGCAATTTTCCTGTCAGGTGCTTTATTTCTAGTTGAAGATTGTGCTTCACATGAAACTGTTCCTCCAACTTCTTAGCATTGTTTAATGCAGTTTCTTTCTCTTTCTGCAGTTTATACACAGGATAGACATCTTTAAAACTTGTGTCATCGAAAACAAACAGCTTGAAAACGTATTCGCACAGCAGGGACTAACATGTTGTTGTTCGAGAAGCTTGCGAACATTCTCATTAGCTTTCTGATACTCCATTTCTGCCAGCATAAGATGATTGGACTTTGTCGCATTCTGTACAAGAATAAAACACAACTTACATGACATTTTAATGAAAGCGATTTAGTTACATTACTATGATGCCATCCTCAGATGGTAGGTTCAGTTACATTAGTTATATACTAAAAGAACATGATGGGTCAACCAGGAAAAAGAGAGGACGACTAGAAAATAACACAACAAAAGCAAAAATCAGTTCAATAATCTACATTATCATTAATATGGGACTCCACTTGACTTGGCCCATCAAGCCCTGCTACCTCTAAGTAGAAAAGAAAACCAACTACATGTACTGAAAACTAAACCAATTAGTGACTTAAGCCTAAACCTGCTTCTGCTTATTTGAGTTACATATCATGTCATATTTGAGTGTTAGATGGATACTCCCTCCGTCCGGTGAAGAGTGTACATCTAGCTCCAAAAGTTGTCCACAAAAGAATGTACACTCTTCACCGGACGGAGGGAGTATTTAAGTAAAAGAATATAAAAGTATGACACTAACAAAAAAAGACATGATCTTATTGAACAAAGGCCGAGTATGCCACTACAAACAAGACTAACACACCACGTATTCTCGTAACTAACTGGAAATAAAATGATTGAATTATGAAGTATATGTAGTTACTTAAACTCGGACGATAAAAAAGAAAATTGCACCTGGTGTATGTATGGTAATAGGAAAAATCTATAAGTTTAACAAAGAATGAACTAAGACTAAACAAGAGGAGGCATGCCATATAGGACCCGAACATTGGCACATAGCAATATTAACCTGGGCTCCTGAGAAACAATCCAACCAGGCAACCACTATGCGGCTCCGAGTGACACCCATCCCATTCATGCAGTTGCCTCCAGTAATAATACCAGTAATAATATCAAACAAAAATAGTTTCCCCTGTACAATTGCCACCTAGTTTCTCTTATTTCTTCACTTTGACTATCTAATCATGTTCTGCACCAATTTTGGCCATGTCATATAGTCATCTTAGCCACTCCAGCCCACCCGTACAAATTAAGTGTCTTTTTGAAGTTTATGACTTCCTTATAAATTATCATTTTTTACATGCTCAATCTTGCAACCAAAATGGCACAATATTGAAACAAAAATTTCAACAAGTCACGGAGCATCGAGTTCTCAGGGAACTAATGACACCACCGGGTTGGGTATAACAATTTCATATCTTACCATGGACAGAAAATCCAAGAAAAGTTCGGTAGAACCAAGGGAACAGGGCTCCACACGTGGTGGCCGTCTAATCTCGCATAAGAATCTATGCGATGCATGGTTAATTAAGTTCACTAATAATTTTTACAAGGTTGTTTTATTTCCATCTAGTATATTGATTTTCCACGAAAGGATATTACTCTTTCAGAAAAATATACACATTAAAGAAGTTGCACGCGCATTTGTGTGGACAGCATGCTAGTTCTGTATAACAATCCAAACACCAGAAGTTCTGCTCCATGATATCTGGAACAAAAGGTGACGCCCAATGCCAGTTTTTCTTTAAGTCAACAAAGAATATACTAAAATAGTTTTATTTTTATGGAATGCCAGTTGAAGATCCGATAGTAACCGACACCTGTAAGTCGCTATATTGTCTTGTTGATTGAAAAATATCATACGAAGGCAAGAAATGTCTCACCCTTTGCTTCTCCAGTTCAAGCTTCCTTTTATCGCAATCAGTCTGTGCAGCCAACTCATCAAGTTCTTTGGACCTTGCATCAAGCTCATGCGTCATAGACTGAAGATCAAGGCGCAGCTTCTTGTTCTCGTCAACAATCTTTCGTGTATGTTCGACAGAGCACTGTCGCATCTTTTGGATTTCTAAGACAGATGAAATTCAAAACATCCATCAGCCTTTTTGTAACGCTTAAACACCGCATGATCTACAAGAGGGTAGAAACCAGCCGGTGCAAATAGTTACTTGTCATTGATAATGTATCACACATAAATTACAAGAAGATTAGCAAGCACCTTGACTGTATGACTGGAGCTGATGTTCCCTCAGTTCCATCATCCTTTGCAATGACACAGTTATCTCCTGATACTCACATTCAAGTGCTTCTAAATGCATATTCTTCTCAATAACCTTAGAAGATAAACTGGCCACAAGTTTCTTATTTTTATTTTTTTCTTCATTCTCGACGGCGTCAACCGTCTTCAGATCGCCATTTTTTTTAGAAAGTCCCCTATTGCTCCTGGAGCATTGTAATCATCTGCCCTAGCGATCCATCCAAAAGGCTCTGACCCTCCACGCTCTTTTTCCTGCCAGCCCATTTTCCCATACCCATTCTTCTCAAACTGATTCTCAAATATTAGTGCATTCCTAAACCCACCAAAGTCCTTGCCAAACTCAACGATAGCGTTACCTGTAGGAAAACCTTTACTGTACACATGATGCGCTTTAACTGGATGAAAACAAGAGAAATGCTCCTTCAGCCTGTTTGCACTTTTTCCAACATATTCAGAAGGCATATTGACTATGATACCCATCCAGGGCCAGACAAACAGCTCATCCCTCTTATGTTGAGGAGGCTGTGGATCCATAATAATTGGCCTCAGAAGTGGACTATGTGATTTAGCTGGTTCATCCTTCAAATGCTTGGCAAGGGCTCGATGGTCTACCTTCTGTTTTGCTTCCTGGTCATGGGCAGCCCCCACACTCAAGGCATGCTGCAGTAATTCATGTATGTTATAATCACCGTTTCCAACCGAACAAAACGGGCATTTATATGAACTCCCATCCTGCATCACTTTTATATCTCCTGATAGCAGAAGTGCATAAGTGTCAGAACCATAAGCTTCAAGCTCTGAATCTCCATCCGATGTATAGTCCATTGCGAAGGGACGTGAAAAGCCCAACAACCTTGAGAGAAATAAAGAAAGGGAAAGTGTGTTTATCAAGTTAAATTAAGAAGTGCTACTAATAAATATTACAGAAAGCTAAAGATGTAGCTGCATATACATGAGCAATATACTAGAATGACGCCTAACACGGGAAACAAGAGACAAAAAGAGAAGCTGGGTACATGTTCAGTCACACATTCCATACAAGCCTCTTGCCATATTAAATCTAAGCATAGCACAAACTTGATGAACTCAATAATCTGTATTCCGTACTACAGCAAGCATTAATGTGGTTGTAATCACTTACGTATACAGCTAACATTACATTGGTGTCTGTTCCAACAAGGTTTAACAAGTTTGATACTGTGTAAGTCATGTGATTTAATAAGATGTGTGTGGATAATATTGTACAATCTTACAATATGCAGCATATACCATGAGCAACAGTCAATACTAGAATAACACCCAATGCCTGTATTCCACAAGCCTCTTTCAAAAATCAAAGGAAGCTTAATCTGTATTGTGTACTCCAGTGCCCGGCGACGAGGTAGCAATAGCTTATGCAAACAGCCAGTCATCCATGTTGTTTAAGTCCTAATATAGGTTTCTGGTCCAACAAGGTTTAACAAGTGTGGTGATGCAATTGATTAAGCTACAGGACAAGTTCGGCATGCACGAGGGTTTGTGTAACAGGGCTCCTCCCAAACTGAAGAACAGAGGAGCCGGCCGGAAAGAAGAAAATAAACACAGCCCCGCAAAATTTGGGGCTCTGATCCTGCTGCATTTGTTCGTTTCATGCAAGCCCTCCCCAATCCCGTCAATCATGCGACATAAAAAAGTTGAAAAAAATGAAAAAAAAAAGAAGTTGAAGAACCGAGCTCCCCCGAAAGGGATCGAGGAGAGTGCAAGAGCCAGGAATCAAAGTACAGAAGGAGATACCGAAAGGGAAGAGATGAAATCCACCGTAGCCGGGTCGAAAATCGCACGCAGACCAGACAAAAAAAAGAGGAAGCGATTGCGGCGGCCGGTTCGATTGCACCACCACACCCCGAACGAGGCAAATGTTCTTGAAGAGGGAAGGAAGGAAGAACCTCCCGGGCTCAAGAGTAAAAGGTAGGGTTTGAGGGTTTTGCGCCAATGCTAGAGGGGGTTGGTAATGCGGTGTCGAGGGAGGAAGGGGAGAGGTTCCGTCCGTCCGTCCGTTCTCACCTGCGGCGAAGCAGAGCGGCGCGGCCGGGCTCTGCGCGTGCGTGGCCTCGTCGCGTGACCGACGAGCTTTCTTGGACGGAAGGGGAACAGACTGGAAGCGAGCAGGGGAATTGCTGCGGACTAGCCAATGTGGTGGGAAGGGGATGGGGAGGCGTTGGTGTGGTAAATTGGGGGACGGAAAGAGGAGGGGAGCCGCACGTGGGCTCTGCGCTTGAAATTCCATCGACCTTTTGCCACTGGAATTAATACTCTCCATTTTCCACCCAGAGAAGATTTTTGCTGACTTTCTCTCTGCGGACTTCGCAGAATTGCCCTTCCCAAAGATTTTCTTATCAACCCGAATTCTCAATCGCGCAGCTGCGCTGGATCGTTGTCGCGAGCGCACACCACAAAAGCCGTCAGATCTAGATTTGGAACGTTAGGTGTCGCACGGTCGGAAACCACCCCACCCACCTCCTCTCTCTCACCCTCCCGGTGCGGGAGCCTCTTCCTCTCTCGCTCTTCTCATGATGCGCCGCCGCACCATCTTTCTCCTCTTCTCACCCTCTCTCCCTCGCACGCGGGCTTCCAGATCAAGCAGGTGATGCGGCGGTGCTACGAGATCTACGAGGCACCACCCCTGGGTCGTCGTTGCGGCTTACGGCCATGTCCTCTGCTTCAGTGCTACGCAACGGTGGCGGCGGTGATCCTACTCGCGCTGAGGTAAAGCTATGGCGGCGCCGCTCTCCCTCACCGCCCCTAGCCGACAAGTGAGCCGCTCACATCGGTCCCTCCCCGCGCCACCCCGAGCGAACGACAACGGTGATCCGCCCTCGATCCGACCCCAGCGCACATCTCTGACCGGCTGTATAGGGCGTGGAGGCGCGGCGCTCGCTCCCCACCCCCAAAGGACGGACGCGGCGGCACAATGCTCTCTCCCCACACAACCGAGCGGACGCCCACAGTCCCTTCCCGACCTGATCTGATGGGTACGGCCGCGTCGGCGCCTAACCTTCTCTCACCGTCCATCACGTGTGTGAGTTATTCTCTCCACGCCATTTCATTTGGTTGAATGCAAATTGCAATTTTCTGCTGCATAATTAGTTGATTTGTGAGTTGTACTGTGGTGTCCGGTAGGCAGGGCTAGCTTATGAAGTTTTAGGCGTTTGGTGAAGCTTCTGGTGATCTGCACTGCGAAGTTTTTAGGCGTTTTATTTGTTGTTGCTTGAATCCCGGACGCAGTTGCATAGAAATATGATGGTAGTTGCTTAGTTTTTCCTGCAATTTGCGAGATGGAGGGGCAGAGTAAGGCGATGCATCTGACCGGGGCATAGGATGTTTTTTGTTGCTTGAATCGCTGGATGCAGTTGTATAGAAATATGATGGTAGTTGCTTAGTTTTTCCAGCAATTTGCGTGATGGAGAATCCGGGTTGATAAGAAAATCTTTGAGAAGGGCAATTCTGCGAAGTCCGCAGAGAGAAAGTCAGCAAAAATCTTCTCTGGGTGGAAAATGGAGAGTATTAATTCCAGTCGCAAAAGGTCGATGGAATTTCAAGCGCAGAGCCCACGTGCGGCTCCCCTCCTCTTTCCGTCCCCCAATTTACCACACCAACGCCTCCCCATCCCCTTCCCACCACCTTGGCTAGTCCGCAACAATTCCCCTGCTCGCTTCCAGTCTGTTCCCCTTCCGGCCAAGAAAGCTCATCGGTCGCGCGACGAGGCCACGCACGCGCAGAGCCCGGCCGCGCCGCTCTGCTTCGCCGCAGGTGAGAACGGACGAACGGACGGAACCTCTCCCCTTCCTCCCTCGACACCGCATTACCAACCCCCTCTAGCATTGGCGCAAAACCCTCAAACCCTACCTTTTACTCTTGAGCCCGGGAGGTTCTTCCTCCCTTCCCTCTTCAAGAACATTTGCCTCGTTCGGGGTGTGGTGGTGCAATCGAACCGGCCGCCGCAATCGCTTCCTCTTTTTTTTTTGTCTGGTCTGCGTGCGATTTTGGACCCGGCTACGGTGGATTTCATCTCTTCCCTTTCGGTATCTCCTTCTGTACTTTGATTCCTGGCTCTTGCACTCTCCTCGATCCCTTTCGGGGGAGCTCGGTTCTTCAACTTCTTTTTTTTTCATTTTTTTTAACTTTTTTATGTCGCATGATTGACGGGATTGGGGAGGGCTTGCAAGAAACGAACAAATGCAGCAAGATCAGAGCCCCAAATTTTGCGGGGTTGTGTTTATTTTCTTCTTTCCGGCTGGCTCCTCTGTTCTTCAGTTTGGGAGGAGCCCTGTTAAACAAACCCTCGTGCATGCTGAACTTGTCCTGTAGCTTAATCAATTGCATCACCACACTTGTTAAACCTTGTTGGACCAGAAACCTATATTAGGACTTAAACAACATGGATGACTGGCTGTTTGCATAAGCTATTGCTACCTCGTCGCCGGGCACTGGAGTACACAATACAGATTAAGCTTCCTTTGATTTCTGAAAGAGGCTTGTGGAATACAGGCACTGGGTGTTATTCTAGTATTGACTGTTGCTCATGGTATATGCTGCATATTGTAAGATTGTACAATATTATCCACACACATCTTATTAAATCACATGACTTACACAGTATCAAACTTGTTAAACCTTGTTGGAACAGACACCAATGTAATGTTAGCTGTATACGTAAGTGATTACAACCACATTAATGCTTGCTGTAGTACGGAATACAGATTATTGAGTTTATCAAGTTTGTGCTATGCTTAGATTTAGTATGGCAAGAGGCTTGTATGGAATGTGTGACTGAACATGTACCCAGCTTCTCTTTTTGTCTCTTGTTTCCCGTGTTAGGCGTCATTCTAGTATATTGCTCATGTATATGCAGCTACATCTTTAGCTTTCTGTAATATTTATTAGTAGCACTTCTTAATATAACTTGATGAACACACTTTCCCTTTCTTTATTTCTCTCAAGGTTGTTGTGCTTTTCACGTCCCTTCGCAATGGACTATACATCGGATGGAGATTCAGAGCTTGAAGCTTATGGTTCTGACACTTATGCACTTCTGCTATCAGGAGATATAAAAGTGATGCAGGATGGGAGTTCATATAAATGCCCGTTTTGTTCGGTTGGAAACGGTGATTATAACATACATGAATTACTGCAGCATGCCTTGAGTGTGGGGGCTGCCCATGACCAGGAAGCAAAACAGAAGGTAGACCATCGAGCCCTTGCCAAGCATTTGAAGGATGAACCAGCTAAATCACATAGTCCACTGCTGAGGCCAATTATTATGGATCCACAGCCTCCTCAACATAAGAGGGATGAGCTGTTTGTCTGGCCCTGGATGGGTATCATAGTCAATATGCCTTCTGAATATGTTGGAAAAAGTGCAAACAGGCTGAAGGAGCATTTCTCTTGTTTTCATCCAGTTAAAGCGCATCATGTGTACAGTAAAGGTTTTCCTACAGGTAACGCTATCGTTGAGTTTGGCAAGGACTTTGGTGGGTTTAGGAATGCACTAATATTTGAGAATCAGTTTGAGAAGAATGGGTATGGGAAAATTGGCTGGCAGGAAAAAGAGCGTGGAGGGTCAGAGCCTTTTGGATGGATCGCTAGGGCAGATGATTACAATGCTCCAGGAGCAATAGGGGACTTTTCTCAAAAAAATGGCGATCTGAAGACGGTTGACGCCGTCGAGAATGAAGAAAAAAATAAAAATAAGAAACTTGTGGCCAGTTTATCTTCTAAGGTTATTGAGAAGAATATGCATTTAGAAGCACTTGAATGTGAGTATCAGGAGAGAACTGTGTCATTGCAAAGGATGATGGAACAGAGGGAACATCAGCTCCAGTCATACGGTCAAGGTGCTTGCTAATCTTCTTGTAATTTATGTGTGATACATTATCAATGACAAGTAACTATTTGCACCGGCTGGTTTCTACCCTCTTGTAGATCATGCGGTGTTTAAGCGTTACAAAAAGGCTGATGGATGTTTTGAATTTCATCTGTCTTAGAAATCCAAAAGATGCGACAGTGCTCTGTCGAACATACACGAAAGATTGTTGACGAGAACAAGAAGCTGCGCCTTGATCTTCAGTCTATGACGCATGAGCTTGATGCAAGGTCCAAAGAACTTGATGAGTTGGCTGCACAGACTGATTGCGATAAAAGGAAGCTTGAACTGGAGAAGCAAAGGGTGAGACATTTCTTGCCTTCGTATGATATTTTTCAATCAACAAGACAATATAGCGACTTACAGCTGTCGGTTACTATCGGATCTTCAACTGGCATTCCATAAAAATAAAACTATTTTAGTATATTCTTTGTTGACTTAAAGAAAAACTGGCATTGGGCGTCACCTTTTGTTCCAGATATCATGGAGCAGAACTTCTGGTGTTTGGATTGTTATACAGAACTAGCAGGCTGTCCACACAAATGCGTGTGCAACTTATTTAATGTGTATATTTTTCTGAAAGAGTAATATCCTTTCGTGGAAAATCAATATACTAGATGGAAATAAAACAACCTTATAAAAATTATTAGTGAACTTAATTAACCATGCATCGCATAGATTGTTATGCGAGATTGGACGGCCACCACGTGTGGAGCCCTGTTCCCTTGGTTCTACCGAACTTTTCTTGGATTTTCTGTCCATGGTAAGATATGAAATTGTTATACCCAACCCGGTGGTGTCATTAGTTCCCTGAGAACTCGATTCTCCGTGACTTGTTGAAATTTTTGTTTCAATATTGTGCCATTTTGGTTGCAAGATTGAGCATGTAAAAAATGATAATTTATAAGGAAGTCATAAACTTCAAAAAGACACTTAATTTGTACGGGTGGGCTGGAGTGGCTAAGATGACTATATGACATGGCCAAAATTGGTGCAGAACATGATTAGATAGTCAAAGTGAAGAAATAAGAGAAACTAGGTGGCAATTGTACAGGGGAAACTATTTTTGTTTGATATTATTACTGGTATTATTACTGGAGGCAACTGCATGAATGGGATGGGTGTCACTCGGAGCCGCATAGTGGTTGCCTGGTTGGATTGTTTCTCAGGAGCCCAGGTTAATATTGCTATGTGCCAATGTTCGGGTCCTATATGGCATGCCTCCTCTTGTTTAGTCTTAGTTCATTCTTTGTTAAACTTATAGATTTTTCCTATTACCATACATACACCAGGTGCAATTTTCTTTTTTATCGTCCGAGTTTAAGTAACTACATATACTTCATAATTCAATCATTTTATTTCCAGTTAGTTACGAGAATACGTGGTGTGTTAGTCTTGTTTGTAGTGGCATACTCGGCCTTTGTTCAATAAGATCATGTCTTTTTTTGTTAGTGTCATACTTTTATATTCTTTTACTTAAATACTCCCTCCGTCCGGTGAAGAGTGTACATTCTTTTGTGGACAACTTTTGGAGCTAGATATACACTCTTCACCGGACGGAGGGAGTATCCATCTAACACTCAAATATGACATGATATGTAACTCAAATAAGCAGAAGCAGGTTTAGGCTTAAGTCACTAATTGGTTTAGTTTTCAGTACATGTAGTTGGTTTTCTTTTCTACTTAGAGGTAGCAGGGCTTGATGGGCCAAGTCAAGTGGAGTCCCATATTAATGATAATGTAGATTATTGAACTGATTTTTGCTTTTGTTGTGTTATTTTCTAGTCGTCCTCTCTTTTTCCTGGTTGACCCATCATGTTCTTTTAGTATATAACTAATGTAACTGAACCTACCATCTGAGGATGGCATCATAGTAATGTAACTAAATCGCTTTCATTAAAATGTCATGTAAGTTGTGTTTTATTCTTGTACAGAATGCGACAAAGTCCAATCATCTTATGCTGGCAGAAATGGAGTATCAGAAAGCTAATGAGAATGTTCGCAAGCTTCTCGAACAACAACAGGTTAGTCCCTGCTGTGCGAATACGTTTTCAAGCTGTTTGTTTTCGATGACACAAGTTTTAAAGATGTCTATCCTGTGTATAAACTACAGAAAGAGAAAGAAACTGCATTAAACAATGCTAAGAAGTTGGAGGAACAGTTTCATGTGAAGCACAATCTTCAACTAGAAATAAAGCACCTGACAGGAAAATTGCAAGTGATAAAGCTCACACCAGGCAATGAAACTTCAGAAACAGGGAAAAGAATAGCTGAACTGACAAAGGAGCTACAAGATAAGATTGATGAGATGGAATATACAGAAACCTACAACCAAGGTCTGATCTTGAAAGAAAAAAAGGCTGCTGTTGAGTTGCAAGAAGCTTGGAAATTGGTGTTAGATGTATGATACTTCTTTTGCTCTACTGTAAAATTTGAGTGAGTGCACTTGTTAGTTTGTGTATTCATGTTTTGTTCGATTGCAGAATCTACAGGACTTGGGCGGTCAGACCAGTGACAAAGCACACATAGGCATCAGGATGATGGGTGAGCTTGACTCCAAGGCATTTTTAAATGTGTGCAGGAAATATTTTCCAAAAGATGATGCGGAAGTTGAAAGTGTTAAGATTTGTTCAAAGTGGCAGAACGAAATTAAAAATCCAGAATGTCATCCTTTTATGATTGCTATGGTAAACGGAAAAGAATCGGTAAGAAATCCTTCTCTGTTTGTTACCGTATACCTAGATATTTAGTAGCTTACTTATAAAGTTACTAGTGCGAAACATGAGGGAGTTTCCCCACCTGAATATATTACTGAAGGCTCCGCTCAAGGCTGTAAGCATCGTACAAACGATTAGTTCTTTCAGCGAGGTATGTCCGCCACGAGGAAGCGGAGCCCGTGTGAGCCAGCTTCTTTAGCGGGTGTGACCATAATGTCAAGTCCTCAATAATAAGTGGAAGGGTGCTGGAGCTGTGGTGATCAATCCTGTCGAAGCCCATGGTGTTTCGGGACACCCAAAATTTCCATAGGATGACGAGACCAACGATGGACCAAATAGAGAGGTCAAGTCCGATGGGCATCCTGCATGCCCATAAGTCGTCGATGCAGCAAGGAGGGCTGCGTGTGGGCACAGTATGAAGATATGGAGAGCATCCTCAGGCCTTGTACAAGTGCAATGCAATGTGCTTAGGGGAGGTGCTTGGTAAAATAAACCGAGTTTTTTCTCAAGCACCAGTTTAATGTACAAACTAGCCAAGTGTCTAAACAAAACACACAAAAACATAAGAAATGCAGGTTAGGATTACCAGCTACAGTAGTATATAGCAAACCACTGTGTAAACATCAACCAACAAAATAAAAAAGAAATGCAAGTTAGTAATCCCTCTGTCCGGAAATACTCGTTGGAGAAATGGATGTATCTAGACATATTTTAGTTCTAGATGCATCCATGTTTATTTATTTCCCCGACAAGTATTTTCGGACGGATGAAGTATCATCTATCTTCTCTAGAGCATAAAACAGTCAGCCAAGGCCAGCAAGAACAGATCTCAACCACTTAACATGCAGGAGCAAGGAGGCTAGCAAAAACAGATCTCAGTAACCCAGCCTTACTCACCAGCCCCAGGGTAAGTGGCCAGCCAATGGCGTGACATCCAGGAGTGATTGATCTCCGAGCAGCACAACAACCCAGATATCATGAGAAACTAAGGCAAAGGGTAACCTGCCATTTTGCTCGCACTCACTACTTACACTGATCACAAATTAGACAGAAATCAAACAGCGAGAACAACAAACCATGAGCAGAATTTTGATTGCAGGCTCGCTGTACTTTGAGGTAGTTCCGCTTCTTCCTTAGTTGGGCAGAACCTCATCAGGTAAGGTCATCAGGGCACCTGTGTAAGGAAACATGCAAATTCAATAACAGAAATACAACGAGCTACTGATTTCAATTGACGAACATGTAATAACTATGTACTACCTCCGTACCAGAATATAAGACATTTTTGTACTTCAATTTGAACTGCAAAAGCGTCTTATATTTTGGTATGGAGGGAGTACCTAAGAGCAAGCAAACAGCCACTGTCTGAACATATCAACAACAAAAATCTAAAGAATCGGCTGGTAAGTATCATCTATCTTCTCTAGAGCGTAACACACAGTCAGTCATGGCCAACTAAAACGGATCTCAATCATTGGACACTAAGAAAACTGGAGAGCAAGGATGCCAACTGACTGACTCAACCAAAGAGAATATGTTCACACAGCCCCGCTCACCAGGCCAATGGTAAGCTGCCCGCAAACAGGAAACAACACAGAGAACCAGGGAGTGATGGATCTCCGAGCAGCACAGTGAAACCGATGCCATGAGAAACTGAGGCATAGCCTGCCATTTTGCTCGGCTAAAACTCTCACTCACCAGCCCCAGGGTAAGTGGCCAGCAAACGACGTGAACTGCAAAAACGTCTTACATTTTGGTATGGAGGGAGTAGCTACGAGCAAGCAAACAGCCACTGTCTGAACATGTCAACAAACAAAATTTATCTTCCCTAGAGCATAAAACAGTCAGCCATGGCCGCTAAAACGGATCTCAATCACTGGACACTAAGAAACTGGAGAGCAAGGATTCCAACTGACTGACTCAACCAAAGAGAATATGTTCACACAGCCCCACTCACCAGGCCCATGGTAAGCTGCCCGCAAACCGGAAACAACAGAGAGAACCAGGGAGTGATGGATCTCCGAGTAGCACAGTGAAACCAGCTAAAACTCTCACTACTTCTACATTAGTCACAAACCAGACTGTAATCAAACAGCGAGAACCACAAACCCCTCAAGCACTAGATAATCAGCTCAATGGCCGGGGCAGAGCACAGTACGGCCATAACTCAAAGGTTAGGTCCACAAGCAGACAGAGGAGAGACCAACGACTCACCTAAGTGGTGGTAGCCGAGGAGGCAGTCACAGGAGCCGATGCTGAGGTTATGGAGCGACAACACAGCCATCTCGTCGGCGCCGGAACCAAGCGGCACACCGTTGTCGCCAGAAACCAGCCCATCAGCTACAATCTCCTGTAATGTTGAAAGAACTGATTCATGTCTCTCTCCAACCAAAACAACACAAGACAAAGGTGCAAGCTAACAAAAAAATAAGTGATGAAATTTCCATGGCCATGAAGAATGTAAACAGATATTCAGGGTGGATCAACACTGTACACAAGCACGGCACAGATACTCCCTCCGTTTCTTTTTAGTTCGCATATAATGTTTGGTCAAAGTCAAACATTGTAAAGTTTGACTAGCTTTATAGGAAAAGATATCAACATTCACACCATGAAATCAATAGTATTAGATGTGTGTTGAAATTAACTTTCATAACATATAACTTTTTTTATTGTAGATAGTAATATATTTTTCTATAAAGTTAGTCAAACTTTACCAAGTTTGACTTTGACCAAATCTTATATGCAGACTAAAAAGAAACGGAGGGAGTACTTGGTAACAGGAGCTACTCCAGAGCAGTACAAATAATTTAAGTAATCATACCATTGACCAAACTAGAATTAAAACACTAAAGCAGTTCTCAATCACTCAAGAAGAAGAGAACATCCCTGATCATCGACAAAATACACATTGTACATCACCTAAAATACGGATGCTTTGGAAAAAAGGATACGCGTGCCTTGGAAAAAAGGACTTTAAATCAAACATCCTCTAGTAGTGCCATGTTCATGAACAGAGAGCATATCACTAAGCCTAACCATGACATTCAGTTAATCCGAGCATAACAATCCACAAGCCAAAGGCCATGATAATTAAACAGGCAGCATATCACTAAGCCTGAGCATGGCAATAGTAACAACATAGCACCATAGGCACTGGCGACAAGAAGCACTATATCATCAGCTCGATGGCCAGAGCAGAGCACACAGCATAGCTCAAAAGTTAGTTCCCAGAGCACACATGGGAGGAAGGAGAGTCCAGGACTTACCTCAGCAGTTGTAGCCGAAGAGGCAGTCATGGTTGCATAGACATCACACCATGTACGGACCGCTGGATTTTCTCGATGTAGAGCGCCTTCAGCTTGACAACCGACTCCATGTGTCCCATGAGTGTCTCAAGTTCCCTCAGCCTGTAACAACCAAGTCAGGTCTCTCTCGAATGGACACAAAACAAAATGATAGCATAGCAACATTTGAGAACAACACATAGCCATGCTACAGAAAAAATGGAACCTTTATTCCATCATGAACCCAGATAAGCTAGACCAAGACCACGCATAATAAATCTGGTATCAATAATATTACTAGAGATAGATAATATCATGCCAAAGGTAAAATAAAAAAATAAAAACCCTATCAACTAAGAATCATAGTAGCATGACTAAATAAAGACTCTCCAATGAGCATGAGCAAAACATTGATTCTAGGAGCAACTAGGCGCTCTTCAAGCAGCCTAAAATTACCAAAACATGTCATACTGATCAAATTACCCAAGTAAACATCTGGGAAAGTAATAGCTCGAAGACTATCATCATCCAAATCTTAACAGTCCACCATCACATAATCACCGATGAGTCAATGTCCGGCACACACAGCGGCCATAGCTCGTAGG
>LR738709.1:118558964-118569728 GCA_902687465.1 Secale cereale | reverse complement strand
AGTTGTAGCCAAGGCCATACAGTACCACCGTCGCCGTTGCACAGTAGGAGGCCCACGCAAACGAGGCCACGGGAGCCGAACAGAGCATTCAACAGCACACTTGGGAGGCCACGGCGATGGCCCAGCAACTGCAGGCACGCGACACCAGGACCAACCTGGTCATACATAGATTAGTTTATGCAAACATCCTAGACAGCAAGACAAATAAATGAAGAATATGTCAAAAACATTCAAGGCAGGCGTTGAAAATTGCAAAGACAAACAAAACATAATAGTTAATGCGACAAACATGAAAGGACTTGAGAAGCTAAATGGTCCATGTAACTAACCAAGTGTCAAAACAAACCAGAAAAACACAAAAGAAATGCAGGTTAGAAATAGCATCTCCAGGGGTAGGTAGCAAACCACTCTCTTAACATCAACCAAAAAAATAAAAAGAAACAGCAGATGAGTATCATCTATCTATCTTCTCTAGAGCACACAATAGTTAGGCAAGGCCAATAGAAACATATCGCAATCACTCAACATGCAGGAGCAAGGATGGCACGCTGACTAACTCAACCAAGATCAAATATGTTCACCCAGCCTTACTCACCAGCCCCAGGGTAAGTGGCCAGCCAACAGCCTGACAACCAGGAGAAATTGATCTCCGAGCAGCACAACAACCCAGATATCATAACTCACTAAAGGACAGACCCAGTGCATAGAAGCTCCCACACAAGGTGGGGTCTGGGGAGGGATTATAGGAACCTAGTCTTACCCCTGCAAAGTGCAATGCATAGAGGCTGGTTCGAACCCAGGACCTTTTGGCACAAGTGGGGAGGACTTCACCACTGCGCCAGGCCTGCCCTCGCTCGCATACTCACTACTTACACTAATCACAAATTAGACAGAAATCCAACAGCGAGAACCACAAACCAAGAATAGAACTTCAATTACAGGCTCACTGTACTTTGAGGTCGTTTCACTTCTGGCTTAGTTGAGCAGAACCTTATCAGGTAGGTAATCTACTTCATCACCATCAACGATGGAAACATCAGGGAACCTGTGTGAGGAAACATGCAAACTCAATAACAGAGATACAACGAGCTACTGATTTCAATTGACAGAACATGTCATAACTATGTACTCCCTCCGTCCCAAAATAAGTGACTCAAAGTTAGTACAAAGTTGAGTCACTTAATTTGGGACGGAGGGAGTAGATAGCAGCAAGAAAGCAGCCAAAGTCTGAACATATCAACAAACAAAATCAAAAGAATCGGCAGGTAAGTATCATCTATCTTCTCTAGAGCATAAAACACAATCAGCCATGGCCGACTAAAACGGATCTCAAAAACTGGACAGTAAGAAAACTGGAGAGCAAGGATGCCAACTGACTGACTCAACCAAAGAGAATATGTTCACACGACCCCGCTGACCAGGCCAATGGTAAGCTGCCAGCAAACAGGAAACAACACAGAGAACCAGGGAGTGATGGATCTCCAAGCAGCACAGTGAAACTAGTGCCATGATAAACTGAGGCATAACCTGCCATTTTGCTCGGCTAAAACTCTAACTACTTCTACATTAGTCGCAAATGAGACCGTAATCAAACAGCAAGAACCACAAACCCCTCAAGCACTAGATAATCAGCTCAATGGTCGGGGCAGTGCACAGTACGGCCATAACTCAAAGGATAGGTCCCCGAGCAGACAGAGGAGAGACCAACGACTCACCTAAGTGGTGGTAGCCGAGGAGACATTCACAGGAGCCAATGCTGAGGTTATGGGGCGACAACACAGCCATCTCGTCGGCGCCGGAACCAAGCGGCGAAACACTGTCGCCAGAAACCAGCCCATCAGCTACGATCTCCTATAATATTGAAAGAACTGACTCATGTCTCTCTCCAACCAAAACAACACAAGACAGAGGTGCTAGCTGACGAAAATAAGTGATGCAATTTTCATGGTCAAAAAGAATGTAAACAGATATTCAGGGTGGATCAACACTGTGCACAAGCATGGCACATACACTTGGTTTAAGTAATCATACCATTGACCAAACATGAATTAAAACACTAGCACTGTTCTTAAACTCACTCAAGAAGAGAACATCCCTGATCATCTAAAAAATACACATTGTACATCACCTAAAATACGGATGCTTTGGAAAAAAGGATACGCATGCCTTGGAAAAAAGGACTATAAATCAAACATCCTCTAGTAGTGTCATGTTCATGAACAGAGAGCATATCACTAAGCCTAACCATGACATCCAGTTAATCCGAGCATAACAATACACAAACCAAAGGCCATGATCATTAAACAGGGAGCATATCACTAAGCCTGAGCATGGCAATAGTAACAACATAGCACCATAGGCACGGGTGACCAGAAGCACTACATCATCGGCTCGATGGCCAGGGCAGAGCACACAGCATAGCTCGAAAGTTAGTTCCCAGAGCAAACATGGGAGGAAGGAGAGTCCAGGACTTACCTCAGCAGTTGTAGCCGAAGAGGCAGTCATGGGAGCCTAGACATCACACCATGTACGGACCGCTGGATTGTCTCGATGTAGAGCGCCTTCAGCTTGACAACCGACTCCATGTGTCCCATGAGTGTCTCGAGTTCCCTCAGCCTGTAACAACCAAGTCAGGTCTCTCTCAAATGGACACAATACAAAATGATAGCATAACAACATTTGAGAACAACACATAGCCATGCTACAGAAAAATGGAACCTTTATTCCATCATGAACCCAGAGAAGCTAGACCAAGACCACGCATAATAAATCTGGTATCAATAATATGACTAGAGATAGATAATATCATGCCAAAGGTAACATAAAAAAATCAAAACTATATCAACTAAGAATCATAGTAGCATGACTAAATAAAGACTCTCCAATGAGCATGAGGAAAACATTGATTCTAGGAGCAACCCAAAGACAACTAGGCGCTCTTCAAGCAGCCTAAAATTACCAAAACATGCCATACTGATCAAATTACCCAAGTAAACATCTGGGAAAGTAATAGCTCGAAGACTATCATCATCCAAATCTTAACAGTCCACCATCACATAATGACCCACGACTCAATGTCCGGCACACACAGCGGCCATAGCTCAAAGGCTAGGTCCCAGAGCAAGGGGCGGAGGGGTGACCGATGAAAGCCATGAACTTGCAGAATAGTTGTAGCCAAGGCCATACAGTACCGCCGTCGCCGTTGCATGGTAGGAGGCCCACGCAAACGAGGCCACAGGCACCAAACAGAGCATTCAACAGCACACCTGGGAGGCCACTGCGATGGCCCAGCAACCACAAACGACAACCACCAGGTCGCGCCGATGAGAGAAGCAGGTCTGCTTGCACGCGGCACCAGGACCAACCTGGTCATACATAGATTAGTTCATGCAAACATCCTAGACAACAAGACAAATAAATGAAGAATATGTCAAAAAATTCAAGACAAGCGTTGAAAATTGCAAAGACAAACAAAACATAATAGTTAATAATGCGACAAACATGGAAGGACTCTAGCAGCTAAATGCTCCATGTAACTAACCAAGTGTCAAAACAAACCAGAAAAACACATAAGAAATGCAGGTTAGGAATAGCACCTCCAGGGGTAGGTAGCAAACCACTCTCTGAACATCAACCAAAAAAATAAAAAGAAACAGCAGATAAGTATCATCCATCTATCTTCTCTAGAGCACAAAACAGACCAAGGCCAACAGAAACAGATCTCAATCACTCAACATGCAGGAGAAAGGATGGCACACTGACTAACTCAACTAGGAGTGATAGATCTCCGAGCAGCACAACAACCGAGATATCATGAGAAACTAAGGCAGAGGGTAGCATGCCATTTTGCTGGCATACTCACTAAAGGGCAGACCCAGTGCATAGAATCTCCCACACAAGGTGGGGTCTTGGGAGGGATTATAGGAACCTAGTCTTACCCCTGCAAAGTGCAATGCAGAGAGGCTGGTTCGAACCCAGGACCTCTCTCGCCACTGCGCCAGGCCTGCCCTCGCTCGCATACTCACCACTTACACTAATCACAAATCAGACAGAAATCAAACAGCGAGAAGCACAAACCAAGAACAGAAATTCAATTACAGGCTCACTGTACTTTGAGGTCGTTTCACTTCTTCCTTAGTTGGGCAGAACCTTATCAGTTAGGTAATCTACTTCATCACCGTCAACGTTGGAAACGTCTGTGTAAGGAAACATGCAACGAGTACTCAATAACAGAGATACAACGAGCTACTGATTTCAATTGACAGAACATGTAATAACTATGTAGATAGCGGCAAGCAAGCAGCCAAAGTCTGAACATAACAACAAACAAAATCTAAAGAATCGGCAGGTCATCTATCTTCTCTAGAGCATAAAACACAATTAGCCATAGCCGACTAAAACGGAACTCAATCACTGGACAGTAAGAAAACTGGAGAGCAAGGATTCCAGCTGACTCACTCAACCAAAGAGAATTTGTTCACACGGCCGCGCTCACCAGGCCCATGGTAAGCTGCCAGCAAACAGGAAACAACACAGAGAACCAGGGAGTGATGGATCTCCGATCAGCACAGCAACTCCGATGCCATGAGAAACTGAGGCATAGGGTAACCTGCCATTTTGCTCGGCTAAAACTCTCGCTACTTCTTCACTAATCACAAATCAGAACGTATGCAAACAGCGAGAACCACAAACCAAGAAAACAACTTCAATTGCAGGCTCACGTAATGTCATTTCCCCCTAAGGGGCCAGCAAGCAAATAGAAGCTCAATTTGCATGTACTCTGTAATTCTGTATTAAACGAGGACAAATAAATAACAAGTTCAAAGTAGAACAAAGAAAAAATAGAGGAAAATAAGCTACAATATTTGATAGCAAACGGCATTATATCAACATCAACCAACAAAATCAAGACATCTTTCAGGCAGATTCTGAACAGTAAGAACACATCGAATGCAACCGCAAAAGCAGAACTGCCTGACCAAATAGACAAGGAGAGAAAAATAAAGGTTCACCTAGCTCCTACCGGGCCAGCGATGGAAAAGGTGGCCAGCAAACAATGGAGAACCAGGATATCAATCTCTGAGCAGTACAACGACTCCAATGTCATGAGAAACAGAAGGAAATGGTAACCAGCCAATTTGCTCGGACAAACCTCACCAACTGTCTTTCTTACCTAACCAGAAATCAATCAAATAGAGAAGGACCTCTGGTTGACAGTTCAGTTAAAACCATTTTACAAAGATAAGATATAAAAAGGGCAGCCCGATGCATGTAGCTCCCGCTTGCGCAGGGTCCGGGGAAAGGTCCAACCAATTTGGGTCTATTGTACGCAGTCTTTCCCTACATTTCTGCAAGAAGCTGTTTCCAGGACTTGAACCCGTGACCTCATGGTCACAAGGCAGACACTTAACAAAGATAAGATCAACAAGAAAATTGGAATTCAACCAACGCAACATTTTCCAAGATACTGACACACAAACTCAGAGTACGCCACGAACATACTTATTTTCCTTGTTAACGTAGGCCTTGAAGAATCGAAGTAGTAAATACTAATACAGAGATCCTGAAGTAACAGCATAACATCAGTTATACACAAGCAGTGGGTTCTTTACTCTTAGGAACAGGGTAATCATATCACCATTCAAATAATGTAGATGTTCAGAATACAGAAACATCACAGGCTCTTCCAGCATGCAAACTGTGCAGGCAACATAAAGCGTACAGAAGCATCATTTCATTTACCTATGCAGAAACTTGCGGTGGAAACCATTTACGATGGTGTCATTGATGAACCGTTCCGGTGTCATGGTCTCTCCATGGGACTGGTTCTTGAATACAACATCATGATCCCATCTGCGACATACACATGTACCAACCATGATTAACCTCACCATAAAGCATGGCAGCATTACTTTCTTCAAAAAGGATAGCTGCAACATAAAAAAGAAGCATGGAATATAATACATTAGGCATCACTGTTCCTAACCTTCTCTTCATGTTTTAGGAGACAAAGTTATTCATATTGATCACGGGTTTCATCACATCAGCTCAGCCTCCTTCATATTGGCCTCTGCTTCAGCTTGTTGGCGCTCCTGCAGCAAACAGATATTACTCCACATTAATTCCCCAAATCTAAAGAAAACAGAACCTCAAAATGATAATTGAGAGAAGAAAGCAACAAACCTTTCTAAGCATGTCCTCGGCTCTTTCTCTTTTAACCTTTTCGAGCTCTGCCATTAGAGCCTCAGTGTCATCGTCGTCGTCGCTGAATACATGTTCCAATTTGGTGAGTAGAAGAAATAATTAAATTGACATAATTGGCTGAACTAGAAAATAATAAGAGCTCAAGGGTCTAAATGTTCCACATCAGCTACTCAGCAAATTTAGTGCGTACTCCCTCCGTCCGGGTTTATTAGGCCTAAAGACAACTTCTCTTAGACCAAGACACATAGTAATTTGCTCACATTAATTCTTCCATTCCACTCCCAATGCACTCTCTCACATGCATGCAACCAATGAAAAAGCACGCATGAAGTATATTAATTCCCCAGCTATGGCACCAACAACAATGGCTTTCAATGCAACCAATGAAATGGTTGCATGCATGCATCTTTCCAAAGTAAGGCCTTATAAAAAGGGACATGCTTGTGATGCTAATAGGCCTAATAAACCCGGACGGAGGGAGTATCATCTAAGCGGCCAACAAATCCAGGAAAAAAATATTGAGGCGCCGGCCTGGTGGGTTTGCTGTCATGATCTTCATAAAAGCAATTGCTTGAAAGGCATATGCTCTGCAGGTGAAATGGACATCTAATTCTAGGAGACACAAGAAATTCCTGAGGTTTGACACTACACTACCACCAGCCAGAGCAAATATATAGACTACTAGTCCAGAAAAAGTAATGAATCTCTCCCATGACACAAACTAAGCTGTTAACGGTAGCCAGCATTAAGATATATAAAATTTTCATACCAAAGATGTATTTTTAGTCATACCAAAGACATACAGTCGGCCTTAAGATTCTTTTTTTCGTACCAAAGATATATTATTAGTCATACGAGAGATATACAATCAGCCTTAAGATATATTTTTTCAGTACCAAAGATATATTTTTAGTCGTAACAAAGATATACAGTCAGCCTTAAGAAATACAACCTCCATTCCAAAATATAAGATGTTTTGGTAGGAAGCCTACCAAAACATCTTATATTTTGGAATGGAGGTAGTATTTGTTTCATACCAAAGATGTATTTTTAGTCATACCAAAGATATATAGTTAGCCTTAACATATATTTGTTTCATACGAAAGACGTGTTTTTAGTTGTACCAAAGATATACAATCAGCCTTAAAATATATATTTTTCGTACCAAAGATTTATTTTTAGTCGTAACAAAGATATATAGCCAGCCTTAACCAACCATCCGCTTATGGTAATACAAATAAATCTTCTTAAGTGCTAAACAAACATATCAACATGGTGTCAGATTACTGAGACAGCTAGCTAAACATATCCAGTCCAGCGACCCAATAATAGAGACAGCTAACTAAATATGTGTGTCGGGTTAATAAAACACCGGCCTTTGAATTTTTGGAAAGTGGCGTGAATCTTATGGGGGGGCAGATTAGTGACACTCGCCGATCACTGACAAAACAAGCAATGCGAAAAGCTAATGCATTGGGGCTCATGACTGCATGACCAGAGTGGTTAGATCATGTACCAGCCTGCATATTGTACAGAGCAGCAGCCGTATATCACTGTTGTTGCAAATTTATGGCTACCCGTATTGAAGAAATCACCATTTTAAGCACTGATCGTGAAGTGCCTGACGACAGATCAGATAAAAGGGGCATATACCGTCAGGAAGGAAATGTCCGCGTCCGAACTGCGGGTCAGATATAACCTCATAAGGTCGCGCATCTGAAAACATGTTGAAATAATTATTGCGGGAACCAATTACTGTGTATAACAAGCTAAAGCCATCTTTTTTTTAGCAAACAGCTGAAGCAAGTTGTCGCAACGAACCAATTCACCTTACAAATAGTAAGGTGAATAGAGCAGAAATGATTCACCGCAATTCCAAATCCTCTCAAGAGAAGATAACCTTTAAAAACAGACTAGCCAAACAGAATTGGAGTTTGACAAGGTAGGTCCCCAAGCAAAATGGTCAAGTTGGAACCAATCTGAACCATGGATGATGTCATGTACTAATTCTCAACAATAGTCAACAGCTAGAGGACATCACATTTGGAAGCCCAGCGAACCTAAGGATTCAAAAGTCTCTACTTTGAACAAGTTGATCATTTAAATGAGAGGATCATGACCTCCAGCTCCAGGAAAATTGGAGAAGCTGACTTTCAGATCTACTTGCAGCCAAAAGGTGAAATTTACACGACAGCATAACACGGTAGTAATCCGCAACCGAGAACAGGAATGATACGGGCAGCAAATGTATCCCTTTTGCAAGATAACAAGAGCAAAACAGATTGGGGATTGGAAGAAGTATGCACGTACATAGGCGTACTGGTCGATCTGCGTGTTCCTCCCTCGTTGTGGAGGAAGGAGACCTTGAGGTGGGAGACGAACTTGAGGTCCCTCACCGGCTGCCTGACGCGGAACCGCACGACCTGCAACAACAGCCGTGTCGTCGTGGTCGACCGCACGGCTGGCTGCTCGAGGATGCTCTCCTCTTTCGGTTCAAGACGGCGGAGGAACCTCCCCACCCTCCTTCCGGGCGCGAGGGTGAAGAAGGCCGCCCTCGGCCGCACGAGCGCAGATCCGGCAACCCTTGGTCGCGGCCAGGTCGAAGGCGTGCCTCCTTGACGAGCACCTGGCCGTCAGCCGCGACGACGATGCGTCGCGGATCTTGGAGCGCCGCCGCCTCTCCTCTCCTGCTCGCCCGATCAGGAAGCGCGACAGGAGATGGGGAGAGGATGAGGGTGAGGAAGAGGGTGGCTGAGCGGGGGGGACGGCGGCGCATCGGGAGATTGGGCGGCGGCGGCGGCGGCGGCGGCGGATCGGGGGAGGTGGGGTGGGGTGCGGCGTGTTTCTCGTTTCCATTTTCGTTTTGAACCTTGGAATGGATGGAAACGCGACTTGGTTTGGTTTTGGTTTTGGTTTTGGGCCGAGCGAGCGGCTTGCTTCTCATTGGTCCAACGCGAGCTGCCACGGATCGATGCCTTTCTTCAACCCATCCGAACCGTCCCTCCACATCCGACGGTCACTCTGCGACTACTGGAATCAGGAGTGGATCCAATTGTTTCACGGGCGCGCGGGGGAGCGGACCCCAATCAATTATTCCCGCGCCAACTGCGGTCGGGAAACCAAAATATTTCGTGAGTAAAGTCAATCGAGCCACACGACAAAAAGAACAGTGGCTGCACCGGCCCATCACGATTAGGTTAGTTTACGGCTATTATTTTCATTTCAAATCACAAACAGGGAATGGACACCGAAATACTCCCTCCGTTTGTTTTCTATAAGTCTGTATATAAAATTTGTTCAAAGTCGAACTTCGTAAAGTTTGACTACCTATACTAGGAAAAAAAAAATCCACATTCAGGCTATGAAATCGATATCATTAGACGCATCATGAAATTATTTTTCATACTATGTAACTTTTGTATTCTAAATGTTGATATTTTTTAAGATAAAATTGGTCAAACTTTTTGTAGTTTGACTTCAAACAAATTTTATAAGCAGACTAAAAAAGAAATGGAGGGAGTATTTCAAGACTTTGGTCCTGAGGGCGGGAACGATATCTTGGCATTAAATTCGAGTGTGATCTTAATTATTTTGGTTGGAAATTCAACAACATGGAGATAAGTAGTTTCACGAGATCCATCGCCGCTAGTGTTTCGCTAATGTGCGTAATCTCCGTAATCTCTGGCACGAGGAAGGATTCTTTTTGTGGAATATTTCGATGGCATGGAAATGTTTCGGAAGACAACCGTGTTACTGTAAATAAAACGGTAGGAGATTCACCTAGGGTTGGTTGCGCCATATTTCAACCTCACACAAATTATTCCGGGAGATACAGGCGGGAGCGGGAATTTTTTGGCGGGAAATTCTTGTTGGGGTGGGAGGGGGGCTATTTTGAGGGTTGGAAGAATCTTGTGAGAGAGGTAGCATCTTTTGGGGGGGATGGGGGTATTTTGAGGGATGGGGGAGATTTCAATGTCACTCGAACTGTTTTGGAAGATTCCCGCAAGAGGGATAACAACTTTTGGGGGCAGGGGGTATTTCTACGAGCATTTTGTCGTCGTGCAAAATATTGCGAGTGACACCGTCGGGAGAGAAAAAAATGGTGGGAAATTCTTGCGGGGCGGGTAATATTTTTGTGGAGGGGGAGATTTTAGTGCCACTCGAAATATTTGGAAAGATTTCCACGATAGGGATAACATTTTGGCGGGAAATTCTGGCCGGGCAGGAAATACTTCAGTGGGACATTGTTGTAGGCATATTGTCATCGCGTGAAATGTTTTGGGTGACTCCAACGGGCGGGAAATAATTTAGAGAGAACTGGGGTCTAGGGTTACTAGCTTTTTAGTTTCATTTGAACTCTGGAACTGGGAGGGCCTCAGCAGGCGAGAGAGCCGGACATGAAATATGTCAGCACGAAATTCAGGAGGGGTTCGGAATTCTTCAATATAGCTAAGACACGCGACACGTAGAACAATAGTCGCGCTAGGGTAGACCGAGGAATATGTACATTTGTTGGCATCGTCACTTGGAGAGGAAGGGGCTCGCTTCGCGGCCAAGGTG
>LR738709.1:118531402-118558954 GCA_902687465.1 Secale cereale | reverse complement strand
GGCATGGCGGTCCGGTGAGGGCGGAAGAGGGAGGGACGCATGCGAGCTTTGAGCATTGGGTTCGGCCAGTGGGAATTTATCTTGAATTTTCGTTGGGGTATATTGGTGTTTTTCATTTAGTTCATAGATGGAGTCCTGGTTTTGTTTAGATAGTTGAACATGACCTGATATCAATCTTTTTTGTTGATTCAAAAAATCCTATTACATTGCCCAGGTAAAAGTATTTTAGTTCTTTGTTGTCGGAATTTTACATGCATGTGTTAATGGTAATCGTAGTTTTGCATGCTGAGCGTGAAACATTCGGCGGCACATATCGGCTGGTAAACACATGGCATGAGAAATTAGACGGGAAACTTCTGGTGAGCACATATCTGAAGGGAAACAGTGCATGTCGTGATAATTTGGGCGAGAGACTTTTGGGCACTGCATATTGGCGGAAAATTTTAGGGCGACACATATTAGATGAGAAACTTTTTTGTGACACATATTGGACGTTAAACACGTTTTGCAAAAAAATGGGTAGGTACCTTTTGATGAGCACATATCGGACCGGAAACACATGGATCTACTGTGCCTCCATGATCGATGGTGGCAGCCGTAGGATAAATCACCTCCGGGCAAGCTGTTTGTGGGGGGCCTTCCTTCGCAACACTATTGATTCACTTCTCCAAGCGTGACGTTTGCTCGGCAAGGTCATGCCTTGCACGACTTTTCGCTTCTTGTTCTCATTTCTACCGACAACTCGCTTCCTCATTTAAATGCCTGACGGTAATTAACAACCCATTTTCCAACTAAGTGAATGGTGTCCTGTTGTCCAATTAATCATGCTTCTCCGTACATATGTATGTTATACAAAACAATTAATAAACATAATAATAAAATTGCAATGGTACCACAACTAAACTCAACGAGGGGAATGCACGTGCAATTTGATAGGAAGTAATCATATTGTCACATAAAATAACAACTTATCCTAAACCATGATGGTACGACGATGAGGTCGAGAAATGCTAGTTATGAAACATTGTCTCTTCGGAGCCTTTGTTGTAAACGAGAACTCTTATCATGTGAACAATATGACGAGCGAGAATAATTTAAGAAGGTTACATGATTTGTAACATACTATTATTATATTTCGCAAACCAACCATATTCGATGATATTTGATCTAGTTCAAAATATGTCACATATATTTGAATTTCAGGAGCAACTACGCGCGCGCGTGCACACACAACACATGGCTTGAACAGTCTAGAGCTTTTGGATTTTATTATCCCAATGGAGAGAGACCTCCGTTGGTGACATATTTTTGTCAGGAAGGCACAAAATGAAAGAGATCAACAACATGAAAGTTTTCCAGCTCGTCGAGAGGTGAAAGAATCCATTTTGTACTCCCTCCGTCCGAAAACACTTGTCATTAAAATGGATAAAAAAATGTATCTATAACTCAAATACATCTAGATACATCTTCCTTTATTCATTTTAATGACAAGTATTTCCGGACGAAGGGAGTACCATATCAGGCTGAGGTACCATGCAACATTGGCAGTGGGCACTAATTCTCCGGTTCAGTACCAACTGTGACTTTGCTGCGATTAATAAGTAGCGGTCTCAATCGAGGGCGTGCTTCCACAATATTGTTGTACTATATATCTTATGCACTTCAAAATCAGTACAAAAATGCTTAGTACAGTACAAATAACCCTAAAATTTCTGAAAACAGCAACATTTGTCTGTATCTGATGTAATTCAATTGAGTTTGACGGTTTTGATTTTATTTTTTTTGAAAATAGCAACGTATGTATATGTTTGCAATATCGCGAGGATCATTATATGGTCTCACGCCCGATGCTTGATAAAACATCTACTTCTTGTCCCACCTAGTTCCTACAGTGCTAATGCATGTATGGCATGTACTACAAGTTGATCCTACAGTGCTAATGCATGCATGGCATGTACTACAAATTGACCCTTAGAAGAAAAAAGGTTTCCTCCCACTTTTTATATATAAAGCCACCATCAGCACAATATTCAAGCAAGAAGATACAAACGCAATCCACCACGGCACTCAACGCACACATTCAAGGCGAGATACAAAGGTGCGGAGCACGGAAAACACAACCCAACGACGACCAAGCACCCTAATGATAAATCGAAGACCACCATGAAGATGAGCAATCCATCGAGGAGCGGTGAGACGGAGCAGGGACTCCAAGACGATGCCTTCGGGAAGGATACGATCGTCGTGTGACCCTGAAGATCAAGTTTTCACCTTGAGTGACACGAAAGAAGTGGGAGCACCTCGACGGAGCCTGCAAGTGCAAGGAGGAGAACGACGTCCACGGACGCCACCTCCGTCGGCCAATACCGGGACTGGGCAAGTGGTGAACCCCGAGGCCCCTACCCCTTCGTCACAACCCTGCTCCGCCAACCACCCGCATCCATGCCACCCAAGTGACCATGGTTGCCTGCCTGCGCATGACGCGCGTGATCAGGCCACGACCAACGCGCCTCCCGCAGCTAGAGTCGCCGCCCGAGGAGCCACCAAAGGTCGTGACCCTTAGACATTGTCATGACGTGCCACTCTCTCTTTCTCCTTGAAGAATGCATGGCATTCTTCCCTTCTCTCTCCATGCATGGAAGCCGGGCCGCGGGGCAATGTAAGCATGCATGCATGCATGCGTGTGCTTTCTTTGGTTTGAAGTTTGAACACAAGTAGAATCAATGGGATCATGTAAGCATGCATGCGTGTGCTTTCTTTGTTTTGTACTCCCTCCGTTCCTAAATATAAGTCTTTGTAGAGATTCCACTATGAACCACATACGGATGTATATAGATGCATTTTAGAGTGTAGATTCACTCATTTTGCTCCGTATGTGGTCTATAGTGGAATCCCTCCAAAGACTTATATTTAGGAACGGAGGGAGTAGTTTGAACACAAGTAGAATCAATCGGATCACTGCATGCATGTCTAGCTGCATTGTATTGAATTGAATTGACGGCGAGCGCACAACAGTGGGACGAGAGAGGGTCGGACCGACGTGTAGTCGTGTACGCACGCAAAAAAGAATTGAATAATTTAATTCCTTACGCATGCATGCAGCTAGACATAAAAGTTGATTTTCACAACCACAAACTCAAGGGATCGACTTCTTTCATGGCCTACTCTTTCTCGTGGGAGTCTGTAATTTTCACAGTGCCGACGGACGTGAGATTGACGATGAATTCGTATGGCCGGGGAGAAGCCGGCGACGTCCACCACAAGGCGGTTAGGGCGCTCGGGGTTGGGCGGGCGCCGGAGGAAGCGACCCCGGCTCGCCAACGTCCACCGCCGCCTTCCATGCCTGCCTGTGGCCATTTTTACGTGGCGGACGCCCATGCGCCACCAATGAAGCGGTTGCGTATCCACCGGCGCGTTCGGGCGCTAGCTAGCTAGACGGTCTGCACATGAGGCAGCCTCCATAGTAACGCCATTTAAAACGGACGCAACGCAAGGAGCCCGGGGCGTTTGAGACGGGTAGGAAGGGTTTGGTTGTACGTAGATGTTTATATATCAATCAATCTTATTCATGGGCTATGAGATCCGTACGTACTTACGTTGAGGTGGAACAAGGGGAAAAAACAAAGTGGATTAATAAGACAAGAAGAAGCAAAGTGAGCAGAGATTTTTTTTTAGGGGTAAAGTCCAAGTTTATTCATGAAAGTCCATATGGTGTGGGATACAACTGAGGTCATGGGACACACCAAACCAAACGTGGCGTCCCGGTCCTCTCGAAAATGAAAACTTGGCTAGAAGATGTGCTTCTACATTGACAACATGACTCTAAAAAACAAAAGGTGGAGTGGCGCGGGCTTGGAGCGACGTGAGCACGGTGCCATCTCTGTTAGTGCGGTTGGCGCCGGCATACAATAGAAGTTTTGTACACGAGAGAATAAGCGGGTGAGTGAGTGCTTCAATTTACGATGGAGTATTGATCATGTTGGCAAGCAAATCAGACCATATTCGAACGAAGGAGTCATTCTTGAAGAAGCATCCGCGGTCGAGGAGTGATCCTGGTGTGTGCATGGGCTTTCTCTTTCGTTTGAACACAAGTAGAATCAATTGTCGTGCCGTCCGTCGATCGGATTATTGCATGCATATATCTAGCTCAATTGAATTGAATTACCCGGTAAAAAAAAGAGAATTGAATTGAATTGACAGCGAGAGAGAAAGGGAGTCGGACCGATGTGCACTCACGCAATGCATGCATGCTTCATTTTTTAGGTACTATATATGCATGGACGCTCCTTAATTAGCTAGCTAGCGGCATTACGACAGCATTTGCCTAAATCCGGCCTCCAAACGCCCACGTCCGCGTACAGTGACCACAACACATAAAAAATGATTTCACATTCACAAACACCATTTTCAAATCATCAAATCTACTGTAGTATATTACTACATGCAATGTAAAACCTAATCCTAATCTAAGAGCATCTTGGTCCACGTACCTCTAATTCGACCCCTCAAACGTCCGCCGCGCCCCTCGAAATGTTAGTCTGGTCACCGACGAGGTAGAGCGTGACATCGACACGGACCTAGCTATGGATAGGTCGGTTGGGCGGCGTTTTTGCGTTGGAATCATGAGTGTGCGTTTGAGACGGGTATGGAGGGCGTACTCTTCTTCTGCAGAGTTTCTTTTCTCAAGGAGGACACGACGCAGGCGTTCGTTTTTACGGACCGGGCCAAGGATGCGAGCGTGGTGGTGGTGGCGTTCCGCGGCACGGAGCCGTTCAACATGCAGGACTGGTCGACGGACGTGAACCTGTCGTGGCTGGGCATGGGCGCCATGGGCCACGTCCACGCCGGCTTCCTCAAGGCGCTGGGCCTCCAGGAGGAGGACGGCAAGGACACCAGCCGCGCCTTCCCCAAGGACGCCCCCAACGGCGCCGCCCCCGTCGGCAAGAGCATCGCCTACTACAAGCTCCGCGAGGTGATCCGCGACCAGCTCAAGGCGCACCCGCAGGCGCGGCTGGTGATCACGGGCCACAGCCTCGGCGGCGCGCTCGCCGCCGTCTTCCCGGCGCTGCTGGCGCTGCACGGGGAGACGGAGATCCTCGGCAGGCTCGGCATGGTGCAGACCTACGGGCAGCCGCGCGTGGGCGACGCCACCTTCGTCAACTTCTTCCGCGCCGAGGTGGAGAAGGCGGCGGCCTTCTACCGCGTGGTGTACCGCTACGACATCGTGCCGCGGGTGCCGTTCGACGCGCCGCCCGTGGCGGAGTTCACCCACGGCGGCTCCTGCGTGTACTACGACGGGTGGTACGACGGCAAGGTGCTCCCCGGACTACTTCGACCCGCGCTACCTGCTCTCCATGTACGGCAACGCGCTCGGGGACCTGCTCAAGGGGGCCTTCCTCTGGACCATGGCCGGCAACGACTACCGCGAGGGCCCCGTCTCCCTGCTCTACCGCGCCTCCGGCCTGCTCGTCCCCGGCCTCGCCTCCCACAGCCCGCGCGACTACGTCAACGCAGTCCGCCTCGGCCGCATCGCCGCCAAGTCACTCTAAATCTCTAAATCTAAGACCCACCGCCCCGCCGGGAGACGATCGAGGAGTACCCGCCTCTGCCTCTGCCTCTGCAAGTCTGGAGAGACATCATCAATAAGTTGTTGTTTCGTGTCCTGTCTTGTATGTGTGCGCGCTATATTATGCGTACTACTGCTTACGTGTTCATGTATGGCTCCCCTATCTGCATGCCGCTCTGTCTCGGCAATATCGATCCAAGGCCTTTTATAAATAATGCAATTACTTTCATCAATCATTGTAGTACTGGTGTGTTCACTCATTATGAATAATGCAATTCAAGTACAAAATTCTTGTTGGATTGGATCGGTGCTGGTTTTCAACGGAGATTTAGTCCTCGTTCGTGTGGTCTCGCGTTGAACCCTTCCAATCCAAGCTTCTTTTCGCCGGCAACATTTATTATTTTGCTGCACTGGTCCCAACAACATGGTTTCTTAGGATCTAGTAACAAGGGGTGATAACTCGTGTGGTCTCGCGTTGGACCCTTCCAATCCAAGCTTTATTTCGCTGGCAACATTTATTATTTTGCTGCACTGGTCCCAACAACGTGGTTTTTTAGGATCTAGTAAGAAGGGGTGATAACTCGTGTGGTCTGGCGTTGGACCCTTCCAATCCAAGCTTCTTTTCGCCGGCAACATTTATTATTTTGGTGCGTTGGTCCCAACATGGTTTTACAGGATTTAGTAAGAAGGGGTGATAACGGCAACGCACCTTTGGCTCGCTCCGGTGTTTGTAGTCATTACTAGGTGGTTTAGGAGCGTTTGGAAGGATAATGCCCTTGATGAGGTTATTTCTTTACTTGTAAAGGGTGCTTCTTTACCTATAAATGAATAATGTTTATTTGTAAAGGGTGCTACTACTTTACTTATGAATGAATAATGCTTATTTGTAAAGGGCGGCATGATCTTAGGATTGCCCCCCTTCCCTTTAGGCGTCATACGGATACATCATGTTTTCCTTGTATTTCGCTTTTTTAAATATTTTTCATTTTAAGGAGAGGATGTTGTTTGGCTGTGTGCATCTTAGCTATGCAAAGACCGGGTGTAATGCTTAAATCTTTTAAGTAATAAAGCGTCCCTTTTCGAAAAAAAATGAATGAAGGAGAAGTGTATATAAAAACAAAGTGGTCTATGGACCTAGTTATATTATTATTTTTACTTCTAACGTTCTTTGTACTGTCATGACAATGATAAATAGTAGATTGAAGGTTCCCGTAAAAGACAAAGTTGACGACATAATTCGTTCACGTAGCCAAATATAACTAATAAGTACAAAGTTGACGACATAATTCGTTCACGTAGCCAAATATAACTAATAAGTACAGTACTTGACTAGTTAAAGTGTCATCCCAAGTCCCAACACTAACAGTCTCAGATGCTGGAGGGTTTCACCACACACACGATAATTCAAGCAGCCAGCCCAGGCCCAGCAATGGACAACGAACAACTGCTACCAGCCACTTGATTACTGCAGAAAGCACAAGTCGCTCCACCACCATTTCCCTCTACTTAATACATGAGCAAACATGGAAAGGAGGTGTCCTGCTTAGTTAGGGTCGGTTCTAGAGGAGCCGTAGTAGTGTTGAGCAGCTCAACGGCGTCTCTTGCTCGCCTTGAACAGCTTGATGGCATGCTGGACTGCTTCCTTGGATTTTGCTTTCCTCCCCTCCCTCTTGTTCCATAGCTCCGGGAAAGGAACCCTGCTGCCGCTGCCGCTACCGCTGCCATTCAGCTCGATCAGCGCCGTCACCACTGCAGCATATGCTTCCTCGCCGTACTCCTCTTTCAGTTCCTTGAGCTTCATGTCATCCTCATTGATCACTTCCTACAAAGAATATGCACCAGGTGCAGCATCAGCAATCCTAATAAATGTTTATATGCAAGATGTAGAAAGCTCAGAAATCCAGAAGCACCAACCAGGTGAGATAATTGAAGGTGCAACAAAAACAAATGGTGTTGCACTTGTCAATTGCACAAAGACTAAATACGCAATCACAAGGATTTAGGGATGCAAGCGGGCATGTCCATGTTGTCCACGACTGTCCGCAAAGGCGAAAAGAAGCTAATCACTGCTGCTTTAAAAACCAAGCTAATACAAAAATCATAAAATGCGGACGCATCCGCCCGCATCCCTACAAGGATTGCTAAGCGGTTTGGAATCCTCTTTTTTTCTTCAAGAAAACGCAAAGGACCTTTGCTTTGCGTTTCATTTCATTGAAAAGATAGAACAGTCCTCCTAGGAGGTGAGCGTTACAGTGTCATGCGTCCGATCAATGGACGTCCCAGGATGTGCCCAACATCGGGCCTCGTCTTTGATCCTATCCACTAGCGATTCAATGAATGCTGTGGCATTGTCGAAGACACACGTGTTCCTATGCTTCTTATTATCATGCTACTCATAATTCAGTATGTTTGGTTGCAAATTGCAATAACTTCCTGATGCAATCTATCTGGTCAACATTGACCTTGCAGCACAAACTCAAATTCCTTGTCAGCAAGAGTTGTGGTAAAAAAATCTCATGGATAAGCGCACACCATGATTGGGTATAGGTAGGAAGACACTGCTGGCCATTTAGTGTGCTAGAAACAGACACACAATTCCAGGTGTTTAAAAGCTGCTTCATCTATAACCAATCAACAATCATGGTGCACGCAAGATGTATGATGTATCACTTTGTTCTAATCAAATAAAGTAAGGCATCACATACACAATTCAAGTTGTTTAAAAGCTGGTCCATTTATAACTCTTGCATACAAGAGTGTGTCCAGTTATAATGTTCCAATGAATCAAAAAGGAAAAATGTTCCAAAGAGTATATAAGTAAACAATAGCATCAAGTGGCTACAGATCAGTCATGATATAAGGCCTACCATACAGAGTCATATGCTTTTCCATTTTCCAAGACTTCCTATCCTATTTCTCCTTTTTCTTGGCAGTATAAAATAACCATCACTGATTTCAGTTTTTCATATCAGAAGTTTTAGGGGACGAGGACAATGTGCGCACGGTTTAGGTATTCCATGTGGGCGTTATGGGTTTGAAAATCTCAAAATAATTTTTGAATTGTGGGATTAACAAGGTGCCAGAATTTCCGGTAGAAGGAAGGGCCACACCACAAATCGTTTTGTCATTGTCTTTCCCATCCTCTTTACCCACACCACAAATCGTTTTGTCAGAGTGGCGACCATACTTGAACTTCTGTTTAGAAAACTGCCTGCAGAAGCGTCTATCTAATGCTGCCTCGGCGGAACTGGCTTCTCTTTCATCTTTATTGCAGGACTTCCAACTATCTACGGATCATGATGTGCACTTCCTCCAAGGTGGCTAAGTAAGAAGCAAAGAGTCGTAACTTAAAGAAAAAAACGGACAGGGCCGACAGATTTACCTGATGTAAAGAAGATCCTAAAAGTCTCAGATTAGTCGACTCTCTCCATTTAACACTTTCCTCTCTCTCCTTTTTTCCACTGACTCAATTCTAGTTTATTAGATTCTTGTTTAAAATTTAAAAGAATGCAAAAAGTTCAATAGAACTAAGAACGCATAAAAAATAGCATAGAGGATCAAGGCCATTAGCAAAAGTTCCTCCCAAGGATCCTATCCTATTGGGTATCTGTTCCCCGCCTTTTCCCGCTAGGATTGGAAATCTTATATTTTCCATACCCATACTTCTCTACCCGCTCGATGTATGGTCTCATCATGACAGAAGCCGACATCGACACTCATGCTAGGAGAATCTGGTCCTCTAAGGTCCCGAACCGAGTCAAGATCTTTGCATGGCATGATCTATTCAGGGACAGGCTAAACTCCAAGGCCAACCTTCTTCACAAACACATCTCCAGCGATGCCATATACCCGAGATGCAGCCATATCTCTGAGGCTTTGTACAATGCAAGGTGCTTAGGGGAGATGCTTAGAAAAATAAACAAGTTTTTCTTAAGCACCGGTGCTTATTTGTCGAGGGTAGACGTTTAATTAGGCACCTCTCCTATAGAGATAAGCACTGGTGCTTGAGAAAAACTCGGTTTATTTTACCAAGCACCTCCCCTAAGCACATTGCATTGCACTTGTACAAGGCCTGAGGATGCTATCCATATCTTCATACTGTGCCCACACGCAGCCCTCCTTGCTGCATCGACGACTTATGGGCATGCAGGATGCCCATCGGACTTGACCTCTCTATTTGGTCCACCGTTGGTCTCGTCATCCTATGGAAATTTTGGGTGTCCCGAAACACCATGGGCTTCGACAGGATTGATCACCACAGCTCCAGCACCCTTCCACTTATTATTGAGGACTTGACATTATGGTCACACCCGCTAAAGAAGCTGGCTCACACGGGCTCCGCTTCCTCGTGGCGGACATACCTCGCTGAAAGAACTAATCGTTTGTACGATGCTTACAGCCTTGAGCGGAGCCTTCAGTAATATATTCAGGTGGGGAAACTCCCTCATGTTTGGCACTAGTAACTTTATAAGTAAGCTACTAAATATCTAGGTATACGGTAACAAACAGAGAAGGATTTCTTACCGATTCTTTTCCGTTTACCATAGCAATCATAAAAGGATGCCATTATGGATTAATAATTTCGTTCTGCCACTTTGAACAAATCTTAACACTTTCAACTTCCGCATCATCTTTTGGAAAATATTTCCTGCACACATTTAAAAATGCCTTGGAGTCAAGCTCACCCATCATCCTGATGCCTATGTGTGCTTTGTCACTGGTCTAACCGCCCAAGTCCTGTAGATTCTGCAATCGAACAAAACATGAATACACAAACTAACAAGTGCACTCACTCAAATTTTACAGTAGAGCAAAAGAAGCATCATACATCTAACACCAATTTCCGAGCTTCTTGCAACTCAACAGCAACCTTTTTTTCTTTCAAGATCAGACCTTGGTTGTAGGTTTCTGTATATTCCATCTCATCAATCTTATCTTGCAGCTCCTTTGTCAGTTCAGCTATTCTTTTCCCTGTTTCTGAAGTTTCATTGCCTGGTGTGAGCTTTATCACTTGCAATTTTCCTGTCAGGTGCTTTATTTCTAGTTGAAGATTGTGCTTCACATGAAACTGTTCCTCCAACGTCTTAGCATTGTTTAATGCAGTTTCTTTCTCTTTCTGCAGTTTATACACAGGATAGACATCTTTAAAACTTGTGTCATCGAAAACAAACAGCTTGAAAACGTATTCGCACATCAGGGACTAACCTGTTGTTGTTCGAGAAGCTTGCGAACATTCTCATTAGCTTTCTGATACTCCATTTCTGCCAGCATAAGATGATTGGACTTTGTCGCATTCTGTACAAGAATAAAACACAACTTACATGACATTTTAATGAAAGCGATTTAGTTACATTACTATGATGCCATCCTCAGATGGTAGGTTCAGTTACATTAGTTATATACTAAAAGAACATGATGGGTCAACCAGGAAAAAGAGAGGACGACTAGAAAATAACACAACAAAAGCAAAAATCAGTTCAATAATCTACATTATCATTAATATGGGACTCCACTTGACTTGGCCCATCAAGCCCTCCTACCTCTAAGTAGAAAAGAAAACCAACTACATGTACTGAAAACTAAACCAATTAGTGACTTAAGCCTAAACCTGCTTCTGCTTATTTGAGTTACATATCATGTCATATTTGAGTGTTAGATGGATACTCCCTCCGTCCGGTGAAGAGTGTACATCTAGCTCCAAAAGTTGTCCACAAAAGAATGTACACTCTTCACCGGACGGAGGGAGTATTTAAGTAAAAGAATATAAAAGTATGACACTAACAAAAAAAGACATGATCTTATTGAACAAAGGCCAAGTATGCCACTACAAACAAGACTAACACACCACGTATTCTCGTAACTAACTGGAAATAAAATGATTGAATTATGAAGTATATGTAGTTACTTAAACTCGGACGATAAAAAAGAAAATTGCACGTGGTGTATGTATGGTAATAGGAAAAATCTATAAATTTAACAAAGAATGAACTAAGACTAAACAAGAGGAGGCATGCCATATAGGACCCGAACATTGGCACATAGCAATATTAACCTGGGCTCCTGAGAAACAATCCAACCAGGCAACCACTATGCGGCTCCGAGTGACATCCATCCCATTCATGCAGTTGCCTCCAGTAATAATACCAGTAATAATATCAAACAAAAATAGTTTCCCCTGTACAATTGCCACCTAGTTTATCTTATTTCTTCACTTTGACTATCTAATCATGTTCTGCACCAATTTTGGCCATGTCATATAGTCATCTTAGCCACTCCAGCCCACTCGTACAAATTAAGTGTCTTTTTGAAGTTTATGACTTCCTTATAAATTATCATTTTTTACATGCTCAATCTTGCAACCAAAATGGCACAATATTGAAACAAAAATTTCAACAAGTCACGGAGCATCGAGTTCTCAGGGAACTAATGACACCACCGGGTTGGGTATAACAATTTCATATCTTACCATGGACAGAAAATCCAAGAAAAGTTCGGTAGAACCAAGGGAACAGGGCCCCACACGTGGTGGCCGTCCAATCTCGCATAAGAATCTATGCGATGCATGGTTAATTAAGTTCACTAATAATTTTTACAAGGTTGTTTTATTTCCATCTTGTATATTGATTTTCCACGAAAGGATATTACTCTTTCAGAAAAATATACACATTAGAGCAGTTTTAGCATGGTCCCTCTTACCCCCTCTTTTCACATGAGAGGTAAGAGTATGTAGTAGATCTGAGCCGTTGATCACATTAATTAGTGGTCGGATTAACTCTTACCTTCTTACCTCATATGTAAAAATAAGGGGTAAGAGGGAGCATGTTAAAATTTGCCTACACATTAAAGAAGTTGCACGCGCATTTGTGTGGACAGCATGCTAGTTCTGTATAACAATCCAAACACCAGAAGTTCTGCTCCATGATATCTGGAACAAAAGGTGACGCCCAATGCCAGTTTTTCTTTAAGTCAACAAAGAATATACTAAAATAGTTTTATTTTTATGGAATGCCAGTTGAAGATCCGATAGTAACCGACAACTGTAAGTCGCTATATTGTCTTGTTGATTGAAAAATATCATACGAAGGCAAGATATGTCTCACCCTTTGCTTCTCCAGTTCAAGCTTCCTTCTATCGCAATCAGTCTGTGCAGCCAACTCATCAAGTTCTTTGGACCTTGCATCAAGCTCATGCGTCATAGACTGAAGATCAAGGCGCAGCTTCTTGTTCTCGTCAACAATCTTTCGTGTATGTTCGACAGAGCACTGTCGCATCTTTTGGATTTCTAAGACAGATGAAATTCAAAACATCCATCAGCCTTTTTGTAACGCTTAAACACCGCATGATCTACAAGAGGGTAGAAACCAGCCGGTGCAAATAGTTACTTGTCATTGATAATGTATCACACATAAATCACAAGAAGATTAGCAAGCACCTTGACTGTATGACTGGAGCTGATGTTCCCTCTGTTCCATCATCCTTTGCAATGACACAGTTCTCTCCTGATACTCACATTCAAGTGCTTCTAAATGCATATTCTTCTCAATAACCTTAGAAGATAAACTGGCCACAAGTTTCTTATTTTTATTTTTTTCTTCATTCTCGACGGCGTCAACCGTCTTCAGATCGCCATTTTTTTTAGAAAGTCCCCTATTGCTCCTGGAGCATTGTAATCATCTGCCCTAGCGATCCATCCAAAAGGCTCTGACCCTCCACGCTCTTTTTCCTGCCAGCCCATTTTCCCATGCCCATTCTTCTCAAACTGATTCTCAAATATTAGTGCATTCCTAAACCCACCAAAGTCCTTGCCAAACTCAACGATAGCGTTACCTGTAGGAAAACCTTTACTGTACACATGATGCGCTTTAACTGGATGAAAACAGGAGAAATGCTCCTTCAGCCTGTTTGCACTTTTTCCAACATATTCAGAAGGCATATTGACTATGATACCCATCCAGGGCCAGACAAACAGCTCATCCCTCTTATGTTGAGGAGGCTGTGGATCCATAATAATTGGCCTCAGCAGTGGACTATGTGATTTAGCTGGTTCATCCTTCAAATGCTTGGCAAGGGCTCGATGGTCTACCTTCTGTTTTGCTTCCTGGTCATGGGCAGCCCCCACACTCAAGGCATGCTGCAGTAATTCATGTATGTTATAATCACCGTTTCCAACCGAACAAAACGGGCATTTATATGAACTCCCATCCTGCATCACTTTTATATCTCCTGATAGCAGAAGTGCATAAGTGTCAGAACCATAAGCTTCAAGCTCTGAATCTCCATCCGATGTATACTCCATTGCGAAGGGACGTGAAAAGCCCAATAACCTAGAGAGAAATAAAGAAAGGGAAGGTGTGTTCATCAAGTTATATTAAGATTCAAGAACTGCTTCTAATAAATATTACAGAAAGCTAAAGATATAGTTGCATATACATGAGCAATATACTAGAATGACGCCTAACACAGGAAACAAGAGACAAAAAGAGAAGCTGGGTACATGTTCAGCCACACATTCCATACAAGCCTCTTGCCGTACTAAATCTAAGCATAGCACGAACTTGATGAACTCAATAATATGTATTCCGTACTACAGCGAGCATCAATGGGGTTGTAATCACTTGCGTATACAGCTAATCACCCCATCATTACATTGGTTTCTGTTCCAACAATGTTTAACAAGTTTGATACTGTGTAAGTCATGTGATTTAATAAGATGTGTGTGGATAATAATGTACAATCTTACAATATGCAGCATATACCATGAGCAACAATCAATACTAGAATAACACCTAGTGCCTGTATTCCACAAGCCTCTTTCAGAAATCAAAGGAAGCTTAATCTGTATTGTGTACTCCAGTGCCCGGCGACGAGGTAGCAATAGCTTATGCAAACAGCCAGTCATCCATGTTGTTTAAGTCCTAACATAGGTTTCTGGTCCAACAAGGTTTAACAAGTGTGGTGATGCAATTGATTAAGCTACAGGACAAGTTCAGCATGCACGAGGGTTTGTGTAACAGGGCTCCTCCCAAACTGAAGAACAGAGGAGCCGGCCGGAAAGAAGATAATAAACACAGCCCCGCAAAATTTGGGGCTCTGATCCTGCTGCATTTGTTCGTTTCTTGCAAGCCCTCCCCAATCCCGTCAATCATGCGACAAAAAAATTTGAAAAAAAAAGAAGTTGAAGAATCGAGCTCCCCCGAAAGGGATCGAGGAGAGTGCAAGAGCCGGGAATCAAAGTTCACAAGGAGATACCGAAAGGGAACGGATGAAATCCACAGTAGCCGGGGTCCAAAATCGCACGCAGACCAGACCCAAAAAAAAAGGAAGCGATTGCGGCGGCCGGTTCGATCAGAGCAGAGCAGAAAACCCCAGCCAAGAAAGATGACAGATAAACTAGGCACCACACCCCGAACGAGGAAAATGTTCTTGAAGAGAGAAGAAAGGAAGAACCTCCCGCTCTCAAGAGTAAAAGGTAGGGTTTGAGGTTTTTGCGCCAATGCTCGAGGGGGTTGGCAATGCGGTGTCGAGGGAGGAAGGAGAGAGGTTCCGTCCGTCCGTCCGTTCTCACCTGCGGCGAAGCAGAGCGGCGCGGCCGGGCTTTGCGCGTGCGTGGCCTCGTCGCGGGACCGATGAGCTTTCTTGGCCGGAAGGGGAACAGATTGGAAGCGAGCAGGGGAATTGCTGCGGACTAGCCAAGGTGGTGGGAAGGGGAGAGGCGTTGGGTGTGGTAAATTGGGGGATGGAAAGAGGAGGGGAGCCGCACGTGGGCTCTGCGCTTGAAATTCCATCTCCCTTTTGCCACTGGAATTAATACTCTCCATTTTCCATCCAGAGAAGATTTTTGCAGACTTTCTCTCCACGGGCTTTGCAGAATTGCCCTTCTCAAAGATTTTCTTATCAACCCGGATTCTCAATCGCGCAGCTGCGCTGGATCGTTGTCGCGAGCGCACACCACAAAAGCCGTCAGATCTAGATTTGGAACGTTAGGTGTCGCACGGTCGGAAACCACCCCACCCACCTCCTCTCTCTCACCCTCCCGGTGCGGGAGCCTCTTCCTCTCTCGCTCTTCTCTTGGTGCGCCGCCGCACCATCTCCCTCCTCTTCTCACCCTCTCTCCCTCGCATGCGGGCTTCCAGATCAAGCAGGTGATGCGGCGGTGCTACGAGATCTACGAGGCACCACCCCTGGGTCGTCGTTGCGGCTTACGGTCATGTCCTCTGCTTCAGTGCTACGCAACGGCGGCGGCGGTGATCCTACTCGCGCTGAGGTAAAGCTATGGCGGCGCCGCTCTCCCTCACCGTCCCTAGCCGACAAGTGAGCCGCTCACATCGGTCCCTCCCCGCGCCACCCCGAGCGAACGACAACGGTGATCCGCCCTCGATCCGACCCCAGCGCACATCTCTGACCGGATGTATAGGGCGTGGAGGCGCGACGCTCGCTCCCCACCCCCAAAGGACGGACGCGGCGGCACAATGCTCTCTCCCCACACAACCGAGCGGACGCCCACAGTCCCTTCCCGACCTGATCTGATGGGTACGGCCGCGTCGGCGCCTGACCTTCTCTCGCCGTCCAGCACGTGTGTGAGCTATTCTCTCCACGCCATTTCATTTGGTTGAATGCAAATTGCAATTTTCTGCTGCATAATTAGTTGATTTGTGAGTTGTACTGTGGTGTCCGGTAGGCAGGGCTAGCTTATGAAGTTTTAGGCGTTTGGTGATGCTTCTAGTGATCTGCACTGCGAAGTTTTTAGGCGTTTTATTTGTTGTTGCTTGAATCCCGGACGCAGTTGCATAGAAATATGATGGTAGTTGCTTAGTTTTTCCTGCAATTTGCGAGATGGAGGGGCAGGGTAAGGCGATGCATCTGACCGGGGCATAGGATGTTTTTTGTTGCTTGAATCGCTGGATGCATTTGTATAGAAATATGATGGTAGTTGCTTAGTTTTTCCAGCAATTTGCGTGATGGAATGTGCATATTTTGCAACCCCTGGTATTATTAGTTGCTGCACATCTGCAAAGAGTTGCTCAAATTCAATCATGGGAAATTGATGTATAAGTGTAGTTTTCTTTAGCCTCTCTTCTCAATCAAGCTAACAGATAGGTGTTTTTTGTGAGATGAGTGATGAACTGTTGTACACGACAAAAGTCAATGCACACCAAGCCTTATTGAAATTGGGAAGGAACTTTTTAAGATTTCTTGATGGAATAAGCTCTTCTTGATTGGATAGGTTGATTAAAACAAGTGTTCTTTTTGGCCCTACTATTCGGTTGCATGTGTTAGTTAAGAATTTCCTATTATTCCTGGTTGCATGTGTTAGTTTAGAATTTCTCATAGTTGCCCATAATCAATCATACAGTTATCCAAAACCATGTATCCAGTTGCCCACAATCAATCATACACTTGTCTAAAACCATGTATCCAGTTGCCCAATTCTCATGAACAGTATCATTACCAACATCATAATTTGGCTAATGTGCAAAGGTTTTAGATACCTTTCAAGTTTGTGTCATAGATATGTGTCGAGAATTTATCTCCTCGGGGTGGGATCCCTTTGGTAAGATCGTAAATACTTGGCGAATAATCATACAGGGGGAGTAGAGTGGAGTTGGTCATGGGGACGTAACTAAAACAGTGATCCTCCTCATCCCAGCCATGCTCCTCTTACCAGCTACACAGCTATCACCCCGATCCTCCTCCGGTTGACGCGCTTCGCGCGAAGCACACCATCACCCCCACCCTCCACCCTAAAGTAGATGTTAGGGGAGGTGCTTGATTTTTCTAGGAAAATTTCTTGGTTTTGCTAGGGCGGTTGCTTGTTTTTTTGCTAGAACAGTTTTGCATTTTGTGTCCTTTTGTAGTTGAGTTGTTTGGATTTTTGCTAGAACGGATGAGAAGTTACATGGGGAGGGGGGGTAAGATAGTTTTCCACAAAGGTTATTCAACTTGCTCATATATTTTTCTGCCTAAAATAGACAATCTAAGTAGTATTGCCAGGGACATCCGCTTGTTTCAGCTACAACAGTTTCCCACTTTTTGCGTTTCTTCGTAATTGAGTTGCTTTGATCTTCTGCTACAACATACAAGAAGGTGGATGCTATGGGGAGTTGCTTGGTTTTGCTAGGACATTTTCTTCATAAAAGGCTATTCAAGTTGCTCATACTTTTTTTCCTCTGTCTAAAGTAGATGCTCAGAGAGTTGCTTGGTTTTGCTAGGACAATTGCTTGGTTTTGCTAGGGCAGTTGCTTATTTTTTTTCTTGGCTAGAACAGTTTTTGCATATTTTTTTGTGTCTTTTATATCGAGTTATAAGCAAAAGGGTTGCTCAACCTGATGCTTGAAATGGTGGATCAACAGGAGGTACCCGTGGTTTTTTCATTTTTTTATGAAGATGAAGAAGGAAGGCAACCGGAACGGGCGAAGAGAGGTGGATAGGAAGTAATTTAAAAAATTGTATTAGTAGATTAAGTTGCATCGGAATATATATGGAGCTGCTCAGTTCACATCAACAGTTGCATAAAAATGCCCGGAACACATTTTTTTAATAGTTGCCCATGAATCGCACTACAGTTGGCTATGTTAGAGAATATATATGCATTAGTGCCACCCATATATGTTGTCTCTACTTGTTGTTTTTGTGAAAAGGAGCTTATGGGGCAGCAACCCCTCTTTTAATGCATGACATTAGTTGCTTGAAATTTTACAAGAGTTGTCTGAAATCATAGAAAAGTTGCTCCATATTTTTTACTTTTGCATAGGGGATGCATGCCATTTTTTACTGCAAGGAACTCATATGGGGCAGCGGACCTTTTTTACATGCCTGATAGTAGCTGGACTCATTGGATGGTTAGAAGTGTCTAGAGAGGCCGATTTCGATATTTGGGGCGTTTTGCTGATCCACGTTGGAGGTGTCCTTATGGTAGGCGATTTAGAGGTGAAGCTAGTCAATTGGTAGTCATGGTAACCAACTTATAAGGATCCTCTGTTGAAAGGTAGTCATACTAGGGGGGAAAGGAGTTGCTTTTCTATAGCACTAAAGTTTCCTCTGTAGCACACAAAGTTGCTCAGAAAAAAAGTTCATCGAAACCTACTCATATGGGATCTAGTTTTGAAGAACTCGTCGCGAGAAATCCAACGGTGAAAACGGATTTTAATTTTGACATTCTAATCAAAAGTTACAAGTTTCTAAAGTATTTGATCCCCTAATAAATGCATGTGGGAGTTGTCATCGTCAGCGCGCGGTGGTTTCTTTACTTGTATGGGAAGGCGCTCGCTCGAGCGAACGGGCACTCGGGCACTAGCTAGTCGGGTCATATTATCAAAGAGCAGTTGGTGTCGTCTCCTCCCTTTCTTCGTTTTTTCCACCCCATGATACGTCTCCAACGTATCTAATTTTCCAAACACTTTTGCCCTTGTTTTGGACTCTAACTTGCATGATTTGAATGGAACTAACCCGGACGGATGCTATTTTCAGCAGAACTGCCATGGTGTTATTTTTGTGCAGAAATAAAAGTTCTCGGAATGACCTGAAAATCCACAGAGACACGTTTTGGAAATAAAAAATATACCGGCGAAAGAATCAACATCAGGGGGACCACACCCTTTCCACGAGGGTGCAGTGGCGAGCCCCCCCTGCCTCGTGGCCCCCCTGGGACTCCACCGACCTCAACCCCAACTCTATATATTCACTTTCGGAGAGAAAAAAAAATCAGAGAGAATGATTCATCGCATTTTAGGATACGGAGCCATCGCCTAGCCCTAATCTTCCTCGGGAGGGCTGATCTGGAGTCCGTTCGGGGTTCCGGAGAGGGGAATCCGTCGCCACCGTCATCATCAACCATCCTCCGTCACCAATTTCATGATGCTCACCGCCGTGCGTGAGTAATCTCATCGTAGGCTTGCTGGACGGTGATGGGTTGGATGAGATTTACCATGTAATCGAGTTAGTTTTGTTAGGGTTTGATCCCTAGTGTCCATTATGTTCTGAGATTGATGTTGCTATGACTTTGCTATGCTTAATGCTTATCACTAGGGCCCGAGTGCCATGATTTCAGATCTGAACTTATTATGTTTTCATGAATACATGTGAGTCCTTGATCCTATCTTGCAAGTCAATAGTCACCTACTATGTGTTACGATCCGGCAACCCCGAAGTGGCAATAATCGGGACCACTCCCGGTGATGACCGTAGTTTGAGGATTTCATGTATTCACTAAGTGTTAATGCTTTGGTCCGGTACTCTATTAAAAGGAGGCCTTACTATACCTTAGTTTCCAATAGGACCCCGCTGCCACGGGAGGGTAGGACAAAAGATGCCATGCAAGTTCTTTTCCATAAGCACGTATGACTATATTCGGAATACATGCCTACATTACATTGATGAACTGGAGCTAGTTCTGTGTCACCCTATGGTATAACTATTGCATGAGGGATTGCATCCGACATAATTATCCATCATTGATCCATTGCCTATGAGCTTTTCACATATTGATCTTTGCTTAGTTACTTTTCTGTTGCCACTGTTACGACTGCTACAAAAACTGCTACTTTTACTTTTGTCATCGTTACCGTTACTTCCATACTACTTTGCTGCAGATATTAAGTCTTTCAGGTGTGGTTGAATTGACACCTCAACTGCTAATACTTGAGAATATTCTTTGGCTCCCCTTGTGTCGAATCAATAAATTTGGGTTGAATACTCTACCCTCGAAAACTGTTCCGATCCCCTATACTTGTGGGCTATCAAGACCTTTTTCTGGCGCCGTTGCTGGGGAACATAGCTCTATTATTTGAGTCACTTGGGATTTATATCTATTGATCACTATGAAGAACTTGAAAGATGAAAGAACCAAGATTTTTCCCTCAACTACGAGGCACTACTGGAATCAGCCATGGTAGACAACAAAGGCATAATGCCGGATGGCAACGTCCTTTGCCGTCCGCCAGCGGACGACAAACTGTCCGTCTGAACGAGTGCCAGCAGAGGCCTTCTTTGCCGTCTGCTTCATAGAAGCAGACGGAAAAAGGTTGTGCCGTCCGCTGTCGGAGGCCAGCAGATGGCAAAGATAATGGACGCCAGTGGGGTGGGGTGAGCGCTGTTAGGGGTTAATGGCGTGCTTTGCCGTCCGCCAGCAAACGGCAAAGAGCTTAGCTCGGCCAGCACTGGGAAGCTGCCACGTGGCCAGCTATGCCGTTTGCGAGCGGACGACAAAGTATTTTGAATCTTTGCCGTCTGATGGAGGACGGCATAGCTGGACCTGTTTGCCAGTCCTATTTGGGAACTTTGCCGTCTGCTAGCAGACGACAAAGACCTTCGAATATTTGCCGTCTGCTGGCAGATGGCAAAGTGCCCAAATAGGCAGCCCAGTGTTCCCTGTTTCTACAGGTAGCTGTCACGTGGCCTCTTTGCCGTCTGCTAGCAGTCGGCAAAGCTCTTTGACATCCGCTAGCAGACGGCAAAGAGGCTACATATCCCGTGTTTTTATTTGAATCCATTTAATTTGATAGGATTTCACACACATATATACATACATGCATATCCAACAACATATAACAGCATGTCCAACAACATATTTCATCAAATTCAACATATCCAACAACATAGTTCAACAAAGTCGTATCCAACATATCCATATATATACATACATACATATCCAGAAAAAAAGTTTCCAACAACATATCCATATAGACATACATATCCAAACAAGTTTTCATAAACAACAAGGAAGCACCAGAAGAATAGTACACTCCATCAATGCAAGCTTCCTCATCTAAAGCAAATCTGCAAATTGGGAAAGATGAAAGTTATAAGAAGAAGAAGAAGAAGAAGAAGAAGAAGAAGAATACTAGCTAGAAGAAAAGGAAGAGGAGGAAAAGAAAAATAAGAATAAGAAGAATTTATCTTCTCTTTCTTTCTCTCCTCTCCTATTCTTTATCTTCTTCTTTTCTAACTAATGTAGGTAAAATGCCATTTTTGGGCTAAGTTAGGTAAAAATGCTAAGTGTGTAGGTCAATTTAGAGCTAAGCTAGGTAAATAGGCCATTTAGGTGCTAACGTAGGTTAAATGGATCATATTGGAGCTAACCTAGGTAGACCTGGTCATTTTTGAGCTAACCTAGATAATTATGCCATTTTTAACCTAACTAAGCTTATTGTGTCATTTTAGAGGATAACAATCTAAGTATATGAACTTCTTCTTATTCTTCTTCTTTTCTTTCTATTCCTTCTTTTCTTCCTCTTCCTTGATTTTCTTCATCTTATTATGTCATTTGTGGACTAAATAGGCTAAATTATGTCAAATGGACTAAATAGGCTAAATAAGAAGAAAAATATCGTTATCACAGAGGTGAAGGAACGGTCGGGGCTGCGGCAGTGGCAGACGGAGGTAAAGGACCGGTCGGGGTTCCGCCATTGGCAGACGCGGAAGGATTGGTCGATGCTTGTCGGGAGGCATGCTGCTGATCATTTCCAATAATGTCTCGTTAGCATGATGTAACTGAAATGTGAATACTAGTAACTAATGACCATTGGAATTAAACTCACTGTGGTTGCCGGAGCAATCTGGGGCATCGGTGGAGGGGTCTGACCGTTTTGCTCGCACATGGTCTGCACATTTGGTTCTCACGAGTCAGTCATATTAGTTAGTAATGCGAACATTACGTGCATGATTTGGCTAATATGCACGAGAAATGTACCACGAGGAGCTCATATAGGGCCCGGTGAGACGCCTCGTTCTGGTTCCTCTCCTCATCCAACAGCTTAGCCGTCCTCTCCTCCATATCCCTCTCCCTCTCCGCCGCCTCCCTTTTTGCCTTCTCCAAAAGCGCCTAGGTGTTCAATCTCTCGTTCTCAACCAATGCCTGCAACACACCACTCCTCGTTAGCATTGTAATCAACGACGGATGCACACACAATTTAATGGAGGAAAGGTGAGAGAGTCTGTATAACTAACCGCGCTCTGCAGGCCGTGCACGTGGCATTATCTCAGGATCAGAGCTACTCTGGTGCTTCTTGATCTGCGGGAGAGTCCTAGGACAACGTATCAGTCAATCACCAATGGCCATGGCGCCATGGGACCTCCTGCCACCAGATATCATCACCAGCTCTGTATCAAAAGGATCCTGGCTTGGGTTAAAGTCCTCCCTTTTCCTCGCCTTCCCCTCGTCTCTGTACCTCACGAGCTTGTGGTGGGAGGAGACGTTGGTGAAGCTCTCTGGATTATCTAGGTCAAACTCCAACAATGCCTTGGCCTTCTTGTACAAGGCACTATGGGCCATGCCATAGAGGTCGAACATATTTGGCATAGATTCTTGTGGTGGTTTGCTTGAGAGAGATAAACAAAATATTAGTTAAGGGCTCAATCTAGCATGAAGAATGATATTGCTATGTAAATATGTCATTTTGGAGCTAAGTAAGGTTATTATGTCATTTTTGAGGAAAATAAGCTAAGTTTAGGTCATTTTGGAGGTAACCAAGATTATTATGCCATTATTGACCAAAGTATGCTACTTATGTCATTATTGAGCAATCCAAGGTAGTTATGCCATTTTTAGCTAACTAAGGCATATTTAGGCATTTTATAGAGCTATCTAAGGTTATTATGTCATTTTAGAGCTAATTATGTCATGAATGAACTAGCTAAGATTAGTTTAGGTCGTTATTGAGCTATCCAAGGTAGTTATGCCATTTTTATAACTAACTAAAGCATATTTAGGCATTTTATAGAGCTATCTAAGGCTATTATGTCATTTTAGAGGTAAATATGTCATGAATGAACTAGCTAAGATTAGTTTAGCTCATTATTTAGCTATCATATACCCAGTGATCCCCGTACTCAAACAGGTTGGATCTCCCTTGATGGTGTGGCACACCTTCCATTTGGTCACGCTTATCCTTGGCCCTATGGTGTTCGACTAGCCATTCGGGAGAGCACCACGCATCCACCAACGCCTCCCAACAGTCCATCTTATCTGCACACCATCTCGGGGGCACCTAAGTTAGTCAAGAGAAATTTCAGCGCTACACCTACGAATCAAATCAATAAAACTAAGTTCAAGGCCTTAAGAATAGGTAATTACCAGCATGTGCTTCTCCTTACTCAGAAACTTGCCCCGACACTTCTTCTTGGCCCTCCTAATACCCTTCGAGGCATAGTAGTCTCGAACGGCCTGCACCCAAGCCTCGTGCCGTAAGTTCTGAAGTAAGCTCTTGCACTCGGCATCGACATCCTTACACGCAGCCTCCTGCTCTCCCTCTGAAACCCTGTAGGAGGTCTGCAATCAAACAAGACAACACTGATTAGTACAATCACTAGGTAGTGTTGATTTTTAATTCTGTAAAGGAGAAATTACCCAAAATCGACGGAACACAATCTCGGCCACCATCTCGCACACGACACCGGCGACCATCTCCTCTGACGGGATCAGGGCAACCGAGTACAGCTCCCGGCTCAGTGCTAGCTGTGGAACCTGACCCTCACCGGGCAACGTGACCCACCCAGGGAAGTGCTGCCGGCAAAGCACACCAAGGACCTAGTTGGGCCTGCGGACACCACGGGGGTGTACCTAGCCCCCTGCAGTATGACAAGACCAACACATTAGATATTAATTTGAAGAAACGTGAAGGGAAAAGGTTAAAAAGAGTAAATACACTTACTTCAACCCATTAGGTGCAATCAACCACCTCTGCTCGGGGGTTGTTGGCATGGGGAGGAGCTTTGTACCACCATGCTGGTAGACCTTCTTGCCCTTCTCAACCAGCTCGTCGTCGATGTAGCTATCATCAGAAAAGGTGTCCTCGCTACCATCAGTAGGGCGACTAGCCTCCGGAGTCTCATGGGAAGAAGACTCCGGGACTGGAGTCTTCTGAGATGAAGACTCTGGGACCGGACTCATGTGGGGCGAAGGATCGGCAACACGAGTCTGGTGGGGCGAAGGATCGGCGAACCGAGTCTGGTGGGTCGAAGGACCCGAGTCTGACGGGTCCACGTCACATGGAGCAGTCCTGTGGTCGGGTGAATCAGCTGGGGGTGGCGGCAAGGAAGCCGTAGCAGCCTTCCTACCTCTTTCGCTGCCACGTCCACCTCTAGCAGCCTTCTTCGTCCTCCCCCAACCTCTCCCAGCTGAAGAAGAAGCGCCCGCCGCTGCTGTCTGCATACTGTCTAGCAACGCTCTCCAGAGGGGCTGGGGTGGAATAATGGAACCACCCCTCCGGCCAGTAGCACTCGCAGGAGGCTCTGGGCGCTCTGGACCCTTGCCCACCATCCTGTCAACACCCGCAATGACAAAAGGTAAACGAAGTTAGTACAACATAAAAAATTTGAATACCTCACATGAATAATATGTATATAATTTAAGTGTATCATCATCATGAACATAATAAAAAAATTGAATACCTCACATTACTAATATTACTCTGAATCGTCTATATATGCTCCAGGATCATTAAATGCTTCATCATCACTATCAGTGACGTGCTCATCATCATCATCAATAAATGCATCAACATGTGGAAAGCCTCCTTTACGTAATCGTTCAAGCATTGACAGGTCATCTGCAGCAGTAACTTCTTCTTGTTCCGGCTTAGGGGTGAAGTCGGATTCACTATCGTTGTCTACTTCAATGTTCCGGGGGTGGAGTAGAGCGGTTCTTGAAACGTTATTTGGAAAGACGTGTTTCTTGGAAGAGTTCTCCTTCGTCATATGTGTCTTGGTTAATGTGAGGTTCATAATCCTCTTCATTGGGGGGAGGTGGTCTAACACGTGGCGGCATTTCATAAACGACATCCCAACCACTGAGATTTGGATCACTTTGACAGGCCCACGGTAGATAGAAAACTTGGGTTGCCTGTTGAGCCGTAATATAGACATCGGGAACATCCAAATGGGTGCTTTGTTTGATTTCGACTAGCCCTATATGTTCATGAGTCCTTCTAGTCTCCCTCAGCTGGAACCAATAACATCTGAAGACTAGGACATTTGGTGGGTTTTCACCATCGAATTGAAGTTCATAAATTGCTTCAACTCTTCCATAATAATCCATATTTCCTTCGCCCATAGCAGAGACACGACAATTTGTAGACTTTCGGTCGGCCATAGATAGCTCTTTGCCATAGGTACGAAAGCGATACCCATTGATGTCGTATTTGTCAAATGAACGGACCTTATAGTCAAAACCAGTAGCTACTTGTCTCAATTTGGCATCCATAATCTCTGGATTAGCCTACAAGTTTAATACGAAAGGATTATTGCATTAGTCACAAATTAGCCAAAGAAATGAAATGGTCTAATGGAAATTACCGTTTTTTGAACCAAGAGATGAAACTGGGATAGTCGCCTCCTTGCTTTACCAGAAGCTCATACTCTTCGACGGAATTCTTTTGGATCAACGCTCCATACGAGAATATGCGATGTATCGACTGCATCAAATATCCAGGAATAAGAGCGGTTCAAAGGATTTAGAAGTTGCGAAACAATGTACCGAGATCTTACTCGATGTACGGCCGCACTTCTGTTGGGTTGTTGAAGAGATACAACAAAATGGTCCGTCATTCTTCAAAATCCAACGATACTGGTTTCCAACCACTGGCTAGTGCGAGATTCCCTTTTAATAGGCCGAGGTTGGATTGACCCTTTTTAGGGTCGTCAGGATTGTACCGAGGCTTCGGATTATGCAGATGACGATTTTTGGCTTCGTAGTGTGCTGTCACGAAGTTTGCCGCCTCCTTAGTGATGAATGCCTCGGCCATCGATGCTTCAATTCTACGTTTATTTTTACATTTTGCTCGAAGCGTCTTCTGCATCCTCTCAGTTGAGTAGCACCAATGATTTTGCACCCCCCCAATCTTGCCTCGGTCGGGAGATGCAAAATCAAGTGTTGCATTGGATTAAAGAAGCTTGGCGGAAAGATCATCTCTAACTTGCAGATCAACGCCGGCGCCAATTGTTCCATTTCTTTCTATGAGGCCAGGTGATAGTTCTTTCGCACAAAGAACACAGAAGAAATAGTTCAGCTCTGCCAGTACTAGCCATTCATCCTCGGGGATGAAGCCACGCAACATCACCGGCATTATCCGCTCAATCCATATGTGCCAATCATGACTTTTTAGACCAAATATTTTCAATTTTTCAAGACTCGCTCCCCTCTTTAGATTTGCTGCATATCCATCGGGGAACATCAACTGCATTTTCACCCACAAAATAATTTCCCTCATAGCTGGCCTTCCAAGATTGAACCATGCCTTTGGCTTCGTCCAGTTCCGCTTTCCTTTTGGTTCTTGCATGTTTTGTAACGGTCTATCACATAGCTCCTGTTGATCGACTCTAGCCTTAGTATTATCCTTTGATTTCCCCTCTATGCAGAACAAAGTACCAAAAATGGCTTCGGCGATATTATTTTTAGTATGCATCACGTCGATGTTGTGTGGGCAAAGGAAGTCTTTGAAGTAAGGCAGATCCCACAAGCATGTCTTGTGAGTCCAGGCGTGTTCCTTATTATACCCCTTGAAATACCCTGGACGCTCTGGATTTGGATCGAGAGCGTTTAACTGATCTAGGGTCTGTTGGCCTGTCAACGTAGGTGGTGCAGAGTGTTTGGCAACTCTACCTTTGATGAAGTTCTTCTTGTCTTTCCTGAACTTATGGCGAGGATCTAGAAATGGTCTATGCAAGTCGAAGCAAGTATACTTGTGCCCTGCCGCCAGCCAACGAAACTCAAGACCTCCCTTGCATGTGGGGCACGGGAACCTTCCATGCACACACCAGCCAACGAATAGCGCATACGCCGGCAAGTCATGCGTCGAGTACATGTACCAGGCATGCATTATGAAGTTCTGTTTGCTAAAGGCGTCGTATGTCTTGAACCCATTATCCCAAGCTTCTTGCAATTCATCCTTAAGCGGCTGCATGTACACATTCATATTCTTCCCCGGATAGTTGGGCCCTGGAATTATCAACGTTAGGAAAATGTTCTTTCTTTGCATAATCTGCCCGGGGGG
>LR738709.1:118401657-118528696 GCA_902687465.1 Secale cereale | reverse complement strand
AGAGAGAGAGAGAGAGAGAGAGAGAGAGAGAGAGAGAGAGAGACGAGACACCCCGTTAAGTCACCCTCTTTGCCGTCTTCTAGCAGACGGCAAAGAAGTTGACCTAGCCACACTGTGCACCGTGGGGGCCTCCAAGCTCTTTGTCGTCTGCCTTTTACCTCATTGTCGTCAGCTGACACACGACAAAGAGGGGGCAGATGGAAAGGAGTATTTTTCCCATCAGCTCTTTCTTTGTCGTCTGCTTTTCCAAAGCAGACGACAAAGAGTCTCTTTGCCATCAGCTGGCAGACGACAAAGAGGGGGCAGATGGCAAATTCCCAGATTCCAGTAGTGAGGGGAGGTAAGGAACTGCCATCTAGCTCTGCACTTGATTCACCCTCTGTTATGAGTAAATTTGCAACACCTACACCTGCTATTGATTCTAATATGTCACATGTTATTGATGGTGCCACTTCTGCTATGCATGGTGCTTATGATGAAACTACTTCTATGCTTGATAATACTGTGCCTTTAGGTGAATTTCTTGATGAACAACTTGCTAGGGTTAGAGAGAATGAAATTATTAAAACTGATAATATTGATGAAAGTGATGATGAAGATTCTCCCCCTAGATATGAATTGCCTGATGTGCCTGAGGGTTATGTTATGGATGAATAAACCGATAGAGACATTTTTGCTTGCAAAGATAGATATGATCTTAAGAAACTGTTAGCTAAGCTGAAAGAAAAGTCTTTGAATTCTAGAATGAAATATGACCCTGCTTTGCTACTTCACCTATCTGTATTTCTAATAAGCATTATGAATTCTCTGTCGATCCCGAGTTAATTACCTTGGTTGAATCCGATCCTTTTTATGGCTATGAATTTGAAAGTGTTGTGGCACATCTTACTAAATTGAATGATATAGCCACCCTATTCACTCATGAGGAAAAAATTCATTACTACTATATCCTTAAGTTATTTCCGTTCTCATTAAAGGGTGATGCTAAAACATGGTTTAATTCTCTTGCTCCTGGTTGTGTGCGTAGTGCCAAGGATATGATTTATTACTTCTCTGCTAAATATTTCCCCGCTCATAAGAAACAAGCTGCCTTAAGGGAAATATATAACTTTGTGCAAATTGAAGAAGAGAGTCTCCCACAAGCTTGGGGGAGGCTTCTCCGATTACTTAATGCTTTGCTTGATCATCCTCTCAAGAAAAATGAAATACTTTATATCTTTCATAATGGACTAATCGATGCTTCCAGAGACCACCTGGATAGTTGTGCTAGTTGTGTTTTCAGGGAAAGAACTGTCGAGCAAGCTTAATTACTATTGAATAATATATTGAGTAATGATAATAATTGGACACTTCCTGAACCAACTCCTAAGCCAACTCTGAAGAAAAGGGGTATTCTATTTCTCAGTCCTGAAGATATGCAAGAGGCAAAGAAATCTATGAAAAAAAAGGGTATTAAAGCTGAGGATGTTAAGAATTTACCACCTATTGAAGAAATACATGGTCTTAATAACCCGACACATGTAGTAGAGGTAACTTGTTTCTATAGATTTGATGAAGGTGATATCCCTCATAATAAGTCTGCTAGCCAATGCTTGGATGAGTTTGATGATTTTATTGTTAAACAACAAAACTTCAATGCTTATGTTGGCAGATAATTGAAACGTAATGCTTATATGGTTGAATACTTGAGTGATTATATGTCTAGAGTTAAAGGTGACCTTACACTTATTAGTAAACATGCTTCTATGGTTACCACTCAGGTAGAACAAGTGCTTAAAGCACAAAATGATTTGCTCAATGAATTAAATAATAAGAAAGATGATAATGCAGTTAGAGTTATGACTAGAGTGGGTAGAATGACTCAGGAACCCTTGTATCCTGAGGGCTACCCTAAGAGAGTTGATCAAGATTCTAAGAGAACTAATGTTGATGCACCTAGTCCTTCTAAGAAGAAGAAAAAGAAAAATGATAGGACTTTGCATGCTTCTAGTGAACCTGTTGTTGACACACCTGAGAATCCCAATGATATTTCTATTTATGATGCTGAAACACAATCTGGTAATGAACATGAACCTAGTGGTAATGATAATGATGATGTTCATGTTGATGCACAACTTAGCAATAACAGTGATGTAGAGATTGAACCTGCTGTTGATCTTGATAACCCACAATCAAAGAATCAACATTATGATAAGAGAGACTTCGCTGCTTGGAAGTGATGTCTACTACGCACCCTTCTTCTTGTAGACGTTGTTGGGTCTCCAAGTGCAGAGGTTTGTAGGACAATAGCAAATTTCCCTCAAGTGGATGACCTAAGGTTTATCAATCTGTGGGAGGCGTAGGATGAAGATGGTCTCTCTCAAGCAACCCTGCAACCAAATAAAAAAGAGTCTCTTGTGTCCCCAACACACCCAATACAATGGTAAATTGTATAGGTGCACTAGTTTGGCTAAGAGATGGTGATACAAGTGCAATATGGATGGTAGATATAGGTTTTTGTAATAATAAAATACAAAAACAGCAAGGTAGCAAGTGGTAAACGTGAGCATAAACGGTATTGCAATGATAGTAGGCAAGGCCTAGGGTTCATACTTTCACTAGTGCAAGTTCTCTCAACAAGGATAACATAATTGGATCATATTACTAGCCCTCAACATGCAACAAAGAGTCACTCCAAAGTCACTAATAACGGAGAACAAACGAAGAGATTATGGTAGGGTACGAAACCACCTCAAAGTTATTCTTTCTGATCAATCTATTCAAGAGTCCGTAGTAACGTTCAATCTATCATAGAGTTCGTACTATAATAACACCTTAAGACACAAATCAACCAAAACCCTAATGTCACCTAGATACTCCATTGTCACCTCAAGTATCCGTGGGCATGATTATACGATATGCATCACACAATCTCAGAAACATCTATTCAACCAACACATAGAACTTCAAAGAGTGCCCTAAAGTTTCTACCGGAGAGTCAAGACGAAAACGTGTGCCAACCCCTATGCATGGATTCCCAAGGTCACGGAACCCGCAAGTTGATCACCAAAACATACATCAAGTGGATCACATGATATCCCATTGTCACCACAGATAAACACGTGCAAGACATACATCAAGTGTTCTTAAATCCTTAAAGACTCAATCCGATAAGACAACTTCAAAGGGAAAACTCAATCCATTACAAGAGAGTAGAGGGGGAGAAGAAGATCCAACTAGAATAGCAAAGCTTGCGATACATCAAGATCGTGCCATCTCAAGAACACGAGAGAGAGAGATCAAACACATAGCTACTGATACATACCCTCAGCCCCGAGGGTGGACTACTCCCTCCTCATCATGGAGAGCGCCGGGATGATGAAGATAGCCACCGGAGAGGGATTCCCCCCTCCGGCAGGGTGCCAGAATGGGTCTAGATTGGTTTTCGGTGGCTACAGAGGCTTTCGGCGGCGGAACTCCTGATCTAGGTTAATTTCCGAAGGTTTCAGTATTTATAGGAATTTTTGGAGTCAGGGCCAAGTAAAGGGGAGCTACGGGCCATCCTCGAGATAGGGGGGCACGCCCCCAGCCCAGGGCGTGGCCCCCACCCTCGAGGGCAGCCCGTGGCTCTCCTCGCCCAACTCTTTTGCTTCGGGGGCTTCTTTTGGTCCAGAAAAAATCGTCAAAAATTGGCTCGTCAATTAGACTCCGTTTGATTTTCCTTTTCTGTAAAACCCTGAAACAGGAGAAAAACAGAAACTGGCACTGTGCTCTAGGTTAATAGGTTAGTCCCAAAAATCATATAAAAGTGTATAATAAAGCCCATAAGACATCCTAGAAGGATAATATAATAGCATGGAACAATGAAAACTTATAGATACGTTGGAGACGTATCAAGCATCCCCGAGCTTAATTCATGCTCGTCCTCGAGTAGGTAAATGATAAAGAAAGAATTTTTGATGTGGAATGCTAACCAATATAGTTTTTCAATGTAATTCTCTTAATTGTGGCATGAATGTTCAGATCTGAAAGATTCAAGACAAAAGTCTATATTGACATAAGAAATAATAATACTTCAAGCATACTAACAAAGCAATCATGTCTTCTCAAAATACTATGGCTAAAGAAAGTTATCCCTACAAAATCATATAGTGTTGGCTATGCTCCCTCGTTATCACACTAAATATTCATATCATGCACAACCCCGATTTCAGCCAAGCACTTGTTTTCATACTCTATCTTTTCAAACCTTTCAAATTTCATGCAATACATGAGCGCGAGCCATGGATATAGCACTATGGGTGGAATAGAGGTGGTTGTGGAGAAGACAAAAAGGAGGGAGATAGTCTCACATCGACTAGGCGTATCAACGGGCTATGGAGATGCCCATCAATAGATATCAATGTGAGTGAGTAGGGATTGCCATGCAACGGATGCACTAGAGCTCAATATGAATGAAAGCTCAACAAAAGAAACTAGTGGGTGTGCATCCAACTTGCTTGCTCACGAAGACCTAGGGCATTTGAGGAAGCCCATCGTTGGAATATACAAGCCAAGTTCTATAATGAAAATTCCCACTAGTATATGAAAGTGACTAAGCATGAGACTCTCTACAATGAAGAACATGGTGCTACTTTGAAGCACAAGTGTGGAAAAAGATAGTAGCAATTGTCCCTTTTTTTGGGCCTTTTTTGGCCTTTCTGTTTTTTTGGAGGGGCTTTATTGATTTAGCCTTTCCTCACATGGGACAATGCTCTAATAATGATGATCATCACACTTTCATTACAACTCGATATTACAACTCGATACTAGAACAGAGTATGACTCTATATGAATGCCTCCGGCGGTGTACCGGGATGTGCAATGATACAAGAGTGACATGTATGGAAAATTATGCATGGTGGCTTTGCCACAAATACGATGTCAACTACAAGTCATGCATGACTATATGAAGCGTGTCATATAAACAGAATAGTGGAAAGTTGCATGGCAATATATCTCGGAATGGCTATGGAAATGCCATGAGAGGTAGGTATGGTGGCTGTTTTGAGGAACAATATGGTGACTGTTTTGAGGAAGGATATATAGTGGGTTTATGGCACCGGCGAAAGTTGCGCGGTACAAGAGAGGCTAGCAATGGTGGAAGGGTGAGAGTGCGCATAATCCATGGACTCAACATTAGTCATAAGAACTCATATACTTATTGCAAAAATCTACGAGTCATCAAAACAAAGCAATCAACGCATGCTCCTAGGGGGGAGGTTGGTCGGAGTTAACCATCGCTCGCCCCCGACCTCCACACAAAGGTTGATACTCTACAAATACCTCATGCTCTAACTTAGTCACACAACGGTTCACCATACGTGCATGCTACGGGAATCACTAACCTTAACACAAGTATTTCTCAATTTCATAATAACTCCACTAGCATTACTCTAATATCACTATCCTCATGTCTCAAAACAATTATCAAGCATCCAACATCTCATTCTATTCAATGCACTTAGTGTGATTTTTTTTACTACATTGACATTGGATGTCTATCATGTGAAGACTATTTTCTTTAGCCTAAACACATTACCATGCTGTTTTAATAGACTCTCAAATAGATATAAGTGAAGCATGAGAGTTCAACACTTTCTACAAAATATTACCACCGCCGTGCCCTAAAAGATATAAGTGAAGCACTAGAGCAAACAACAAACTACTCTGAAAGATATAAGTGAAGAACAATGAGTAGTTGAATAATTATGTAACTATGTGAAGACTCTCTAACATTTAAGAACTTCAGATCTTGGGATATTATTCAAACAACAAGCAAAACAAACTAAACTAAATTGACGCTCCAAGCAAAACACATAACATGTTGCGAATAAAAATATAGCTCCAAGTATAGTTACCGATGGATGAAGACGAAAGAGGGGATGCCTTCCCGGGGCATCCCCAAGCTTAGGCCTTTGCTACTCCTTGTTCCATAGTCCATCGAAGCAATACTCAAAACTTGAAAACTTCACAACACAAAACTTACACAAAAATTCTCATGAGCTCCGTTAGTATAAGAAGGCAAATCACTACTCAAAGGTACAACAATGAATTCATTCTTTGTTTATATTGGTGTTAAACCTACTGTACTCCAACTTCTCTATGGTTCATATCCTCCAGTATTACTCATAGATGCATCGAAATAAGCAAACAACACACGAAAAACAGAATCTATCAAAGACAGAACAGTCTGTAGTAATCTGCAGGGTTCGCTACTTCTGGAACTCCAAAAAATTCAAAATAGATTGTTAAATTTGCGGAATTTGTCTACCAATCATCTGAAAAAAGAATCAACTAAGAAGCACACTCCAGTAAAATCCCACGACTACTTTAGCAAGCGCTAACGATTCTGTTTTTCACAGCAAGATCACATAAACTTCACACAAGTCTTCCCAAAGGTTCTACTTGGCACAAACACTAAACAAAACATGAAACCACATCTAAACAGAAGCTATATGCAATACTTATTCACTAACAGCAGCAAAAACAAAGAAACTAAAATAAAGTTGGGTTGCCTCCCAACAAGCGCTATCGTTTAACGCCTCTAGTTAGGCATGATGATTTCAATGATACTCGCATAAAAGATAAGAATTGAAACATAACGGGAGCATCATAAAGAATATGACTAGCACATTTAAGTCTAACCCACTTCCTATGCATAGGTATTTTGTGAGCAAACAACTTATGGGAGCAATAATCAACTAGCTGTAATGCCCCGGATGTAATACTTTCCCTTTTTGGATATATATAACTTTGGCTTCATCAGTTCCATTCCGGGTTCTTCGTCTTTTCGGGTTTTCGTCGTTTTGTCGCGTGCGTGTGTGCATTCATCCATGTCATGTTGTCATGTGCATTGCATTTTGTTTGTGTTGTCGTTTGCTTCCGGTTCCACTCGTTCCTTCCCGTTGTCTGTTCCGAGTTCCGACGCTCTCACACGTGCCCGAGGCTTCCCCGAGTCCTTCTTTTGTGTTTGGCCGTGTAACGTTTCCGGTTTGGCGTGAGACTTGTTGTGCGTTGTTGTTTTGTATTGTGTAACCCGCCTGTCAAATCTCGTCGTGTTTGGAGTTCGTTTGATACTCCAACAGTTTTCCTCGTGGGCTAAAAGTACCTCCGCTTTGAGGCCCAAGAAAACCCTCCAACAGCCCACCAACCAACTCAAACCCTTCCCTTCATCTAGGTCGTTGAATTGTGATCTCATGGCCGAAAACCTCTCCTCATTTGGACAACCCTAGCTCCTTGTGCCTATATAAACGTCCACCCCCTCCAAATTTTGCGTCCAAAACCCTAGTGTTTCCACCTCTGCCGCGCCGTGCTTCCACCGTTGCGGAGCCGTGCTTCCACCGTTACCGCGCCGTGCTTCCGACGTCGCCGCGCCGTGCTTCCGACGTCGCCGCGCCGTGCTTCCGACGTCACCGCGCCGTGCTTCCGAGCCCTCCGTGCCGCCCCGCGTCTTCTTCCGCCAGCCCGCCGCGCCGCCTTCGTCTTCCCCGCCGCCAGCCACCTCGCCTCGCCGCCGCCTCGGCTCCAGCACTCCTCGCCGCCGCCACCTTCTCTGACCGCCGTGCGTCGCCGCCGCCCCGGCCTCCCGTCGCGCCGCCGGCCGCCGCCTCAGGGCACCTCGCCGCCGGGCCTCTCGCCGGCCGGCGCCGCCCCGCCGCCTTCTCGGCCTCCCGCCGGCCCCCGCCGGTCGCCGCCTGGCCGCGCCCTCCCGCCGATCGAAGCCGCCGCCGAGCCCTCGAGGGAGCCAGCAGCCGCAGCCGCTCGAGGCTTCGATCCGATCTGGATCGGATCCAGGCGCTAGGCCTGCGAACCCTAACGGGCCGGGGGCCCAGATCCACCCGACCCGCTTCCAGATCCGGCCCGTTGACCCTGAGGTTGACCTCGTCTTTTCCCTAAGTCCCTAGTTGTTTTTCAGTTTCTGATGCATATTTGTGAGGTGGATAACTTTTGATGTGCTTATCCGTTTTGTGCAAATGATATGTCAAAATGATCGTGGTGACATGTACTATGTTTTGTTCCATTGTGCCATACATGTTTGAGGTCATCTATATGTCTTAATCTTCATGAGAAGAGTGCTACTTGTTATAAACTGCTGCTATTAGTTGTTTTCATGCCATGTTTGCAATGTGATAACTTGTTGCATGTTTATCCAAATGAAGCAAATGATATGTCCACATGTTCATCATGAGATGCTCTACATGTTGCTTGCTTTAGCTTGCATGATAGATTTCATCTTGCCATGTTTATATCCTTTGCAAAAGTGCATGTGGCTGTTATGTTGATAAACTTGTTACGAGATGCCTAGTTGATGAGCTCGTTGCTATTGATGTGGTTGTCCCCTTGATGCATGCTTATATGTTTTGGACTCCCCATCATGTGTACTTTGCTGTGGTGCTTACCACTTGCCATATTATGCTTTGAGGTGACTTAAACTTGCCCACAAAGATGCCATGATATTACTGCTGTTTTAACACTTAGTGAAATTTCACTAAGTCTGGAATCTGTAATTTCCAGATGCCATGTTTGCGTGTTGTTCTAGGCAAATCCATGTTAGTTTTGGGGTGACTATTGATGATTCCTTGTTGTATATGTTGTTGGCTATCCATTCATGCTCTCACATGCTCATTTGGGTGGCTGTAGCATATTTAACTCTTGCTCCCAAGTTGCTATAAATTACTACTGTCAGGTTTTTGTTGTCAAGTTCAAAATGTCATAGCTTGTTGCTATTGATCCATGCCTCCTTTGGAGATGCTCCAATAGAATTGTTTGCTGTAGGATATGTCTACTTTATGTCCATGCTCCTTGTCATGATGTTTGAGTGCTGTAGAGTATATATTTCTTGCTCTGAAGTTGCTATGTGGCTGTTAATTTCAGCTTTTGCATGTTTCTTGTTTCGGGTGTATCTTTTAGCCCGTTGCTCCGTTTTGAGCAAGTCCTATATGTAACTTGTGTGTTTTTGCATGTAGATTCATAATATCTTCTTGTTATCATGTTTTGAAGTATTTTGCTTGATGCATATTGTCATGTTCCTTGTGCTGTATCTCTGTGTTTCCTATGTTGACTTTCTGTGCATCCTTAGTGCATCTTCAGTGCTTCCTTAGTGCATCAGTCATGCATCCTGTGGTTTGCGCACTGCATCTTATTGATTTCATGCTTCGCATGTTTTGTGTTGAGTAGAGCCGGAAGCCGAGACCGAGTACGAGAACGAGGTTACTACCGAGGTTGAGAACAAGGAGCCCGCTTACGATCCCATCGACGACTCAACAGGCAAGATGACCTGACCCAGATAACATTACTATCTTTGCCTATTGCTAGAAGTCTCGCTCTATAGCTTTTGCCTCGATGCCCATGTTTTTCCTGTCAGCCTCATATTGTAACCATGAATCTGTCTAACCACCCTACCTATGCAAACCTTTGATTGGCTAAGTAAGCTTCGCTCAGCCCCTCTTATAGCATTGCTAGTTGCAGGAGAAGATTGAAGATTCTTGCTTCTTGTTGAAGCTTGTTGGGATATCACACTATATTTAACTCTTAAATGAAATCATCTATATATTGGTAATGGGTGGAAGGCTAAGCCTTTTGCTTGGTGTTTTGTTCCACTCATGCCGCCTTAGGAACCGTATAAACCGGTGTTATGTTCCTTGATTATGCGTTCCTCACACGGTTGGGGTTATGGGACCCCCTCGATAAACCGCTTAGCGCTAAGGCTTTTCCAGCAAGTCCCAACATTGGTACTATTTGCCTAATAACTAAAAACTTGCATAGGGACTAGCTATCCCTTTTTATTTAATCAACAACCCCCGGGCCAGTGCTCCTCATGAGTGTTGGTCCGAACTGAGCAGACTGCGGGGCCGCCTTGGGGAAACCCGAGGTATTTGGCATTCACCTGTAGGATGTCTCATCCGGTCGTGCCCTGAGACTAGATACGCGCGGCTACTGTCAGGGTGTCGGCACGCCGGGAGGATTTGCTGGATTAGTCTTACCTTAGTCGGAGGATCTTGAGCACGGGATTCCGAGGATACTCGGGCCTTCCCACCTTGGAGTTGCGACTCCGCGGATCATGGGCTTGTCATGGGCCAAGTTGGAACACCCCTGCAGGGTTATGAACTTTCGAAAGCCGTGCCCGCGGTTATGTGGCAGATGGGAATTTGTTAATATCCGGTTGTAGAAAACTTGACACCATGTTCAGAACACACTACCAGCGTGAGTACCGTGACGATCATTTTCCGAAAGGGGTGCGGAAAGTGAACACGGTGGGGTTATGTTTGACTTGATTAGTTAGGATCACTTCGTGATCATCCTTTCGTCCGAGGCGCTTCTCTTCTCGCTCTCTTTTACGTAAGCTAGTGCTAGTGCTGCTGCAACCTCTTGTTCTTTCTTCAGCCTTGTTCCACACCCAAGGCTTGGATAGTTGTGTTACCCCGGAACGGGATTGCTGAGTCCTCTGTGGCTCACAGGTTCTACACCACACCAGATGCAGGTACTCAGGCGATCTATTCGAGTGACGGCACCGAGCTGTACTGGGAGTACGACAAGGACCGAAGCCGTTACTATGTGCACTATCCCGACGATCAGTAGAGGTTTCTACTAGGGGCGTTTCAGACCTGTGGTTTTATGTTATGTTTGGTATCTTTCATTTGGATCTTCACCCGTAGACGGGTTGTGGTGTTTTGAATGATGTTTGGACATGTAATGAATTGTGTGACGTGGCGAGTGTAAGCCAACTATCTTTTCCGCTTTCATCCCTATTTTTTACATGAGATGTGCAAAGGTACCAAACTTGAGATCATTCCAGAATGGGCTTATACCTTTAAGTCGTGCCTCGACACGTAGGAGGTATAGTCCCATCCTGGGCATTACACTAGTGTCGGGGGAAACTGTCCTCCCACGAGCACCTATGGGACCGGAGCCCCTTCTACGTTGCGGTAAGGGAGCGGAGGGAGCACGGAGAGCAGATCAAGGAGCACACGCGAGCAGTTTTACCCAGGTTCGGGCCGCGCGGACGCGTAAAACCCTACTCCTGCCTTGGTTGTATTAAGCTCTGGGGCTCGGGAGCTTGAATATCTACAGTGCTAGCTACACCGAGCGAGAGAGTTGTCTAGGTTTCGAACCGAACCCCCTCTATGTTGTGCATGGGCCTCCTTTTATAGCTCAAAGGGGTCACCGACAGGTGTCAACGTAGAGGAGGGTAAAAGTATAAATTCGGTGGTAGTTGTAACAGTGCGTGAACAGTGGATGAACAGTGGACTTCACCTAACTTTGACAGTGGGGGACAAGGGCATTAAATGCCCGTCGCTGTCGACCCCAAAAGCGTCCGTCCATGCTTCTCCGTTCGCCACGGCGGTAGCCTCGTCATCGTGGCTTGCCACCGTGTGCCCCAGGCTGCACAACCATTTGCCACGTGCCCCTGGAAGGGCCCCAGGGCGACGCGTGGGCCGATGAGCTGGAGCGCGGGCACTCAGCGTAGGTTTCCCCGGCAAGTACCTTGCCGGGGTGGTGATCTTGCCGGGCCCGGAAGCTTGTCTGTAATGCCCAGGATGGAGTTATACCTCCTATGTGTCGAGGCACGACTTAAAGGCATAAGTCCATCCTAGAATGATCTCAAGTTTGGTAATCTTTGCACAACTCATGTAAAAGAGGGGAGAGTAAACAGAAATAGTTGGCTTACACTCGCCACGTCACAGAATTACAGTACAAGTCTCAAACATCATACATTAAGAACACTACAACCCTCTAAGGGCAAAAGCCAAATGTCAAAGTACCAAACTTAGATAAATAAACCACAGGCGGATCGAATCCTAGTAAGAGACTCCACTACTGATCGTCCGGGTAGCGCACATAGTATCGACTACGCTCCTCGTCGTACTCCCAATCCAGCTCGGTGCCATCACCTGGATAGCTCACAGCTGGACCTGCATCTAGTGTGTGAAGTAACTGTGAGCCACAGAGGACTCAGCAATCCCGTCTCCGGGTAACAAGACTATCAAAGCCTTTGGGTGAGGATAAGGCTGAAGAAAAGAAACAGTGTTTGCAGCAGCAACTAGCATCTAGCTTACGTAAGTGAGAGCGAGAAGAGAAAGCCTCGGCGAGAAGTGATCACGAAGTGATCCTAGCTACAAGCTCCACAAACATAACCCCTCCGTGTTCAACTCCCGAATCCCTATTCGGAAATTGACGATCACGGAACACACGCTGGTAGTGTATTAGAAACATTGTGTCAAGTTATCTACAACCGGAATTAACAAGCTCCCATCTGCCACATAACCGCGGGCACGGCTTTCGAAAGTTCAAACCCTGCAGGGGTGTTCCAACTTGACCCATTACAAGCCCACGATCCGCGGAGTCGCAACTCCAAAGTGGGAAGACCCGAGTATCCTCGGAATCCCGTGCTCAAGATATACCGAGCTAAGGTAAGGCTAATCCAGCAAATCCTCCCGGCGTGCCGACACCCTGATAGTAGCCGCGCGTATCTAGTCTCAGGCCACGACCGGATGAGCACAGCGTACAGTGGCCGAAATACCCAAGTTGCCAAGGGGGGCCCCACACACGACTCTAGTTTGGACCAACACTCAAATCGAGCACTGGCCCAGGGGGGTTGAATTAATTAAGCCTCGGGTTAATTACTCCCTCGGAAAGTTTTAGTTGTGTTAGGCGAATAGTACCAATGTTGGGACTTGCTGGAAAAGACTTAGCACTTAGCGGTTTATCGAGGGGGTCCCATACACCCCAACCGTGTTAGGAACGCATAATCAAGGAACATAAAACCGGCTTATACAGGTCCTAACGGCATGAGTGGAACAAATCACCAAGCAAAAGGCTTAGCCTTCCACCCTTGCCAATATATAGGTGATTTCATTTTAAGCATTTATATAGTGTGATATAACCCAACCAAACTTCAACATGAAGCAAGCATCTTCGATCTTCACCTGCAACTAGCAACGCTATAAGAAGGGCTGAGCGAAGCGTACTTAGCCAAGCAACGGTTTGCATAGGTGGGTTGGTTAAACATGGCAATTGGTTACAAGTAGGAGGCTGACAAGAAGATCATGGGCATCGAGGCAAAACTATAGATCGAGACTACTAGCAATAGGCAAAGATAGTAATGTTATCGGGGTTCGGTCATCTTGCCTGAAGAGAAGTCGTTCGGATCGTAAGAAGGGTCCTCGTGCTCAACCTCGTCGGAAACCTCGTGCTCAACTTCGTACTCGGTCTCAGCTTCCGGCTCTAAACAAAACAATCACACCAAGCACCAATCAACAAGATGCAATGCGCACTCGAAAAACATGAATGCATGATGGATGCACTAAGGATGCACACGGAGCACGGAAAATATCACTCAAGCAAATCACCTCAAAACATGAAAACAATCTGATATTATTAATCTACACAGAAAATCAATCAAGTTTGATATAAGATTCGCTGAAATCGGAGTTACGGGCTAAAAGTTATGCCCGAAACAAGATTTGAGCGAAAGCTGAAAATTACAGCAACATAGCATCTTCGGAGCTCAAAATAATTAAGCTACAGCACCCAAAAAGCATGGCAAAGGACATGAACACAAACTAGACATATATCACAGCAACTAAGTCCAAAGGTGCACCCCAACAGAGTCACGGATCAATAGCAATGATCTTGGACATATTGAACTTTACAATAAAATTCTGGCAGCAGAATTTTATTGAAACTTTAGAGCAAAAGATAAACATGCTACAGCCACTTAAATGGACATGTGAGGACATGAATGGAAAGACAACAATATATACTACAAGGAACAATCAAAATCCACTCCAAAACTATCATGCTTTGTCCTAGAACATCACACGAACATGGCATCGGAACGTTACAGATTTCAGACTTGGTGAAAAAAATCACTAAGTCCTAAAACAGCAATATCATCATGGCATATAAAAGAGCATGTTTAAGTCACCTCGAAACTAAACATGGCAAAGGGTAAGCACCTCATCAAAGTGCACATGAAGGTGATCCCGAAACACACAAGCATGCTTCAAAGAGGTGAACACAACGATTGCAACGAGCTCAACAAGATGGCATTTCATAACAAGTGAAACAACATCACTTGAACATGGCACTTTGCAACGATGATAACAAGGCAATAATAAAACTACCATGCAACCTATCACAAGCAACACGTAGTTCGTGGCAAGACGAACACGTGGACATGTCATTTGCATCATTTGGACAAACGAGCTAAAAGATATCACATGGCAAAGGTGGCATAAAAATAACACATAGCAGCAGTTTATATCATGATGCACTCTTGCAACAGCAAAACAAGCACCTAGATGATCTCTAACATGCATGACAACAACAGAGGAAACGTAGAGCACATCTCCACGTACGTCTGGACATATTACACGCGCAAAACGGAGCATCACAGTAAAAGTTATGCATGGTCAAACATTGCATTTCAGATTTAACAGCACAGGGACTTAGTGAAAAAAAAGGTTCAACCTCAGTCCAGATCGGATCTAGGAAAAGAAGACGGGCCGGCGGCGCGGATCTGGCCCACTCGGCGAGGCAGAGGCGGCCCGGTGGAGGATGGCGGTGCGGGCCCGGGAGATCGGCCCACGGGAGGAGGTGGTGCGGTCGGGCCGACCTGCGGCGCGGTGGCCCGCAGCTGAGGGAGGGGCGGCGGCCCGGCTGCGGTGGCGAGGCCCGCCTGGCGCCGAGGTTCGGCGCGGAGGGGAGCCGAGCGACCCGGCGGCTGGGCTGGGCCCAGGAGGAGCGGCGGGAGAAGCCTGGCGCGGGGCGGTTGATGACTGGGCCGCACGACGGCTGAGGCCAGATCGGCGAAGCGGCCGGCCAAGTGGTCCCTGGCGCGCTCGAGGACGTACGGGCCGGCGGAGCGGTCAGTCTGGCCTCCCAGATCGACGAGGGGAACGGCCTGGAGACCCGATCGAAGAGGTGACGGGGTCGTTGACTTGGCGCCGATCGAGGGATCTGGCGATGGAGCTGGTTTCCCTTGGGAGGAAGGCCAAGCACGGAAAGAAAATGAGGGGAATGGATCTAGAGGTAGGTGGAGGAAGGTAGGATGCCAAAAAATGGACCTAGGGGGGTCTATAAAAAGCAGTTTTTTAGGGTTAGGAGGGATTTTAGGGTGCTAGGAGCCCTCCGATCGCGATCCGACGGATCCGATCGCAGGGATAGATTTAAAGGGCCTAGAAGGAGATAAAAGACTGCAGTAGGGCTGTTTCCGGGACACGAAGTAAAGGCACATCGGACCCACACGAACAACGGATGGAATAGTCAACGGAGTCCAAACGAGACGAGATTTGAGAGGCGGGTTGCACACAACAAAACAACAACACAGACAACAACCTCGCGGCACACCGGTAACGTTCAACGCCCGAACACCAAAGTAGGCCTACGGGACGTCACGGACACGTGAGGGAGCTCCGGAACGCGAAACGGACAACGGGAAGAAACACGCGGAACCGGATGCAACCGACAACACAAATGCAATGCGATGCACATGTCTACATGATATGAATGAATGCCACACACTCACACAACAAAACGACGAAAAACCCGAAAGACAAAGAACCCGAAATGGAAATAGATGAAGCCGGAGATATATTATATACCCAAAAGGGAAAGTATTACATCCGGGGCATTACATTGTCGCTCTCCGGGTCCTGCCGGGGCGCAAGATGCGCCGAGGCATCTCTTGAGATATGTATTCCTTGGCCTTCCTGGCAAGCTCCTCTTGCCAGGGTCTTGTGCTAAAGTGATAACCTTGAGCCTGGTGCGGCCTTCCCGGCAAGCTCCTCTTGCCGGGGCCTTGATCTTCTGTCTTGTATACTTTGTTCTTGAATGGCTTCATAGGGACCAGAAAGGTTCTTGGCGAGCACATGGTAAGCCCTGCCACGGGAAGCTGCTACTGCCCGTGCACAAGTTGGGGTACTAAGGTACCCCTATCTTAGTACACCGACAGGAGCCCCCGGGCCTGGGCCACACACGGTGCCGAGCGCTGTTGGGCCAGGCCCAAGACAGTGCACGGGCACACGCGGCCCACGGCAAGCCGTATCCCCTTCCGTATCCGCCGCATCCCTCTCTAACGGCACGCGTCGATTGCGGCGTCGTGGGAGAGATCGTGGCCTGTTCTTTAATGGGAAATGCGGAACGTCCCCCACTTCCCCCTTAAAAGCAAAGGAAGCAGGGGCAGTTCCCCTCCATCGTCTTCATTACGCCTTGATTCTCCAGAAACCTCCGTCGCCCTCCGCCTCCCAAAAGTCGACAGAGAGCCAAGCCCCTCCCTTCCTCCGCCGTCTCCCACATCCGCGGCACCGTCGACCTCCTCGCCCCTTTCCTCACCGCCCCCGCCATGGCTCCGAAGAGCGACAAGGCGAAGAGCGACAAGGCCAAGAAGGAGAAGTCCGAGCAGGCGGCGAAGCTGGCAGCCCTGCGGAAGAACTGCGTGGTCTTCGCGCCGAGGCTTGGCGTGAGGGAGCTGCGGAACAAATACTATTTGTTCTGGGCGAGGGAGACCCAAGCTCATCCCCGCACCAGAGTCTTCCCCGCCGTCGCCGCTGACATGTTCCCCGGCGGGTACTTTTTCTTTGCCGCATTTTTCCACTGTGGTCTGTGCCCTCCGTTCTCGGAGTTCTTTTGTGATGTAATGAACACATACGGCCTCCACCTCCTAGATTTCACCCCCAACGCCATCCTTACGATGGCCGTTTTCGTACATCTGTGCGAAAACTATGTTGGGGTTCATCCAAATGTAGCTCTTTTCCGCCACTTCTTCATGCCTAGAGTAGAGTCAGGTGCCCCCCTCTCCGGCGGCATCTCCTGGATCTTTAGGCTGAACAAGAAGGACTCGTACCTGAGGGGAGAGCTTCGCGGGAAGTGGGAGGAGTGGAGAGCCGATTGGTGCTGGGTGCTGGAAGATAAGCCTGAGCCCTTTACCTCGCCGCGCCAGACTGCTATAGTGCGCAGCAGGGACTGGAGTGAATTGGCCCCGGAGGATAGCAAGCTTCAGATCGCCCTCATTAGGATCATCCGTCTCCGGGTCGCCAATCTGACTATTGGAGAAGTTGGAGCAGATTTCCTCCGCCGCCGCATCGCCCCTTTACAAGAAAGGAAGAGGCCCGCTTGGGAATTCGGCAATGCGGCAGACATCATGAGGCTGCGCCCTGGATTGAACTACAATTTCACTGCCTTGGAGTTGAAGGGGATGGTCCGGGAGCTCTTCAAGCATGACCCGGCCCACCCGGAGTGGTTCAGACCTTCCCGGGGAGTGGTGCCGCTGTGCAACAGCACTGCCCGAGATTCCCTACGCGCGATGATGCCCGAGTGCGACTCCCATGGCGTCGTCCCCACTTGGCTGGAGCCTCCACCGGATACAGTGCTGACCTTCTTCGACAACTTGGTCGAGAAGCCCCGCAACGCTGAGGAGAACAAGGGCCTCACCCGGGCTACTACTGACCGGGATATAGCCTACATCGCCTCCAGGATGGAGGAGGCCGCCGCAGCTGCGGCTGCGGGTGATTTTGGATATACTGTGGAAGAGGCGCAGGCCGCGGACGCAGTGAGTCAAGCAGAGGAGGCGGAAATCCTCAAGCTGCTGAAGCTTGCGCCCGAGGAGTTTGCCGGGGAGCCTTCCGTGAAGTTTGCCGGGACGAGCGAGGTTGCCGGGGGGAGCGAGGCTGCCAGGCACGGCATTGAGTCCAGCGGGCCTGCCGAGGAGGAGGAGGACACCGGGGCTGGAGATTCTGATGAAGACTCTGGTGGCTCTCTGAATCTTGACGACGATGCCTCCTCATCCTCGGAGAACTCCCCGCCTCCGCCAAGCCCTTCGAAGCAACCGAAGAAGCGCCTCCGCAAGGCAACTGAGACGGCGTGGCCACAGGCGCCTCGGCAGCAGCCGGCGCGCCGTGCGACGCGCGCCACCAAGACGAGCGAAGTCATCAAGGAGGCGCCCCGTGCTCGAGCGCCAAGCGGAGGGGGATCTTCCCGGAGCGGAACGGGTGCTCCTTCTGCTCCTCGGTCCTCGGCGACAACGGGGGCCGGGTCTTCACAGCCCACAGCCCCGGAGACCGCCAAACGCCCGAGGGAGCCTTCTCCTGCAGCTCCTCGCACGGGAGCACCCCAGGCGGAGTTTGACTTCTCCGCCCTCAGCTCCGACGAAGAGGAAGAGGAGTAAGTACTTGCAATTCTTTTAGTTTCTTTGATTTTGTCTTGCTTCTCCTTGCTTGGTTTTGATCTTGTTTTTGTTTTGCTTCACAGGACCTTGACCCAGCGGATGGCGAAGAGGGCCAAGATCCCTGTGGTCGAGATTGAAGACGACGAGCCCGCCGCGGCGACCGGAGATGCGCCAGCGGCAGACTTGCCGGACCAGCCCGCTGCTCCGAGGAGCAGCCCCCAGCGCAGCCCCCAGCGTAAGTCTGGTATTCGTCTTTCTGCTTGATGGGCGCGCTCAAGGTTGTTGCTTGTACTGATGTCTTGTTGTCTTGTGCAGAAGTGGAGCCGCAGCCGCAGGAGCGCCAGGAGGTCGCCCCCGACGAGCCACTTGCTCCACCCTCCCCGCCAAGGATGAACTCCCCGGCGAGGGAGAACGCTCCGCCAAGGACGGGCACTCCGCCAAGGGCGAGTACCCCGCCAAGGGTGAGCAGCCCGACAAGGGTGAGCAGCCCGCCAAGGGAGGGCACAGGCGGCCCTCCGCCGGCAGGGGCCACTACTGCGCCGCCAAGGGAGAATTCCCCGGCGAGGGACCCCGTCATTGAAGAAGTCCGCGAAGGTAAAGCTTGTAGTTTCTTCTTTCCGGATTCTTTTTTTTTTGGATATTTGCTTGATTCTTTCTTTTCTTTTTCTTCTGCTAGATCCTCCTGCACCGGAGCGGATGGAGACGGAGGCCACCGCTGAGGAGGAGGTGCACGGTGCCGGCGGCAACACCACTGCCACCGAGGGAATGGCTGGAGCCGATGAGCCTGCCGCTGAAGAGACCGCCCCGACCGCAGACGCCGCGGCTGGGGAAGGGACCGGCGAACGCACTGCCGGCCCGGAGGCCGCAGGAGCGCCGGACGTTGCACCGGCCGCCGACCCTTCCGCCTCCGCGCCCGGGCAGGGCGTCTACCTGGAGGCCGCCAACGGGGTCTTCATACAAGTCCCGTGGGCGTCCTCGTCTCGAACACCCGCGGAGGGAGAGACCTTTGACGGAGAGGTCCTCGCCTCCGTCGGATTGAAGGTTGTTGAAGCGCCTGGCAGCAGCGATGAGCCTGAAGAGGAGAGACTCCTTCGTCGGCTCCTGGCCTTGTACCGGGCCAGGCAGGCGAAGTTGGAGTCTCGGGAGGCTCTCGCCGCCAAGGCTGGAGCTGACTTGGAGAAGCGCGCCGCGGAGCTCCGCGCCGCCAACCAGGCGACCCTCCGCAACTTGGCGGAGGAGCGTGAAGAGCTTGCCGGGGCGCAACAAGCCTTCCTCCTTGAAAAAGCTGAGGCCGAGGAGCAGCAGCGGTTGGCCGCCGAGGAGCTGTCCCGGCGAGAAGGAGTACTCAACCAGCGGAAGGTCGACCTCGATGCCCACGAGGACGACCTCGCCACCCGGGAGCAGGCCATTGGCGGGGCTCTGAAGGAGGCGAGGAGCGCCGCAGCCGCCGCAGAGACCGCCAAGAAAGACCTGGAGGCCAAGGTGAAGCAGCTGGAGTTGTTCCTGAAGGTGAGCGAGGACAGAGTCACTGCGCTCAACGTGGAGCGGGAGAAAGATGCCCACACCAACTCTGAGCTGCAGGTACGTCTCTCCGAGAAGGGCACAGAGCTCTCTGACGCCAAGAACTCCATCGCTGACTTAGAGCTGAAGGTCTCCACCTTGACTGACTCGCTCGACGCCGCCCGGGACCGCGAGACGAAGCTGAAGGACGAACTCCGCAAGAAAAGGGCCTTGGTGGAGAGCGCCGCCGTCTCGGCGAACAACTTCAACCAGGCAGTGGAGCAGTGGACTGAAGAGCTGGTCACCTCCGCTGCCAATATTGACATGGAGATGATGGCGCTGAGGGCGGAGCATCTCGTGTACTCCCCGGACGAGAGTCTCCCCCACAACGCCAAGTTGAGTCTGTTCTTCAGGGGAATTGCGCCGACGCTTGCGCGGCTGCGGGAGAAGATCCCCGTGCAGCTGGCCGACGAGGCGCGTCGGCTCTGCATGGGCACCATGGAGCGGGTCTTGTCGAAGATCGTCTACCGCAACCCCGACATCAACCTCGTCAACGTCCTCCGCACCTTGCCGCCCGAAGCTGATCAGGAGGCGTTGAAGGCGCAGGTTGCCCACATCGTCGCCAAGGTGGGCAAGATCACGAGGCGTGAAGGCGACCGCGTAGATTAGATTCATTTCTTTCTGCTTCCTTTGCCGCTGCCAATTAAATCATAGGCAATAGTTGATTAGAACAGCGGCAAGCTATCTTTGTAATATACACTTTTATTTTGGGGTAATCAATGCAGTGTTATCTCCCTTGCTCTTGGTCCTTTACTTTGTATGCTTTTTACCCTACGCTTTCAGGGAACTTGCCGGCAAGGGGCCCTTGCCGCGAGCGCTGAGTGCTGGACTCTTAGCAGCCTGCTGGCAATACCCTCGCCGGCAAGAAACCTTGCCGCAGCTAGTCGCATCACGCTTAGGTTGCTGAGCGAACTCGAAAACGAAGTAAGGGCGCGACACTTGTCGCAGCTCACTTAAGTCGTTGAGCGTGGTCGAAACAAAGTAAGGGCGCGGCTAGCCACGGGTAGGTTCCTCCGCGCACAGGTTTTCCATACAAAGTGTGGTTGTTCAAGGAAGACAACTAAAGAAAATTTGAAAAGTTTGAAATACTCAAACTTGGGTAACTTAGCTTTCATGAGTTGCTTGTTCTCCGACAAGGCTTCTCTTTCTTGAACAACACTTGGTACATGCCTCCATCTCCTTCCCCCCGGCAAACTTGTGCGCGAGGAATATTCCTTCTGCTTAAGAGGGAAAGAAAAAGAAGAGGAAAAACAAGTATAGGGCCTCACGGCTTGCTAGTGCTTACCGGGGATGTGCGTTGCACAAAGTGCCAAACGATGTATGCAAATAACAAAGAAAAGCATGGAAATGACAAATAGTGCGAAGCACAAAAGCTTTACTGATGCACGGGATCTGCGCCCGGCTTTGTACAAAGGTTTACATGCAACAGCGGCAAGACTTGTACAAAAGGTGGTTGCCGGAGCGGATCACGGCAACCGCGCCTTATGGGTGAAACTTGCGAAGATGCTCTATGTTCCAGGAGTTGCTCACCGGTAAGCCTTCTTCGGTCTCAAGGCGGACAGCGCCGGACCTTGTGACTTGTCTCACCCGATAAGGGCCTTCCCACTTCGGCGTCAACTTGTTGGAATTCTTGGCGGACTGAACGCGCCGAAGAACAAGGTCGCCTTCCTCGAGACTCCTGGCCTTGACCTTGCGGCTATGATAGCGACGCAAGGCTTGCTGGTATCGAGCAGCTCGTACAGCAGCCTGGAGACGTTCCTCCTCGAGGAGCAATGCATCATCTTGTCGCAGTTGCTCTTGCTCGAGCTCATCATAAGCGAGCACTCGAGGAGATCCGTATACGAGTTCCGTGGGGAGAACTGCCTCTGCTCCATAGACAAGAGCAAAGGGTGTCTGTCCGGTGGCTCGATTCGGTGTCGTCCTGATTGACCAAAGAGCCGCCGGCAACTCCTCTATCCAGTTTCTTCCGCACTTGCGCAGCCTGTCGAAGGTTCTCGTCTTGAGTCCGCGCAGCACTTCAGCATTGGCCCTCTCCGCTTGACCATTGCTCCTCGGGTGAGCAACAGAAGCGAAGCAGACCTTGGCGCCAAGGTCTTGGACGTACTGCATGAAGGTGCGACTTGTAAACTATGTGCCGTTATCGGTGATAATCCTGTTAGGGATTCCGAAACGGCAAATAATCGATCTGAAGAACCTGACTGCTGACTGTGCTGTAACCTTTCTCACCGGTTCCACTTCTGGCCACTTTGTGAACTCGTCGATCGCAACGTACAAGTACTCAAAGCCCCCGGGAGCGCGGGGAAAGGGGCCGAGGATATCGAGCCCCCAGACCGAGAAGGGCCAGGACAAAGGGATCGTCTGGAGAGCTTGAGCTGGCTGGTGAATTTGCTTGGCATGGAACTGGCACGCTTCACACTTGGTTACTTGTGCAGTTGCATCTTGGAGGGCTTCTGGCCAGAAGAACCCTTGCCGGAATGCCTTCCCGGCAAGTGCCCTTGCGCCAATGTGGTGGCCACATATGCCTCCATGTATCTCTGCCAACAGCTTCTGTCCATCTTCTCTGGAAATGCACTTCAACCTGACACCATTGAGTCTTCTTCTGTACAGTTCATTGCCAACGAACTGGTACATACTTGACTGCCTGGTTATTTTCTCTATCTCTTCTGGCTCGTCGGGAAGTTCTCCAGTTTGCAGAAAACGGATGATTTGCTGTGCCCATGCTGGAGCCTGAGGCTCAACAACAAAGACTAAAGGCATGAGGGCTGCTGCGGGAACCTCAGCTTCTACGGCAAGGACCTGCGGCTCTGCCGGAGCTGATGGTCCCCCGGCAAGCCTGCCGGGGCAAGGCTTGTCGGGAACGCCTGCTTCAACTGTACAGACCCTTGGATCTGCAGGAGCAAACTGTTCCTCAGCATCTTGGCTGTTGATCTTGGGGACCTTGGCGGCGGCTTCGGGAAGATCCGCCGGCAAGTAGTCGCCGGAGACCAACTTCCTCTTCTTGTTTTGCCCAACTGATGGTGTAACGGATGGCTGAGTTAACTTGAGCACGAAGGTCCCTGGTTCCACAGGTAACTTCATTGCAGCACACTTTGAGAGGCCATCTGCAATATCATTCTGAGCTCTTGGGACGTGCTCCATTTGCAGACCTTCAAAGTGTTCTTCAAGCTTCCTCACTTCATCAACATAAGCTTCCATCAAAGGGCTCCGGTAACTCTTATTCACTTGTCGGACCACCAACTGTGAATCTCCCCGCACAATCAACTTTTTGATCCCAAGTTCGGCCGCAATTCTGAGGCCGGCAAGCAAACCTTCATACTCAGCAGTATTGTTTGTTGCTTGTTCCTTGGGAAAGTGCATCTGGACAACATACTTGAGGTGCTCTCCGGTGGGCGCTATGAGTACCACGCCGGCACCGGCACCTTGCAGCGAGAAAGCACCATCAAAGTACATTATCCATTCGCTGCTCGCTTCTTGGACGGGGACGCTTGTCTCTGGGACTTCTTCATCTGGCGTTGGGGTCCATTCTGCTATGAATTCTGCCAAAGCTCTGCTCTGTATGGTTGAAGTACTCTCAAACTTGAGACCAAAGCTTGATAGCTCCAGTGCCCACTCGACGATCCTGCCTGTTGCTTCGGGATTCTGCAATATCCTCTTCAACGGAAAGCGAGTGACCATCGTTATCTCGTGTGCTTGGAAGTAATGGCGCAGCTTCCTTGAGGCCATAAGGAGACCGAAAAGCAACTTCTGCACCCCAGAGTATCTTGATCTAGCCCCCTGCAAGAGGGAACTTACAAAATACACTGGGCGCTGCACCATCTTCCTTCGCACTTCACCTTGTTCCTGCGCAGACTTGTCCTTGTCGGGGCCAGAGCTTGTCGGGGAAGCCTCCTGCTTGTCGCTGGATTCGCTTGCCGGGGATGTGGGTTCCTCATCTGCCTCCCTCTCCGCTACTAACGCAGCACTAACCACTTGATTGGTTGCTGCTAGGTACAGCAGCAACTTCTCTTGTGGCCTAGGTGCGACAAGTATCGGAGTGGAGGACAGGTATCCTTTCAAGTCTTGCAGCGCTGCCTCCACTTCCGGAGTCCATTTCATAGGGCCTGCCTGTTTCAAAATTTTGAAGAAAGGCAGGGCGCACTCTGCAGACTTTGAAATGAACCTGCTGAGGGCAGCCACACAACCAGCAAGTCTTCTTACGTCCTTGACGCGCTTCGGGGCTTCAATCTGCTCGATAGCTTTTATCTTGTCGGGATTGGCTTCAATCCCCCTCTGGGACACAAAGAACCCGAGAAGCTTGCCGGAGGGGACTCCGAAGACGCACTTCTCAGGGTTCAACTTGAGCTGGATCTTGCGCAGGTTCTCAAAGGTTTCCTCCAAGTCTTGGATCAGGGTATCCTTGCTCTTGCTCTTGACCACTATGTCATCCATGTAGGCTTCTACATTTCTGTGTATCTGTGGCTCAAAAGCAGTGTGCACCACCCTTGCAAATGTCGAGCCTGCATTCTTCAATCCAAAGGGCATGCGTATGAAGCAATATGTGCCGCATGGAGTAATGAATGCAGTCTTCTCTTCATCTTCCTTGGCCATGAATATCTGGTGGTAACCTGAGTATGCATCAAGGAAGGAAAGCAGCTCACATCCGGCGGTGGAGTCAACAATCTGGTCAATACGCGGCAAGGGAAATGGATCCTTAGGACACGCTTTATTCACATCGGTGAAGTCTATACAAAGTCTCCACTTCCCATTGGCCTTGCGTACGACAACTGGATTAGCCAACCACGTAGGATGGATTACGCCTCTAACCAGGCCTGCTGCTTCCAACTTCTTTATCTCTTCGGCGATGAATTCTTGGCGCTCCACGGCTTGCTTCCTGACCTTCTGCTTGACGGGCCGCGCATGAGGACAAACAACAAGCTTGTGCTCAATTACCTTCCTAGGAACGCCGGGGATGTCAGATGGTTGCCATGCAAACACATCGACATTCGCCCGCAGGAAGGCAATGAGCGCGCTTTCCTATTTGTTGTCGAGCGTAGCACTGATGGTGAAGGTACCACCAGTGCCGTCCTCCTTGGCGGACACCTTCTTGGTTGCCGGTGGAGCTGCCATTCCTTTCTTACACTTACCGGTGGAGCTCGATGGCGCGTCCTCGACGGCAGCGCAGCACTCCGAGGAGGTGCGTTTGCCGGAGTGGGCTCCAGAGCTCTTGCCGGACTTGGTCTTGGTCTTCCCCCCGGGAGCTTCAGCGGCAAGTGTGTTGCTCTCTGCTGCGGCTGCTGCATCCCGGTAGATCTTGTCGGCGCAGATAAGCGCGTCCTTCTTGTCGCCGGGGACAGAGATGACGCTTATCGGCCCCGGCATCTTGAGTACGTTGTAGGCATAGTGGGAAGCTGCCATGAACTTGGCGAGGGCAGGACGACCAAGTATCCCATTGTATGGCAATGGGATATCGGCAACATCAAATGTGATCCTCTCCGTCCTGAAGTTGAGCTCCCCGCCAAAGGTCACCGGCAGTGTAATCTTCCCCTTCGGCTTGCTCCTTCCCGGGTTGATCCCTTGGAACGACCCGGTTTCTTCGAGCTCGCCGTCTGGGATCTGTAGCTTCTTGATCACAGCTGAGGAGATCAAGTTCAGGCCAGCCCCGCCGTCAACCAACATCTTGGTGACCTTGAGGTTGCGGATAGTTGGTGAGACCAACATCGGCAAGCACCCGACCGCAGTTGTGGGGTCAGGGTGGTCCTCAAGGTCAAAGATGATGGGCGTGCCGGACCACTTCAGCAGCCTGCGTGACTCGACGGGCGGCTCAGCTGCATTCACTTCTCGCACCCACTGCTTGAGCTGGCGGTGGGAAGTGTACAGAGAGGCACCTCCGTCGACACACAGAACCTCTGTGGCCTTCTGGAACTCCTGCTCGCTGTTGTCTCCTTCTTCCATGTCATCATCGTCGTCTTCATCCTCATCCTTGTCGCGGCCCCGGGGAGGTCTGTCACCTTGCCGCTGCTTGGCCTTGCCGCGGCGTCCCCCCCGGCCATTGAACGGCCGCTTCTTGCTGGGCTCTCCTCCGCCTCCTTGGGCCTTCTCCTTGTCACGTCGCTCGTATTTAGCCTTCTGCTGCTCTACGAGGTACTCCACTCTTTTGTAGTTTTGGAGGTCGTGGCCCTTGGTGCGGTGGATCTTGCAGTACTGCTTGTCGGAGCTGTCCTGCTTGTCGGCTGCCGCTACCGGGGCGGGCTCCTTGCCGGAACCGCCAGCCTGTGCCTTCTTGGCGGGAGCCTCCTTGCCGGACTGCTCGACAACCAGCACCTCTTTGCTCTTCTTCTTTGTGTTGTTCCGCCGCCGGTTCTTTCTTGCCGGGGCGGCATCCTCGCTGTCGCTTCCTCCTGCGCCAGTATCCTCTCCGGGGAGTCTCCTCCCCTCTTCGGCACGCGCGCACTTGTCAGCCAGAGCGTAGAGCTCGCTGACATCCCGGATCTTGGTCATGGCCATCTCCTCCCTCATCCGGCGGTTACGCACATTTTGGTGAAACGCGCTGATAACCGCGGCGGGGTGGACGTCGGGAATGTTGTGTTGGACGCGGCTGAATCTTTGGATGTATTTGCGCAGGGACTCTCCCTCCTTCTGGGCGAGGATATGGAGATCGCTTTCCTGGCCGTGGGGTTTGTGGCCACCCGTGAAGGTGCCAACAAACTGGTGGCACAGATCCGTCCACGAAGAAATGGAGTTTTCCGGCAAGTGCATAAGCCAAGACCGGACGTTTGGCTTAAGCACCAGCGGGAAGTAGTTGGCTAGGATCTTCTCGTCGCGTCCCCCGGCAGCCTGCACCGCAATGGTGTAGATGCTGAGGAACTCCGAGGGGTGTGTCTTGCCGTCGTACTTCTCGGGTACGTCGGGCTTGAAGTTCTTCATGTTGGGCCACTGGACTTGCCGCAGCTCACGGGTGAACGCAGGACAACCTGCCGCGTACGGCAAGTCGCCTGGTTCACCGGGCGCGTGCGCGTCGACAGCGGTCCCAGCGCGCTGATCTGACAGTCTTCGGGCTTCTCGTCGGCGCTCGATGCGAGTCCGAGCGTCCTCTTGCCGCCTGTCGTCTAGGACTTGGCGCTGATCGCGGCGAGCCCGCGGATCCGACGACGCCGTAGAGTCGTCGTCGACGTTGATCTGGCGGGGTGGCGATTTCTGCTTCCGCGGCGGGGAGTGCACGGTGGTTGCACCCCCGGCGGTCTTGTTGCCATCGGTCTTCGCTTGGTCGACTTGCCGCGGCCGCGAAGTTGCCGGCTGCTGCGGCGCGTCGTTGTTGGCGAAGGCGATGAGGCTCTGGATCGTTGCCCTCCAGTCTTCGGCCTTGTCCACCGCTGGAGGGAAATCGAGGAGCAGCTGGGCCCTAGCCAGGGCTTCTGCTGGAGAGGAGGGAAACGGCGGCGAGCGGTGCGAGGAGCGGGACACGCTCGGACTTCTAACAGCGTTAGAAGGAGCATGTTCCCGCCCCGGCGACCGCGCCTTGCTCGTACCAGCGCGCTGGCCTTGAGCATCCCGCGATCCTCCGGCTTGGCCACGCCCCATCAAGCGTATGGTACCTCCCGTACCACGCCGCTGCTGGTCTTGCACCTCCTGGGAGGGACGTGGTGCGTGCACGGACACCGAGGCTTTGGAATTCGCCCGGTCATCCGTCTTGTCCTTGGACTTGGTGGCGCCGTGAGTTTCCTCGCCGGCGATCACCCTTCCTCCGGCGTCTCCTCCACCAACCGTTGGTTCTGGTGGCGGTGGGATCGACGCAGACGGGCCCCGACCTCCGAAGCCTTCTTCTTCGGAGGCATGTTGATGCTGTCGATGAAGTTGATGAAGCTGGAGAGGTTGATGAAGAATGCGCCCGCGTGAGCGCCGGATCAGGTTCGCACAACCTTGACGCCCCTACCTGGCGCGCCAAAGATGTCGGGGGAAACTGTCCTCCCACGAGCACCTATGGTACCGGAGCCCCTTCTACGTTGCGGTAAGGGAGCGGAGGGAGCACGGAGAGCAGATCGAGGAGCACACGCGGGCAGTTTTACCCAGGTTCGGGCCGCGCGGACGCGTAAAACCCTACTCCTGCCTTGGTTGTATTAAGCTCTGGGGCTCGGGAGCTTGAAGATCTACAGTGCTAGCTACACCGAGCGAGAGAGTTGTCTAGGTTTCGAACCGAACCCCCTCTACGTTGTGCATGGGCCTCCTTTTATAGCTCAAAGGGGTCACCGACAGGTGTCAACGTAGAGGAGGGTAAAAGTATAAATTCGGTGGTAGTTGTAACAGTGCGTGAACAGTGGATGAACAGTGGACTTCACCTAACTTTGACAGTGGGGGACAAGGGCATTAAATGCCCGTCGCTGTCGACCCCAAAAGCGTCCGTCCATGCTTCTCCGTTCGCCACGGCGGTAGCCTCGTCATCGTGGCTTGCCACCGTGTGCCCCAGGCTGCACAACCATTTGCCACGTGCCCCTGGAAGGGCCCCAGGGCGACGCGTGGGCCGATGAGCTGGAGCGCGGGCACTCAGCGTAGGTTTCCCCGGCAAGTACCTTGCCGGGGTGGTGATCTTGCCGGGCCCGGAAGCTTGTCGCTCTCCGGGTCCTGCCGGGGCGCAAGATGCGCCGAGGCATCTCTTGAGATATGTATTCCTTGGCCTTCCTGGCAAGCTCCTCTTGCCAGGGTCTTGTGCTAAAGTGATAACCTTGAGCCTGGTGCGGCCTTCCCGGCAAGCTCCTCTTGCCGGGGCCTTGATCTTCTGTCTTGTATACTTTGTTCTTGAATGGCTTCATAGGGACCAGAAAGGTTCTTGGCGAGCACGTGGTAAGCCCTGCCACGGGAAGCTGCTACTGCCCGTGCACAAGTTGGGGTACTAAGGTACCCCTATCTTAGTACACCGACAACTAGCATAGGAAGGGAAAACAAGCATAGCTTCAAAACTTTAAGCACATAGAGAGGAAACTTGATATTATTGCAATTCCTACAAGCATATGATCCTCTCTCGTAATAATTTTCAGTAGCATCATGAATGAATTCAACAATATAACAAGCACATAAAGCATTTTTGTCATGATCTACTTGCATAGAAATCAACTAGCATATGAAGCATATGAGGTAACCATAATTCCATTTTTTGTAGTTTTCTTTTATAAACTAAACTAGTGATAAAACAAGAAACTAAAAGATTCGATTGCAAGATCTAAAGATATACCTTCAAGCACTCACCTCCCCAGCAACGGCACCAGAAAATAGCTTGATATCTACTATGCACCCTTCTTCTTGTAGACGTTGTTGGGCCTCCAAGTGCAGAGGTTTGTAGGACAGTAGCAAATTTCCCTCAAGTGGATGACCTAAGGTTTATCAATCCGTGGGAGGCGTAGGATGATGATGATCTCTCTCAAGCAACCCTGCAACCAAATAACAAAGAGTCTCTTGTGTCCCCAACACACCCAATACAATGGTAAATTGTATAGGTGCACTAGTTCGGCGAAAAGATGGTGATACAAGTGAAATATGGATGGTAGATATAGGTTTTTGTAATAAGAAAATAACAAAACAACAAGGTAGCAAGTGGTAAACGTGAGCATAAACGGTATTGCAATGATAGTAGGCAAGGCCTAGGGTTCATACTTTCACTAGTGCAAGTTCTCTCAACAGGGATAACATAATTGGATCATATTACTAGCCCTCAACATGCAACAAAGAGTCACTCCAAAGTCACTAATAGCGGAGAACAAACGAAGAGATTACGGTAGGGTACAAAACCACCTCAAAGTTATTCTTTCTGATCGATCTATTCAAGAGTCCGTAGTAACGTTCAATCTATCATAGAGTTCATACTAGAATAACACCTTAAGACACAAATCAACCAAAACCCTAATGTCACCTAGATACTCCATTGTCACCTCAAGTATCCGTGGGCATGATTATACGATATGCATCACACAATCTCAGAAACATCTATTCAACCAACACATAGAACTTCAAAGAGTTCTCTAAAGTTTCTACCGGAGAGTCAAGACGAAAACGTGTGCCAACCTGTAATGCACCGTATGATATTATAACTCCTACGTGTCGAGGCACGACTTAAAGGCATAAGCTCATACTAGAATGATCTCTAGTATGGTAGCTTTGCATGACTCATGTAAAAGAGGGATGAAATTGCAAAAGAGTAGTTGGTTACACTCGCCACGTCACACAATGCATTACATAAACAATCATCATCCAAATAACATCAGAGTCCGACTACGGACGAAGATCCAAATGCAAGATACCATAAACAACACAAGCCCGGATCGCCCCTAGTAGGAACCACTACTGATCGTCGAACAACGTCACACACATACGGCCACTCTCTTCATCGAGCTCCCAGTGAAGTTCTTGGACCAACTCCTGCGCTGTTCTCAGCGGTACCTGCATCTGGTGTTGTAGTATCTGTGAACCACGAGGACTCAGCAATCCCATAACCATGGGTATCACGACTAGCAAAGCTTAATGGGTAGGAAGAGGTAAAGTGGTGAGGTTGCAGCAGCGGCTAAGCAAAAATATGGTGGCTAACTTACGAGTACAAGAATAAGATGAGCATCTACGCAAACGGTCGCAACTAGTAGTGATCGCTAAAGATCCTGATCTACCTACGAGTCAAACATAACCCCACCGTGTTCTCTTCTCAAATTGAAAAGAGACAGTCACGGTTACTCACACAGTTGTGCGTTTTACTTCGGATCCTCTGTCATGTTTTCTACAACCGGACATTAACAAATTCCAATCTGCCACATAACCGTGGGCATGGCTTTCGAAAGATCATAACCCTGCAGGGGTGTCCCAACTTAGCCCATCACAAGCTCTCACGATCAGCAGAAGTAATAATATAATATTATCACCCCTTATCTTAGGGACAATCCGATCAGGCTCGGAATCCCGGTGCACAAGACATTTCGACAATGGTAAAACAAGTCCAACAAGACCTCCCGGCGTGCCGACACCCTGATAGTAGCCGCGCGTATCTCGTCTCTGGCCACGTCCGGATGGGCGATTATACGAGTAAAACCAGCCCTCGGGTTTCCCCAAGTTGGCCCCGCATACTCCCCATTTGGGACCAACACCATCAGCACTGCCCCCCCCTGCTATGTAGAAAAGAATCTCGAGGGTGCGACCCCCTATGCAATTTTAATTAATTAATTAAGTTGTTATTATGAGGCAAATTAAAACCAAAGTTGGGCCTTGCTAGAGGAGTTTTATTCAAAGACGAAGTGTCAAGGGGTCCCCATATACCCAACCGTGTAAGGAACGCAAAATCAAGGAACATAATGCTGGTTTATCGGCGCCTAAGGTGGCATGAGTGGAACAAAACACCGAGCAAAAGGCCAAGCCTTCCACCCATGCCCAATATATAGGTGTGTTAATAATAATAATAGATATTGTGATATTCCCAAAGCATCAAGTTCCAACATGGAACAATCTTCATCTTCACCTGCAACTAGCAACGCTATAAGAGGGGCTGAGCAAGCGGGTGACATAGCCAAACAACGGTTTGCTGGGAAGGTGTCAAAAGGTTAGAGGTTTCATGGCAACAAGGAGAGGGGTTGACAATAAATGATGGGTAGCGCGACATATAACGATAGCATCGAGACAACTAAGCATGGCAATGATAGTAAAGGTATTCAAGGGTATGGTCATCTTGCCTGGGATTCCGCGAGGAAGAAGAACAAGTCCATGAAGTAGTCTAACAAAACCTCACAACTCCGGAACGAAACCGAAGCTAACGAGAAGAGCATACCGGAAAGAAGGCAAACAACATGGTAAACACACGAGCATAAACATGGCATATGATGCACATCCAAGTATCATGCATGTCCGGTTTAAATACGCAGGGCATGGCAAGGTGCACAAACAATACTACAAGTTAAGTGGAGCTCAATATGCAACGAGTGCATATTGACAAAACACCACATTATATTTATTTAGTTGACTCTTGTTTATTTACAAGACAAAGTTAAATGTTTTTATTAAACATGGCAAGAGGTGAAGCATAAGTAAAACTACACTATCTAGGCAAATTAATTGAGGCCGGAAATAACAACAACAATTCCGGAAAATCCCCATGACCAATTAGCAATTATTGAAGCAACAACAATTTAACATTTAAAGGTTGTTATCATGATGCGGATGACATGATCAAGTTTTATGCAAGTTTATTAAAAGTTGACATAAGGGATATGAAGCATTTGTCACCGTGGTGGAATGGGGTGCCACGGCGACGATAACCAAAAATGGTGCCGCAACAACATTTGGGTACCGGTAACTCGTTGAGAGACCGGTGCAAAAGATGACGGAGAGGGTGTCTTGCAAGAAGAAAGGTGGGGTGATCCCGTCATCGGGTTCCCACGGTTTGGCGATGAGGCAACCGAGGTGCATGACAAGCGACGAATCGGGCACGGTGCACACAAGTGGAGCATCTCATACAACACACATCGTTTGTCCATGGGGTCGTCTCGGTGGTATACCTTCGAAGCATTCGTTTCGGGGCGGTTCGAGGTCATAGAGGAAGTAGTGGTACTCGCGAGTCGTGGTACAAGTTTTTTAGCCGTTCACGTTTCCGAAGATGTTCGGGGTCGACGGTAGAGGTACTTGGCGAATCGAACGTCTTCAGGGCAACGGTAGTGGTACATGCACGTAGTGGTACTTGGCGTCTCGGTCCGAAGAGGTACTTGGCGCATCCACGGGTCTTCGAGGGTAGTCGTACACGTTTCTTCACCGAAGGTAGTTGTTCGGGCGTCGAGCGTCGAGGTACTTGGAACTTTGCAGAACCGAAGCTAACAAAAGAAAACCCAAACTCGGGCTCCATGAAGACAGCAGCAAAGAGGCGATGCAGACGAAGCCCTGGGGCGTGGGGTAGCATGCGACGGATGCAGCAGCTTCCGGCGGTGGCGCTCGGTGTCGAGGAAGATGGCGGCCCTGGATGAGGGGTCGAGCGCCTCGGGCGCAAGGGGGGGGGGCGGAAGATGCACGACAGTGGCCTCCTGGTGGTCTTCAACTGCGGCGGGGCGCGGCTGCATGGCGAGGGGAGGCGGGAGCAGGGGACGCCGAGCGTCGAGCGCAGGAGGCCTGGTGCGACGATAGGGGCAGAGGAGCATGGCGGAAGGCGGAGCTCTTGGACGGTGGCGACCGCAGCCGCGAGAGGCACAGACGAGGCGGTGCGGCTGTGGGGAGGAGGTGGCCGGCGCGGCGCTGCCCGGTGCGGTCGTTCCCGCGGGGCCAGAGGCGAGGCGGAGGGAGGAAGAGGCGGGATGGCGGCGCTGGACGGAGACGAGGCGTGGGCGCGGCGCGTCAGAGAGAGGGCGCTGGAAGGACGAGGTCAGGAGCAGCGGTGGGAGATGGGGATCGCGGTCGGGGGTAGCTGCGCGGCACGAGGGAGGACGAGGGAAGAGGAGATTGAAGCGGAGGGAGGAAGAGGCTCGGGATGAGCGATCCTATGTGCGGCGGCGGCGTGGGAAAGGGACGAGAGGGAGAGGGATGAGAGTGGGCTAGGTTAGAGGGTTAGGTGGGCCGTGGGGGGGAAGGTTGGGCCGGCCAGATTGGCTGGGCTAAAACACCAAGAAAGAAAGAAAAACAAAAAGGAGAGATGGGCCAGCCTAGATTAAAATAAAAAAGGGTCTCCTCTACCAATTAAAAAAATAGAGAAGCAAAATATTTATTTGGAAGAGCCAAATAAATAGGAATTGAACTAACAACTGGCATGTGGCTACTTTGATATATCAAAGCTCCACAACTATAGGATGAAAATTTGGTGAAGATGGAGGATTTAAAAGATTTAAAAACAAGAGGGAATTAAGATGTAGGTTTGTTATGGTGAGTTCCATAATAATGGAATAATTTAATATAGCTCTCTAAATATTGAGAGGCTTTGTATAGGTTATTATAAAGAGAAATCACCATGTGAATATCCCTCGATTTAAATGGATCGAGGATCCATATGGTTTATTTATTTGAGTTTAAAAAATTAAAAGACTTCATGGCATGATGACATGATGCAATGCAAAAATAAATAAAGCCAGCAAAAGAAACACACGACAAAACTCGGAACATCTGGAAGTCTTCTGGAGCGTCGGTCTCGGGGCGTCACAACTCTCCCACACTAACAGAGGATCTCGACTCGAGATCCTGGAGAAGGCACCGGATAGAAACGGAAAAGAAGAGGTAAAACAAAGTTGCTTCTTGACAAACGTGTGAAACCAAAGAACCTGAGAGGTTGACCAAATTGAAAGAAGAATACAACGGAGATGAACGAATATGAAAACACTCCGTTAAAAGGAGGAACAAGGAACATTATGAGAACCTTGTAGGTTGAAAGACATGAAACAAGAGCTTACAAACCAAAAGAATATGAAACCGCAATGGTATAGCCAAGGAATAAGAATGACATGATTTGGACATCACTCCGTCTAAAAATGGAAAGAATTAACATGAACTCGAGGAGATGGAATGATACTTGATGAAATCAACAACACATCGCCTCTGAAACAATTGAAAGAATGACACAAGGGGTAAGAAAGATTTCAGGCAACACTCCGGTTGAAAATAGAGGAAAAGCTAGATAGATGACGAAACTTGAATGGAGGACACAACACTACAGTTAAATAGACAAGCAAGGGAAGAATATGATCTTGATAAAAACGAGAAGATGGTCAAAGAGAGCAATATCACAATGCCTCCGTAATGAAAGAATAGAATATAGATCAATGAAAGAAATGAGCGGAGAAAAAAATATGACAACTTCTCTAAAAATTGAATTTGAAAGAGCATCCTTACGAAGAAGGGTTGAACGGAGTTGTTGGAAAAATCAACAACGAAAATAATAAGCTTGATGTGGGCTTATGGAAAACATCTCAAAATTAAGAGGTGATAACCAGCCACTTACGAAAACATTTGATTTGAGATGAGCGAAGAGATGCAAACTTCTTTCACCGAGAGGATAAATGGAGAAATTGGGTCATTTGTAAGCACCATAAATAGCAACAATCCTTAGGGAAAGCTTTTAGCTAAAATACAACCCAAGATTACTCCAACGAATAAATTGAATGGTTGGAAAGATCTCCTGAACAAGGAAAATGATGGTTTTAAATATCTCATTCTTGATAACTCGTGAATCATAATTCATGAAGGAATTGTCAAGAATGACATAAAACCATCTGAAAAGATAAGGTAGAAATGATTGCAATTGGAAAGCATGATGAAGAATGCTTGAGCTCCAACAAGAATCTTGATGAAGACTTCGAGGATGAATTAAATGATGATGAACCACCATGAAGAACTCTGGTAATGAAAGCATGAGATGTGAAGGATGAAAATAATAAGATTGAAGCCTGCGTTGAATTAGATGGAGCTTGGAAATGATATAATTGAAATAACTTGGAGCTCCGGAAAACAAGATGAACAACTTAGAACCAAGGATATGATATGATGAACAAGCTTCGGAAAAAAGAGATTAATCACTTCGAGGAAATAAGAATAAGATTTACTGTATGCTTATCCTTCATCAAATTAAATTGATGACAAGCAATGGATTTGGCCTACTACTTATTCTTCTTGAAAAGGATTGGAGAGAGATATATCCAAACTTGAGAATAATCTTGAATGACTCACCGGTAGGTTTATGAAAACAACAAATGAATTAATACGGTAACAACGGAAGAGTAATCTTGAAAGAACCACCGTAAAAATATGGAGACGAACGAAGAGACATCAATTAAGAATAGTTGGAGGACGAAGTTGAAAACTGAGAACGAAGAATCTTCTGAAATGATGGCCTTTGGAGGATCACAATGGGAAGAATTCATGAAATGCTTTGGATGGTAAAAAAAGAATTCCTCACAATCGGAACAATAATGAGGATGGCATGAAGCTAGAACCACTAATCTTCAAGAGAACGGGCCAAGATTTAAGAGAAACTCTTCTGCGGTCTTCACAATTTTAGAATGACGATGAGATACACCTTGAAGAATTTTGTTATACTCCGGAAGAATAAAAATATGGAAGGTTTAACCAAACATGAAAAGAATTTGAAAGCGATCTGGGAGAAGGCATATGACTGATGGACTCCATACTTACGTCACACTTTGAAAAGAATTTGAGTATAACTCCAGAAAAATTAGAAGAGTCAGGTAAGATCCTGGGAAAAGACCTGTGGGTTAGGGCCCACTCAAAAGAAATCACCTTTGAAAAAGATTGCTTAAGAGATATTGCACCGGTTGAATTAAATGGCTTGGATGATATAACAATCTCAAAATATAATGAACAGGTTGAAAATGGAAACACGAGTCCTCTCAGATCTCTTGTACACTCCGGATAAGAATTAGGGAGAGTTGAATGAATAAGAGAGCCTTCGTATAATAATTTTCAACATGGGAAAACATGTTAAACAAAAAGGAAGAGATATGATCATGACCGAAGCTTGAATTTATTCCACCGGAGAAGAAACGAGCACGGAGAATGATGAACTTGAAGCTCTTGAGCATCTTCATGATAAATCACCGGATAAGAACATTGAAGGAAAAGAATGAAGAAACCTACATGAATGAAATGGATACTTGATTAAGAATTCTGGCTCCGAGTAGAAGAAAAGTGGGAGGGTGGGGAAAACAAAGACAACTTGGGATGAATGAAACAGACAAATCGTCAGATTTCTCAACGGCGTCTGTATGGAATAACTTGAAGAGAAGGCACACCGGTAAAAGGATTACCATGAAAATCTCGATGGTCAAGAAGAATTAGCACTCCCAATGAAATATGAGAACACCGATTAGAAAGGTATGGACTCAACACTTGACATCGAAGCAACTCGAATACCAGAATCAAAACAAAAACAAAGGATAGATATGTTGCATAGCTTAATGGTACAACACTTGTCGAGAAGCCACTTGGGAGAACAAAAGGTAAATAAAAAAACAATGAGGAGCAGATAGAACAAATACAAGATAGAAGTTTCGTTCCACATATTCGTGCTGAAAGCTCATGGAACGTGTTACAAAAGGGTTTTGCAATCCCCAGATCAGCATAGCCAAGGACCCTTTAAGATGCAACTCCCGATTGGAACAACGCCCATAAAACCACTTCACTCAATGTAGAACCCCGAACTCCATATCATTCATTCGTTGGAAGAATGCCTATGAGCTACTAGATGAACCCACCTATTAATTTCCGAAAGTTTCCAGTTATGCAATCAGGTGTTGGGGATACAGGGGAAGCATCGCGCACTCAACTCTAATCCTACATCCAGCTGTATTGTCGGGACCCCGATCCTAGGTCACACCGGTCTAGCATGTAACACACCATATCACTTTGCGGCCTCACGCACGGTATCCCTACGGGTGCCACCTTACCTGGCCCGGGACCGTTTGCGCATTTTGGCTCACGTATATGATAGTGTCGCTAGCATCCATATGACAGAGAACCCGGGCCGACATGACCAGTTATAAACCAAAAGTGGCACTAAATTACAGAGACAGGCATACGTGACCCAGCAACGAACGTGTCAGTCATCAACGTATGAACCCAAGTCGTAGCAAGCTACAGGGACTTAAAGGAACAACGCGTGACATTTCCCCTAAGGGACAGACACAGGAACGAAGAAGGACACATGCCGGTCAGCCTAAGTGTTCCGGAGCAGTAGCAAGCTACCAAGGCTCAGTGGAAGCACTAGGAGACATTTCCCTGTAAGATAGGCTACCAAGGGTAAACAACTAGGTGTCGGATCCCACACATACCAAGCATTTCAATAACATACACACAATATGCTCAATATGTGCAAATACAACATGACATCACAACAAGACTCTAATAAACAAAGTATTTATTCATTAGGCTCCGAGGAGCCAAATATTACAAACATGGGTCTCATAACCCAACATTCAGAGCATACAAGCAGCAAGCGGAAGCACAACATGTCTGAGTACAGACAACTACAAATGAAAAAGGCTGAAGAGCCTGACTATCTACAACACTCGTCCAAGAACGTAGCTGAGGTACAAGCTACTTGTCGAAGTCCAAACGGAACTACTAGTGAGACATCCATCTCATATGCAAAACATAAATTAAGCAAACATGAGTACAAAGGTACTCAGCAAGACTTACATCAGATCCTATCATACATGCACTTGTATCAAGATGGCAAAATGGGGTTTAGTTGCAGCAAGCTAGCTTTGACTCAGTGGCTATCCTATTCTACGATTGCTGGTAACTCTTTTGAGGTGGCGCACACGAGTCCACTAAGCACCACACAATACACCACTATGGATTCATCCCCGTCTCCCTACGAGAAGGCCATCCATAGCACTCACACTTGTCTTGAGTATTTTAGAGTATCCACTTCAAGTTGTCTATGTACCACGTAAGCATCCAAGAAGTCCATAACCGTGGACCCGGCTATTCGAATAGATCATGTTAACCCTGCAGGGGTGTACTTCTTCACACACGCTCTCGCCACTTACCGCCATGTACATCTCGTGTATCTCGGCAACCTTGAAGCGGAAGCCTGGCGAGGGTGTCGGCCACGACCTGACTAACCACACAAGACTCTAGTCCAGGTTTATCGCCTATTCGGGTTCCATCCGTAAGGAGATCCGGCCGGGGTGTCGCTCACGGCCCCAAATGATGTGCGCAGGGTTCCCAAGCCCACCTCGCCGAGTGGATCTACACTTGGTACACCGTGCCACGGTGCCTAGTCTGTCCCAAGCCCACTGGCCGAGTGCCACTTGGTAGACTACTAACACTACCTACAAACACCAGAAACTAGTTGCAACTCCTGGACAGAGATCATGTTGATTAATAAGTCGAGAGGGGTCGAGTTACCGGAACCCAATGTGTGGTAGTAGCTAGTCATTGGACAACATACTCAGAACTCAGTTCTTAGGGACGGTTCCAGTGAGACAACCCACCATGTACTCCTACATGGCCTCTCACCGCTACCTTTACCAAAACGCGTTCACACACTTAACTCTCAGCATCAGAACATATCATTGCACTCCAATTCATTTCCGATGAATCAGACCTGACACACTCTAAGCAATTGCAAGCAAGGCATGGTAAGATCACAACATGGCTTCAATCAACTCCTACACATGCTAGTGGGTTTCAACTATTTATTGTGGAATGACAGGTCATGCAGAGGAATGGGTTCAACTACCGCAGCATAAAGTAGCAGTTGAAGTCGTTGTTGTCCTAATGCAATAACAGGGAGCAGGAGCGAGAGAGGGGTTGTATCGGAATGAACAAGGGGGGTTTGCTTGCCTGGTAAAACAACGTGCAGAGCACTGCTCCTCTGACAGGTACTCTGGATCGGTCTCCGGAGCTGGACCTATCGAGAAGAACGGTGCCGACAATCAAACACAAGCATATGCAACAATATGATGCATGAATATGGCATGAAGATATGATGTTGTTGAGCTAATGCAACTAGCATTTTAATTGGTTGAACTCCATTTGAAGCAAGGGTTCAAATGCAACTCTAAAATAAGTATTTTTAAATGCCAATTATGTGTTTTCATATAAACAGTAGGTTTAACTTCATTTGTCATGCATGAAAATGGTACAGATGGATAGATTGAATTTTTCTGATAATTTTTCATATATAAAATATTTCATTCTGAGCTACGGTTGAATTTCTGTGATTTTTTGAAGTTTAAACAATTTTCTGGATTTTCCTAAACAAAAACAATTCCAGAAAATGTTTATTGCGTCATGCTTGCGTCAGCAAGTCAACAGCGCTGGCTCAGGTCAAACCTGACGTGTGGGGTCCACACGTTAGTGGCTCAGCAAACTAACTGAGTTAGTTAGCCCTAACTAACTGGGCAGGGCCCACTAGTCAGTGACTGTAGGACTAACCTAAATAGTTAATTAACACTAACTGGAATAATTAGCCGGGTGGGGCCCGCAGGTCAGTGAGAGAGGGGGGGAGTCAACTGGGCAGTGGGGGTCAAAGCACGCCGGTCAGCGGTCAAATCCACCGGCGGCTCGTCGCCAGCGTCCACAGACGCGGCGGAGGGGCACGGAATCGCCGTTCCGGCGGTCATTTGGGCAGCGGAGACCACGGGCGAGGAGCTGGAGCTCGTCCGCGTCCATTCCAACAAGCAGCAGCAGCTAGGGCGGCCGGAGCTCGCCGGAAACGAGCTCGCGGTGGCGCCGGAGTTCGGCCCTCGTCGGAATTGGAGCTACGGGGCACGGGAAGGCCAGGGAAAAGGAGCTACGCGCTCCTGGTGAAACGGCGAGTGCGGTGGCGTGCTCAGTTTTGAGCTTGCATGGCTGTGGCCACGGCGGCGGCATCGCCGGCGGCGGTGAGGTCGGGCATCAGTGGAGAATAGACCTAGAGGTCGCAAACGACTAGGGGAGAAGGGGGAAATGATCCGGGAGCTCACCGCGGGTCTGTTGGGGGTTCAGTGGGCTCGGGGAAGCTTCTGCTACGGCGAATCGACGGCGGCAATCGTCGGGGCAGAGGATGAAGACGATGGCATTTGCGGCGTTCCAGGGCACCCGGCGTTGCGTGACTCGGCGAGGAAGACGAAGGCGATGAGGCGGATCCCAAGGGCACGTCGGGGAAGCGAGAGGGAGGCGGTGGCTACGGTGGTTGCGATCGGCGGCGACGACGGCGCTCGGGACCGAGCGGGAGAGAGAGCAGAGGAGAGGGGAGGGGTCCAGAGAGAGTGCGAGAGGGTCGGGGGAGGGGCGCGTGGCTCGTCCAGAAGCCACCAGGCGGCGAGGGGGATGAAGCAGGGAGGCAGGAGGTGGCGCGCTCGCAGTGCGCGCGCGTCGGCCACGCGCCTCGCCTACTGGCGCGGGGAAGACGACAGGGGAGGCAGGCGGGCTGGGCCGGCCAGGCCGCACTGTGCTGGGCCAGCATAGGTAAGTTGCTTCCTCTCCTTTCTTTTATTTGTTCAGTTTTCTATTTCTGCAATTATGTTTTGATTTAGTTTCTAAACTAAATCAATTATTTTCTTCTGACATTTTTATTTTGCAGGGACCTAGGAATTATTCCAAGCCCCTCAAAATAAAGAATCAGAATTTTGGACATATATATAAAATATATAATAAATATATATCCAAGCCAATAACTATTGCATTAATTCCAAATGCCCAAAATAAATACTTATGAGCTCCTAATAATATTGGTTTGATTTTTATCTCTAACCAATATTTCCAGAGAGCAACATGAACATTTTCTTGGACCCTTTTGGAGCAATTTTTATTTGGGTCATTTTCAAAAAGGGTTTCTGAGGGTTTCACAAGTCCTCAATTCAATTTCATTTGAATTTAAACATGATGCAAACCACAAGACTAACCTAGTGCATACCAGAACTAGGGTTGTGACAACTCGCCTCCACTCGAAAGAATCTCGTCCCGAGATTCAGGAGTCGGCGGAAAGAAGGTGGGGTACTCCAGTCGGAGACGATCTTCTCGCTTCCAAGTAGCTTCTCTCTCGGAATGATGAGACCACTGAACCTTGAGAAACTTGATGTTATGACATCGAGTGACACGCTCTGCTTGATCCAGAATGCGAACGGGATACTCTCGATATGTGAGGTTATCTTGGAGATCAAGCATTGCGTGGTCCACTCCGCGGATGGGATCCGAGAAGCAACGCCTGAGTTGAGAGATGTGGAAGACATCATGAACTCGAGAAAGATGTGGGGGTAGTTCCAATTGGTAGGCAACCTCTCCTCGTTTAGCGAGAATGCGAAAAGGACCAATGTAACGAGGAGCCAACTTGCCCTTGATACCGAAACGATGGGTACCCTTCAAAGGAGTAACCCGAAGATAAGCTTTGTCACCAACCTCATAAGCCACTTCCTTATGATGACGATCATACTAGCTCTTTTGACGAGACTAGGCTGTTTTCAAATTCTCACGAATGATGCGAACTTGCTCTTCTGCTTCCTGTATCATATCCGGTCCAAAGAATTGTCTTTCACCGGTTTCTGACCAGTTCAAAGGTGTTCGACATCTTCGTCCATAGAGTATCTCAAAAGGAGCTTGCTTGAGACTGGATTGATAGCTGTTGTTATAAGCAAATTCGGTGAAAGGAAGACATTTCTCCCAATCCATACCGAATGAGATAACGCAGGCTCTAAGCATGTCTTCGAGAATTTGGTTAACCCGTTCCACTTGACCACTTGACTGAGGGTGGAAAGCGGTACTGAAGGAAAGATGGGTGCCCATGGCAGTCTGGAAACTTGCCACACCCTGCATTTTGTAACATGTTATTTGTACCCTTGAAGCATGAAAATTTGGACCAGCAAATTTTTTTAGCATCATTTGGCTTTTATTTGAAATTGAGTTTTTCTTCATATGCTTTTTCATGTGCTCATTAAAGTCAACCATGACCTCTTGAAGAATTCATCTCCATACCCAAAACTTCTGCCCAATGATCATGCCAAGTGTTATATAACAGTATAGTATTTTCCTACAAAATTAATTTGGCCAAAAGGTATTTTATAAATTTAGTTTTCCAAAAACCCCTGAATTGAGAATTGCACTGCAAGTACTTGATTTAGGGTGAGAAAATTATTTGAAAAGGAACATTTGAGACCTAGTAGTCATAGGACTCCCAGAAACCACAAAGGTATAATTTTAAAAGTTATTTTCCTATTTTATTTAAAAGCTTTTTCTTAAGGCCAGAAATGGTCTTTAATAGGGGAAAATTATTTAACTGTTTCAAAAATATTTGCCAAAATTCAGGGAGACTCAGAGGACATATATTGTCCATATATACGAGTTTCAACACTTGGTCATGTTCAAAATAATGGGCTAGACCCTCTAAAACCCTTTCTGGATATTTCAAGCTTTTGAAATATTTACAAAGGAAATTTTCTCCAAAAATTCCAGGGAAATTCTATCATGTCATATATGCAATATTTGATGATCTTGCCAAGTCCCATGCCTTGGGAAGCAAGAAAACATCCTCAAACCCCTTCATAACCATTCTGTCCATATTTGAAGTTTGTGAAACTTTACATTGCCAAACTTATCCAAATGCTCTCAAATTTGGTGCACATGCTAGAATGGCCTAATAAGGCATCTAGACCAAATGGCACAAGATTTGGAATAGAGCAACTTGATCAGATCACCCCAAAACCCTTTCTGTTCAAATGCAAATTTGAACAACTTTACATTACCAACTTTTTATCTGGAGCTTCAAACTTTGTGGGCATGATCAATACCCCAAATGATGATGATACACCAAGTGGTGCATCAAGGGGAGATGATTAGCTTGACTCAATCAAGATGAAGCTGTTTCTGTTGATTTCTAGGGTTCACCAAAGCTACATTGGCTAGTTTCTTCAAAATGAGCCCAAATTTGGTGAAGCACCCTATTTTCTCATGTCTTTCAATCCTGTTAAGTGCCATGTCAAGTGGAGGTCATTTGCTTGACCAAACACTGATCAAACACCTTCTGGCTTTTTACTAAAACCTCCATCTTGATCACTTTTACTCTTCTCCATGGCCTCAACTTTTTACCACATGTTCATTCAGTTACTGGCTACCCCCAGTAACTTCCCCAGCACCCCAGCTCCATGATTGAGGGGTAAGAACCCAAGTTTACCCTGCTGGACAGCAAATTTTCACCAAGTCACTAGCATCCTCCCTCTCTCTCAGCATCTCCAGGGCATCCAAGGCCTCAGGCCAATTCTTTACTCCTCCCCTGACCTTCTAGACACTCTGGGGCACGTTGGTTTTGACCGGAGCGGCGAGGGCGCGAAGGTGCCAGCCATACGCGCGCTCTGGAGCACGCAACAGTGCGGACACGCACTGTAGCTCCAGCCAATCAGCCACCCCCGACAGCCTCGGGCCACTCCCTCGCGCCAGTCGATGCTCCTCGACGTCCGCGACCGCCCCGGCGCTGCCCCCCCTCCTCCTGCGCCCTCCAGTGATCATCGTCGCACGCGCACCGGCCGCCCACAACGGCCACTCTTCTGCCTCGCACGCGCGCACGCTCCAGAAGCTCCCCCGCTCCTCCTCTCACCTCTACTGGACGTGGAGCTCATCCAACAACTCCGTGGACACATTCCCCTTGCCCCCTGTGCGTTGTAGCTTCGAGTCGGAGCTCGCCGGTGCACTGGACCACGGGCCTCCGTCGACCTCCTATAAATAGGACCCCCCCGGGCCTCTCCAGCAGCATCAACAGCTCCACCACACCTCACTGAGCCCCCCAACACCACCAGTTCCTCCCCAGGAAGTCCCAGTGCTCGGGATCGACCGGAGCTCCGCCGCGTCGGGCCACCGGTGATCTCGCAGTACGGGCCTCCCCTGCCCTTCTTTTCGCCCGATCTAGAACCGCCGTGCTCCACTGACCATTTCCCCTCTGTTTCCCCCTCCTGTTGCAGTCGGAAACGACCGGAGCAACGACCTCCCGACGAGCTTCCGCCGTCCCACCTTGCCGCCGGCGAACCTGACCTTCCCGGCATGCCGTACCACCACCCCTACAACCGCCACTCGACGCTGGACCCAACCCTGCTCTCTGTTGCCATCGCCGTGGCCGGAAACCTCGCCGGTGAGCTCGCCGTGGCCGTGGCCGCAAGGTTGGAGATGACAGGCGGGCCCCGCCTGTCATCCCCACACCTCTTTCCCCCTCCTCTCTGCCACTAACCGCCGGGCCCCGCCCGTTGGGTGCAAAAACCTGACGTGCGCGCGCTGGCACCCGTGCGGCTGGGCTAGTCAGCCCTGGGTCGTGCACTGTGGCCTTCTCTGGCCCAGTTGCACAGGGCACTTTTCCTTTTTCTTTTCTGTAATTGTTTTAAACATTTCTACAGAAAAGAATAATGGTCCAAATAAAATAATTCCAACTCCTAAAATCTTGTAATATTCCAACCTATTTAATGGTACCACTTTCACTCACATCTATGAAACTTTTCTGTACTGTTCAAATTTAAATTCAAATTTGAGCAGTAAAACTCCTGTTCTAAAATAAATAGATTCCATTCTGTTACTCCAAAACTCCAACTAAGATTTTTTCCCCATCTTAGAAATCCCTCTAGTATTTTACAAAAATAAGTTGACATTTTTCTGAGCACTTTGATTTTTCTGTTTTATTTGTGGTCTTATTTTTCCGTGGTTATTATGCGACGTATAGATCCCGTATTTGACGAAGTTGCTGTGGAAGAAGAAGGAGAAGGATTTGAAGACTTTGAAGACCAAGCCAATCCAGGCAAGCAGCCCTTTGACCATGATACACTTGTTCTTCGGAACCCGTTTGTTTCCGATGCATGATGTTAGGGTTACGATAGTGACCTAGTTGATTCCACCACATGATGCATGCCTTGATCTTGATCTTGCTATGTGCTAGATGACATGCATATGGTTAGTAGTAATGAATAGTCATGCATGTGTGACATGAACCTTCGTGGTTGAAGTCTTTGCATAAAACCCTGTCGGGTGCCATTCATGCCCGAGGGAGATGATGAGTTGGGTGACCACTTGATGACGAAGTGGTGTACCGAGGCAAGTGTGTGTGTTTTTCAAACGGATTGGTTTAAGTTGCGACCGTTATTCCAACCATACATGTGCAACCACACTACCCCTTATGGGACGGGGCTTTATTGATTACTTAGGTCGATACTAGCATGGTGCCCGCATTACTAGTGACGGGAAGACTTGAGGTCTTTCCCGGGACGGGGTCGTGCTTGGATAGACGGCCATGACTGTTTTTACAGGGCACCGGACACACCGTTGGTCCCTTCGGGTACGCGTGACATTGAAATTAGGGCAAGTCCCGTGATCTATTGTTTGTACCCGAGGGCCGAGTACCAACGAGTGGACTCTATGTTAGTGTCGTCTAAGGAAAGGTAATGACCGGGTGCTTACCCCGGGTACTTGAGGTACCGCGGGTCGTGGATGACACGGAAGTTCCCCGGATCTTGTGGGTAAAGTGTACAACCTCTGCAGAGTGTCAAACTATTCGAATAGCCGTGTCCACGGTCAAGGACAGTTGGGTAACCGCTCTTGGGCTACGTCCAATGTTTGTGAAACCATGTGTGTGTATGTGAGTCAAGGTGGTGACTTGACTCGAAGGGTTGAATCATATTCATGTTGATATCGGTAACCTGCCTTCGAGGTTACGCGAGTTTATTGATGCATAAAACTTGATGGTAGAATATTTGTTCTAGCCTTGCTAGATTGATTATTATTATTCAAATGCATTGTTACTTTGAACCACATCATGGGTTGCTTGCGAGTACATTCAAAGTACTCATTGGCTTGCCACTGGTTATTTAATTGGCCAGGCATGGAAGAACAGGATTATGAGGAAGAATTCTTTGGAGACGATCATGCGAACTAGGACGCTATCCCAGTCAGAATGCCTGTAGGGTTAAGGCAGATGGCATGGGTTCTACCCGTTATCGAAGACTTCCGCTATTTGAGTTATTTGCTATTCAGCCCGTGAGGCTCTATCTATGTAAGACTTGGCCGTAATGGCCTTAATTAGTGTAAGACTATTTGTATGGATGTAAGACTCTTGTTATTCAGCTTCTGTGTGTTCAGTAAGCATTGATCTCTGGGATCACTGTACACGTGCATTCGGTGATCTCGACTTCTAAGTCGGGGTCCCCACAGAGCTGGTATTAGAGCCATCGTGACTGTAGGAAGCCTTAGTTAGCATGGGCGTTAGTTAGATGAGACCCCTTTTCAAAAACCTTCTGAACCTCTCTTCTTTTCTAAACCTGAGTTCATCAGCTTATTAACCCCTCCTATTCCACCTTTGTAGATGGCCGATGTACCCGAAGAGCACCTGACCACTGGGTTTCCCTTACTTCTCGAGGATAGCCTCCAGGAGTGTCAGTTCCACCGAGCACCCATCCTCACCTACCTTGAGCATTGGGTGAGCGATACCGAGGTGGAGTACCATGTGGAAGTGATCGTGAAGGCAAACGATCCTCCCACAAGTTGGTTCTTCGAGGGACCCCAGATGGCAACACTCCCACTCGCTGTCGAGGCTGCTGCACTCAAGGCATTAACCCGTCTCCGCGAGCTTCTTCCGGAGATGGCAGCCAAGATGACAACTCGCTTCTTACCTTACCGGAAGGAAGGTGAAGAAGAAAGCAGCGCACTAGCCCCTCCACTGAAGGAAGGACTCTCGCTTCGGTTCCAGACCTACTTCAGTCTATGTGCCGACAGCTTGGCACAAGACTTGGCCTCGGAATCAATGAAGCTTCGAGAAGAACTTCACAAGACCAAGGCACTTCTTCGTCGAGCTCAAGAGAAGGCAAATAGGATCAAGAAGGAAGGAGCACCTTCTGGACAGTCCGCTATCGCATATCGAGGCGGAAGGCCCTCCGAGGATGTATCTTCCAAGGATGAAGAACCACCTCGGCGACGCCGGATGACGGCAAGGGAATATCGCAAGCTTTTCCCTGCACCACCGACGAAGCACCGTCGTATTCAACTCCTCCACTCCCCCACACCCTCAAGTGACCAGGGGGCCCAGACAGATGAAGACAAGGAGGAAGACCCAGAAGAGCCGGAATACGCGACCGAGCATTCCGCCGCTTAGGCATTATTCGCTACTCGGATATGCCAGTTGTAACCTCTATGGTAGGATAGGTCGTGTAACCCCTATGCGCAGTCGAGTCCTTGTATGGTTCATATGAAACCATCTAGTGTTCGCTTTTGTTGTGTCTGGATGTATGTCGTATTCTTCCTTCGGGAATGTGTAAACGACTACATCACCTATTTGGATTTTAATGAATGTGTTTTGGCCTTTCGGCCCTTGCATGATTTGATTTAGTGTCACACCCACCCCCTTACTAGGCACCCATCTATCTTGCTTTCCCTCTTCCGAGTCATGAGACCTTTTACCGCTCCAACAGGATGCCTGTTGTAACTCGTACTGGTACCTCTACCCAGCAGCCCGAAGCCGGAGCATCCACTCAGCCAGAGGCAGGCCACGACCAAACCAACGACCAAGCTCCACCACCACCTCCTCCAAGCATGGACATGGCTCAGCTTCTCCAAGCTTTCCGAGAGGAACGCCAAGCCAACACTGCAGCTCTCCAGCTGATTGCTCAAGCTGTCACCAACAACCGCCAGCCGGCGGGGAATGGCAATGGACGTTCCACGTTGGCAGAGTTCAAGAAGCATGCACCGCCAACCTTCATCGAGACTGCTGAACCCCTGGATGCAGACGACTGGGTCCGTTCCATTGAGGAAATTCTGGAACTAGTCGGATGCACCGAAGATCGCGAGAAGGTGGCTTATGCAGCCCACTGCCTCGGGGGAACTGCTAGAGCTTGGTGGGATGGATTCAAGGTCATGGATGCTGAACAAGACATCACTTGGGTTAACTTCAAGTCAGAATTCCGCAAGGCCCACATTCCTTCCGGAATCATGGCTATCAAAAAGCGTGAGTTCCGAGCCCTGAAGCAAGGAAGTGGCACTGTCAAGGAGTACATGCAGAAGTTCAGTGTTTTGTCAAGGTATGCCCCTGAGGATGTCAACAGTGATGCTGCCAAAAGGGAGCGCTTCATGGAAGGCCTCAATCAGACTCTGCAATACTTGCTTGTCGTGTGCGACTGCTCATCCTTCCCTGACCTGGTGAACAAGGCACTTATGCTTGAAGACAAGCGGCGTGCTTTGGAGGACACTCGCAAGCGCAAGTTGGTCAGTAAGGGAAGTTCCAGCAACCAGAAGCCTCGTCCGTGGCAGTCAGCCCCGGCCAAGCCAACCTATCAGCAGCCAAGAGCTCCTGCACCTCGCACCAACCCTCAGCCTCAGCAGTATGCCAACCCCAGGCCAGCTTTCAATCCCAATACCAGTGGTGGCAACAAGATCAATCCAAACCAAGTCACTTGCTTTGGATGTGGTCAGTCCGGACACATCTCAAGGGTGTGCCCCAACAAGAAGCCTGATGCCCCGCGCCCCAACGCGCAGAACCAGGGACAAGGCCGTGGAATGCCACCAAGGAACACAGCTCCCCGCAATCCACCGAACCATGGGAAGGGGCGTGTGAATCATGTCACTGCTGAAGAAGCCCAGGAAGACCCGGACGTCGTGCTGGGTACGTTCCTTGTCAACTCAGCACGTGCAACTGTCTTGTTTGATTCTGGAGCAACGCATTCATTTGTCACTCAAAGATTTGCATTAAAAAGTGGCATGACCCCTACACCCCTGAATAACCCTATGGTGGTACAAACCCCCGGAGCCGAGATGAGAGCCAAGATAGGCTGTAAAGGAGTCGGTATTACCATTAACGGTGTAGATTTCCTAGTAGACCTTATCGTCCTGAGATCGCAAGGCTTGGATGTGATCCTAGGCATGAATTGGCTCAGCAAGCACCAAGGCTTGTTAGACTATGCCAATCGGACAGTCACTGTGACCAATGACCAAGGAGTCGAAGTCAAGTTTGCTTCCAACTCCTCTTCCGCTCAAGCCGCTAAAGTCAACTGTCTGTCTGAAGTTGGGCTAGATCAAGTACCGGTGGTATGTGAGTATCCTGATGTCTTTCCGGATGAACTACCGGGAATGCCCCCTGACCGTGACATTGAGTTCATCATCGAGCTCGTGCCCGGAGCAGGACCCATCTATAAGAAGCCTTATAGAATGGGGACGGAAGAATTAGCCGAGTGAAGAAGCAGCTGGAAGAGCAGCTAAGGAAGGGATTTATTCGCCCAAGTGCCTCCCCTTGGGGATCTCCCGTTCTGTTTGTGGCAAAGAGGGACGGTACCATCCGCTTATGCATTGACTATCGTTCCCTCAATGAAGTTACAATCAAGAACAAGTATCCACTTCCCAAGATCGAAGATCTGTTTGATCAGCTCAGTGGAGCCAAGGTATTCTCCAAGATCGACCTCAGATCTGGGTACTACCAGCTGAAGATCAGACCCCAAGATATTCCGAAGACGGCATTCATAACCAGATATGGCCTGTACGAGTGCACGGTCATGTCCTTTGGGTTAACCAATGCCCCAGCTTACTTCATGTATCTCATGAATAAAGTCTTCATGGAATATTTGGACAAGTTTGTTGTTGTCTTCATTGATGACATTCTTGTGTTCTCGAAGTCGGAGGAAGAGCACGAGCAGCATCTGAGGATGGTCCTAGACAAGCTTCGTGAGCACCAACTGTATGCCAAATTCAGCAAGTGTGAGTTCTGGCTGCATAAAGTTGGATTCTTAGGTCATGTCTTGACCAAGGAAGGATTATCTGTTGATCCTGCAAAGATCGAAGCTGTGACCCAATGGCAATCTCCAACGACCATCAAGGAAGTTAGAAGCTTCCTCGGACTAGCGGGCTATTACCGCAAGTTCGTGGAAGGATTCTCTAGCATTGCACGACCAATGACTCAGCTCCTCAAGAAGGACAAGAAGTTCGAGTGGACGCCAAAATGTGAAGAGAGCTTCCAAGAGATCAAGAAGAGATTGACCACCGCCCCAGTTCTGGCAACACCTGATATTCACAAGGAGTTCGTGATATATTGTGATGCCTCTCGAACCGGATTGGGAAGCGTTCTGATGCAAGAAGGCCGCGTCATAGCATACCTCTCCAGGCAGCTACGACCCCATGAGGAGAACTACGCTACTCACGATCTTGAGTTAGCGGCAGTAGTTCATGCCTTGAAGACATGGCGGCATTACCTCCTAGGGAAGCGGTGTGAGATCTACACAGACCACAAAAGTCTGAAGTACATTTTCACCCAAAAGGAATTGAACATGAGGCAGCGGAGATGGTTGGAACTCATCAAAGACTATGACCTCAGTGTTCAATATCACCCCGGGAAGGCTAACGTGGTGGCCGATGCCTTAAGCAGGAAGGCTTGCTCTTTGAATGCCGTTATTCAAGTAAGGCAGCCAGCCTTGTTTAAGGAGTTCGAACAATTCAGTTTAGAATTGGTCACCCCTAGATTTCTGGATCATTTGGAAGTCAGACCGACCCTGATGGACGACGTCAAGAAGGCACAAGAGGGACATGCAAGCATTGAAGGCATCAAGAGGAAGATGAAGCTGGGCAAGGCCCCAGGATTCTCCGAAAACGAGCACGGGATTGTTTGGTACAAAGGTCGCATCTGCGTACCAAACAACACCGAGCTGAAGACGCTGATTCTGCAAGAAGCCCATGACACTCCATATTCCATCCACCCCGGAGGAACCAAGATGTACCAAGACTTGAAGACACGATTCTGGTGGCACGGAATGAAAAGAGAGATTGCAACCTATGTTGCAAAATGTGATGTGTGCCAAAGGGTCAAGGCTGAATATCAGCGACCTGCTGGATTGCTTCAACCACTCAAGGTTCCTGAGTGGAAGTGGGATAAAGTCGGAATGGACTTCATCACTGGATTACCAAGGTCGAATAGAGGACATGACTCTATCTGGGTAATAGTCGATCATTTGACCAAGGTGGCCCATTTCATTCCTGTCAAGAATACCTACTCAGGCAACCAGCTGGCAACTCTCTATATCAACAGAATCGTAAGTCTTCACGGTGTTCCCAAGGAGATTGTGTCAGATCGAGGCACCCAGTTCACCTCAAGGTTCTGGGGAAGATTCCAAGAAGCCTTGGGAACCAAGTTGTCATTCAGCACAGCTTTCCACCCACAGACCGGAGGTCAGACAGAGCGGGTCAATCAGATTCTCGAAGATATGCTCCGAGCCTGTGTCCTGGCGTATGGAGCCAAGTGGGAAGATTGTCTCCCGTTTGCCGAGTTCTCCTATAACAACAGTTACCAGTCAAGCCTACAGATGGCACCATTTGAGGCGTTGTACGGACGCAGATGCCGCACACCCCTCAATTGGTCGGAGACTGGAGAAGGACTAGTCTTTGGACCAGATGTCCTTTGCGAAGCAGAAGAGCAAGTCCAACTAGTCAGAGAGCGATTAAAGGCAGCTAAGTCAAGGCAGAAGAGTTATGCTGACACTCGACGCCGAGACATGAGTTTTCGTGTCGGAGATCATGTGTACCTGCGGGTAACTCCTCTGAAGGGAACCAAGCGTTTCCACGTTAAGGGGAAGCTCGTGCCAAGGTTCATTGGCCCTTTCAAGATCACCGACCGACGAGGAGAAGTGGCTTACCAGTTGGAACTACCACCTGAGCTATCCGATGTGCACAATGTATTCCATGTGTCACAACTCCGAAAGTGTCTCCAAGTTCCGGACAAGCCCAATCTCTACAAGGATGTGGATCACCAAGCCATTGATCTGCAGCCTGATTTGACCTACCGCGAGAAGCCCATTCGCATTCTGGACGAAGCAGAACGACGAACGCGAAGCCGTACCATCAAGTATTTCAAGGTCCAGTGGAGCAACCACACCGAAGCAGAAGCAACCTGGGAACGAGAAGACTATCTTAGATCCGAGTTTCCCGATCTCTTTTAAGACCTAGTTTAGGAATCTCGGGGACGAGATTCTTGTAAGGGGGGTAGGTCTGTCACACCCTGCATTTTGTAACATGTTATTTGTACCCTTGAAGCATGAAAATTTGGACCAGCAATTTTTTTAGCATCATTTGGCTTTTATTTGAAATTGAGTTTTTCTTCATATGCTTTTTCATGTGCTCATTAAAGTCAACTATGACCTCTTGAAGAATTCATCTCCATACCCAAAACTTCTGCCCAATGATCATGCCAAGTGTTATATAACAGTATAGTATTTTCCTACAAAATTAATTTGGCCAAAAGGTATTTTATAAATTTAGTTTTCCAAAAACCCCTGAATTGAGAATTGCACTGCAAGTACTTGATTTAGGGTGAGAAAATTATTTCAAAAGGAACATTTGAGACCTAGTAGTCATAGGACTCCCAGAAACCACAAAGGTATAATTTTAAAAGTTATTTTCCTATTTTATTTAAAAGCTTTTTCTTAAGGCCAGAAATGGTCTTTAATAGGGTAAAATTATTTAACTGTTTCAAAAATATTTGCCAAAATTCAGGGAGACTCAGAGGACATATATTGTCCATATATAAGAGTTTCAACACTTGGTCATGTTCAAAATAATGGGCTAAACCCTCTAAAACCCTTTCTGGATATTTCAAGCTTTTGAAATATTTACAAAGGAAATTTTCTCCAAAAATTCCAGGGAAATTCTATCATGTCATACATGACATATGTGATGATCTTGCCAAGTCCCATGCCTTGGGAAGCAAGAAAACATCCTCAAACCCCTTCATAACCATTCTGTCCATATTTGAAGTTTGAGCAACTTTACATTGCCAAACTTATCCAAATGCTCTCAAATTTGGAGCACATGCTAGAATGGCATAATAGGGCATCTAGACCAAATGGCACGAGATTTGGAATAGAGCAACTTGATCAGATCACCCCAAAACCCTTTCTGTTCAAATGCAAATTTGAACAACTTTACATTACCAACTTTTTATCTGGAGCTTCAAACTTTGTGGGCATGATCAATACCCCAAATTATGATGCTACACCAAGTGGTGCATCAAGGGGAGATGATTAGCTTGACTCAATCAAGATGAAGCTGTTTCTGTTGATTTCTAGGGTTCACCAAAGCTACATTGGCTAGTTTCTTCAAATGAGCCCAAATTTGGTGAAGCACCCTATTTTCTCATGTCTTTCAATCCTGTTAAGTGCCATGTCAAGTGGAGGTAATTTGCTTGACCAAACACTGATCAAACACCTTCTGGCTTTTTACTAAAACCTCCATCTTGATCACTTCTACTCTTCTCCATGGCCTCAACTTTTTACCACATGTTCATTCAGTTACTGGCTACCCCCAGTAACTTCCCCAGTACCCCAGCTCCATGATTGAGGGGTAAGAACCCAAGTTTACCCTGCTGGACAGCAAATTTTCACCAAGTCACCAGCATCCTCCCTCTCTCTCAGCATCTCCAGGGCATCCAAGGCCTCAGGCCAATTCTTTACTCCTCCCCTGACCTTCTAGACACTCTGGGGCACGTTGGTTTTGACCGGAGCAGCGAGGGCGCGAAGGTGCCAGCCATACGCGCGCTCTGGAGCACGCAACAGTGCGGACACGCACTATAGCTCCAGCCAATCAGCCACCCCCGACAGCCTCGGGCCACTCCCTCGCGCCAGTCGATTCTCCTCGACGTCCGCGACCGCCCCGGCGCTGTCCCCCCTCCTCCTGCGCCCTCCAGTGATCATCGTCGCACGTGCACCGGCCGCCCGCAACGGCCACTCTTCTGCCTCGCACGCGCGCACGCTCCAGAAGCTCCCCCGCTCCTCCTCTCACCTCTACTGGACGTGGAGCTCGTCCAGCAACTCCGTGGACACATTCCCCTTGCCCCCTATGCGCTGTAGCTTCGAGCCGGAGCTCGCCGGCGCACTGGACCACGGGCTTCCGTCGACCTCCTATAAATAGGACCCCCCCGGGCCTCTCCAGCAGCATCAGCAGCTCCACCACACCTCACTGAGCCCCCCAACACCACCAGTTCCTCCCCAGGAAGTCCCAGTGCTCGGGATCGACCGGAGCTCCGCCGCGTCGGGCCACCGGTGATCTCGCAGTACGGGCCTCCCCTGCCCTTCTTTTCGCCCGATCTAGAACCTCCGTGCTCCACTGACCATTTCCCCTCTGTTTCCCCCTCCTGTTGCAGTCGGAAACGACCGGAGCAACGACCTCCCGACGAGCTTCCACCGTCCCACCTCGCCGCCGGCGAACCTGAACTCCCCGGCATGCCGTACCACCACCCCTACAACCGCCACTCGACGCTGGACCCAACCCTGCCCTCCGTTGCCGTCGCTGTGGCCGGAAACCTCGCCAGTGAGCTCGCCGTCGCCATCGCCGCAAGGTTGGAGATGACAGGCGGGCCCCGCCTGTCATCCCCACACCTCTCTCCCCCTCCTCTCTGCCACTGACCACCGGGCCCCGCCCGTCAGGTTCAAAAACTTGACGTGCGCGCGCAGGCACCTGTGCGGCTGGGCTAGTCAGCCCTGGGCCGTGCACTGTGGCCTTCTCTGGCCCAGTTGCACAGGGCACTTTTCCTTTTTCTTTTCTGTAATTGTTTTAAACATTTCTACAGAAAAGAATAATGGTCCAAATAAAATAATTCCAACTCCTAAAATCTTGTAATATTCCAACCTATTTAATGGTACCACTTTCACTCACATCTATGAAACTTTTCTGTACTGTTCAAATTTAAATTCAAATTTGAGCAGTAAAACTCCTGTTCTAAAATCAATAGATTCCATTCTGTTACTCCAAAACTCCAACTAAGTTTTTTTTCCCATCTTAGAAATCCCTCTAGTATTTTACAAAAATAAGTTGACATTTTTCTGAGCACTTTGATTTTTCTGTTTTATTTGTGGTCTTATTTTTCCGTGGTTATTATGCGACGTATAGATCCCGTATTTGACGAAGTTGCTGTGGAAGAAGAAGGAGATGGATTTGAAGACTTTGAAGACCAAGCCAATCCAGGCAAGCAGCCCTTTGACCATGATACACTTGTTCTTCGGAACCCGTTTGTTTCCGATGCATGATGTTAGGGTTACGATAGTGACCTAGTTGATTCCACCACATGATGCATGCCTTGATCTTGATCTTGCTATGTGCTAGATGACATGCATATGGTTAGTAGTAATGAATAGTGATGCATGTGTGACATGAACCTTCGTGGTTGAAGTCTTTGCATAAAACCCCGTCGGGTGCCATTCATGCCCGAGGGAGATGATGAGTTGGGTGACCACTTGATGACGAAGTGGTGTACCGAGGCAAGTGTGTGTGTTTTTCAAACGGATTGGTTTAAGTTGCGACCGTTATTCCAACCATACATGTGCAACCACACTACCCCTTATGGGACGGGGCTTTATTGATTACTTAGGTCGATACTAGCATGGTGCCCGCATTACTAGTGACGGGAAGACTTGAGGTCTTTCCCGGGACGGGGTCGTGCTTGGATAGACGGCCATGACTGTTTTTACAGGGCACCGGACACACCGTTGGTCCCTTCGGGTACGCGCGACATTGAAATTAGGGCAAGTCCCGTGATCTATTGTTTGTACCCGAGGGCCGTGTACCAACGAGTGGACTCTATGTTAGTGTCGTCTAAGGAAAGGTAATGACCGGGTGCTTACCCCGGGTACTTGAGGTACCGCGGATCGTGGATGACACGGAAGTTCCCCGGATCTTGTGGGTAAAGTGTACAACCTCTGCAGAGTGTCAAACTATTCGAATAGCCGTGTCCACGGTCAAGGACAGTTGGGTAACCGCTCTTGGGCTACGTCCAATGTTTGTGAAACCATGTGTGTGTATGTGAGTCAAGGTGGTGACTTGACTCGAAGGGTTGAATCATATTCATGTTGATATCGGTAACCTGCCTTCGAGGTTACGCGAGTTTATTGATGCATAAAACTTGATGGTAGAATATTTGTTCTAGCCTTGCTAGATTGATCATTATTATTCAAATGCATTGTTACTTTGAACCACATCATGGGTTGCTTGCGAGTACATTCAAAGTACTCATTGGCTTGCCACTGGTTATTTAATTGGCCAGGCATGGAAGAACAGGATTATGAGGAAGAATTCTTTGGAGACGATCATGCGAACTAGGACGCTATCCCAGTCAGAATGCCTGTAGGGTTAAGGCAGATGGCATGGGTTCTACCCGTTATCGAAGACTTCCGCTATTTGAGTTATTTGCTATTCAGCCCGTGAGGCTCTATCTATGTAAGACTTGGTCGTAATGGCCTTAATTAGTGTAAGACTATTTGTATGGATGTAAGACTCTTGTTATTTAGCTTCTGTGTGTTCAGTGAGCATTGATCTCTGGGATCACTGTACACGTGCATTCGGTGATCTCGACTTCTAAGTCGGGGTCCCCACAAAACTCTCCCAGAAATGAGAAGTGAAAAGACTACCACGGTCTGAATTGATCTCTAGTGGAACACCATGAAGTGACACTATTCGTGAAATATACAAGTCAGCAAGCTGACTAGCAGTGATACTCTCTCGAACAGGTAGGAAGTGAGCCACTTTGGAGAGACGATCAATGACTACGAAGATAGCATTATTCCCTCTCTTTGTCCTGGGAAAGCCGGTGATGAAGTCCATACCAACTCTATCCCATTTCCACTCAGGAATAGCTAGAGGCTGAAGGGCGCCAGCAGGTCTTTGATGTTCTGCCTTAACACGACGACAAACGTCACATTTAGCAATGAACTCAGTAATTTCTCTCTTCATCCTAGTCCACCAGAACCTCTGGCGTAGATCGTGATACATCTTAGTACTCCCGGGATGAATCGTGAGAGGGGATTCATGAGCCTCTTTAAGAATCAATTGCCGAAGATGTTGCTTCTTGGGAACCACCAGCCGGTTTTGGAAGAGAACAACACCTCGGTCATCTATGGAGAAACTACCAGCAATACCCTTGGCAATGTTTCTCTTGATCCGGGTAATTCCGGTATCATGCTTCTGGGCTTCTATGATATGATCCCCAAGAGTAGGTTTCGCCACCAAAGTTGAAAGGAATCCATGAGGAGCAATGTGAAGGTTAAGCTTACATAATTCCTCATGGAGAAGTGGTTGGCCCTGCTGCAACATGAGATTGTTGCAATAGGATTTACGACTTAGCGCATCAGCCATGACATTTCCCTTGCCTGGGGTGTAGGTAATCCCTAAGTCGTAATCTGAGATCAACTCCAACCAACGTCTTTGCCTAAGATTCAAATCTGGTTGGGTGAAGATATACTTGAGACTTTGGTGATCGGTGTAGATCTCGCAACGGTTACCAAGGAGGTAATGTCGCCAGGTCTTAAGTGCATGGACTACGGCTGCAAGTTCTAGATCATGTGTAGGATAGTTCTCCTCATGTGGATGCAACTGTCGAGATGCATAGGCAATCACACGACGATCCTGCATAAGAATGCAACCTAGTCCCTGTCGTGAGGCATCACAGTAGATAACAAAGTCCTTAGTGAAATCCGGTGGCACAAGTATGGGAGCAGAAGTCAGGCGTCTTTTCAGTTCCTGAAAACTGTGCTCACACTGTGGGGACCACTCAAACTTTTTATCTTTCTTGAGAAGTTCCGTGAGAGGTTTGGCCACTTTAGAGAAGTTCTCAACAAAGCGGCGACAATAACTGGCTAGACCAAGGAAACTCCTAACTTGTTTAACTGATTCAGGTGGAGTCCAATCAAGGACGGCCTGAACTCTCTCGGGGTTGATAGCAATGCCCTTACCAGAGATTACATGGCCGAGATAGGTCACTTCTGGCAACCAAAATTCGCACTTGGAGAACTTGGCATAAAGGCGGTGCTCTCTGAGTTTTTCTAGAACAAGTCTAAGATGTTTGCCATGCTCTTCCTCGTTCTTCGAGTAAATAAGAATATCATTGAGATAAACCACGACGAACTTATCTAAATACTCCATGAAGATCGAGTTCATCAAGCGGGAGAAAGTGGCTGGAGCATTTGTTAAACCGAAAGACATGACGGTGTACTCGTACTGACCATAACGAGTGACGAAAGCCGTCTTGGGGATGTCCCCATTTCTAATCTTGATTTGATGGTATCCTAACCTCAAATCCATCTTGGAGAAGACTGAGGATCCAGCGAGCTGATCATACAGGTCGTTGATCCTGGGAAGCGGATACTTGTTCTTTATCGTGACCAAATTAACGGGGCGATAATCTACGACCATCCGATCCGTACCATCCTTCTTCTTGACGAAGAGGACGGGGCAAGCCCAGGGAGAAGAACTAGGACGGATGAAACCCTTTTGCAAGGACTCATCAAGTTGTTTCTTAAGCTCAGCTAGTTCTAAGGGTGCCATCTTGTAAGGTCTCCTAGAGATTGGAGCGGTTCCTGGGATAAGCTCTATAACAAACTCTACATCTCGGTCGGGTGGAACACCTGGCAGTTCCTCTGGAAAGACATCCGGAAAGTCACGGACTACCGGAACATCTTCAAGATCTGGAAGAGGATTGGCATTAAGAGAATAGAGTTGACGCTTTGCAACTCTAGTGGTGACGGTGACTATCTTACCAGATGGATGTGTAAGCTGAACAGACCTAGTGAAGCAATCAATCTTGGCATGATGAGCTGTCATCTAGTCCATACCCAAGATGGTATTAATATCTGAAGACTTGAGGGCTACAAGTGATGCAAGGAACACAAGTCCGTCGACAAGGATTTCATTACCATGGCTTACACCAGAAGTTTGCCATTTGGATCCAAGAGTTTGAATGAGTAGTGGGGAGGGCATATCACAAAATGACATGTCGTGCAAGTGGGCATAACTTTCGGAAATGAAGGAATGAGATGCTCCAGTATCGAATAGAACCGATGCCGGATGACAATTGAGAAGGAGTGTACCAAGAACGACATCTGGATCATCATGAGCGTTTTTGGCTGAGACGTGATGCACACGTCCATGTTCGGTGGGAGCTGACTTAACACTGATCATCTTGCGTGATGATTTATCACGTCTAACAGATTTTTCGGACTGGGATGGAGCAACACGGGTCTGAGTGCAAATACGGGCAATGTGTCCCGGCTCTCCGCACTTGTAGCAAATCCTGGAGGTAGGACGTGGACCCGCATTGGCAAACGGTCCATCAATAGGCCTGGGTGGAGCATATTGCTGAACTGGAGGAGGTACCACATAAGATGGCCTCGGTGTACAACTGGGTGGAAGAACAGAGTTCGGAACCCAAATCCGGCGCTTCTGAGAACTAGAACCGGAGGAAGATCCCAAATCAAGGATGTGCTTACGAGACTCATCGTAAGTGAGCTGAGCTGTCTCTGCATTGATGGCCTTGTTCACAAGAGCATGGAATGTGTTGCAATGATGCAAGTGGAGATCACGACGCAGTTTGGGGTTGAGACCCTTCCGGAACCTAGCCTGCTTCTTGGCGTCCGCGGACACTTCTTCTGTAGCATAGCGGGTGAGGTTCTCAAACTCTCGACTATAAGCATCAACAGCCATCTTAGCCTGTGTAAGACTACAGAACTCTTCTCTCTTACGATCGATAAGGGCTTGAGGGATATGATGCTCACGAAAATCCTCGGTGAAATCTCTCCAGGTAGGAATCTGGCCAGCTGGAATCATGGCCTCATAGTTCTGCCACCAAAGACTAGCAGGACCTTCCAGGTGATAAGTGGCATAGATGACCTTGTCATCTTCAGCTACGTTCGCAGAACGCAGCTTGTGAGTGATACTACGGAGCCAGTCATCTGCATCGAGTGGCTCAATGGGATGATGGAAGGTGGGTGGTTTCAGACGAATGAAGTCATGGATGGTTGCTGATTCCTTGCACTGATGTGCGGTGTTCTCCTCAATACGTGCCAACAGGCGGTTAGACTCACGCTTGTTTCTCTCCATCTCTAACATTAACTCTGCCAACGAAGGCTGGTCGGGAGGATCCTCCTCATCCCTACCACCTCCGTGGTTCTGTCTAGGAGCAGCTGAGCTTCGCTTAACTGAAGACATCCTGAGAAGCGAAACCGAAGACGGAAACATCAACAACTATAGGACGCATAAGGTAGAACAAGAAATTAGTATCTCTCGAACTACTAGGATAATTCCGGCAGCATAACGGCAGTAAAATGCTCAGAATGAGACATCCTGCTAACAAAGGGTAGTTCAACATCTCAACATCATCACTCAAGGTTCTGTGATAGTACTAAAACAACTTCACCGAAAGAACTTGAAACAAGAACAGGACTCTGATCAACCAATCCTAAGGGACTACGGAGTAGTAACTCGTGATCCTGATAGACGGAAGAGAAAGCCTAGTTCCTTAACCCCGTAGGAAAGGTAGGATGACTCAGATCAGAAGACATGAGGTATAAGGAGTAAAAAGAGCCTTACGTTCCCTTCCACAACCAATTCCCTTATATAACTAAGGAATTTCTAGACTCAACTTCGACCAGTTTGGCTTGGTAACCCTACAGGCAGTTAGGCTTTGATACCAACGCTGTTGGGACCCCGATCCTAGGTCACACCGGTCTAGCATGTAACACACCATATCACTTTGGGGCCTCACGCACGGTATCCCTACGGGTGCCACCTTACCTGGCCCGGGACCGTTTGCGCATTTTGGCTCACGTATATGATAGTGTCGCTAGCATCCATATGAGAGAGAACCCGGGCCGACATGACCAGTTATAAACCAAAAGTGGCACTAAATTACAGAGACAGGCATACGTGACCCAGCAACGAACGTGTCGGTCATCAACGTATGAACCCAAGTCGTAGCAAGCTACAGGGACTTAAAGGAACAACGCGTGAAATTTCCCCTAAGGGACAGACACAGGAACGAAGAAGGACACATGCCGGTCAGCCTAAGTGTTCCGGAGCAGTATCAAGCTACCAAGGCTCAGTGGAAGCACTAGGAGACATTTCCCTGTAAGATAGGCTACCAAGGGTAAACAACTAGGTGTCGGATCCCACACATACCAAGCATTTCAATAACATACACACAATATGCTCAATATGTGCAAATACAACATGGCATCACAACAAGACTCTAATAAACAAAGTATTTATTCATTAGGCTCCGAGGAGCCAAATATTACAAACATGGGTCTCATAACCCAACATTCAGAGCATACAAGCAGCAAGCGGAAGCACAACATGTCTGAGTACAGACAACTACAAATGAAAAAGGCTGAAGAGCCTGACTATCTACAACACTCGTCCAAGAACGTAGCTGAGGTACAAGCTACTTGTCAAAGTCCAAACGGAACTACTAGTGAGACATCCATCTCATCTGCAAAACATAAATTAAGCAAACATGAGTACAAAGGTACTCAGCAAGACTTACATCAGATCCTATCATACATGCACTTGTATCAAGATGGCAAAATGGGGTTTAGTTGCAGCAAGCCAGCTTTGACTCAGTGGCTATCCTATTCTACGATTGCTGGTAACTCTTTTGAGGTGGCGCACACGAGTCCACTAAGCACCACACAATATACCACTATGGATTCATCCCCGTCTCCCTACGAGAAGGCCATCCATAGCACTCACACTTGTCTTGAGTATTTTAGAGTATCCACTTCAAGTTGTCTATGTACCACGTAAGCATCCAAGAAGTCCATAACCGTGGACCCGGCTATTCGAATAGATCATGTTAACCCTGCAGGGGTGTACTTCTTCACACACGCTCTCGCCACTTACCGCCATGTACATCTCGTGTATCTCGGCAACCTTGAAGCGGAAGCCTGGCGAGGGTGTCGGCCACGACCTGACTAACCACACAAGACTCTAGTCCAGGTTTATCGCCTATTCGGGTTCCATCCGTAAGGAGATCCGGCCGTGGTGTCGCTCACGGCCCCAAATGATGTGCGCAGGGTTCCCAAGCCCACCTCGCCGAGTGGATCTATGCTTGGTACACCGTGCCACGGTGCCTAGTCTGTCCCAAGCCCACTGGCCGAGTGCCACTTGGTAGACTACTAACACTACCTACAAACACCAGAAACTAGTTGCAACTCCTGGACAGAGATCATGTTGATTAATAAGTCGAGAGGGGTCGAGTTACCGGAACCCAATGTGTGGTAGTAGCTAGTCATTGGACAACATACTCAGAACTCAGTTCTTAGGGACGGTTCCGGTGAGACAACCCACCATGTACTCCTACATGGCCTCTCACCGCTACCTTTACCAAAACGCGTTCACACACTTAACTCTCAGCATCAGAACATATCATTGCACTCCAATTCATTCCCGATGAATCAGACCTGACACACTCTAAGCAATAGCAAGCAAGGCATGGTAAGATCACAACATGGCTTCAATCAACTCCTACACATGCTAGTGGGTTTCAACTATTTACTGTGGAATGACAGGTCATGCAGAGGAATGGGTTCAACTGCCGCATCATAAAGTAGCAGTTGAAGTCGTTGTTGTCCTAATGCAATAACAGGGAGCAGGAGCGAGAGAGGGGTTGTATCGGAATGAAAAAGGGGGGTTTGCTTGCCTGGTAAAACAACGTGCAGAGCACTGCTCCTCTGACAGGTACTCTGGATAGGTCTCCGGAGCTGGACCTATCGAGAAGAACGGTGCCGACAATCAAGCACAAGCATATGCAACAATATGATGCATGAATATGGCATGAAGATATGATGTTGTTGAGCTAATGCAACTAGCATTTTAATTGGTTGAACTCCATTTGAACCAAGGGTTCAAATGCAACTCTAAAATAAGTATTTTTAAATGCCAATTATGTGTTTTCATATAAACAGTAGGTTTAACTTCATTTGTCATGCATGAAAATTGTACAGATGGATAGATTGAATTTTTCTGATAATTTTTCATATATAAAATATTTCATTCTGAGCTACAGTTGAATTTCTGTGATTTTTTGAAGTTTAAACAATTTTCTGGATTTTCCTAAACAAAAACAATTCCAGAAAATGTTTATTGCGTCAGCACTGCGTCATGCTTTTGTCAGCAAGTCAACAGCGCTGGCTCAGGTCAAACCTGACGTGTGGGGTCCACACGTCAGTGGCTCAGCAAACTAACTGAGTTAGTTAGCCCTAACTAACTGGGCAGGGCCCACTAGTCAGTGACTGTAGGACTAACCTAAATAGTTAATTAACACTAACTGGAATAATTAGCCGGGCGGGGCCCGCAGGTCAGTGAGAGAGGGGGGGGGGGAAGTCAACTGGCCAGTGGGGATCAAAGCACGCCGGTCAGCGGTCAAATCCACCGGCGGCTCGTCGCCGGCGTCCACAGACGCGGCGGAGGGGCACGGAATCGCCGTTCCGGCGGTCATTTGGGCAGCGGAGACCACGGGCGAGGAGCTGGAGCTCGTCCGCGTCCATTCCAACAAGCAGCAGCAGCTAGGGCGGCCGGAGCTCGCCGGAAACAAGCTCGCGGCGGCGCCGGAGTTCGGCCCTCGTCGGAATTGGAGCTACGGGGCACGGGAAGGCCAGGGAAAAGGTGCTACGCGCTCCTGGTGAAACGGCGAGTGCGGTGGCGTGCTCAGTTTTGAGCTTGCGTGGCTGTGGCCACGGCGGCGGCATCACCGGCGGCGGTGAGGTCGGGCATCAGTGGAGAATAGACCTAGAGGTCGCAAATGACTAGGGGAGAAGGGGGAAACGATCCGGGAGCTCACCGCGGGTCTGTTGGGGGTTCAGTGGGCTCGGGGAAGCTTCTGCTACGGCGAATCGACGACGGCAATCGTCGGGGCAGAGGATGAAGACGATGGCATTTGCGGCGTTCCAGGGCACCCGGCGTTGCGTGACTCGGCGAGGAAGACGAAGGCGATGAGGCGGATCCCAAGGGCACGTCGGGGAAGCGAGAGGGAGGCGGTGGCTACGGTGGTTGCGATCGGCGGCGACGACGGCGCTCGGGACCAAGCGGGAGAGAGAGCAGAGGAGAGGGGAGGGGTCCAGAGAGAGTGCGAGAGGGTCGGGGGGGGGGGCGTGGCTCGTCCAGAAGCCACCAGGCGGCGAGGGGGATGAAGCAGGGAGGCAGGAGGTCGCGCGCTCGCCGTGCGCGCGCGTCGGCGACGCGCCTCGCCTACTGGCGTGGGGAAGACGACAGGGGAGGCAGGCGGGCTGGGCCGGCCAGGCCGCACTGTGCTGGGCCAGCACAGGTAAGTTGCTTCCTCTCCTTTCTTTTATTTGTTCTGTTTTCTATTTCTGCAATTATGTTTTGATTTAGTTTCTAAACTAAATCAATTATTTTCTTCTGACATTTTTATTTTGCAGGGACCTAGGAATTAATCCAAGCCCCTCAAAATAAAGAATCAGAATTTTGGACATATATATAAAATATATAATAAATATATATCCAAGCAAATAACTATTGCATTAATTCCAAATGCCCAAAATAAATACTTATGATCTCCTAATAATATTGGTTTGATTTTTATCTCTAACCAATATTTCCAGAGAGCAACATGAACATTTTCTTGGACCCTTTTGGAGCAATTTTTATTTGGGTCATTTTCAAAAAGGGTTTCTGAGGGTTTCACAAGTCCTCAATTCAATTTCATTTGAATTTAAACATGATGCAAACCACAAGACTAACCTAGTGCATACCAGAACTAGGGTTGTGACATGTATCCATCCTTCAACACATAACCAGTTATTTACGGAAACCGTTTACCTCGGACCTTCGAAACGCATCTGCTATACAAGCTATGGCAATACTCCCGAACTACCTCCCCAGTACTGGGTGATGTCGGGGTTATCTTGCCACTAACCGCATAGGATAGTTTTCGATGTCGGTCGTCTTAAGTATTCTAGAACTGATGTGATATATTTGTGACGACAACACCTCGGAGCTCAACTCCCCGGGACACTGCCACAACCCCTAAATGACAGGAGGCATCGAGAACAATGTTCTCGTCACAAAGACATCGGAACAATCTAAACAATACTCGCGTGATCCTAAAAAATTTTTGGTGAAATTTTGAGAGTAGAAGAGATAAAAGTAATCGTCAGGAGTCCTCACCAGAGTGATAAAGGGATGAGGAGCAAAATAAATCCTACTCTCCGATATATATATAGGACTCAAAACATTTTCAAGTGTGTGCCTAGACTCAACCGTCAATGATTCGATCAATCAGTGGGGGCTCCTAGGTCGGAGAAGGCTCTGATGCCAACTTGTAATGCCCAGGATGGGACTATACCTCCTACGTGTTGAGGCACGACTTAAAGGTATAAGCCCATTCTGGAATGATCTCAAGTTTGGTATCTTTGCACGACTCATGTAAAAATAAGGATGAAATTGCAAAAAGGATTGTTGGCCTACACTCGCCACGTCACACAATACATTATATAAGCAAATCATCATTCAAAACATCACAACCCCACTACGGGCAAAGATCCAAAAGAAAGATACCAAAACATAAGCCACAGGTCTGAATCGCCCCTAGTAGAAACCACTACTGATCGTCAAAACACGTCACAAACATACGGCCACTCTCTTCATCGAGCTCCCAGTGAAGTACTTGAACCAGCTCCTGCATCATTCTCGGCTGAACCTGCATCTGGTGTTGTAGTATCTGTGAGCCACGAGGACTCAGCAATCCCATAACCATGGGTATCAAGACTAGCAAAGCTTTATGGGTATGGAGAAGGGTAGTGGTGAGGTTGCAGCAGCGGCTAAGCATAATATGGTGGCTAACTTACGAGTACAAGAATAAGATGACATCTACGCAAACGGTCGCAAACTAGTAATGATCGCTAAAGATCCTGAACTACTTACGAGTCAAACATAACCCCAACGTGTTCTCTTCTCAAAATGAAAAGAGACATTAACGGTTACTCACACAGTTGTGTGTTTTACTTCGGATCCTCTGTCAAGTTTTCTACAACCGGACATTAACAAATTCCAATCTGCCACATAACCGCGGGCACGACTTTCGAAAGATCATAACCCTGCAGGGGTGTCCCAACTTAGCCCATCACAAGCTCTCACGATCAGCTGAAATGATAAATATAATATCATCACCCCTTATCTTAGGGAAATCCGATCAGGCTCGGCATCCCGGTGCACAAGACATTTCGACAATGGTAAAACAAGTCCAGCAAGACCTCCCGGCGTGCCGACACCCTGATAGTAGCCGCGCGTATCTCGTCTCAGGCCACGACCGGATGAGCAAAGCGTACAGCATCCAAACCCCAAGTTTCCAAGGGGGGGGGGGCGCAAACAACTCTATTTGGGACCAACACCATCAGCACTGGCCCCCCTGCTATGTAGAAAAGAATCTCCAAGGAGCGTCCCCCTTATGCAATTTAATTAATTTAATTAAGTTATTATTATGAGAAAATTAAAACCAATGTTGGGCCTTGCTGGAGGAGTTTTATTCAAAGACGAAGTGTCAAGGGGTCCCCATATACCCAACCATGTAAGGAATGCAAAATCAAGGAACATAATGCCGGTTTATCGGCGCCTAAGGTGGCATGAGTGGAACAAAACACCGAGCAAAAGGCCAAGCCTTCCACCCATGCCCAGTATATAGGTGTGTTAAATAATAACAATAGATATTGTGATATTCCAACAACAAGTTCCCTCCTGGAACGATCTTCATCTTCACCTGCAACTAACAACGCTATAAGAGGGGCTGAGCAAGCGGGTAACATAGCCAAACAATGGTTTTGCTAGAAAGGTGTCAAAGGTTAGAGGTTTCATGGCAACAAGGAGAGGCTGACATAAAAGATGGGTAGCGCGACATGTAACGATAGCATCGAGACAACTAAGCATGGCAATGGTAGTAAAGGTATCCAAGGGTATGATCATCTTGCCTGAGATCCCGCAAGGAAGAAGAACGGGTCCATGAAGAGGACGAAGAAGAAGCCTTGAAGAAGAACCACGAGAAGTCGAACGAATCCTCACAAACGCAACGGAACAAGCACTAACGAGAAGAAGCAAGCAATACGGTAAACACACAACACGAGACACGACAATATGCTCAACCAAGTATGATGCAAGACAGTTCTATATAGGATGCACCACAAGTCTATACAGGAAGCAAAACATGGCAAGGTAGGAAGCACAGAAAAATAACACAAGTCTATATGATGCAATACATGGAAAGGTATGATGCATGATAAGTCTATACAGGAAGCAATACATGGCAAGGTAGGAAGCACAGAAAAATAACACAAGTCCATATGATGCAATACACGGCAAGTTATGATGCATGATAAGTCTATACAGGAAGCAATACATGGCAAGGTAGGAAGCACAGAAAAACAACACAAGTCTATGATGCAATACATGGCAAGGTATGATGCATGACAAGTCTATACAGGAAGCAATACATGGCAAGGTAGGAAGCACAGAAAAACAACACAAGCAACATGACAATATGCTCAACCGAGTAGGATGCAAGACAAGCCTATATAGGATGCTAAACATGGCAAGGCAGGAAGCACTCAAAAACAACACAAGTCAACAAGTTTAAATGAGGCCGGAAACTACAACAACAATTCCGGAAAATCCCCAAATGCATGTATAGCAATTTTAAGCAAACAACAATTCACACATTTTAATGTTGTTAACATGATGCGGATGACATGATCAAGTTTTATGCAATTTTTAGTAAAAGTTAACATGAAGAGATATGAAGTATTGTCACTGTGGTGGAAGGAAAGGGTGCCACGGCAACGATCCGAAAATGATGCAACAGCAAGATCTCGGTTCTGGTAACTCGTTGAGAGACCGGTGCAAAATAAAAGGTGCCGTGAGCGAGTCGAACAAGATGAAAGGTGGGGTGATCCCGTCACCGGGTTCCCACGGGTTGCCGCCAAGGCAAACGAGGGCACAACGGACACGAGCAAACATTCGATACATCTCATACAACACAACAAGCATTCATTCACCACATCGGCATTCGACTCGGGGTATACCTTCGAAGCGTTCGTTTTGGGGTGGTCCGACACGTCGAGGGAAGTAGTCGTTCTCGCGACGGTAGTCGTACTCGGGGTCGTCGAGGGTAGTAGTGGTACACGTTCGTAGTGGGAAGTAGCCGTTCACGTTTGGAGAGGTACACGCGGTCTTTGGCGACGGTAGTTGTACTCATTTTCGTAGATGAACTTGAGGGTTCAGAGTGCTCCGGGCGTCGCGGTACTTGACGGTCGATGGAAGTCGTGGTACTCGGGATCTCGACGACGGTAGTTGTTCACGTTTGTAGATGTACACATTCCATAGATGTTCGTGTCGCAAGAAGAGGTACTTGGCGCATCCGGTAGTCGTTCGGGCGTCTGCGGGACTTGCCGGTCTTGGTCTCGGCAACGTAGTTGTACACGGGGCGTCGGTGAACTTGACGGGTCTGATCTCTTCGGGGGTCGTCGTTGTACTTGCAGGCCTTGGCGATTCCATGTAGTCGTGCACGGGAGGTGGTTGTACACTTCCGAAGAGGATCCTGGTGCCTCCAGAACGAAGCAACACACAAAAAAAGGCCTCGGGTCTTCGGTCACCGAGGGGAGGCAGGCGGAGAAGCGGCAGCAACGGGCATGCGCGTGCACGAAGGCAGCGGGGTCGGCAGCTCGTCCATGTCGCGGGGTCGAACGCGGGTGCTGGTCGCGAGCAGAGGGCGGCGGCGCGATGACGAGGATGGAGGGGAACGGCCTGGTCCTGCGGCTCGCGATGGAGGGGCGGCGCGGGGTCCTGGAGCCGGTGGTTGCCGGCTCCGGCGAGCTCCTGCCCGCGGCGGAGTCGCAGGGTGCGCAGCGGCGCGATACTGGAGGCGTGGCATGGCTTTCAGCAAGGGCGCCGCCTCCTGCGGCCCGACGAAGCGGCAAGCCGACGGGGAGGCGCAGCTGGGGGAGAAGGACGGCGCGGTGGGGTGCTTGAGCGAGGGGATAGCGCGATGCGGTCGGGTGACGCGCAGAAGAAGGGAGGGGGGAGCAAGGAGAGGTAGAGCGATGCGGGGCTCTGGGTCGAGGGAAAGAGGGCAGGGACGAGCGGGCGAGAGGACTGGGTCGAGGGTGGCGGCGCAAGGAAAAGAGGAGGGAGAGGGGATCGGGCTTCTTAGGGTTAGAGCAGCTGGGGGCGGCTGGGCCTTGGCCATGGGCCAGGGAAGGAGCTGGTGGGGCGCCAGGCCTTGGGCCTAGAGGTGCGGCCAGCCTGGCTGGGCCTGGCTGCGGCTGGGATGGCCTTAGATCCTCACTCCTCTCTCTTAACTAAAAAAACATAAAAGAGAAAGAAAAGAAAGTGAGATCTAGGAAGGTATTGCACAAGAGGTTATTTTTCTCGGGCTCATAAAAATGAGCGTAATCCAAGAAAAAATAGAAGTGGCATGATCGAAAGATATAATTCAAACATATTTGAATTTAATTCAAATGGGTTTGAACTAAGACTTGATTTTCGAAGTGTCCAAAAATGCTCGGATTTTGGAGGAACCTCGATAAAATGGATAAGAATTGTAGAGAAGGTTTTGACGGTGAAACTTTAAGTAAAGAGGCATGGAGAATATTTGCAAGTGTGTTTGGGTTAATTCCAAACAAATGGAATATTTATTTATAATAGCTCCATAATATTACGAGGATATGTTATAAAGAGAAGTCACTCTTCCCTCGATTTAAATAGATCAAAAGATCTATGCAATTTATTTAGTTGAGTTTAAAATTAAAAGACTTGATGGCATGATGACATGATGCAAAGCAAAATAAATAACACAAGCACAAATGAAACACACGGGAGAACCCGGAATATCTGGAATCTTCTGGGACGTCGGTCTTCAGGCATCACAGGTTTCCCCAAGGTGGCCCCGCATACTCCCCATTTGGGACCAACACCATCAGCACTGGCCCCCCTGCTATGTAGAAAAGAATCTCGAGGGTGCGACCCCCTATGCAATTTTAATTAATTAATTAAGTTGTTATTATGAGGCAAATTAAAGCCAAAGTTGGGCCTTGCTGGAGGAGTTTTATTCAAAGACGAAGTGTCAAGGGGTCCCCATATACCCAACCGTGTAAGGAACGCAAAATCAAGGAACATAATGCCGGTTTATCGGCGCCTAAGGTGGCATGAGTGGAACAAAACACCGAGCAAAAGGCCAAGCCTTCCACCCATGCCCAATATATAGGTGTGTTAATAATAATAATAGATATTGTGATATTCCCAAAGCATCAAGTTCCAACATGGAACAATCTTCATCTCCACCTGCAACTAGCAATGCTATAAGAGGGGCTGAGCAAGCGGGTGACATAGCCAAACAACGGTTTGCTGGGAAGGTGTCAAAAGGTTAGAGGTTTCATGGCAACAAGGAGAGGGGTTGACAATAAATGATGGGTAGCGCGACATATAACGATAGCATCGAGACAACTAAGCATGGCAATGATAGTAAAGGTATCCAATGGTATGGTCATCTTGCCTGGGATTCCGCGAGGAAGAAGAACAAGTCCATGAAGTACTCGAACAAAACCTCACAACTCCGGAACGAAACCGAAGCTAACGAGAAGAGCATACCAGAAAGAAGGCAAACAACATGGTAAACACATGAGCATAAACATGGCATACGATGCACATCCAAGTATGATGCATGTCCGGTTTAAATATGCAGGGCATCGCAAGGTGCACAAACAATACTACACGTTAAGTGGAGCTCAATATGCAACGAGTGCATATTGACAAAACACCACATTATATTTATTTAGTTGACTCTCGTTTATTTACAAGACAAAGTTAAATGTTTTTATTAAACATGGCAAGAGGTGAAGCATAAGTAAAACTACACTATCTAGGAAAATTAAATGAGGCCGGAAATAACAACAACAATTCCGGAAAATCCCCATGACCAATTAGAAATTATTGAAGCAACAACAATTTAACATTTAAAGGTTGTTATCATGATGCAGATGACATGATCAAGTTTTATGCAAGTTTATTAAAAGTTGACATAAGGGATATGAAGCATTTGTCACCGTGGTGGAAAGGGGTGCCACCGCGACGATAACCAAAAATGGTGCCGCAACAACATTTGGGTACCGGTAACTCGTTGAGAGACCGGTGCAAAAGATAACGGAGAGCGTGTCATGCAAGAAGAAAGGTGGGGTGATCCCGTCACCGGGTTCCCACGGTTTGGTGACGAGGCAACCGAGGTGCATGACAAGCGACGAATCGGGCACTGTGCACACAAGTGGAGCATCTCATACAACACACATCGTTTGTCCACGGGGTTGTCTCGGTGGTATACCTTCGAAGCATTCGTTTCAGGGCAGTTCGAGGTCGTAGAGGAAGTAGTGGTACTCGCGAGTCGTGGTACATGTTTTGTAGCCGTTCACGTTTCCGAAGATGTTCGGGGTCGACGGTAGAGGTACTTGGCGAATTGAACGTCTTCGGGGCAATGGTAGTGGTACATGCACGTAGTGGTACTTGGCGTCTCAGTCCGAAGAGGTACTTGGCGCATCCACGGGTCTTCGAGGGTAGTCGTACACGTTTCTTCACAGAAGGTAGTTGTTCGGGCGTCGAGCATTGAGGTACTTGGAACTTTGCAGAACCGAAGCAAACAAAAGAAAACCCAAACTCGGGCTCCACGGAGACAGCAGCAAAGAGGCGATGCGGACGAAGCCCTGGGGCGTGGGGTAGCATGCGACGGATGCAGCAGCTTCCGGCGGTGGCGCTCGGTGTCGAGGAAGATGGCTGCCCTAGACGAGGGGTCGAGCGCTTTGGGCGCAGGGGGGGCGGAAGATGCACGGCAGCGGCCTCCTGGTGGTCTTCAACTGCGGCGGGGCGTGGCTGCATGGCGAGGGGAGGCGGGAGCAGGGGACGCCGAGCGTCGAGCGCAGGAGGCCTGGTGCGACGATAGGGGCGGAGGAGCATGGCGGAAGGCGGAGCTCTTGGACGGTGGCGACCACAGCCGCGGGAGGCACAGACGAGGCGGCGCGGCTGTGGGGAGGAGGTGGCCGGCGCGGCGCTGCCCGGTGCGGTCGTTCCTGCGGGGCCAGAGGCGAGGAGGAGGGAGGAAGAGGCGGGATGGCGGCGCTGGACGGAGACGAGGCGCGGGCGCGGCGCGTCAGAGAGGGGGCGCTGGAAGGACGAGGTCGGGAGCAGCGGTGGGAGATGGGGATCGCGGTCGGGGGTAGCTGCACGGCGCGAGGGAGGACGAGGGAAGAGGAGATCGAAGCGGAGGGAGGAAGAGGCTCGGGATGAGCGATCCTGTGTGTGGCGGCGGCGTGGGAAAGGGACGAGAGGGAGAGGGAAGAGAGCGGGCTAGGTTAGAGGGTTAGGTGAGCTACGGGAGGGGGGGAAGGTTGGGCCGGCCAGATTGGCTGGGCTAAAACACCAAGAAACAAAAAACAAAAAGGAGAGATGGGCCAGCCTAGATTAAAATAAAAAAGGGTCTCCTCTACCGATTAAAAAAAACAGAGAAGCAAAATATTTATTTGGAAGAGCCAAATAAATAGGAATTGAACTAACAACTGGCATGTGGCTACTTTGATATATCAAAGCTCCACAACTATAGGATGAAAATTTGGAGAAGATGGAGGATTTAAAAGATTTAAAAACAAGAGGGAATTAAGATGCAAGTTTGTTATGGTGAGTTCCGTAATAATGGAATAATTTAATATAGCCGTCTAAATATTGAGAGGCTTTGTATAGGTTATTATAAAGAGAAATCACCATGTGAATATCCCTCGATTTAAATGGATCGAGGATCCATACGGTTTATTTATTTGAGTTTAAAAAAATTAAAAGACTTCATGGCATGATGACATGATGCAATGCAAAAATAAATAAAGCCAGCAAAAGAAACACACGACAAAACCCGGAACATCTGGAAGTCTTCTGGAGCGTCGGTCTCGGGGCGTCACACAACCCCTATGCATAGATTCCCAAGGTCACGGGACCCGCAAGTTGATCACCAAAACATACATCAAGTGGATCACATGATATCCCATTGTCACCACAGATAAACATGTGCAAAACATACATCAAGTGTTCTCAAATCCTTAAAGACTCAATCCGATAAGATAACTTCAAAGGGAAAACTCAATCCATTACAAGAGAGTAGAGGGGGAGAAGAAGATCCAACTAGAATAGCAAAGCTCGCGATACATCAAGATCGTGCCATCTCAAGAACACGAGAGAGAGAGAGATCAAACACATAGCTACTGATATATAAACTCAGCCCTGAGGGTGGACTACTCCCTCCTCGTCATGGAGAGCGCCGGGATGATGAAGATAGCCACCGGAGAGGGATTCCCCCCTCCGGCAGGGTGCCAGAACGGGTCTAGATTGGTTTTCGGTGGCTACATAGGCTTTTGGCGGCGGAACTCCCGATCTAGGTTAATTTCTGAAGGTTTCAGTATTTATAGGAATTTTTGGAGTCGGGGCCAAGTAAAGGGGAGCTACGGGCTGTCCTAGAGATAGGGGGCGCACCCCCTTCCCAGGGCGTGGCCCCCACCCTCGAGCGCAACCCGTGGCTCTCCTGGCCCAACTCTTCTTCGGGGGCTTCTTTTGGTCCAGAAAAAATCGTCAAAAATTGGCTCGCCAATTGGACTCTGTTTGATTTCCCTTTTCTGTAAAACCCTAAAACGGGTGAAAAACAGAAACTGGCACTGGGCTCTGGGTTAATAGGTTAGTCCCAAAAATCATATAAAAGTGTATAATAAAGCCCATAAGGCATCCTAGAAGGATAATATAATAGCATGGAACAATAAAAAATTATGGATACGTTGGAGACGTATCAGGAAGCACAGTAAAGAGAGAGAACCATGGGTTCAAAAACCCATGCCTTTTCCACCTAAACCATCCTAGAAAAACGAAGATAAGGATTTTGAGCGCTTTCGTGAAATGATTAGACCTATCTTTTTGCGTATGTGTTTGACTGATATGCTTAAAACAAATCATTATGTTAAGTTTATGAAAGATATTGTTACAAATAAAATAAAGATACCGGAAGTTGAAATTTCCACCATGCTTGCCAATTATACTTTTAAAGGTGGAATACCAAAGAAACTAGGGATCCAGGAGTACCAACTATACCATGCTCATTAAAAGAAACTATGTTAAAACTGCTTTATGTGATCTTGGAGTCGGTGTTAGTGTTATGCCTCTCTCATTATACCGTAAACTCGATTTGAATAAGTTGACACCTACTGAAATATCTTTGCAAATGGCCAATAAATCAACTGCTATACATGTCGGTATTTGTGAGGATGTGCCAGTTGTGGTTGCAAACGTTACTATTTTAATGGACTTTGTTATTCTTGATATTCCCGAGGACGATAGTATGTCGATTATCCTTGGTAGACCCTTTTTGAATACTGCAGAGGTTGTTATTGATTGCAACAAAGGCAATGCCACTTTTCATGTTAATGGTAATGAGCATACGGTACACTTTCTGAGGAAACAATCTCAAGTCCAAAGTATCAATTCTATTGGAAACATTTCAACGATCACTATTGGAGGTTCTGAATTCCCTCTCCCTACTGTCAAGAATAAATGTGATATTCTTATTGTTGGGGACATGCATATCCCCGTTGAGGTAACCTAGTGTTATTAAAAAATTCTCCGGTTTCATGTTATTCGGAAAGAGTTTGTTAACAAGACTTGATCAACCTTGTTAGTGGGTTCCTTTTGATGAGCATGAGATGGATGAAGTTAGAAAGCACAACTCTTTGTACCCTCTGTCTACTTTATGTTATTTAGATTAAATAAATCAAAAATAATATTTCTCTTTATTTTTTGAATTATCCTTGCAATAAAAATACCCCGAAAATAAAAGTTCTCTAAATGTCCTAAAAATGAAATATGATTTATTGTAGAATATTTAAGAATTTCTGGCACTGAGAACACACCAGGGGGACCTACCGTTTGGCTATGAGGGTGCAGGGCGCGCTCCCTGCCTCGTGGGCCCCACGTGGACCCCTCCACTTATTCCAGCACCCACTCACTTTGTCTTCCTCCAGAAAAAATCCTCCCATAGCTCAAACCCGTGTTCTAGCTCATCTTGCTGCCATTTTCGATCTCTTTGCTCAAAGCTCCATTCAAAAAGCTGTTTTGGGGGATTGTTCTTCGGTATGTGACTCCTCCAATGGTCCAATTAGTTTTTGTTCTAGTGCTTTATTTATTGCAAATTTATGCTGCTAAGGTGACCCTATTCTTGAGCTTGCATGTCCAATTTATATGGTCCAAAGTAGTTTTAATGCATGATATAGCCTCTAGGCACTTATGGGAGTAGTTGCTATCAATCTTGTTGAGTTTGGTTCACTTTTATTCTGAGTCATTAAAATTTCAGAAATTTTTCAGAGAAGAAAATGCATAGGAAAATGTACCAAGGTGGTTCCTCAAGGAAGCAAGGACCAAGGTTCGCTATAAGTGAGCCGGATGATGAACCACCGAGGGAAGCTCAAGTGCGGCCTTGTGAATGGCCGTCACAGGAGTTTATGGTCCAAGCAGGCATCAAGAATGAATTTGATGCGTATGTGTGTAACGCTGATCTTGAGGACTTTGTGTCACCTAAGTGCCCACAGTACCACTATCTAACTGATTCCTTTGTGAGAAGGTTTAAATTTACATCCTCGCGCGATTTTCACACTATTTTATTTGATCTTTATGATAAATCATATACCATGGACCTAAAGATTTTAATACTGCTTCTAAACTCCCGCAGTGGGGCAATTTTAGTGAACCTCGCAAATCTGAATATAAAGACTTTCTTGCTAGTATAACTGTGGGGGAATCTAGAGAAATCACACAAGCTACCATGGGGAGCATTCATTTAACTTCCATACATTATTTTGCTCTCTTTATAGGTAGATGCATTAACGGTAAAGATGAGGCTTGTCACATGTGTGTTCCAGATCTTAGTGTCCTCAAGAGTGCGGTATTAGGTGATAAACAATATAACTTGGGGGCCATTGTTGCACGAAGGTTGCATCTTAACGGTACAAGTGGAGATTTGTTTGGTGGAATTTATGCAACTCGTGTAGCTAATTATCTTGGTGTACCCATACATGGAAGTGATACAGAGTTTATTCCTACTTATCTAGATTATAGTGCTATGGTTCGCCATCAGTTTCTTGAGAGGAATGAACAGTTCCTCCAGTACCGACTAATCTTTGATTGACAGCGCACTGTCCATGTTGCCCTCCCTACTCCTACTTTATTTAACTTTCAGGCATAAAGGAGATATGTTATAACTAGGGAGGAGGCGAGTGAGTATGAGAGGACGACGGAGGCGGCTCGCCTCCAAACTGCAGCTCGTCAGGCAACAGCTGCTGCATCTCAGTACAACCCCAATTACGACTTTGGATATCCGCTAGGCCAGTAGTGGCCATAGACCAACTTAGGCCAAAAGCCTAAGCTTGAGGGAGTACGTATTTCTCACCGACATTACATTCATGTTCCACACTCATTCTAGTTGTCGGTGCTCACACTTTTTCATTGCACTATCCATGCTAGTTTATTTTCTTTTCTAAGCCTTCGTCTTATGTGTCTGAAAAACCTTAAGAAAAACCAAAATAAAAAAAACATTTAGTTGTAGCTTTTAGCTTTCCATGCCTGTAGTAGTAGTAGTAATTAAAAGAAAACCCAAAAAGATTTCTCGTTCTTCTTTTGCTTGTTGGGACCTTTCCCGTGTAAATAGTTTTATTTCTTTTCTTTTCTTTGGGGGTCTAGAGGAGAAGACCATGATGAAAATGTTGAGTGGCTCTCATATACTTTATTGTTGATTTAACCAAGAGCCCATATTACCTTGTCTTATCCCTTGTATTAGATGCTTGCAGATTCCAGCTTAGTCCAATGCACGTGCACTATTATTATTATACACACCGTTCGGTTGTGCGAGTGAAAGGCAATAATGACGATATATGATGGACTGGTTGAGATGAGAGAAGCTAGTAGAACTCGACATATCTTGTTTTTTGTAAATATGATTAGTTTATCGTTCCCGATTCAGCCTATTATGAATGAAACATGTTTGCAATGACAATTATAGATTATAGTTGCTCATGCCATGCTTAATTAGTTAGGAGTTTATAATGATTTACCTTGCGTACCAACATGCTATCAAAATAGTTGTGATGTGGTCTGATAGGGTGGTATCCTCCTTTGAACGATTCGAGTGGTTTGACTTGGCACATGCTCATGCATGTAGTTGAAACAGAATCAACATAGCCTCCACGATATTTATGTTCATGGTGATTTATATCCTACTCATGATTTCACTCATTGTTGATTAATCTTAATGCATGTTCATGACTGTTGCACTCTCTAGTTGGCCGCTTCCCATTCTCTTTCTAAACTTCACTTGTACTAAGCGGGAATACTGCTTGTGCATCCACTTCCATAAACCCAAAGTTATTCTATATGAGTCCACCATACCTTCCTATATGCGGCATTTACCTGCAGTTCCAAGTAAATTTGTATGTGCCAAACTCTAAACCTTCAATTAAAATTCTGTTTTGTATTCTCGAATAGCTCATGTATCGACTAGGGATGTCTATATCTTCCATGTTAGGTGGATTGTTCTCATGATGAGTGGACTCCTCTCATCATTCACGAGAAAATGGCCATAATCGGGATGCCCAGTCCCATGCTCAAATCAAAATATAATAAACAAAGCTCCCCGTGGACTGTTGTTGGTTTGGACGGTACCCGTTGTTTCGGATAAGCCGTGGAGTGTGTTTGAAGGTGGAGGCGGAGTAAAACTTTACCATTCAGTTTGGGAACCACCTATAATGTGTGTAGCATGGAAGATATCGAGAACTCTTGGTTGACATGTTGACAATGAAAGTATGCCACTGATACGTGCTACTTCTCGAGCTTGCGTTGTATTCCCTCGAAGAGGAAAGGGTGATGCAGCACAGTAGCGTAAGTATTTACCTCAGTTTTTGAGAACCAAGGTATCAATCCAGTAGGAGACCACAAACAAATAAGAACTTCGCAGCCAACGCGATAAGGGGTTATCAATCCCTTTACGGTCACTTATGAAAGTGAGATCTGATGGAGATGATAGTTTAATATTTTTGGTATTTTTGGATATAAGAACAGAAAGTAAAAGCGGAAAAGTAAAGTAGATTGTAGATTGATATGTTGAGAATAGACCCGGGGGCCATAGGTTTCTCTAGTGGCTTCTCTCATGATAGCGGAATTCTATGGCGGGTTGTCGGTGTACTAGAGTAGGGGTACCCTAGTATCCCGAACTTGTGCACGGGCAGTCGCAGCGTCCCGCGGCAAGGCTTGCCGGGTGACCGTCAAGGTCCTCCGTGGTTCCTTTGGAGCCATTCAAGAACAAAGTATTCGAGCCAAGGAGACAAGGCCCCGGCAAGAGGAGCTTGCCGGGAAGGCCAATCAAGGCACAAGACCCCGGCGAGAGGAGCTTGCCGGGAAGGCCAACCAAGGCATTTCAAGAAACTTGCCGCGACGCGCCACGCGTCCTGGCAAGGCCCGGTGAGCGACAAGCTCCCGGACGCGACGGGACAACGACCGCGGCAAGGCGCTTGCCGCGGCAAGCTACCACTCTGTACCCACGCTCCAGCACACCCGCCAACGTGTCGCTCTGGGACCCTTCCAGGCGTACGTGGCGGGAGGCTGTGCAGCCAGCGGTGCGCGGTGGCAAGCGGCGCTGACAAGGTTGCCGTCGTGGCGAACGGTGGCGCCCCTGACGGTCCCTTTTTGCACTGTTTGGGCGACGCAGACGGGCATTTAATGCCCTTGTCCCCTGCCGTCAGGGTTAGGTATGATGCACTGTACAGGTAGTTGTACCAACTACAACACCTTTCCATTTTTACCCTTATCTGTGTTGCCACCTGTCGGTGACCCCTTGAGCATATAAAAGGAGGCCCATGCGCAACGTAGAGGGGGGTTCGAGAGCAGAAGAACTCTCACGCTCGGTCTCGTTAGCTGCTAGAGTGTATTGTAGCACTCAGCGCTCCCGAGCAAGAACTCAATACAAACCACAAAGCAGGAGTAGGGTTTTACGCATCCGTGCGGCCCGAACCTGGGTAAACTGCTCGTGTGCCTCGCCTCGATCTGCTCTTCGTGCGATCTCCGCCCCCGCCGAACCGAAAGGGACTCGGTCCGCCGGTCCCATAGGTGTTCGTGGATCAGTTTCCCCGACATCTTTGGCGCGCCAGGTAGGGGGAGGCGTCCTTGAAGGAGGAGATCAAGGCCGAGAAGGCGCTGCTGGCGAGTGCTGCTACCGTCCAGAACACTTTCAGGGAGACCGTCGAGCACTGGACGGAGGGGCTCGTGAACGCTGCCGCAGATATTGACAAGGAGCTGGCACAGCTGGGGATGGAGGATCTCGGGTATCCCTCCGATGAGAACCTCCAACCCAGCGCCAAGCTTACTTTGTTGTTCAAAGGCGTGGCGACGGCCCTCCAGCGACTCCGGGAGACGACTCCAAAGCGGCTGGCCGACGAGTCGCGCAAGATCTGCGCGGGAGTTCTTCAAAAGGTGTTGGTGAAGGTGGCCTTCCGCAACCCGGGCCTCAACCTCACCAACGTCCTCAAGTCCCTGCCTCCGGATGCTGATCTGGAGGCGCTTAAGGCCCTTGTCGCACCCATTGTGGACAAGGTGAGCGGGATCAAGAGGGTTGAGGGCGATCGCGTAGACTAGGCCGCCCGTTTTCTTCAAGTCTTGCTGCTGTTGCATGTAATCCTTTGTACAAAGCCGGGCGTAGACCCCGTGCATAAGTAAAGCTCATGTGCTACGCACATCTTGTCAATTTCATGCTTTATATTTTTTGCATGTGTTATCTGACACTTTGTGCAGCACCTACCCCCGGTAAGCAATAAACACGCCGTAAGGCTCCATATCTGTATTTTCTCTTCTTTCTTTTTCTCAAGGAAAGGAAGGTTCCCTCGCCCACAAGTTTGTCGGGGGGGAGGAGAAGATAATGGTATGGACCAGGCGTCGTTCAAGAAAGTTTCGCCTTGCCGGGAAGCGAACAACAGAAAAGCTAAGTTGACAAAGCTTGAGCAATCAGATTTTTAAATTTTTAAATTATCTTCCTTGAACGACCGAGCTTTGTATGGAAAACCTGTGCGCGGAGGAACCAACTCGTAGCTAGTTGCGCCCTTAACTTTGTTTCGAGCTCGCTCAACAACTTTGTTTCGAGTCCGCTCAACAAGTTTGTTTCGAGTTCGCTCAACAACTTAAGTGAGCTGCGACTAGTTGGGACAAGGTTTCTTGTCGGTAGCGGCACCGCCAGCAGGCTGCTGAAGTCCCGCACTCAGCGCTCGCGGCTAAGGTGCCTGCGCCGGCAAGTTCCCTAAAAGCGTAGGGCAAAAACATACAAAGGAAAGAATCAAGTAAAGGAAATAACATTGCAATCACTACCCAAAATAGAGTTATATTACAAAGTAGCTTGTCGCAGCCCTAATAGATTGTTCTCATAACATGACAAGCAGCGACAAGAAAAGAAGAAAACGGGCGGCCTAGTCTACGCCATCGCCCTCAACCCTCTTGATCCCGCTCACCTTGTCCACAATGGGTGCGACAAGGGCCTTAAGCGCCTCCAGATCAGCATCCGGAGGCAGGGACTTGAGGACGTTGGTGAGGTTGAGGCCCGGGTTGCGGAAGGCCACCTTCACCAACACCTTTTGAAGAGCTCCCGTGCAGATCTTGCGCGACTCATCGGCCAGCCGCTTTGGAGTCGTCTCCCGGAGTCGCTGGAGGGCCGTCGCCACGCCTTTGAAGAACAAAGTAAGCTTGGCGCTGGGTTGGAGGTTCTCATCGGAGGGATACCCGAGATCCTCCATCCCCAGCTGTGCCAGCTCCTTGTCAATATCTGCGGCAGCGTTCACGAGCCCCTCCGTCCAGTGCTCGACGGTCTCCCTGAAAGTGTTCTGGACGGCAGCAGCACTCGCCAGCAGCGCCTTCTCGGCCTTGATCTCCTCCTTCAAGGCCGCCTCCTGCTCCCTGGCGCCGTCCAGCGTCTTGGTCAAAGTGGTCAGCTTCAACTCAAGATCCGCGTTGGAGTCCTTGGCGGCGGCAAGCTCCTTGCCCTTCTTGGTGAGGCGAACCTGCAGCTCTGAGTTGCTGTGGGCGTCCTTCTCCCGCTCACGCTTGAGCGCGGCAATATCCTCACCGCTCGCCTTGAGATCGGCCTCCAGCTGCGCCACCTTCGTCTCCAGCTCCGTCTTGGCGGCCTCAGTAGCTGCGGCAGCATCCTTTGCTTGCTTGAGGGCTCCGCCAAGTGATTGCTCGCGCGCGGCAAGCTCCTCCTCATGGCTGTCGAGGTTGACCTTCCGCTGCGCCAGCTCGCCCTCCCGCGCGGACAGCTTCTCAGCGGCAAGCCGCTGCTGTTCTTCGACTTCAGCCTTCTCGAGGAAGAAGGCCTGCTGCTCCTCGGCAAGTTGCTCCCGCTCCTCTGCCAGGGACCGGAGAGCTGCCTGGTTGAGACCCCGGAGGTCCTCCGCGCGTTTCTCAATGTCAGCTCCCGCCTTCGCGGCAAGCGCCTCTCGGGACTCCAGCTTGGCCTGCCGAGCGCGGTAGAGCGACAACAGCTTCCGCAGCAGCCGCTCCTCCTCGGGCTCGCCGCTGCTGCTGCTCGGCGCGTCCACTAGCGTCAGCCCACGAAGGCGAGCACCTCTCCATCGAAGATTTCTCCTTCGACCGGCGCCTTGGACATTGACGCCCAGGGGAGGTTGATGAAGACGCCATCGCCGGCCTTCAGGTAGACGCCTGGCTGGGGCTCTTCGGAGCCTGGCGCAGCGGCAATGGCGGAGGGATCGGCGGTCGGCGTAGCGCCTGGCGCTCCTGCGGCCTCAGGGCCGTCAGTGCGATCACCGGACCCCTCGCCAGCTGCTGCGGCGGCGGCCTTGGCGGCCTCGTCGCCGGCGGGATCGTCAGCGCCGGCTGCTTCTTCGGTGGCAGCGGCGTCGCCGGTGTTGCCGCGCGTGTTCTCCTCGCCAGCAACCTCCGTCTCCATCGGCTCCGCAGCAGATGGGTCTGACGGCAGGAAAGGGGGGAAAAACAGTCAAGCAAATATCCAAAAAGAATCAAAAGAAGAAAAGCCCAAGGGGAGTTTGAAGCGAGAGGATTACCTGCGCGAGCCGGCTCCTCGGCAGGCTCCCTTGCTGGAGAGCTTTCCCTTGGCGGCGCAGTCGTAGTCTCCGCCGGCGGGGGGCCGCTGGTGCTGTCCCTTGCCGGAGACTTCTCCCTTGCCGGAGAACTCTCCCTTGCCGGGGAGACCCTTGCCGGAGAACTCTCCCTTGGCGGCATAGTTGAAGCAGATGGCACGTCGGGGGCAGTCTCCGGGCGCTCCTGGTGTGGCTGCTCTGCTCCTACACAAACCAATAATCAAGATATCAGCAAAGATAGAGCACCCATGCACGCCTAACAGCGGAAAGTGAACCATATACTTACGCTGGGGGCTGCTCTGAAGATTAGTTGCCGGGTCCGGCAAGGTGGTCTCGGTGGGTTCGTCCTCGACGATGATCACCTCCTCTCTCCTCGCCGGGGCCTTGGCTCTCTTTGCCGCTCTCTGGGCCAGAGTCCTGAAAAGGGATAAGTTCAGAGTAAGGCAAATGAGATACGAGACAAAACAGCAAGAATTGAAGAAATACAAGTACGACAAGAATCTTACTCTTCTTCTTCCTCGTCGGAGCTGAGCGCGGAGAAGTCGAAGTCCGGCTCACGTCCAGCACGAGGAGGCGGAGGAGTAGGCTCCCTTGGCCGCTTGGCGGGGGCAGTGGCGGTGGTCTAAGACGACCCCGCTCCGGCTGCCGCGGCGGCGTGAGAAGCGGCAGGAGCAGAAGCGGTGGTCCGGGAAGACCCCGCTCCAGTTGCCGCAGCAGCGCGAGGTGCTCCCGTGGCAACAACACTTGCCGCGGTGGAGCGTGTCGCGCGGCGCGGCGGCTATCGACTCGTCTGCCGCTCCGCTATGTCCCCGGCCTTGCGGAGACGCCTTCTTGGTGGAGCTGGGGGCTCTGCTTGCGGCGAGCTGTCCGAAGATGAGGAGGAAGAGGAGTCGATCTCCAACGAGCCGCTCGTATCCTCGGCGGGCTCGCTCAACTCGACGCCCTGCTCGGCGGGCTCGCTCGACTCGGCGTCATGCCCGGCAAGCTCTCCCTCGCCGGCAAATTCCTCTCGCTCGGCAAGGCTTGCCGCCTTTGCTGCCTCTGCCTCCTCCACAGTGAATCCGAACTCGCCCGCGGCTGCGGCTGCCGCCGCCTCTTCCAGCCTAGTGGCGATGCGCTTCAGCTCCGTATCAGTGGTGTCGCGGGTGAAGCCTTTCTTCTCGTCGGAGCGAATCGGCACTTCTTCCAAGCTGTCAAAGAACTCCTGCACGGCGTCATCTGCAGGCTCTTGCCAAGTTGGGTCAATCCCATGAGAGTCGCACAACGGCATCATTGCGCGAATGCGGCTGAGCGCGGAGTTGTTGCACAGCGGAACGACACCCTTCGGCAACCTGAACACTTCGGGATGCTGAGGGTCATACTTGAACAGCTCCTGGAGCATCGCGTTGAGCTCCAGGACAGTGAAGTTGAAGTTGAGGCCCGGGCGCAGCCTCATGATGTCCGCCGCATTCTCGAACTCCCAGGCGGGTCTCTTCCTCTCCTGCAGGGGGGCGATGCGGCGGCGAAGGAAATCTGCGCCAACTGTGCCTACAGTGAGCCCGGCAAGCCTGAGGCGTTGGATCCGGGCGACGGCAATCTTCAGTCTATCGTCTTCCGGGGCCACGTTGCTCCAGTCGCTGCCGCGCACTACTGGGGTTTGGCGCCAGGCGGTAAATGGCTGCGGGTTCTCCTCGATGATCCAGCACCAGTTTGCTCTCCACTCCTCCCATTTGCTGCGGAGCTCTCCCTCTAGATAAGCTTCTTTCTTGTGGGCTCTCGAGATCCAGGCGATTCCGCCGGATAAAGGCTCTCCTCTCTCAACACGAGGCATAAAGAAGTGGCGGAAAAGGGCTACATTTGGATAGACCCCGACAATGTTTTCGCAGAGGTGTACGAAAACGGCCATGGTCAGAACGGCGTTGGGGGTGAAATCAAGGAGGCGGAACCCGTAGGTGTTCATAATGTCACAGAAGAATTCAGAGAAAGGCGGGCAGAGCCCGCAATAGAAGAACAAGGCGAAGAAAGGGTATCCAGTTGGAGCCGTTTTCCAAGCAACGGCTGGAAGTACCTTCGTGCGCGGGTGCGCCCGCGTCTCCCCCGACCAGAAGAGGTAGTAGCACTCCCTCAGCTCCCTCGCGGCAAGCTTGGGGGGGAAGACAGCCCGTTCCTTTCGCAGCGCCGCGAGCCGCTGCGCCTCGGCCGACTTCCCGCCCTTCCCCTTGTCGGTTTGCGGAGCCATGGCGGAAGTTGTGAGGGAGGTCGACGGCGTTGGTGGTGCTGGTGGCGATGTGGGGGGCGGAGCGCTGCTCTCTTTCAGCTTTGGGAAGAAGGGGAGCGGCGGAGGTTTTCGAGGTTGGAGTAGCAACTGGCGGATGGGCGAACTGCCCCTGTTTCCCCTGCTTATAAGGAGGGAGGGGGCGGACATTCCGCCTTTCCGAATAAAGAAACCGCCCACGATCTCTCCCACGACGCCGCAATCAACGCGTGCCGTTCGGGGAGGGCGCGGTGGATACGGAGTAAGATACGGCGCAACCCAGGCCGCGCGTGCCCGTGCCCTGTTTTGGGCCTGGCCCAACAGCGCTCGGCACCGTGTATGGCCCAGGCCCGAGGGATCCTGTCGGTGTACTAGAGTAGGGGTACCCTAGTATCCCGAACTTGTGCACGAGCAGTCGCAACGTCCCGCGGCAAGGCTTGTCGGGTGACCGTCAAGGTCCTCCGTGGTTCCTTTGGAGCCATTCAAGAACAAAGTATTCGAGCCAAGGAGACAAGGCCCTGGCAAGAGGAGCTTGCCGGGAAGGCCACTCAAGGCACAAGACCCCGGCGAGAGGAGCTTGCCGGGAAGGCCAACCAAGGCATTTCAAGGAATTTGCCGCGACGCGCCACGCGTCCCGGCAAGGCCCGGTGAGCGACAAGCTCCCGGACGCGACGAGACAACGACCGCGGCAAGGCGCTTGCCGCGGCAAGCTACCACTCTGTACCCACGCTCCAGCACACCCGCCAACGTCTCGCTCTGGGACCCTTCCAGGCGTACGTGGCAAGAGGCTGTGCAGCCAGCGGTGCGCGGTGGCAAGCGGCGCTGACAAGGTTGCCGTCGTGGAGAACGGTGGCGCCCCTGACGGTCCCTTTTTGCACTGTTTGGGCGACGCAGACGGGCATTTAATGCCCTTGTCCCCTGCCGTCAGGGTTAGGTATGATGCACTGTACAGGTAGTTGTACCAACTACAACACCTTTCCATTTTTACCCTTATCTGCGTTGCCACCTGTCGGTGACCCCTTGAGCATATAAAAGGAGGCCCATGCACAACGTAGAGGGGGGTTCGAGAGCAGAAGAACTCTCACGCTCGGTCTCGTTAGCTGCTAGAGTGTACTGTAGCACTCAGCGCTCCCAAGCAAGAACTCAATACAAACCACAAAGCAGGAGTAGGGTTTTACGCATCCGTGTGGCCTGAACCTGGGTAAACTGCTCGTGTGCCTCGCCTCGATCTGCTCTTCGTGCGATCTCCGCCCCCGCCGAACCGAAAGGGACTCGGTCCGCCGGTCCCATAGGTGTTCGTGGATCAGTTTCCCCGACACGGGTAAACAAATTACTGTCGAGCAATTGATAGAAAAGCGAATAATTATGAGACTATCTAGGCATGATCATTATATATAGGTATCACGTCCGAGACAAGTAGACCGAAATGATTCTGCATCTACTACTATTACTCCACACATCGACCGCTATCCAGCATGCATCTAGAGTATTATGTTCATAAGAACAGAGTAACGCCTTAAGCAAGATGACATGATGTAGAGGGATAAACTCGAATAACATGATATAAACCCCATCTTTTTATCCTCGATGACAACAATACAATAGCCTTGTTGCCCCTACTGTCACTGGGAAAGGACACCGCAAGATTGAGCCCAAAGCCAAGCACGTCTCCCATTGTAAGAACTATAGATCTAGTAGGCCAAACCAGACCAATAATTCGAAGAGACTTGCAAGGATATTATAATCATACATAAAGAGTTCAGAAAAGAACCAAATATTTCTCATAGATAATCTTGATCATAAACCCACAATTCATCGGATCTCGACAAATACACCGCAAAAAGAGATTACATCAAATAGATCTCCTCGAAGACCAAGGAGAACTTGGTATTGAGATCCAAAGAGAGAGAAGAAGCCATCTAGATACTAGCTATGGACCCGAAGGTCTGTGGTAAACTACTCACAACTCATGGTGAGGCGATGATGATGATGTAGAAGCACTCCGTGGTAGATCCCCCCTCCGGCGGAGCTCCGGAATAGGCCCCAAGATGGGATCTCACGGGAACAGAAGTTTGCGGCGGTGGAACTAGGGTTTTCTCTGTTCGTCTGATGGTTTCGGGGTATGTAGGTATATATAGGAAGAAGGAGGGCACCGGGGGCAAAACGTGGGGCCCATGAGGCAGGGTTTAACATCCCAAAATTTTCAATTTGGAATGCTATACATAGATCATATTGCATTGCATATTTTATTGCTTTTGTGTGCTTGCGATCCTTTAAAATTCTAAGCAACTCAAGGACCCACGGAGAGACTTGGGGATTTTACCGTTTTCGTATTTGAGTTTTCATAGATACCAGTACGGGGATCACTTTGGTTTTAATTGGTTTTGTCTCCTAATAATATTTCCCAATGAAATATATGAGCGGAGATAATATGACTTCTCCAAAATAAAAGAAACATTGAAGGAAAAATATTAAAATCACTTTGGTTTTTTCGGATTTTATTTGTGATTTTATTTGCATAGGAAAAATGCGCGTTTTCAGAATTTGCATTTAAGTCCGGGAAAAATGTTTACTTTGCCCTAAATATTATTAGAGGACGGTGAAAATTTATTTTGGAATTTTCGGTCTCCGTTTAGTATTTTATTTTTTTGTTTTTCCGCGTCAGGATAATTAAAAAAAAGGGTTCAGACCGACTCGACCAAAGCCAAGCCGGCCCAGCGCCGCCGCCGACTCTGGCTCCGACCGGGAGTCCGCCCCGCGCCCGCCAGCCGCCGTGGCCGAGCCGGCCACCACCCCGCCGCCTTGCCCCCTCCCCCAAGCAACCCCCCCTCGGCCTTTATAAGCCGCAGCCCCCGCCTCCTCCCGCCGCCACAACCACCACCGCCCGCATCCGCCGTCGCACGACCGCCCGCACCTTGCTGCCCAAGCCGCCGCCGCCGGAGTACACCGCCGCCGAGGTAGCCGCCATTTTTTTTCTAAAACCGTTCGGTTTTCTTTAGAAACCCTAGATCTATTTTTTAAAATAGATCGTTTCAGTTTTTTCGGTTTAGTTGTTTAGTGGACGTTCGTCCGTATGTTCGTTTTAACGAACGTTGTTCGCCCGTTAGTCGCAGAGAACGAACGTTCGTTCATTAGCATGTTCGTCCGTTTTTCTTTTCAGGGTTTTTCCGGGATTATTTTTCGATCGCGATTCCTGCCCTGATCTTATTTTTAGTTTTTCTTTTCGCTCGAAGGTCGGAATCAGGCGATTCAAGCGCCCAGATCTTCGCCTCGAAGCCCTCTTTCCGTTTAACCAACTTAAACAAGGTTTATCTAATGTAAAATTTGACTTTAGATCAATCTAATAAACGGATCTTGTTTCTTTCGCAGTTTGAGTTTCGTTGCTCCGTTTGATTTGATTCTTTTTGCAAACCGGAGTTCTTAAGTTGAACTTTCCGGTTAGATCTTCTTATTTGGAGTTCTACCTGTGCATCGTTTCTTGTTTTCTTATGTATGCTATTGTTTGCTTGCGATAGAATTCCCGGAGTGCGAAGCGTGCTACTACGAGTCCCTAGGTTTCGCGAATCATCAGCAAGGCAAGTAACACTTTGATCATACCCCTTTAATACCCTGTTTTTATGCATTAGATCAAACCCTCACACATTGCATGAGTAGGATCTATTAACTTGTGGGTCTGGGAAGTAGATTGATGTAGAACCTATTACCTACATTATTTTCAAACCCTTGGGAGTTACTTCTACGTTATGATTAGGTTGCCGTGCTATGCTCGTAGACGTGGATTGGGTTTGAGTGTATCCATGACAGATGTGAGTTGTTAATTAATGGTTCAATTTAAGGTGGCTACTTGAATACACATCTGGGTGGATTGGTTGCAGGGCACCTGGAGAATCCAGTTTTGTCCTAGGAAATCCCTGGGGTACCGTGTGATTATCCTATGGAATGCCACCCAGGCTCAAAGGGGTCATAAAATTATTCATGCTAGAAACTTCCGTGTGCAGCCACAATGCCATTATGGGCTCTGGCATAGTATGAGTAAGTTGTGTGAGCTCTTTCAGTGGTGGATTAGCAGATGTAGGGGAAAGTAGGTGTACCGGTCCACCCGGGGTAAAGAGTAAATGCTTCTGAAAGACTGTGTCTCGGTCATCCGTTTCTCAAACACCATGCAGTGCGAGAAATCCAACGGAGGAGATCGAGTCTTGTGGGGAAAAGTGCGCAAACCTCTGCAGAGTGTACAAACTAGTCATGATTAGCTGTGTCCCCGGTTATGGACATCTTGAGTATCTGGTAATTGAATTATTGGTTGATCTCATCACTCTAAAATTAATTTTGTTGGGTTAATGATGACTACTTTAATTGGGATTGAGTTGGAGGTACCTTCTCAATGATGTTTCAACCACCCTGATAGTTAAAATGAAAGTTATTCATTTGTTGTAGGAAAAAATTGGCTTTATGCAAAAACTTTAACCTTAGAGCCTCCACCAGCCAAATATGCATATGGTGTTAGCCTTTATTTCTATTACTTGCTCTACTGTGTTATCTTGCCAGCATATTCCATGTGCTGACCCATTTCGGGCTGCAACATGTTACGTTGCAGACTTTTTAGAAGAAGAGTAAAGTGCGTTAGGTCGTTTGTCATGCACTCAGCTATGCCGTTGGAGTTGATGGACTCACTTATCTTTCAAGCCTTCTGCCGTTATTTTGTTAGATGGCCTTATGCCATATACTTTTGTAATAAGTTCTCTTTTGAGATATTCGATATAATAAGTGTGTGATTGCCACTCTGTTATAAATCCTTCAAGTACCGTGTGTGTCAGCATTACTGTCGGAGATATTGACCACGGGTACCCTGAAGACGGCAAGATAGTATACCAGACATCGGGGCTAGCAAAGCCCCACAGTCCGACTGCTCAGGCCGCCCCAGATGGCCCCCTGCCCGACTGCCTGGGCCGGCTTTTCACACGGCCGTCCAGCTGCAGACAGCAGCCGGACGAGGCGCCCGCCCGCTCAGTCCGCCTGCTCCCCAGCCAGACGGCTGCCGACTGCGCCGACCAGTCGGCCGCCCGAAGTCGACCGCAACACCGACAAGACCCCGACGAGATGGCCATACCGTAGACAAGACGGCCATACCGCGGACGAGACGACTGTACCCGGGCACTGCTGTGCAATAATGGCGCACTATAGCAGGTGTAACGCGTCACATCGCATGACATCACGGATAGTGTAGTTGGTGGGTGGGCCGCCACCCACCATGCCCACGCCACTACCTTAGCTTAGAGCATCTCCAACAGGCGCGCAAAAAGGCGCGCGCGCGCTAAACTTGCGATTTCGCGCGCGCGGGGCAGAATTCCGCGCTCCAGCGGCGGCGGGAAAAACGCGCGCGCGGGAACCGCTTGCGCGCGCGCGCGAAACGGCGGCCTCTCGCGCGCCTTTTTTGCGGCGGCTCCTCCCGCGCGCCTATAAAACGCAGCGCGCGCGCGCGCTGTCCTCGCTCCACCGCGCTCTCTCTCCCTGCCTCTCGCGCCACCGCTTGCGCCCGCCGCCCCCGAGCGCCGCCGCCGCACCGGAGCACCGCCGCCGCCCCCAGACGCGCCACCATGCCGCCGCACCGCCGTTCTTCGTCGGGCTACCGCGGCGTCCGCGAGCGCCCGAACGGCGGCGGCTTCTACGCCGAGATACGCTCCGGTGATCTCCGGCTTCCCCTCGGCACCTACGAGACGGCGCACGAGGCCGCCCGCGCGTTCGACGCGGCGGCGTGGCGCCTAGGCAGGCCGCGCCGTCAGATGAATTTCGACGACGCCCGCACGCTCGAGCAGGCGTTGGAGCTCGCCCCGCCGCCTCGTCTACACACCGCACGAGACCGTGCGGAGCACACGGCGTCGCAGAACCGCCACCTCGTCGCCCAGGAGGACGAGCGGCGCATGGCGGAGTGGCGCCGGCTCCACCCGGAGGACGTCGCCGCCGAGCAGCAGTACTGGGAACGTCACCGCGAGGACAGGCGTCGTCGGAGGGAACTGGCGTGTCAGCAGTGCGCCATCCGCGATGCAGGCGGGAGAACGATCTTCGCCGCAGAAGATGACCGTTGGTTGGACGTCTGGTCGTCAACCTCCTCCGACAGCAACAACGAAGCCGGTGATGATGGAGATGACTGGAGCGATTAGTTTTTTTTTTAGTTTTCGAACTATCTATCTATGTTTTAGAACTATCTATCTATGTTTTCGAACTACCTATCTAGTTGCAATATGTAAAATAACTTTGTATCCTTTTATTTTAATGCAATTTTACGTATGAAAAAAATAGTGTGCGCGCGCTGTATTTTTGGGCACCGCTGGAGCAGCACGCGCGCTGCATTATAGCGCTGCTGCGGGAGACAGCACTGCGCGGCGCGGCAAAGCAGACCTTGCGCGCGCGGCATATGCTTTTTTTGGACGCGGCGCTTAGCGCGGCTGTTGGAGATGCTCTTAGGTAGTAAGCTACCCCTTTGCCTATATAAGGAACACATCCATCCATCCATCCACCCAGACACACTAGAGCACACATGCTCATACGGCCACAAGGGCCACGGCCAGCCACGCCACACACTCACACGGGGGCACGCATGCTCTCATGGCCAGCCACGCCACACACTCACACGAGGGCACGCATGCTCTCATGGCCAGCCATGGCACACACTATAGTTGCTACTACCCTCAGTCCGAATACAGCTTCAGGAGCAACTCTTTATCAGATATACCACATATACTCACGCATGCAGGAGTAGGGATATTATCTCTCCAGAGAGCTTGAAACCTGGGTAAACTACCGCGCGCTATTCGCATACCCGTCCCTGGATATTCCGGCAACAGTCTTGCCCTCACACGAAGCCACCTTGTGGCATCTGTCGTCTTGCAACCCCCCGTAAGAAAAACACGACATTTGGCGCCCACCGTGAGGCGGTACTATCCTACGATGCTGCTGGTTTCGCAGTCCGGGTGGAACCATCTTCGTCTCCACTGCCGCGGCATCGCGCCATCACGCCGACCGCGCTCGAGGGCTCGACATTAACTCGCCCCCGAGGCGGCCGCACGGAGCGGCGCGTCCTCGTTGTCGTCCATGCCATCTTTGTCATCATCGGCGCGGCAAGTAGCGCTCGGGGGTTCAACACCAATACGCCCCCGGGACGCCCGCGCGGAGCCGCGCGTCCGTGCCTTCGGCTGCGGCGTCGTCTAGTTTTCTTCTCCGAGAGGCGCCCATGCCTGCGTGCGCGCTGCTCGCGCCTGGCCAGGCCTCTCAAAGCTCCTCGAGCATCGTCCACTGCTGCCGTTGAGCTCCCTCCTGCGCCGCCCCGGCCTCCGCGGCTGCGCTCACTGCCTCCTCCACTCCCATGGTTTTTTTTGCCTCCACGGTGAGCTTGCCTGCCGCTCGCTGTAGCTATAGCTGCATGCCCGCATCGCTGTAGGCTGTAGCTGCCGTTGCCATGCAGCATTTTGCTGTAGCTGCAGTTACGGCCACGCCTCGCTGTCGTTCCTGGGCGGCTGGGCGTGCATGCTCTTATGCATGGCCACATGGCCAATTGATTCAGTTGTGTACCTGCTAGTTTAGCTAGCTAGCTAGCTCAGTCCGTGTGCGTACATGAGCCCAGCCGTGTGAGCCTCGCCGTCGCTCCGGCCGGCAGGTCTGTCTGGCCGCACCGTCCATCTACCTCACCACCAGCTCCATCGTCCGCCTTTCCTACGGCAGCCCGTCTGTTGAACGCCCGTACAAAGCCGTATAAACCTCAGAAAATAGCCACCTAATGCATGTGTGCGTTAGTCAGATATATAATGGTAGGACGTTGGTTAGACAACGGCCAGACCTCCGCTCTTCTCCGCCCGCATAGGCATGCTGCGCTCGCCCCTGCTCCACCCACGCATGCGCGCGTCGGCCCGTGCGCGGCTCCGGTTGGCTGCCGGTTCCAACTCGCCGGCCAGATGCTCCGCCTCCACGCGACCCGCCCGCCTTCGCCCGTAGCCGACTGCTCCGCGCCCAGCTCTGCCCGTCTCCTGCTCCGCGCCCGGCTCCGCTCGGCCCTGCTGCACCTCGCGCCCTCGGCCGTCCGGCTGCTCCGCCTCAACCGCCCGCATGCCGGCTGGCCGAGGACGGCTCCGGCCCCAGGGCCGGCCATCCCGTGCTGGCCTCCACTCCCTCGCGCCGCCTCGTGCCGGCCTCCGGGTCGGTTCCGTCCGCGCCTCGGCGCCTGCCCCGCCTCGCGGCCTCCTCCGCCTGCGCGCCCCGCGCCGGCTCGCGCTTGCATCGGCCGCTTCCCGCCTTGGCCGTGGGCCGTGGCCTTCGCTGGCCGGCTGCCCAGAGGGAAGAGAGGGGGGGCGGCTAGAGCCTAGAAGAGGCCGGCAGATTATCCCCTGCCGACTGGTAAAAGAGAGAAAAGTCAACAGTCGGCTGCTTCATGCGGAGATACAAAAAAATATGTGTGTGTGCATCCGGCTGCCCAGAGCCGGGTGAAGAAAAGGCCGGGTGCCCACGGTCGACTGGCAGAGAAAAGTCACGCCGGGTGCCCAGCCGGCTGACTGAAAAAAAGGAGGATCCGACTTTGCAGACTGCAGTCCAGCCGACTGCTCCGGTCAACAGCCCGCGTTGCCGCTGGGCCGGCTGGTTCGTCTGCCCGCTTCGCTGCCTGGCCGACCGAGGAGTCGGTCCGTCTGAGCACAGCCGGCTGACGAGGAAAAGAGAAGAAGACAAAGTAGTTGCCGGGAGATCTGGCCCGATTGCTCAGCAGTTGGCCCGAATCTCGGGGGCTATACCCAGCGGGTGCGCCGACGCGCCCCCGCGAGGAAGAAGACAAAGTGGCCGCCGGGAGATCCGGCCCGACTGCTCAGCAGTTGGCCCGAATCTCGGGGGCTAGACCCAGCGGGTGCGCTGGCGCGCCCCCGCGAAGATTGCAGACAAGAGAAGAGTTTTGACCGACTGTCAGCAGACGGTCGGAGTGACAAAGAAAAAGTGTTCGTTCGGCTGCTAGCAGTCGGACGAAGAAGAAAAATGTCCGTCCGGCTGCCAGGAGCCGGCGGACGAAAGATAAGAAAAGTGCCCGTCCGGCTGCCAGCAGCCGGCGGACGAGAAAATAAGAAAAGTATCCGTCCGGCTGTCAGAACCCGCCCGAGAAGAAAGAGGATGAAAAAACGTTCGCCTGCCCGAGAAAAAGTCTTGTCCGACTGACGCCAGGCGGCCGAAGAGCAGAAGATAAAAAGCCCGTCCGGGTGCCAGCAGCCAGCCAAAGAAGAAGAAGAAGAAGATAAAAGATGCCACCGCCCACCCGCGATGCTGCTCCGCCGGCGGCCCCGCCTGCCCGCTTCAGCGCCCGGTCGGCTGTGCCAAGCCAACCCGGCCGCCTCGAGGCATCGCCGGCTGTGCCAAGCCTGCTTGGCCGCGTCCCGCTCGCCGCCTGTCCGGTCGGACCTGACCAGCCGGGCCCCCCTTTGAGCACCCGGAGGCTCGTAGACTTCACCCAGCGGGTGCACCGGCGCGCTCCGCCAGCGCTGAGCCGCGCTGGCTGTCTTCGACAACCTCCGCCTCCCCTACGTGAGAATCAATGTGAGCTCATCACCCACATATTTTTGTACCGTGCAAACACGGATAACCTCGAGCGATGCTCGAGGGGCTATCTCCGCATTTATTACAGTTGCACCACTGTTCGCCCCGGCGCCAGCCAGAGTTGGCCCGGGGGCTGGTCGATTGGCCTGAGCGTTTATTCCCGCAGACGGCTTAGTAGCGTGCATGGTACCAAAGGCCTACTCTTAGCCACAGACCGCAGAGCGGCTGTCCGGCTAGCAAGAGCAGATGTTGGAGGCCACCCACGTGAAAAACGTCCGGGAGGAAACGGTTCGGGCGACCCGTCCGTTTGCTTTATGAGTATCTGCTCAGTTAAATCCGCTCCCAGAGTCTGAGTATTGTACACTCCGCCCCGCGGCCTACTCTCAGCCACAAACCACACAGCGGCTGTCCGGCTAGCGGGAGCAGAAGCCAAAGAGCGGAGGAGACATGAAAAAGATTGAAGGGGGCTCGAACGAAACCGAGTCGGCACCCTCCGCATAAAACTTACAATGCTAAAAGCAAACATTTGATATATCTGCGTGGAATAATTTTGTCTTTTGCATGATCATTTCCGTGGGGAAACTCCCCTCCTCGCTCGGAGGCTCAAAGGCTGGCGCGTCCCCACTGGAAGCGAGCCGCGCCCGCTGCAACCCGCAGCCGGCTGTCATCGACAGCATCAGTCGGCGAACCACGAGTCCGCGCCCGACGACACCAGTCGGCGGACCCCGCGTCCGCGCATGACGACATCAGTCGGCGGACCTCGAGTCCACGCCCGACGCCACCAGTCAGCGGACCCCGCGTCCGCGCACGACGACATGAGTCGGCGGATCTCGAGTCCGCGCCCGACGCCACCAGTCGGCGGACCCCGCGTCCGCGCACGACGACATCAGTCGGCAGACCTCGAGTCCGCGCCCGACGACATCAGTCGGCGGACCTCAAGTCCGCGCCCGACACCACCAGTCCGCGGACCCCGCGTCCGCACCCGACGACACCACTCGACGGACCCCGCGTCCGCGCCCGACGACACAAGTCGGCGGACTTCGTATCCATGCCCGGCACCCTCGACGCCCTCATCTACACCAACAACCGCGATAGGCCTCCGCCCAACTTTCACAAGTTGCCCGGAGGCTCGGAGGCTACATCCAACGAGTGCGGTTGCGCGCTTCCGCCGGAAGCAAGCTGTGCTGCCTGCGACTCGCAGCCGGCCGTCATCAAGCATCTTCTACATCAAAAAAACGCTAAGGAACCTCCGCCCAACTTTGCCAAAGTTGCCTAGAGGCTCGGAGGCTACTGTCGGAGATATTGACAACGGGTACCCTAAAGACGGCAAGATAGTATACCCAGACATCGGGGCTAGCAAAGCCCCACAATCCGACTGCTCGGGCCGCCCCAGATGGCCCCCTGTCCGACTGCTCGGGCCGGCTTTTCACACGGCTGCCCGGCTGCTGACAACAGCCGGACAAGGCGCCCGCCCGCTCAGTCCGCCTGCTCCCCAGCCAGACGGCTGTCGACTGCACCGACCAGTCGGCCGCCCGAAGTTGACCGCTACACCGACAAGACCCTGACGAGACGGCCATACCGCGGACAAGACAGCCATACCGCGGACGAGACGGCTGTATCCGGGCACTACTGTGCAATAGTGGCGCACTATAGTAGGTGTAACGCGTCACATCGCATGACATCACAAATAGTGTAGTTGATGGGTGGGCCGCCACCCACCAGCCCACGCCACTACCTTAGCTTAGGTGGTAAGCTACCCCTTTGCCTATATAAGGCACACATACATCCATCCATCCGGACACACGAGAGCATACATGCTCATACGGCCACAAGGGACACGGCCAGCCACGCCACACACTCACACGGGGGCACGCATGCTCTCATGGCCCGCCACGCCACACACTCACACGGGGGCACGCATGCTGTCGTGGAAATAACACGTCAGATGTCCGGTTTACGGACTTAGTGGTGAGGCCGCGCATCTATGTAGTAGCTTGAGAGGGGTTGAGCGGAATCGAGAGACGCGATGCAAGACACGGATTTAGACAGCTTCGGGCACCGGGAAACATCATCCGGTAATAACCCTACATGCTGTTTGAGGCTAGGTCTCATTATGATCCTCGTGGTGTCGCCGGTAAACCGGCTCTTTGTGTCTAACCCTAGAAACTTGTGAGAACTTGTCTAAAACCTGTCTCCGAACTTCTCCCTCCTTGAGGAGCCCTTGTTGGAGATATGCCCTAGAGGCAATAATAAAAGCATCATTATTATATCTCCTTGTTCATGATAATTGTCTGTTATTCATGCTTGAATTGTATTGTACGGAAACAGCGATACATGTGTGGATACATAGACCAAAATGAGTCCCTGGTAGGCCTCTAGTTACCAGCTCGTTGATCAACAGATGGTCACGGTTTCCTGACCATGGACATGGGATGTCAGTGATAACGGGATCACATCATTAGGAGAATGATGTGATGGACAAGACCCAAACTTGAGCATAACACGGGATCGTATAGTTCGTAATGCATAAGCTTTTCGGTGTCAAGTATTTATTCCTTAGACCTTGAGGTTGTACAACTCCCGGATGCCGTAGGAATACTTTGGGTGTGCCAAACGTCACAACGTAAATGGGTGGCTATAAAGGTACGCATCGGGTATCTCCGAAAGTATCTGTTGAGTTGGTACGAACCAAGACTGGGATGTTGTCACTCCGTATGACGGAGAGGTACCTCTGGGCCCACTCGGTAAGACATCATCATAATGAGCTCAATGTGACTAAGTAGTTAGTCACGGGATGATGGATTACGGATCGAGTAAAGAGACTTGCCATGACGAGATTGAACAAAGTATCGGGAATACCGACGATCGAATCTCGGGCAAGTACCGTACCGATGGACAAAGGGAATAACATACGGGATTGAGTGAATCCTTGACACGGTGGTTCATCCGATGAAGATCATCGAGGAACACGTGGGAACCAACATGGGTATCCAGATCCTGCTGTTGGTTATTGACCGGAGAGTCGTCTCGGTCATGTCTACGTGTCTCCCGAACCCGTAGGGTCTACACACTTAAGGTTCGGTAACGCTAGAGTCATAGAGATAAATGCACGTGGAAACCCGAAAGTTGTTCGGAGTCCCGGATGAGATCTCGGACGTCACGAGGAGTTCCGGAATAGTCCGGAGGTGAAGATTGATATATAGGAAGTCCAGTTTCGGCCATCGGGTGATCTCCGGGGGTCACCGGGAGCGTCCCGGGACCACCGGAGGGGCCCCGGGGGTCCACCGGGTGGGGCCACCCATCCCGGTGGGGCCCCTAGGCCGCAAGGGGAAGTGTCCAGCCCTAATGGGCTGGCGCACCACTAGGGGCCCACCTCCCCATGCGCCTAGGGTTGAAACCCTAGGGGGGAGGGGGCGCCCCACTAGCCTTGGGGGGCAAGGAAACCCCCCTGGCCGCCGCCCCCCCTGCAGATTGGATCTGCAGGGGCCCTGGCGCACCCCTGGCCCCCTATATATATGTGGGGAGGGAGAGGGCAGCCGCACCCTTGCCCTGGCGCCTCTCCCCCTCCCGTCACACCTCCATACTCCAACGCAGGGCGCCCGGCGAAGCCCTGCTGCGATCTCCACTGCATCCGTCATCACGCCGTCGTGCTGCCGGATCTCTGACGACTTCTCCTCCCCCCTGGCTGGATCAAGAAGGAGGTGACTTTGCTGCACCGTACGTGTGTTGAACGCGGAGGTGCCGTCCGTTCGGCTCTAGATCATCGGTGACGAAGAACGCGAAGAGTACGACTACTTCATCCACGCTTCTTCGAAAGCTTCCGCTCGCAATCTCCATAACGGTATGTAGATGCACTCTTACTTGCTCGTTGCTAGATGTCTCCATAGTTGGATCTTGGTGAAAGCGTAGAAATTTTTTGAATTATGCTACGTTCCCCAACAGTGGCATCTGAGCTAGGTTTTATGTGTAGCTTCTTGCACGAGTAGAACACAAAGCAGTTGTGGGCGTTTTGATTTTGTTCAACTTTCTTACCGTTACTAGTCAATCTTGATTCGGCGGTATTGTGGGATGAAGCGGCCCGGACCGACTTTACACGTACGCTTACGTGAGACTGGTTCCACCGACAGACATGCACTAGATGCATAAGGTGGCTGGCGGGTGTCTGTCTCTCCTACTTTAGTCGGATCGGATTCGATGAAAAGGGTCCTTATGAAGGGTAAATAGAAGTTGACAAATCACGTTGTGGTTTTGGCGTAGGTAAGAAACGTTCTTGCTAGAAATCCTATAGAAGCCACGTAAAACTTGCAACAACAATTAGAGGACGTCTAACTTGTTTTTGCAGCATGTGTTTTGTGACGTGGTATGGCCAAGAACGAAGATGTGATGAATGATATATGTGATGTATGAGATTGATCATGTTTTTGTAATAGGGAATCACGACTTGCATGTCGATGAACTTGACAACCGGCAGGAGCCATAGGAGTTGTCTTAATTATTGTATGACCTGCGTGTCACTAAATAATGCCATGTAATTACTTTACTTCATTGCTAAACGTTAGCTATAGTAGTAGGAGTAATAGTTGGCATGACGACTTCTTCAAGACACGATGATGGAGATTATGATGATGAAGATCATGGTGTCGAGCCGGTGACAAGATGATCATGGTGCCCCGAAGATGGAGATCCAAGGAGCAAGATGATATTGGCCATATCATGTCACTTTAATTGATTGCATGTGATATTTATCATGTTTATGCATCTTGTTTACTTAGAACGACGGTAGTAAATAAGATGATCTCTCACTAAAATTTCAAGTATTGTGTTTCCCCTAACTGTGCACCGTTGCTAAAGTTCGTTGCTCCGAAGCACCACGTGATGATCGGGTGTGATAGGTTCTAATGTTCGCATACGACGGGTGTAAGACAGATTTACACACGCGATACACTTAGGGTTCACTTGACGAGCCTAGCATGTACAGACATGGCCTCGGAACACGGAAGACCGAAAGGTCGAACACGAGTCGTATAGAAGATACGATCAACATGAAGATGTTCACCGTTGATGACTAGTCCGTCTCACGTGATGATCGGACACGGGCTAGTCGATTCGGATCGTGTATCACTTAGATGACTAGAGAGATGTCATTCTGAGTGGGAGTTCATTGAAATTTGATTAAGATGAACTTAATTATCATGAACTTAGTCTAAATTCTTTACAATATCTCTTGTAGATCAAATGGCCCACGCTCAGGTTTCCCTCAACTTCAACGCGTTCCTAGAGAAAACCAAGCTGAAAGACGATGGTAGCAACTATACGGATTGGGTCCGTAACCTGAGGATTATCCTCATAGCTGCCAAGAGATCATATGTCCTAGAAGCACCGCTAGGTGATGCACCTGCTCCCAATGCGGACCAAGACGTTTTGAACGTCTGGCAGTCGCGTAGTGATGATTACTCCCTGGTTCAGTGCGGCATGCTTTACAGTTTAGAATCGGGGCTCCAAAAACGTTTTGAGCACCACGGAGCATATGAGATGTTCGAAGAGCTGAAAATGGTTTTCCAAGCTCATGCCCGAGTCGAGAGATATGATGTCTCCGATGCATTCTACAGCTGTAAGATGGAGGAGAACAGTTCTGTCAGTGAGCACATCCTCAAGATTTCAGGATTGCACAACCGCTTGTCTTAGCTGGGAATGAATCTCCCAGATGAAGCGGTCGTTGACAGAATCCTCCAGTCGCTCCCACCAAGCTTCAAGAGCTTCGTGTTGAACTTCAATATGCAGGGGATGGAGAAGTCCATTCCCGAGGTGTATTCGATGTTGTAATCAGCGGAGGTAGACATCAAGAAAGAACATCAAGTGTTGATGGTCAATAAAACCACTAAGTTCAAGAAAGGCAAGGGTAAGAAGAACTTCAAAAAGGACGGCAAGGGAGTTGCCGCGCCTGGCAAGCCTGTTGCCGGGAAGAAGCCAAAGTATGGACCCAAGCCTGAGACAGAGTGCTTTTATTGCAAGGGAACGGGTCACTGGAAGCGGAACTGCCCCAAATACTTAGCAGACAAGAAGGCCGGCAACGTCAAAGGTATATATGATATACATGTTATTGATGTGTACCTTACCAGCACTCATAGTAGCTCCTGGGTATTCGATACTGGTGCAGTTGCTCACATTTGTAACTCAAAACAGGAGCTGCGGAATAAACGGAGACTGTCGAAGGATGAGGTGACGATGCGCGTCGGGAATGGTTCCAAGGTCGATGTGATCGCCGTCGGCACGCTACCTCTACATCTACCCTTGGGATTAGTTTTAAACCTCAATAATTGTTATTTAGTACCAGCTTTGAGCATGAACATTGTTTCTGGATCTCGTCTTATGCGAGATGGCTACTCTTTCAAATCAGAGAATAATGGTTGTTCTATTTATTTGAGAGATATGTTTTATGGTCATGCCCCGCTGGTCAATGGTTTATTTTTGATGAATCTCGAACGTAGTGATACACATATTCATAGTGTAGATGCCAAAAGATGTAAAGTTGATAATGATAGTCCCACATACTTGTGGCATTGCCGCCTTGGTCATATTGGTGTCAAACGTATGAAGAAGCTCCATTCAGATGGACTTCTAGAGTCTCTTGATTATGAATCATTTGACACGTGCGAACCATGCCTCTTGGGCAAGATGACCAAGACTCCGTTCTCCGGAACAATGGAGCGAGCAACCAACTTGTTGGAAATCATACATACCGATGTGTGCGGTCCGATGAGTGTTGAGGCTCGCGGAGGCTACCGTTATGTTCTCACCCTCACGGATGACTTGAGTAGATACGGGTATATCTATTTGATGAAACACAAGTCTGAGACCTTTGAAAAGTTCAAGGAATTTCAGAATGAGGTTGAGAATCAACGTGACAGAAAAATAAAGTTCTTGCGATCGGATCGTGGGGGTGAATATTTAAGTCATGAATTTGGCACACACCTTAGGAGCTGTGGAATTGTTTCACAATTGACACCGCCCGGAACACCTCAACGTAACGGTGTGTCGGAACATCGAAATCGTACTCTGTTGGACATGGTGCGATCTATGATGTCCCTCACCGATTTACCGCTATCTTTTTGGGTTATGCTTTAGAGACTGCCGCATTCACTTTAAATAGGGCTCCGTCGAAATCCGTTGAGACGACTCCGTATGAACTTTGGTTTGGCAAGAAACCGAAGCTGTCGTTTCTGAAAGTTTGGGGTTGCGATGCTTATGTCAAGAAACTTCAACCTGAAAAGCTCGAACCCAAATCGGAAAAATGCGTCTTCATAGGATACCCAAAGGAAACAATTGGGTACACCTTCTACCACAGATCCGAAGGCAAAGTCTTTGTTGCCAAGAATGGATGCTTTCTGGAGAAAGAGTTTCTCTCGAAAGAAGTGAGTGGGAGGAAAGTAGAACTTGATGAGGTGACAGTCACCCCTCCTGGACCGGAAAGTAGCGTAGCGCAGGAAACTGTTCCTGAGGTGCCTGCACCGACAAGGGAGGAAGTTGATGATGATGATCATGAAGAAACAGATCAAGTTACTACTGAACTTCGAAGGTCAACAAGGGCACGTTCCGCACCAGAGTGGTACGGCAACCCTGTCCTGGAAATCATGTTGTTAGACAACGGTGAACCTTCGAACTATGAAGAAGCAATGGCGGGCCCAAATTCCAATAAATGGCTTGAAGCCATGAAATCCGAGATAGAATCCATGTATGAAAACAAAGTATGGACTTTGGTGGACTTGCCTGATGATAGGCACGCCATAGAAAACAAATGGATATTTAAGAAGAAGACAGACGCGGATGGTAATGTGACCATCTATAAGGCTCGACTTGTCGCTAAGGGTTATCGACAAGTTCAAGGGATTGACTACGACGATACTTTCTCTCCCGTAGTGATGCTGAAGTTAGTCAGAATCATGTTAGCTATTGCCGCATTCTATGATTATGAGATATGGCAAATGGACGTCAAAACAGCATTCCTTAACGGCTTCCTCAAGGAAGAGTTGTATATGATGCAACCGGAAGGTTTTGTCGATCCAGAGAACGCTAACAAGGTATGCAAGCTCCAGCGCTCGATTTACGGGCTGGTGCAAGCATCTCGGAGTTGGAATATTTGCTTTGATGAAGTGATCAAAGCGTTTGGCTTTATACAGACTTATGGAGAAGCCTGTATTTACAAGAAAGTGAGTGGGAGCTCTGTGGCATTTCTCATATTATATGTGGATGACATATTGCTGATGGGAAATGATATAGAATTCTTGGAAAATGTAAAGGCCTACTTGAATAAAAGTTTTTCAATGAAGGACCTTGGAGAAGCTGCTTACATATTAGGCATCAAAATCTATAGAGATAGATCGAGACGCCTCATTGGTCTTTCACAAAGTACATACCTTGACAAAATATTGAAGAAGTTCAATATGGATCAGTCAAAGAAAGGATTCTTGCCTGTTTTGCAAGGTATGAGATTGAGCAAGGCTCAGTCGCCGACCACGGCAGAAGATAGAGAAAAGATGAGTGTCATTCCCTATGCCTCGGCCATAGGTTCTATCATGTATGCCATGCTGTGTACCAGACCTGATGTGAACCTTGCCATAAGTTTGGTAGGGAGGTACCAAAGTGATCCCGGTACGGAACACTGAACAGCGGTCAAGAACATCCTGAAGTACCTGAAAAGGACTAAGGATATGTTTCTCGTTTATGGAGGTGACGAAGAGCTCGTCGTATAGGGTTACGTCGATGCTAGCTTCGACACAGATCTGGATGACTCTAAGTCTCAAACCGGATACGTGTATATTTTGAATGGAGGGGCAGTCAGCTGGTGCAGTTGCAAACAGAGCGTGGTGGCAGCGTCTACATGTGAAGCGGAGTACATAGCTGCTTCTGAAGCAGCGCAGGAAGGAGTCTGGATGAAGGAGTTCATCACCGACCTAGGAATCATTCCAAGCGCGTCAAGCCAGATGACTCTCTTCTGTGACAACACTGGTGCTATTGCTATTACCAAGGAGCCCAGGTTTCACAAGAAGACCAAGCACATCAAGCACCATTTCAACTCCATCCGGAATTATGTTCAGGATGGAGACATAGATATTTGTAAAGTGCATACGGATCTGAATGTCGCAGACCCATTGACTAAACCTCTTTCACGAGCAAAACATGATCAACACCAGAACTCTATGGGTGTTCGATTCATCACAATGTAACTAGATTATTGACTCTAGTGCAAGTGGGAGACTGTTGGAGATATGCCCTAGAGGCAATAATAAAAGCATCATTATTATATCTCCTTGTTCATGATAATTGTCTGTTATTCATGCTTGAATTGTATTGTACGGAAACAGCGATACATGTGTGGATACATAGACCAAAATGAGTCCCTGGTAGGCCTCTAGTTACCAGCTCGTTGATCAACAGATGGTCACGGTTTCCTGACCATGGACATGGGATGTCAGTGATAACGGGATCACATCATTAGGAGAATGATGTGATGGACAAGACCCAAACTTGAGCATAACACGAGATCGTATAGTTCGTAATGCATAAGCTTTTCGGTGTCAAGTATTTATTCCTTAGACCATGAGGTTGTACAACTCCCGGATGCCGTAGGAATACTTTGGGTGTGCCAAACGTCACAACGTAAATGGGTGGCTATAAAGGTACGCATCGGGTATCTCCGAAAGTATCTGTTGAGTTGGTACGAACCAAGACTGGGATGTTGTCACTCCGTATGACGGAGAGGTACCTCTGGGCCCACTCGGTAAGACATCATCATAATGAGCTCAATGTGACTAAGTAGTTAGTCACGGGATGATGGATTACGGATCGAGTAAAGAGACTTGCCATGACGAGATTGAACAAAGTATCGGGCATACCGACGATCGAATCTCGGGCAAGTACCGTACCGATGGACAAAGGGAATAACATACGAGATTGAGTGAATCCTTGACACGGTGGTTCATCCGATGAAGATAATCGAGGAACACGTGGGAACCAACATGGGTATCCAGATCCCACTGTTGGTTATTGACCGGAGAGTCGTCTCGGTCATGTCTACGTGTCTCCCGAACCCGTAGGGTCTACACACTTAAGGTTCGGTAACGCTAGAGTCATAGAGATAAATGCACGTGGAAACCCGAAAGTTGTTCGGAGTCCCGGATGAGATCCCGGACTTCACGAGGAGTTCCAGAATAGTCCGGAGGTGAAGATTGATATATAGGAAGTCCAGTTTCGGCCATCGGGTGATCTCCGGGGGTCACCGGGAGCGTCCCGGGACCACCGGAGGGGCCCCGGGGGTCCACCGGGTGGGGCCACCCATCCCGGTGGGGCCCCTAGGCCGCAAGGGGAAGTGTCCAGCCCTAATGGGCTGGCGCACCACTAGGGGCCCACCTCCCCATGCGCCTAGGGTTGAAACCCTAGGGGGGAGGGGGCGCCCCACTAGCCTTGGGGGGGCAAGGAAACCCCCCTGGCCGCCGCCCCCCCTACAGATTGGATCTGCAGGGGCCCTGGCGCACCCCCTGGCCCCCTATATATATGTGGGGAGGGAGAGGGCAGCCGCACCCTTGCCCTGGCGCCTCTCCCCCTCCCGTCACACCTCCATACTCCAACGCAGGGCGCCCGGCGAAGCCCTGCTGCGATCTCCACTGCATCCGTCATCACGCCGTCGTGCTGCCGGATCTCTAACGACTTGTCCTCCCCCCTTGCTGGATCAAGAAGGAGGTGACGTTGCTGCACCGTACGTGTGTTGAACGCGGAGGTGTCGTCCGTTCGGCGCTAGATCATCGGTGACAAAGAACGCGAAGAGTACGACTACTTCATCCACGCTTCTTCGAAAGCTTCCGCTCGCAGTCTCCATAACGGTATGTAGATGCACTCTTACTTGCTCGTCGCTAGATGTCTCCATAGTTGGATCTTGGTGAAAGTGTAGAATTTTTTTGAATTATGCTACGTTCCCCAACAGCCCTGCCCCTCCTTATATATGTTGAAGGGGCGGTTTACATGACTAGTCCTAGTAGGACTAGGATTGATCTATTACAAGGAGTCCTAGTCTTGCTTCCTTTGCAGGAGAATATCCCTTATGCTTTCTTCATAAACCAGCCCACTATTAATATGAACCGGCCTTCTGGGCCTTGGGCCTTGTCATCCATGATCCGCCTGCCGGGTTACCAGTAACTTGCCAAATGTAAACCGTCTTAAGTGGAATGCCAAGTCCGGCCGGGTTATAATTCCGGCCGGTTCATACCACGGGGTATATCCCCGACATTAGCCCCCAAGTTTAGCTTGGATGTGTCCATGGTAAACTTATGCTCCAAAATAACACAAGAACAAATTGATAGGTTGAGCTCTGGGTTATGAATTCTTGTAAACCGGCACTTGACCATCCTTAAGTCCTTGTCCTTTCCTTCTTCTAGAAAATCCGAGTCAATAGACCAGCTTCATAATCAATTTGCTTGCAGAAGATATTTTGTAAATAAAGAATCCATTTGAATCGGCCTTCAATGCTCTGATTTGACAAAAATATTGGTCTTCAAATATTCAACTGATATTCAGCCGGTTTGAAAATGTAGAACTTGCCAGTTTATGATTTGCCAAAATTGCCGGTTTATAACAACTGATGATCCTAGGTCCTGACTGTTTATAGACGCCGGGTTATGATTGTTGCCAACGCCAGGTCACACAATTAATCTTCCTGATTTGCCCAAAACTGAGAATTTGAAGATATTCCTCCTTTATATACATATTACCTGTAGCCCCCAAGTCTTAAGAAGAGAACATAGTGATAGCTTAAGACTTGTTTCAATATAAATGTTGCAACCTTGAAGAAATCCAGATTGTTCATCCCAGTCACTAGTAAAAACTGAATACTCCATATTATGTAGCCCCCAAGTGCCGGGTTGTCATGCTTGCAGCAACCTGGGACTTGTAATTGCCTGATGCTCAAAAACTTCGACCAATGTAGCCCCCAAGGGCCGGGTCATTTATGTAATAATGAGCAGGGACTTTGTATATACTTCATTGAAAATAACATTATATAATGTAACTCCCATCATGGGGCTTGAACACACGTCCACAAGGTTAAGAGCTTTGTGCTTTACCAACTGAGCAGTGGACCCTTCAATATAATGGATTAATATTTGTGTACCTTGAATTGTTGACAGGAGCAATTGGTAGCCCCCAAGGGCCGGCTCATTATGATATGATGAGTCGGGTCTTCAATAAGGTGAGCAAAAAATGACTTTACATTAGCCCCCAAGTGTCATGGTGCATGCTTGCAGCGACATGAGACTTGCATATTTGATATAATCTCAACTTGAATAATGTAGCCCCCAAGTGCCGGGTCATAAGCCTGCAGCGACTCAGGACTATTTCTTCAATTGTAGAATAAATCATTTCCATTGATAATATGATAGCCATTGCGCTAAAGCGACATTGAAAACCTCAATCATAATATTGGTTATTGATAACCATAATAAAAATCCAGCCATGTTGGCTATTTAAAGATTTGAATAATATAACCCGGTTTGAAAACCGGTTCTAGTGATATTTGATCACACTGTTGGTTTCACCAAGCCAATGTAGTAAGGGTGATAACCAAAAATTTGAACATTTGGTAATTATCATAGACTGCCGGTTTATAAACAAAACCGGGCCGGTTAATAAACACCGGTCATTTTCTTATTTCATACTGGCGACTTATAGTCAAAAGACAGGCCGGGTTAATAAACACCGGTCATTATCTTATCTCATACTGGCGACTTATAGTCAAAAGCCAGGCCGGGTTAATAAACACCGGTCATTATCTTATCTCATACTGGCGACTTATAGTCAAAACCAGGCCGGTTTAATAAACACCGGTCATTATAACTGATCATGTACTGCCAATATGTATTAAAAAACAAGATACTTCATACCTGCGATCAAGTATGCTTGATATTCATAACCCGGTAGAACTTTAAAATTTCTTGATGAAGATCTTCATGGATCTAATAACAAACCCGGGTTTTGATAACAGACACCGGTTTATCTTGTTCTGAAAACTTTGTTCAGAAATTTGTGGCTTGTTGCCTGATGGATGATCCGGGTTGTAATGAACACCGGTTTATTCATGCTGGTATTCATGACCCAGACTTTTCACTTTATAGATATGTGGTCAGCTTCTGTAGCTGTTCCACTCCGGTTAAAAGGGTTATAAAACACAAACACCAAAAGATGCAAATTTTGCAAATAAGACCATGTAGTCGAGGCTTTTTAAGAGCTGCTAGGCTCAAAGCAAGGTTCAGCCAATCAATGGGATGTGGAATATCCATCTTTCCCAGGGGGCCTAGCCAATCACTGAATGTGGATTATCCATCTTTTCAGAGGGCCGATAGAACCGCAAATAAAAAACTGAGCCAATCAATGGGATGTGGATTATCCATCTTTCCCAGAGGGCCTAGCCAATCACTGAATGTGGCTTATCCATCTTTTCAGAGGGCCGATAGAACCGTACATAAAAAATTGAGCCAATCACTGGATGTGGATTATCCATCTTTCCAGAGGGCCTAGCCAATCACTGAATGTGGATTATCCATCTTTTCAGAGGGCCTCCATGGTTCCTCCTGAACCGGTGGGTAAATATAAACCTATCACTGAATGTGGATTATCCATCTTTTCAGAGGGTCTCCAGGGTTCCTCCTGAACCGGTGGGTAAATATAAACCAATCACTGAATGTGGATTATCCATCTTTTCAGAGGGTCTCCAGGGTTCCTCCTGAACCGGTGGGTAAATATAAACCAATCACTGAATGTGGATTATCCATCTTTTCAGAGGGTTTCCGTGAAGCGTCCTCTTTGAGCCGGATTTGACCTCATGTTCTTCATGGAGTTTTATTGCTTCTGAGTATATATGTGGGAGTTGCCCTGCACAACCAGATAGACTGATCAAAGCATCTTATTTTCTTAATGAAAAATGATACATAACAAGAGAAATAATATTGTAGATGGATATCACCTGAGTGAATTTGAACCGGTATGTTGAATAGATCGGATCACAGGGTGGACAGTAAAATGACCGCAGTATCAGAGGCGGCTCAGACAGTTAAACCGGTTGTGGGGTTGTAAACCGGCGGAAATGAGCAAGTTGTCCTCCGTGTGGTAAACCGGTGCGGATGCGTGAACCGGCCGTCCATTCATCAAGTAATGTGACACAGATGAAAATGCTATTGTAGAACGTTGCCAGTGCGTGTTTTATATCCGCAGTATAACAATGATTTTACCTGTATATAGAAAACACCAATGGGGCAGTATAATGGTGCTCATAGGAAATAAAATGTCTTGATAAAATATATAGGAAGGATAACACCTGATTTGCTCGAACAACAGATGGGTCGGCCGGCGCCGACGGGCTAGTTGTCCTCCTGGTGGTAAACCGGCGCGGTTGTGAAAGACGGCCATGACGTTGTAAACCGGCGCGGTCGCAAGAGACGGCCACAGTACTGTAAACCGGTGCGGGAGTCTGTTGAGTAACGACGACCACTTGTGTCAAACGATATTTGGCGTTCCTCCACCTTCGTCTTATAATACTATTTTATAATGAATAATTTTCGTGTATCCGCTGGGCCGGTTTATGAGGATGGGTGCGGTATCGGCGTGTTAATGTAGACCGGACCGCGGAAGCGGTGGCGTGCGCACGTCTATTGGCGAGGGAGTCGGCCGCGGCGTTGGAGACCAGCGTGCGTGGCCGCAGACAGACGAGTCGGCCGGCGCGTTGATGTAAACCGGACCGCGACACGTATGTTCGTGAAGCCGCGCAACACAACTGAGCGTGCACCCGGGGCATACCATCACCCCTTTTTCTTTTAATAGTCGTCCTGCGTAAAGAATATCACGTACGAGAGTAATTGTTGTCGGACAATATAATATGGGAAACTATTATGTTCAGCCGGCTGATATTCACGATCGCATCCATCGCCTCATGTGTGCGCCACGTGTCCGTGGGCTAACAACAGCGGTGGCACTCTTATCCTTCTCCCACCGAGCAATGACAATTACTACACGTATTTGTTTCTCGAGTAATCCATTCCCTCGTGCGTCTCCGCAACCGCAACCAACAGACGCATGTGCTCTCTGAGGCGCCGGCGAGCAAGCACTCTGCGGCCCGCATCCTTCCTATTCCCTCCCCCCTTTCTCTCTTTCTCTCTCTCTCGTCTCGCACGGATTCAGTCGGCCGCCGCATCTAGATCGAGCAGCATCAACCGACGGACTGCACAACTTCCGTCGTCCCCCGCCTCTACAAGGCATGCCATCGCTGGAGCCTTGTATGCCTGCCGTCCGTGGAGTAACAGTTCTCGCAACATCATCTTCGTTGCATAAATTTTTTTGAGCATGATTTTTGTTTCAGAAAAAAATTATACAAAATTTTCTGCAACATTTCTGTAACATGATCTTTGTTGCAAAAAAAAAATCTGCAACATCACCTCAGTTACAAAAAAAATCCGCAACAATACCTCTGTTGCAAAATATAAAGTGAAGACGGAAAAAAATTCTGCAACATGACCTATGTTGCAAAAAAAATTCCGCAACACAACCTATGTTGCAATTTTTTTTGCAACATAACCTTTGTTTGTAAATGTTTCCGCAACAAGCACTCTGTTGCAAGACGTTCGGTTCGCTTGATTGTGTCAGATCTCACGGCTGGCGAGGCGGCGGATCTTATAAAACTCCGCGTCGACCGGCTGAGAAGGGACTTGACGTCGGCCGCTTTCTCCATGCAACACGTGTCCCTATGGGCCCTACCCACGTTTCTATCCAATTTCCTGAAACAAAGCCCAGCCACATAAACATCCACAACTCTCCTCTCTCACACATCTCTCGTCCGCAGATTGAACAAGGCACAGGCAGCCGGGCGCCGCCACGCCCATTCGTGCTCGCCATCGGCCCGCACCGGCAGCCATCCGCCACCCGTGTCCGTGCTCGCCACCGGCCCGTGCCGGCAGCCGTCGTTCGCCGGCGAGGTTGGCGTTCGCCACCGTCCTTCCCTTCCTGCTTGTTTTCTCCGACAGCTCACTCATCTCAAGTTGCTTTTCAGGCGAGGCACGAATCGTCGGCGTGCTTCTACAACTGCGAGAGTGCGGCGGAAGATGTTGTTTTAATTTTTGCAATAAGGGTCTTGTTGCAGAAATTAGACGCAACAGAAGATGTTGTTGCTATTTATGCAACAAAGATCTTGTTGCAGAATATTAGACGCGTGAAAGATGTTGCAGAAAATTAGACGCGTGAAAAATGTTGTTGCAGAAAATTAGACACGACGGGAGATGTTGCTGCAATTTTTCTAAGGGTCTTGTTGCAAAAAACTAAAGAAGATGAGGTTTCGCAACAAGGGTCTTGTTGCAGAAAATTATAGAAGATGAGGTTTCACAACAAGGGTCTTGTTGCAGGAAATCAGAGAAGATCAGATCTTGCAACAAGAGCATTGTTACAGGAAATGTTCTTGTTGCAAAACCGCGCGGGGTGCAGATCTGTCGAGGGCCGGAGGCAAGATTGCTATTGTTTCTGAAACAGAGCAGTTGTTGCGGGAAATAACTGGTGGGCATACTGGGCATGGGCAGTACATCGGGCGTCTATCATGTCGAGCATCCAACGGCCATCAAGACGACGGATAAAATTAGAAAATCAACCGGCAGACGCGTAGTGTCGCCCATATAATATGTGCTAATAAAATGCCTAAAGAAAAGATATCACCTGATGTTTTAGAAGACGTTCATGTATACCAGTCAAATGATACAACCGCATCACCGATCGCGAGTAGGAGCAGAAACAGAGGCGCCTCGACGACGAGCGAACAGAGGACTAATTTTCCTTCACCACGCCATCTTCTTTTCTTTTTTAGGTACATGTGCTCAAAATCCATCAGCCCTCGTTTTTTGTGTGCAAATACTACTATACTAGTAGTGCTTGGGATATCACGTGGACTCTCCTTCAGCTAGCATTATGGAGTACTAGTAAATTGCTCCAGACCAGCATCAGGTTTTGAACGACTGTCCTCCTTGCAATAACTCTGACTTCCAAACATTGACTGATGCACAGTTTTCTCACATCCTCCCTTGAATGATGGAGTAACATAATCGGCGGGTGGTCCAGCCGCGGGCGCTAGAAGGAAGGCCGAGGATGAGCCTGCTACGGTGACTTAGGTAAACTGCGTCTCACGGGCGGCGGCTGCCCGCGGGCTGGGACGACAAAAAAGAGAATGGTTGGACTCAGCCACGGCTGAAGCGAAGCACACCGGCGACTCGACGAAGGACCACAGCGACTCAACGAAGCAGCTGGCGTGGGCGGTGAGCCGGTGAGCGTCCTGAGCATGGAGGCGGCGGCCAGCCGGCGTGGGTGGCTCAGGGCAGTGGAAATAGAACCCTGCGGCTCGAGTATGAGACAAGGTGGCTTAGCGCAGAAGCGAGAATCGCAACCCGGACAGTTGCAGACACCCGATGGCGACTCGAAGCAAAGCCAGAGAAATCAGAGAGGCAGCGCCTCGGACAGAGCTAGCGGTGCTTCCAGAGGCACAGCGAGGCGGAACCAAACTGATGACTGGGCGGCTCGGGCTTACGGGCACAATAGAACGACTTGTGGCGCAGTGACTTGGTGATGTAGTACGTGCGCGAGCCAGCACACGGTCGCAGGGATACGGCCGTGGTAGTGGAAGGGGTGGCTGGCCAGTGGAGACAGTCGTGGTAGGAGCGGCTCAAGGGTAGGCGACGAGTGAGGCGCGATGACGGCTCGATACAGCAGCCCAAGGTGGCCACTTGGAACGAAGCCAAAACCAAACCGAGGCTAACTGCCCGTGTGAACCGGCGCTGTGAGCCGCCCCTGATGGAATCTTTCTCCTCCGTGACCAGCACTCGGACTTGGTCAATGTTTTGTCAGCCAAAAAGTGTATGGCAAACTTCGTGACTTGCACGCATATAGAATTCCTGTCGGTCTTGGCCTCTTACAGGTGATACTTTCCAACATCGATCTGGCTTCAGATTATTGCATATTGAAGGAAATAACAATAGCAGCTACGCGTAGAAACTCCGAGTAGTACGCCTAATCCGATTTCAACGGAAGCTGACGGTCTCAGCGATTTGGTGATTTGACAGCTTGATGGATTGCTGTCGGCTCACGCTCAGAAATTTTACTGATCGGACTTGCTCGAATCGTACAGATACTTGTAAACTCCTCGATCCCTGGAGAGATCCCTCCAAGAACTCATCACCACCATGCGCAGGCCCCACGGTGGGCGCCAACTGTCGTGGAAATAACACGTCAGATGTCCGGCTTACGGACTTAGTGGTGAGGCCGCGCATCTATGTAGTAGCTTGAGAGGGGTTGAGCGGAATCGAGAGACGCGATGCAAGACACGGATTTAGACAGCTTCGGGCCCCGGGAAACATCATCCGGTAATAACGCTACATGCTGTTTGAGGCTAGGTCTCATTATGATCCTCGTGGTGTCGCCGGTAAACCGGCTCTTTGTGTCTAACCCTAGAAACTTGTGAGAACTTGTCTAAAACCTGTCTCCGAACTTCTCCCTCCTTGAGGAGCCCTGCCCCTCCTTATATATGTTGAAGGGGCGGTTTACATGACTAGTCCTAGTAGGACTAGGATTGATCTATTACAAGGAGTCCTAGTCTTGCTTCCTTTGCAGGAGAATATCCCTTATGCTTTCTTCATAAACCGGCTCACTATTAATATGAACCGGCCTTCTGGGCCTTGGGCCTTGTCATCCATGATCCGCCTGCCGGGTTACCAGTAACTTGCCAAATGTAAACCGTCTTAAGTGGAATGCCAAGTCCGGCCGGGTTATAATTCCGGCCGGTTCATACCGCGGGGTATATCCCCGACATTAACTGTCGTGGAAATAACACGTCAGATGTTCGGTTTACGAACTTAGTGGTGAGGCCGCGCATCTATGTAGTAGCTTGAGAGGGGTTGAGCGGAATCGAGAGACGCGATGCAAGACACGGATTTAGACAGCTTCGGGCCCCGGGAAACATCATCCGGTAATAACCCTACATGCTGTTTGAGGCTAGGTCTCATTATGATCCTCGTGGTGTCGCCGGTAAACCGGCTCTTTGTGTCTAACCCTAGAAACTTGTGAGAACTTGTCTAAAACCTGTCTCCGAACTTCTCCCTCCTTGAGGAGCCCTGCCCCTCCTTATATATGTTGAAGGGGCGGTTTACATGACTAGTCCTAGTAGGACTAGGATTGATCTATTACAAGGAGTCCTAGTCTTGCTTCCTTTGCAGGAGAATATCCCTTATGCTTTCTTCATAAACCGGCCCACTATTAATATGAACCGGCCTTCTGGGCCTTGGGCCTTGTCATCCATGATCCGCCTGCCGGGTTACCAGTAACTTGCCAAATGTAAACCGTCTTAAGTGGAATGCCAAGTCCGGCCGGGTTATAATTCCGGCCGGTTCATACCGCGTGGTATATCCCCGACACATGCTCTCTTGGCCAGCCATGGCACACACTATAGTTGCTACTACACTCAGTCCGAATACAGCTTCAGGAGCAACTCTGTACCAGATATACCACATATACTCAGACATGCAGGAGTAGGGGTATTATCTCTCCAGAGAGCCCCGAACCTGGGTAAACTACCGCGCGCTATTCGCATACCCGTCCCTGGATATTCCGCCAGCAGTCTTGCCCTCACACGAAGCCACCTTGTGGCATTTGTCGTCTTGCAACCCCCCGTAAGAAAAACCCAACAATTACAGATCCAGGGATGACACAGAACACAGAGACTTCGGTCCATTCGGATCGTGGTCGCTACACAGGGGGCGCGCCCTATAGGGGGGGCGCCCCCACCCTCGTGGACGCCACGTGTGCCCTACTTCGTGGTTCTCAAGTCTCCCGTGCGTAAATATCTCTCCCGAAGGTTTCATTCTGTTTGGACTCCATTTGATATTCCTTTTCTGTAAAACCCTGAAATATGCAAAAAAACAGCAATCTAGACTGGGCCTTTGGGTTAATAGGTTAGTCCCAAAAATAATATAAAAGTGTATAACAAAGCCCATTATACATCCAAAACATCATAAATAATAGCATGGAACAATAAAAAATTATAGATACGTTGGAGACGTATCAAGCATCCCCAAGCTTAATTCTTGCTCGTCCTCGAGTAGGTAAATGATGGAAAACAGAATTTTTGATGTGGAATGTTAACCAACATAATTTTCAATGTAGATCTCTTAATTGTGGCGTGAATGTTCAGATCCGAAAGATTCAAGACAAAAGTCTATATTGACATAAGAAATAATAATACCTCAAGCATACTAACAAAGCAATCATGTCTTTTTAAAATAATATGGCTAAAGAAAGTTATCCCTACAAAATGATATAGTGTGGCTATGCCCCCTCTTCATCACACAAAATATTCATATCATGCACAACCCCGGTTACAGCCAAGCACTTGTTTTCATACTCTATTTTTTCAAGCCTTTCAACTTTCACGCAATACATGAGCGTGAGCCATGGATATAGCACTATGGGTGGAATAGAGTGGTGGTTGTGGAGAAGACAAAAAGGAGAGAGATAGTCTCACATCGACTAGGCGTATCAACGGGCTATGGAGATGCCCATCAGTATATATCAATGTGAGTGAGTAGGGATTGCCATGCAACGGATGCACTAGAGCTAAAAATGTATGAAATCTCAACAAAAGAAACTAAGTGGGAGTGCATCCAACTTGCTTGCTCACGAAGACCTAGGGCATTTGAGGAAGCCCGTCGTTGGAATATACAAGCCAAGTTCTATAATGAAAATTCCCACTAGTATATGAAAGTGACTAAACATGAGACTCTCAATCATGAAGAACATGGTGCTACTTTGAAGCACAAGTGTGGAAAAAGATAGTAGCAATTGTCCCTTTTTTCTTTTTTCTTTCTTTCTTTTTTTCTTTTTTTTGGAGGGGCCTTTTCTGTTGTTCGGCCTTTCCTCACATGGGACAATGCTCTAATAATGATGATCATTACACTTACATTGAATTACAACTCGATATTACAACTCAATACTAGAATAAAGTATGACCCTATATGAATGCCTCCGGCGGTGTACCGGGATGTGCAATGAATCAAGAGTGACATGTATGAAAAGTTATGCATGGTGGCTTTGCCACAAATACGATGTCAACTACATGATCATGCATGGAAATATGACAATATGAAGCGTGTCATATGAAAGGAACGGTGGAAAGTTGCATGGCAATATATCTCGGAATGGCTATGGAAATGCCATGATAGGTAGGTATGGTGGCTGTTTTGAGGAAGATATATGGTGGCTGTTTTGAAGAAGGTATATAGTGGGTGTATGGTACCGGCGAAAGTTGCGCGGTACAAGAGAGGCTAGCAATGGTGGAAGGGGTGAGAGTGTGTGATATCCATGGACTCAACATTAGTCATAAGAACTCATATACTTATTGCAAAAATTTACGAGTCATCAAAACAAAGCAATCAACGCATGCTCCTAGGGGGGAGGTTGGTAGGAGTTAACCATCGCGCACCTCCGAACTCCACACAAAGGAGGACACTCTACAAATACCTCATGCTCTAACTTCGTCACATAGCGTTTCACCATACGTGCATGCTACGGGAATCACTAACCTTAACACAAATATTTCTCAATTTCATAATAACTCCACTAGCATGACTCTAATATAACTATCCTCATATCTCGAAACAATTATCAAGCATCCAACTTCTCATCATATTCAATGCACTTAGTATGAAAGTTTTTACTACATTCATCTTGGATGCCTATCACGTGAAGGCTAGTTTTATAGCCAAAGCACATTACCATGCTGTTTTAATAGACTCTCTAAAGGATATAAGTGAAGCATGAGAGATCAAAAATTTCTTCAAAATAAAATTACCACCGTGCTCTAAAAGATACTCCCTCCGTCCGGAAATACTTGTCATCAAAACGAATAAAAGGGGATGCATCTAGATGTATTTTGGTTCTAGATACATCCCTTTTTGTGCATTTTGATGACAAGTATTTTGGGACGGAGGGAGTATAAGTGAAGCACTAGAGCAAAAACTATTCTACTCAAAAGATATAAGTGAAGCACATAGAGTGTTCTAACAATTCCTAGGCCATATTTAGCTCTCTCAAGAAAGTGTGTCCAGCAAGGATAATTGTGGCAAACTAACAAGCAAAGACTCAAATAACACACGATGCTCCAATAAAACACATATCATGTGGTGAATAAAAATATAGCTCCGAGTATAGTTACCGATAGATGAAGACGAAAGAGGGGATGCTTTCCCGGGGCATCCCCAAGCTTAGGCTTTTGGTTGTCCATGAATTTTACCTTGGGGTGCCTTGGGCATCCCCAAGCTTAGGCTCTTGCCACTCTTCGTTCCATAGTCCATCAAAGCAATACTCAAAACTTAAAAACATCACAACACAAAACTTAGACAAAAATCTCGTGAGCTCCGTTAGTATAAGAAAACAAACCAGTACTCAAAGGTACTGTAATGAACTCATTCTTTGTTTATATTGGTGTTAAACCTACTGTATTCCAACTTCTCTATGATTCATATCCTCCAATACTACTCATAGATTCATCAAAATAAGCAACCAACACATGAAAAACAGAATCTGTCAAAAACAGAACAGTCTGTAGTAATCTGTAACTTTCGCATACTTCTATAACTCCAAAAAAAAATTTGTTAAACATGAGGAATTTGTCTATTAATCATCTGCAAAAAGAATCAACTAAATAGCACTCTCTAGTAAAATCTGGTGACTATTCTCGTGAGCGCTAACATTTTTTTTACAGCAAGATCATATAAACTTCGCACAAGTCTTCCCAAAGGTTCTACTTGGCACAAACACTAATTAAAACACAAAACCACATCTGAACAGAAGCTAGATGCAATATTTATTCCTAAATAGAATAAAAAACAAAAATATATAAAATTGGGTTGCCTCCCAACAAGCACTATCGTTTTAAGCCCCTAGCTAGGGATGATACAAGGATAGATCTAGGTATTGCCATCTTTGGAAGGCTATCCATAAGTGGCTCTCATAATAGATTCATATGGTAATTTGATTTTCTTTCTAGGAAAGTGTTCCATGCCTTTCCTTAACGGAAATTGGAATCTAATATTTCCTTCCTTCATATCAATAATTGCACCAATCGTTCTAAGAAAAGGTCTACCAAGAATAATAGGACATGAAGGATTGCAATCTATATCAAGAACAATGAAATCTACGGGCCCATAATTCCTATTGACAACAATAAGAACATCATTAATCCTTCCCATAGGTTTCTTAATGGTAGAATCCGCAAGATGCAAATTTAAAGAACAATCATCAAGCTCATGGAAACCTAGCAAATCGCACAAAGTTTTTGGGATAGTGGAGACACTTGCACCCAAATCACACAAAGCAAAGCATTCATGATCTTTTATTTTAATTTTAATAGTAGGTTCCCACGCATCATAGAGCTTTCTTGGGATAGAAACTTCTAGTTCAAGTTTTTCTTCATAAGATTGCATCAAAGCATCAACTATGTGTTTTGTAAAAGCTTTATTTTGACTATAAGCATGCGGAGAGTTTAGTACGGATTGCAACAAGGAAATACAATCAATCAAAAAGCAATTATCATAATTGAATCCCTTGAAATCCAAAGTAGTGGGTTCATCACTCTACAAAGTTTTAATCTCTTCACTCCCACTTTTAACAATTTTAGCATCAAGATCTAAAAACTCTGAATCATTGGGACACTTTAAAGTAGACTCATCTCCAATCCCATCTTTATCAAGATTCATACTAGAAAACAAGGATCTAATAGGAGACATATCAATAACTTTCAGATCTTCATCTTTATTTTCATGATAACTTGAAGAACACACTTTTATATAATTCTCACTTTTAGCACGCATCCTAGCGGTCCTTTCTTTGCACTCATCAATGAAAATTCTCATAGCTTTGAGAGACTCATTGATATCATGCTTAGGTGGAATAGATCTAAGTTTCAAAGAATCAACATCAAGAGTAATTCTATCCACACTTCTAGCCAACTCATCAATCTTAAGCAATTTTTCTTCAAGCAAAGCATTGAAATTCTTTTGCGAATTCATAAACTCCTTAACAGTAGTTTCAAATTCAGAAGGCATCTTTCCATAAGAGTTATTGTAGGAATTTCCATAATTATTAGAGGGATTACTAGGAAAAGGCCGAGGATTAAAATTCCCTCTATAAGAATTGTTACCAAAATTATTCCTACCAACAAAATTCACATCCAAAGATTCATTATTATTTTCAATCAACGTGGATAAAGGCATATCACTAGGATCAGAAGAAGCACTCTTAGCAGCAAATAATTTCATAAGTTCATCCATCTTTCCACTCAATACACTAATCTCTTCAATAGCATGTACTTTTTTACTAGTAGATCTTTCGATGTGCCATTGAGATTAATTAACCATAATATTATCTAGGAGTTTGGTAGCTTCTCCTAAGGTAGGTTCCATGAAAGTTCCTCCTGCGGCCGAATCTAAAAGATTTCTAGAAGCAAAATTCAAGCCAGCATAAAGGTTTTGAATAATCATCCATAAGTTCAAACCATGTGTAGGGCAATTACGTATCATTAATTTCATTCTCTCCCAAGCTTGTGCAACATGCTCATGATCTAGTTGCTTAAAGTTCATAATATCGTTTCTAAGAGAGTTGATTTTAGCAGGAGGGAAATACTTATAGATAAAATCATCTTTGCACTTATTCCACGAATCAATACTATTTCTAGGCAAACAAGAAAACCAAGTTTTAGCACGATCTCTAAGTGAAAACGGAAATAACTTCAATTTAACAATATCGTTATCTATATCCCTTTTCTTTTGCATATCACACAAATAAACAAAGTTGTTTAGATGGGTAGCGACATCTTCACTAGGAAGGCCTGAAAATTGATCTTTCATGACAAGATTCAACAGAGCAGCATTGATCTCACAAGATTCAGCATCGGTAATAGGAGCAATCGGAGTGCTAATAAAATCATTACTGTTGGTATTGGAGAAGTCACACAATTTGGTATTGTTCTGAGCCATAGTGACAAGCAAGCAATCCAACACACCAGCAAACAAGAAGCAAGCGAATGACAAACACACGGCAAGAGAGAAGGGCAAATAAAAGGGCAAGGGTGAAGTGGGGGAGAGGAAAACGAGAGGCAAATAAATGTAATGCGAAGGATAAGGGTTTGTGATAGGTACTTGGTATATGACTTTTGCGTAAGCCTCCCCGGCAATGGCGCCAGAAATTCTTCTTGCTACTTCGCGAGCTTGCGTTGTATTCCCTCGAAGAGGAAAGGGTGATGCAGCACAGTAGTGTAAGTATTTCCCTCAGTTTTTGAGAACCAAGGTATCAACCCAGTAGGAGACCACGCGCGAGTCCCTCGCACCTGCACAAACAAAAAAGAACTTTGCAGCCAACGCGATAAGGGGTTGTCAATCCCTTTACGGTCACTTACGAAAGTGAGATCTGATAGAGATGATAGTTTAATATTTTTGGTATTTTTGGATATAAGAACAGAAAGTAAAAGCGGAAAACTAAAGTAGATTGTAGATTGATATGTTGAGAATAGACCCGGGGGCCATAGGTTTCTGTAGTGGCTTCTCTCATGATAGCGGTATTCTACGGTGGGTAAACAAATTACCGTCGAGCAATTGATAGAAAAGCGAATAATTATGAGACTATCTAGGCATGATCATTATATATAGGCATCACGTCCGAGACAAGTAGACCGAAACGATTTTGCATCTACTACTATTACTCCACACATCGATCGCTATCCAGCATGCATCTAGAGTATTAAGTTCATAAGAACAGAGTAACGCCTTAAGCAAGATGACATGATGTAGAGGGATAAACTCAAATAACATGATATAAACCCCATCTTTTTATCCTCGATGCCAACAGTACAATACGTGCGTTGCTGCCCCTACTGTCACCGGGAAAGGACACCGCAAGATTGAACCCAAAGCCAAGCACTTCTCCCATTGCAAGAAATGTAGATCTAGTAGGCCAAACCAAACCAATAATTCGAAGAGACTTGCAAGGATATTATAATCATACATAAAGAGTTCAGAAAAGAACCAAATATTTATCATAGATAATCTTGATCATAAACCCACAATTCATCGGATCTCGACAAACACACCGCAAAAAGAGATTACATCGAATAGATCTCCTCGAAGACCAAGGAGAACTTGGTATTGAGATCCAAAGAGAGAGAAGAAGCCATCTAGATACTAGCTATGGACCCGAAGGTCTGTGGTAAACTACTCACAACTCTTGGTGAGGCGATGATGATGATGTAGAAGCACTCCGTGGCAAATCCCCCCTCCGACGGAGCTCCAAAACAGGCCCCAAGATGGGATCTCACGGGAACAGAAGGTTGCGGCGGTGGAACTAGGGTTTTCTCTGTTCGTCTGATGGTTTCGGGGTACGTAGGTATATATAGGAAGAAGGAGGGCACCGGGGGCCAAATGTGGGGCCCACGAGGCAGGGGGCACGCCCTATAGGGGGGCGCCTCCCATCCTCGTGGACGCCACGTGTGCCCTACTCCGTGGTTCTCAAGTCTCCCGTGTGTATTTTGCTCCAAAAATATCTCTCCCGAAGGTTTCATTCCGTTTGGACTCCGTTTGATATTCCTTTTCTCTAAAACCCTGAAATAGGCAAAAAACAGCAATTTGGACTGGGCCTTTGGGTTAATAGGTTATTCCCAAAAATAATATAAAAGTGTATAACAAAGCCCATTAAACATCCAAAACATCATAAATAATAGCATGGAACAATAAAAAATTATAGATACGTTGGAGACGTATCAATACGTCTCCAATGTATCTATAATTTTTTATAGTTCCATGCTATTATATTATCCATCTTGAATGTTTTATATGCATTTATATGCTATTTTATATGATTTTTGGGACTAACCTATTAACCTAGAGCCTAGTGCCAGTTTCAGTTTTTCCTTGTTTTTGAGTTTTACAGAAAAGGAATACCAAACGGAGTCCAATTGACCTGCCAATTTTTGTGGATTTTTTATGGACCAAAACAAGCCCCCGGAGTAAAAGAGTTGGGCCAGAAGAGTCCCGAGCCATCCACGAGGGTGGAGGGCGCACCCTACCCCCCCGGGCTGGCCCCCCTATCTCGTGGACGACTCGAAGACCCCCCTAACGTGAGAACGATGCCAAAAATTCCTATAAATTTAGAAACCCCCTAAAAGAAACCTAGATCGGGAGTTCCGCCGTCGCAAGCCTCTGTAGCCACCAAAAACCAATCGGGACCCTGTTCTGGCACCCTGCCGGAGGGGGGATCCCTCACCGGTGGCCATCTTCATCATCCCGACGCTCTCCATGATGAGGAGGGAGTAGTTCACCCTCGGAGATGAGGGTATGTACCAATAGCTATGTGTTTGATCTCTCTCTCTCTCTCTCTCTCTCATGTTCTTGATTTGGCATGATCTTGATGTACTACGTGCTTTGCTACTATAGTTGGATCTTATGATATTTCTCCCCCTCTATCTCCTTGTGATGAATTGAGTTTTCCCTTTGAAGTTATCTTATCGGATTGAGTATTTAAGGATTTGAGAACACTTGATGTATGTCTTGCATGTGCTTATCTGTGGTGACAATGGGATATTCATGTGATCTACTTGATGTATGTTTTGGTGATCAACTTGCAGGTTCAGTGACCTTGTGAACTTATGCATAGGGGTTGACACACCTTTTCGTCTTGACTCTCCGATAGAAACTTTGGGGCATTCTTTGAAGTTCTTTGTGTTGGTTGAATAGATGAATCCAAGATTGTGTGATGCATATCGTATAATCATACCCGCGGATACTTGAGGTGACATTGGAGTATCTAGGTGACATTAGGGTTTTGGTTGATGTGTGTCTTAAGGTGTTATTCTAGTAGGAACTCTAGGATAGATTGAACAGAAAGAATAACTTCGTGTTATTTTACTACGGACTCTTGAATAGATCGATCAGAAAGAATAACTTTGAGGTGGTTTCATACCCTACAATAATCTCTTCGTTTGTTCTCCGATAGTGACTTTGGAGTGACTCTTTGTTGCATGTTGAGGGATAGTTATATGATCCAGTTATGTTATTATTGTTGAGAGAACTTGCACTAGTGAAAGTATGAACCCTAGGCCTTGTTTTGAAGCATTGCAATACCGTTTGTGCTCACTTTTATCATTAGTTACCTTGCTGTTTTTATATTTGATCGCATTATCATGTGACAGCATGTTCCTGACGCACATCCTTTTTGAAAAAAGATTCCTGACGCACATGAAAGCTTGGATGACATTTCCGTGTCATTTGATTCTCCTGTGATGAGGCATTCTCAGTTCAGAAATGAAGCAAGCAAGTTTGTGGTAAATACCATCTAAACTTTCAAAGTGACAGTCTAATCTAGATGGGGATATGTTATTATTTAACCCTTTTGCCAGTTTTGCTTGTAAGAAATCTTTATCCTGAATGTAATCTGGGTGAACTATTTTTTTTTGTTATCTATAATTTATGCAGGTGACAGATGTCATGGCCCTATTGTCATATAAAATTGTTTGAAGTGAATAAGCCTCATGAATATGTTCCTAATTTCTTTTCCAACTATTTTTTTCTCAGTTCTAATGGAGCAGGCGCAGCAAAGCGCGCCGTTTTGCTTCTAGTAATGATACTAAGAGCATCTCCAGCCGCGCCCCAGCACGCCCTCCCCAGGCCTTTTTTCTGTGCCGGCGGCTGAAAATCAGCCCAACCGCGCCCCCAGGATCTCATTTAGTGCTGGTTTAGGCCGAAAAAACAGCTGGCAGTCCCGAGCCGAACCCAAGCGCCCGGGGGTCGCCTGGGGGTGCCGTACAAGCGAAAAGCGGTGTGGGGCCGCTCTGTTAGTGAGATGAGGGCCTTTTCCTGCCGTTCCTCCCGCTTTTCCCATCGTCTTCCCTACCATTCTCCCTCCCTCCCACCATTCTCCCCGTCTCCCCTCCCCCCAGCCCGCCACCATGACACCGAGGAAGTACGCAGCACCCCACGCCGCGACGGATGCCCCCGCCCAGCCGAAGCAGAGGAAGCAGAGAGCGCCGTCGTCGAAGCCGCCGGGCATGACTAACACCGACTAGAAGCCGGAAGTTCAACGCCGGGAAGCTGTCACTGCCGACAGGTTGAACAGGGCGAACGCCAAGAGGACCCGCGATGTGGCGACGGCGGAGGCCTAGGCAGAGGCGGCCTCAGTGACGATAGAGCACGACCAAACCGAGCTGTCTCGCGCGGGCATGATGCATCCGCCCGGCGGCCAAGGCCCATATGCGTCCTACAGCCAGCAGACCGTCGGGTCTCCGACCGGCTGGGGTTGCACATCATCGCCTGGCCAAGGTGACGGCGACGTGCATGGCGGCTTCAACCCCAACGTCACCTTCCCCCATTGTCGGCCCGTCTAGCGCACGCCCTCACCCGCCTTCACCGGCGTTCAGTACCCATCGTACAACTACCCGCTGCCGGCCTACACTGCCTCACCGACACCGCCTCTCCGCCGTGGGGCGCTGCTCTTCTCGCAAGCATCATCGTCGCACCTCGGCGATACGGACGCGACGGAGGCCGACATGGACGACATCATCACGACCGGCTCAGCCGTTGTCGCCGCCTCCCCTGGGTTCGCCATGGACGACGAGGCAATCGATCTCAATGGCGGCATGGATGGCGAGCTCGACTACGGTGAGGAGGAGGAGGAAGAAGAGGAGGAGCCGGGGCCTGCTCAAGCTAGCAAAGGGAAGAAGAAGAAGAGGGCGGCCAGGACCGGCAAGCCGCGCATCAAGTGGGCTTCCAAGGAGGACGAATGCCTCACCGAGGCGTGGAAAGTTGTCTGCCTCGACCAGATCACTGGCACAAACCAGAGCGTCGACACATATTGGGACCGAATCAAGGTCGAGTTCGACGATGGCAAGCTCGTCGACCCCTACTTCAAAGGCGTCTACATGCAGCGTGGGTCGAAGGTGATGTCGAACCATTGGGGGCTCATCCAAAATAGCGTGCAACAAATGGCATGGGATCGTCGAAGAGATCGTGGCTTGTCCGGAGAGCGGCGCCAGCATCGAGGATCAACTGGTGCGTATGTTCGCCATGTTTCGCCAGGGCAACAGCGACCAAGATTTCAAGTACCTCCATGTCTTCCGGTGGATCAACAAGTGCGAGAAGTGGGCGGAACTCCGACGCACCCTCGCCAAGGCCAAGGAGACGTACAAGCCGGATGCGCCGACGCCGGGCGCGTCTGATGGCCGTCCTGATGGCCACAAAGGGGCTAAGAAGGGGAAACAAGCCGACGCAGTTGCTGCCCGTGTGCACGAGTCCATCGAGAATTGCTTCGCCGACGCGAAGAATCAGGCCGCCCTGCGGGAAGAGAAGACCGAGGCGCGGCGGTCGGCATTCATGACAAACAACGCCGTCAAGCTCGACCTGCTCCGCACCAACGTCGCCGCGAAGAAGAGGAACACCGACCTGGCATTCCCGACGGGAGGGGCGGACATGCTCCGGAGTGACGACCCACATCTCTAGGCGTGGTACTTGGCGGAGCGCGGCCTCATCCTGAACCAGATGCCGTCGACGGCGCCACCAACTCCGCCGACGCCGACACTGCCAACAAGACCCGTCGATGATGCCTCTGCAACGCCCAGCAGCACAGATACCGCGCCGACGCCGCCCAGCACTGAAGCCGGGCCGACGCCCAGCCCCGAAGCAACAGCGCAGACGCCGCCCAGCAGCCCTCGCACGCCGACCACCCCGACGGCGGTGGACGACAACGCCGTTTGATACAGTTGCCTACGTGCCCTGCCTTTTTGCGGTCGAACTTCTCATTTTGATTGCCGAACTGTAGCAACGTGAGCGCCGATCTGTGGCGCAGTGATCGCCGGACTTGTGGCATTTTTTTGGGAGCGGGAATGGACAAACTTTGAAATTTATTCGCCTTGGGGGCGGCTCCTGGGGGCATGGTTGGGGCCTATATCGCCCCCAGGGCCTAATATTCGCCAGGGGGATCCCAAAACGGTGCCGACATATGCGTTGGGGGGCGAACGGCTAGAGATGCTCTGATGCGGAGCATCCCAAGGTCATCCCCATGGACCTACCATCGCCTCACCAAGTGCCTCAAGGACCAATGACAAAAGCTCGTGCAAAGGCTATCGAAGATAAGGTGAACTCGCTCCTCTCCGAAATACCTCTTTCACCACATGAGACATGGTTACTGCCTAACGAGGAGACACTATGCATGATCAGGTACTTGTATGAAGGCCATGGAACAGCTCTACACATTGGACAAGATGGCGGGATCGACAACTACGAGGAACATGACAAAGTGATGCTGAGGACGTTACAGGCACCGGACGTCCGGCCCCTACCGGGCGACCGGTCATCCCCAGGCACCGGACATCCGACGAGTACCAGACAACCAACGACTCCCAAGAGACCGGACGAACGGAGGCCACCGGACGTCCGTGACATCCTTCACAGAACCGAAATCGAGAAAAATATCGGAAATCCGAGAGGCACCGGACGTCCGGCCCCTCCTGAGCGACCGGACGTCCAGTGACCCAGCGGACATCCGACCCGACTATCTGCGCACAGTAAAGGGCCTCGGCCCGTGTATCTCCTTCGCCCCCCTAGACTATATAAACTCTTCCACCTACCTATTTTTAGGGTCAGCATTGTGATAGCTCAAAACCTAGAGCCTTACTCATCCACTAGTGGTTCATCTCGTTGAGAGTGACTGCGGCCCCTCTACGGAGAAGGTCCACACGGGTTCAAGACCTCCTTCGGAGAAGATCCTACGGGATACCAAGACCTCACGGAGAAGACTATTGCTACTTGTATCGTCCGTTGTTGACCGTGGATCGGGTATCTCTTTATGTATCCGGATCTAGCACTTGTGTGATTACTTTCTTGTTGATTTGAGTGTTCCTCTTCCGCTTCCCTTGTGATTCCCCCCTTTGTGTTCTTCGTGTTCATCGTGGGATTCCCTTCTTTTCATGAAAGATCGGCCTAAATCGGGTTGACCCCGCATCATATGGTATCAAGAGCCATGGTTTCTCACGAAATTGGAGCCCCTACCCTTGTTTTCTAGCCTTGTTTTGTTGATTTTGTCCCAATTTCTAAAAATTCCCCACAAAAATAGCCCCAAAAATTTTCTGTGATTTGTTGATTTGACGACATTTTGTTGATTGTGATCCGTGAATTTGCTTTGCCACGAGTGGATCTCGCTTTTCCCACTTATTCCCCAAATTTTCCACCACAAATTTGGCCAATTTTGACCAATTTGGCCACCCTTTCCACGAACCCTAGAAGTTTTGCCCGAGCAAAAAATCGCCCAGGCACCGGTCGTCCGCCACCTTACCGGACGTCCGGCGACCGGACGACCGGCAACACATCGGACGTCTGCTAAACCCTGACGAAACTGATTTTCCTCAATTTCTGTTCCACCTTCCGCACCCGCTTACCCATTCATACATCCACATATACCCTACCACTACCACCATTGCCTAACCAACATCAATACAGTCTTACCTAATTTTGTCTTGGATCATTTGAGTAGTGGTTTACCCGTTTCCTTGTGTGTTTCGGCTATCTTGGAACGGAACGACATCGACAAAATCACCTCTCAACCTCGACACGGACGGTAACATTGACGACACCTTGTTCATCCTACCTTGCAATTGCATTGTCACCTGATACGTCTCCAATGTATCTATAATTTTTTATTGTTCCATGCTATTATTTATGAAGTCTTGGATGTTTAATGGGCTTTATCTTACACTTTTATATCATTTTTGGGACTAACCTACTAAATCAAAGGCCCAGTCCAGATTGCTGTTTTTACCTGTTTCAGGGTTTTGCAGAAAAAGAATATCAAACGGAGTCCAAACGGAATGAAACCTTCGCGGGAGATATTTTTGGAGAAAATCACGCACAGGGGACTTGAGAACCACGTCAGGGGAGCCTCGGGGTGTCCATGAGGGTGGGGGGAGCGCCCCTTCCCAGGGCGCGCCCCCTCCCTCGTGGGGCCCCCGAGCACCCCCCC